>JAINEB010000026.1:0-680000 GCA_022840565.1 Eubasilissa regina
AAAGTCGCACGTCTCGCCGCGGACCGGCCCCGCCGGTCCGAGCCGACGCCGCCTCTCTAGTGCGTCGTTTAAAGGAAGTAGCCAACGCGCCGTCCGATCGACGGTCCGAGCGGTCCGTCGGCCGGAGCCGTCCGCCGGCATCGCTAATCCGAAAGAACCCCTCCGATCGGACCCCTACCGGCCGAGCTACGGTCGAAAGAGTGAAAAGGGAGGGGGTCAATTTTTAAAATCGCTTCAGGCTCCGCTGCGACGGTCGCGTCGCCTGCCGCCGGACCTAGGTCGCGACAGGCCGAGAGAACGGCTGCGATAGGACCGAAACTCGCCGAGTTACGGCCTAAACGGTGAAAAGGGAGGGGGTAATGTTTAAAATCGCCGTATCTCCGCTCCCGGCTGTCATATCGCGAATCTGAAAAGTCTCACATCTCTCACCGGACCGTCGCTACCGGTCCGCGCCGACGCCGCTTCTCTAGAGCGTCGTTTAAAGGAAGTAGCCAACGCGCCGTCCGATCGACGGTCCGAGCGGTCTGTCGGCCGGAGCCGTCCGCCGGCATCGTTAATCCGAAAGAACCCCTCCGATCGGACCCGTAGCGGCCGAGCTACGGTCGAAAGAGTGAAAAGGGAGGGGGTCAATTTTTAAAATCGCTCCGAGCTCCGCTGCGGCGGTCGCGTCGCCTGCCGCCGGACCTAGGTCGCGACAAGCCGAGAGAACGGCTCCGATAGGACCGAAACTCGCCGAGTTACGACATAAAGAGTGAAAAGGGAGGGGGTAATGTTTAAAATCGCCGTATCTCCGCTCCCGGCTGTCCTATCGCGAATCTGAAAAGTCGCACGTCTCGAGGCGGACCGTCGCTACCGGTCCGCGCCGACGCCGCTTCTCTAGAGCGTCGTTTAAAGGAAGTAGCCAACGCGCCGTCCGATCGACGGTCCGAGCGGTCCGTCGGCCGGAGCCGTCCGCCGGCATCGTAAATCCGAAAGAACCCCTCCGATCGGACCCCTACCGGCCGAGCTACGGTCGAAAGAGTGAAAAGGGAGGGAGTGAATTTTTAAAATCGCTCCCTGCTCCGTTCCGACGGTCGCGTCGCCTGCCGCCGGACCGTTGTCGCGACGGGCCGAGAGAACGCCGTCGATAGGAACGAAACTCGCCGAGTTACGGCCGAAAGAGCGAAAAGGGAGGGGGTAAATCTTTAAAACCTCCGTAACTCGGCTCCCCGAGGTCGGATCGCCGCGCGAAAAGTACCGCCGGCCGGCGCTCGGCCGGGGCTACGCTCTCGCCGTGCGCCGGTTCCGGTGGCGCGTCGCGCCACCGGGTGACGTTAAAAATGACAAGTCTGAACCGGTACGCGCTGACCTGACGCACGGCGGGCCGGAAAAAAACCGGTTTCCGGACGCCCGTACCGACATCGGCGCGCCGATAGCGTTTAATACCGGTACGGACCGTTACGAACCGGTAAAAACCGGTTTCTGCCAAAAATGTCAAGTCCGAGCCGGCACGGGCGGACGTGACGCGGGGCGGACCGGTAAATACCGGTTCGCTCGCGTCGGTACCGGTACCGACCGGAAACGACCGATAAAAACCGGCTCGCGGGCCGAACGATCGAAATAATTTCGTTTTACGAAAAAATGTCCAAGTCGAAAATAATACAAGTCCCGGACATTGAAGGAACAAAAAAATTTTTTTTTTCATAAAACGCTCCGCCCGACCGGAATGATCGTTTTTCACGAACCGGAACGCGTCCGACGCGCCGTACCGGTTCGGGCCCGGTCCGCTCCAACCGGACGCGAACCGGACCGGTAAATACCGGTTTTTACTTCACAACAACGGTATCGGCGCGCCGATACCGGTAAATACCGTTACGGACCGTCAAAGACCGGTAAATACCGGTACAACAAAATCTCGCCAAAAATCACAAGTCCGGGCCGGTACAGAGTGACCTGACGCACGGCGTACCGGTAAATACCGGTTATTACTTCAAGATAACGGTGTCGGCGCGCCGATACCGGTAAATACCGTTACGGACCGTTAAAGACCGGTAAATACCGGTACAACAAAATCTCGCCAAAAATCACAAGTCCGGGCCGGTACAGAGTGACCTGACGCAGGGCGTACCGCTAAATACCGGTTTTTACTCCAGAGTAACGCTATCGGCGCGCCGATACCGGTAAATACCGTTACGGACCGTTACAGACCGGTAAATACCGGTACAACTAAATCTCGCCAAAAATCACAAGTCCGGGCCGGTACAGAGAGACCTGACGCACGGCGTACCGGTAAATACCGGTTTTTACTTCGAAATACCGGTATCGGCGCGCCGATAGCGGTAAATACCGTTACCGACCGGTACGGACCGGTTTATACCGGTACAACTAAATCTCGCCAAAAATCACAAGTCCGGGCCGGTACAGAGTGACCTGACGCAGGGCGTACCGGTAAATACCGGTTATTACTTCAAGATAACGGTGTCGGCGCGCCGATACCGGTAAATACCGTTACGGACCGTTAAAGACCGGTAAATACCGGTACAACAAAATCTCGCCAAAAATCACAAGTCCGGGCCGGTACAGAGTGACCTGACGCAGGGCGTACCGCTAAATACCGGTTTTTACTCCAGAGTAACGCTATCGGCGCGCCGATACCGGTAAATACCGTTACGGACCGTTACAGACCGGTAAATACCGGTACAACTAAATCTCGCCAAAAATCACAAGTCCGGGCCGGTCAAGAGAGACCTGACGCACGGCGTACCGGTAAATACCGGTTTTTACATCAAAATACCGGTATCGGCGCGCCGATAGCGGTAAATACCGTTACCGACCGGTACGGACCGGTTTATACCGGTACAATAAAATCTGGCCAAAAATTACAAGTCCGGGCCGGTACAGAGTGACCTGACGCAGGGCGTACCGGTAAATACCGGTTTTTACTCCAGAATAACGCTATCGGCGCGCCGATACCGGTAAGAACCGTTACCGACCCTTACGGACCGGTAAATACCGGTACAACTAAATCTGGCCAAAAATCACAAGTCCGGGCCGGTACAGAGAGACCTGACGCGGGGCGTACCGGTAAATACCGGTTATTACTTCAAGATAACGGTGTCGGCGCGCCGATACCGGTAAATACCGTTACCGACCGTTACAGACCGGTAAATACCGGTTTTTTGTCAAAAATACCGTTATCGGCGCGCCGATAGCGGTAAATACCGTTAAGGACCGGTACGGACCGGTTAGTACCGGTACAAAAAAATCCGACCAAAACTCACAAGTCCGGGCCGGTACAGAGTGAACCGACGCAGGGCGTACCGGTAAATACCGGTTTTTACTCCAGAGTAACGCTATCGGCGCGCCGATACCGGTAAAAACCGTTACCGACCGTAACTGACCGGTAAATACCGGTACAACTAAATCTCGCCAAAAATCACAAGTCCGGGCCGGTACAGAGTGACCTGACGCAGGGCGTACCGGTAAATACCGGTTTTTACTCCAGAATAACGCTATCGGCGCGCCGATACCGGTAAGAACCGGTACCGACCCTTACGGACCGGTAAATACCGGTACAACTAAATCTGGCCAAAAATCACAAGTCCGGGCCGGTACAGAGAGACCTGACGCGGGGCGTACCGGTAAATACCGGTTATTACTTCAAGATAACGGTGTCGGCGCGCCGATACCGGTAAATACCGTTACCGACCGTTACAGACCGGTAAATACCGGTTTTTCGTCAAAAATACCGTTATCGGCGCGCCGATAGCGGTAAATACCGTTAAGGACCGGTACGGACCGGTTAGTACCGGTACAAAAAAATCCGACCAAAACTCACAAGTCCGGGCCGGTACAGAGTGACCTGACGCATGGCGTACCGGTAAATACCGGTTTTTACTCCAGAGTAACGCTATCGGCGCGCCGATATCGGTAAATACCGTTACGGACCGTTACGGACCGGTAAATACCGGTACAACTAAATCTCTTCAAAAATCACAAGTCCGGGCCGGTACAAAAAGACCTGACGCAGGGCGTACCGGTAAATACCGGTTTTTACTTCGAAATACCGGTATCGGCGCGCCGATATCGGTAAATTCCGTTACCGACCGTTACAAACCGGTAAAAACCGGTTTAACTAAATCCGGCCGGTACAGAGTGACCTGACGCAGGGCGTACCGCTAAATACCGGTTTTTACTCCAGAGTAACGCTATCGGCGCGCCGATATCGGTAAATACCGTTACGGACCGTTAAAGACCGGTAAATACCGGTACAACAAAATCTGGCCATAAATTACAAGTCCTGGACGGTACACAGTGACCCGACGCAGGGCGTACCGGTAAATACCGGTTTTTACTCCAGAATAACGCTATCGGCGCGCCGATACCGGTAAGAACCGTTACCGACCCTTACGGACCGGTAAATACCGGTACAACAAAATCTCGCCACAAATCACAAGTCCGGGCCGGTACAGAGTGACCTGACGCATGGCGTACCGGTAAATACCGGTTTTTACTCCACAGTAACGCTATCGGCGCGCCGATATCGGTAAATACCGTTACCGACCGTTACGGACCGGTAAATACCGGTACAACTAAATCTCGCCAAAAATCACAAGTCCGGGCCGGTACAGAGTGACCTGACGCAGGGCGTACCGGTAAATACCGGTTTTTACTTCAAAATACCGGTATCGGCGCGCCGATATCGGTAAATACCGTTACGGACCGTTATTAACCGGTAAAAACCGGTTTAACTAAATCCGGGCGGTACGGAGTGACCCGACGCAGGGCGTACCGGTAAATACCGGTTTTTACTCCAGAGTAACGCTATCGGCGCGCCGATACCGTTAAATACCGTTACGGACCGTTATAAACCGGTAAATACCGGTTTATAACGGTCAACAAAATCCTGCCAAAATTTACAAGTCCCGGCCGTGACGAAGAAAAATCCCGAAGACACTAAAAATCTCCAAAAATCCCAAAATCTCCAAAATCCCAAAATCTCCAAAATCCGAAAATCTCCAAAATCCCGAAATCTCCAAAAACCCAAATCCTCCAAACCGAGTTCCCAAAAGCTCCAAATTCCCAAAAGCTCCAAAATCCCAAAATCTCCAAAATCAAAAAAACTCCAATTTTTCAAAAGTCACTCCAAAAATCCCGAAAACTCCAAATCCGACATCCCCGAAGCTCCAAAATCCCGAAAACTCCAAAAATCCCGACATCCGACAATCTCCAAAGCTCCAAAATCCTGCAAACCAATATCCGGACGTCTCAAAAGCTGCAAAATCCTGAAAACTCCAAGATCCAGACGTCTCCAAGATCCGGAACCATCTAAAATCCCAAAAACTCCAAAGATCCGGAAACCTGAAAACTCCAAAGTCCTGAAAATCCAAAATCCTAAAATCTCCAAAGATCCAAAATCCCGACAACTCCAAAGCTCCAAAATCCCGAAATCTCCAAAATCCGAAAGCTCCAAAGCTCCAAAATCCTGAAATCTCCAACTCCAAAGCTCCAAAATCCTGAAATCTCAAAAATCACAACATCTCCAAGATCACAACATCACAAAAGCTCCAAAAATCCTGAAAACTCCAAAATCACAACAACTCCAAAATCAAAAAATCTCCAAAATCACAAAATCTCCAAAACCCCAAAAACTCCAAACATCCCGTCATCTCCAAAGTTCCCACTATCTCCAATATCCGGCGAACTCCAAATTCCCGAAAACTCCAAAATCCGACATCCCCGAAGCTCAAAAATCCCGAGAACTCCAAAAATCCCGAGATCCGACAATCTCCAAAGTTCAAAAATCCTAAAATCTCCAAGATCCTGAAATCTCCAGAGTCCAAAAAGTCCAAAAATCCCAAAAACTCCAAAGATTCCCAAAGATCCCATTATCTCCAAAGTTCCCAAAGATCCCATTATCTCCAAAAATTCCCAAAAACTCCAAAATCCCGAAAACTCCAAAATCCCGAAAACTCCAATTCGATTGTTCATCAAGCCCTACCTAACCTAACCTAACCTAACCTAACCTAACCTAACCTAACCTAACCTAACCTAACCTAACCTAACCTAACCTAACCTAACCTAACCTAACCTAACCTAACCTAACCTAACCTAACCTAACCTAACCTAACCTAACCTAACCTAACCTAACCTAACCTAACCTAACCTAACCTAACCTAACCTAACCTAACCTAACCTAACCTAACCTAACCTAACCTAACCTAACCTAACCTAACCTAACCTAACCTAACCTAACCTAACCTAACCTAACCTAACCTAACCTAACCTAACCTAACCTAACCTAACCTAACCTAACCTAACCTAACCTAACCTAACCTAACCTAACCTAACCTAACCTAACCTAACCTAACCTAACCTAACCTAACCTAACCTAACCTAACCTAACCTAACCTAACCTAACCTAACCTAACCTAACCTAACCTAACCTAACCTAACCTAACCTAACCTAACCTAACCTAACCTAACCTAACCTAACCTAACCTAACCTAACCTAACCTAACCTAACCTAACCTAACCTAACCTAACCTAACCTAACCTAACCTAACCTAACCTAACCTAACCTAACCTAACCTAACCTAACCTAACCTAACCTAACCTAACCTAACCTAACCTAACCTAACCTAACCTAACCTAACCTAACCTAACCTAACCTAACCTAACCTAACCTAACCTAACCTAACCTAACCTAACCTAACCTAACCTAACCTAACCTAACCTAACCTAACCTAACCTAACCTAACCTAACCTAACCTAACCTAACCTAACCTAACCTAACCTAACCTAACCTAACCTAACCTAACCTAACCTAACCTAACCTAACCTAACCTAACCTAACCTAACCTAACCTAACCTAACCTAACCTAACCTAACCTAACCTAACCTAACCTAACCTAACCTAACCTAACCTAACCTAACCTAACCTAACCTAACCTAACCTAACCTAACCTAACCTAACCTAACCTAACCTAACCTAACCTAACCTAACCTAACCTAACCTAACCTAACCTAACCTAACCTAACCTAACCTAACCTAACCTAACCTAACCTAACCTAACCTAACCTAACCTAACCTAACCTAACCTAACCTAACCTAACCTAACCTAACCTAACCTAACCTAACCTAACCTAACCTAACCTAACCTAACCTAACCTAACCTAACCTAACCTAACCTAACCTAACCTAACCTAACCTAACCTAACCTAACCTAACCTAACCTAACCTAACCTAACCTAACCTAACCTAACCTAACCTAACCTAACCTAACCTAACCTAACCTAACCTAACCTAACCTAACCTAACCTAACCTAACCAGTTGCTATCGAACCGTCGTACTGATGAGACACGTTTTTTCTGCTCCTTAAACATAAGTCATTTTTTATAGGAAATACTATTCGGATAAGAAAAATAACATTTGCTGAGGAATATACAAGTGCCGTGAACATTTATCAAGTGAAATAATTACTGAAATCGATCGGATGTGCTGGATTTAAGTGGATTTTGTTTTAAAGTGACAGCTGTCAGAGTACCGCCATAGTGATTTGATTTGCAAACTTGTACATTTTTATTGTATATCTCGAAATATTTGAATTGTTTATTGCTGAAAGTTTTTTGTGGAGCTGCAGTCGAACGTGTAGGTCGACCGCGCACGTGTCTGTAGTGTATAAATCAGTTTTGGTGGAAGATTTCGCGTCTTTACGGTTAAACTTTATAGACAGTTTAAATATAAATACCCATCAATATGGCTGAAAAGTCGTCCAAAAGTATCCAAACAGCTAAAATTCTCACCGCATGTGCATCCAAATCCAAGCCCAGCTCTAGAGAAGCATCTCCACATGGGATAGATCAGCGCCGAGTGACGGCCACTCAATCACGAATAATCAAATCAACGCCTTCAGTCGATACCCTAAACACGATTAGTGGAAACCACAGTTATATAGATGAAGCAAATTTGCTCATCTCTGGGGCGATGGAATCGTTGAATAGTGCTGGAAATCTCAAAAGAGAGATTAAAGAGACCATGGTAAAAACATTGGATTGTTTGAAAAACATCATAATCAAAATTTCGCTCCAAAATGTATCGAATAACTCCCCTGATGCGGACTCTAGACTAGAAGAAATTCTCAATGACAAATTTAAATCGATTGCCAACAAAGAGGATATTTCAGATGTCAAAAGTGAAATAGCCAACATGAAAAAAATTATTGAGGGAAGCAATTTATACAAGCCTGTTTCCAACTTAACCTCGCAACCTAAAAATAAAAACGACACGACATATGCTTTAGTCGTTTCCTCTAGCGACACCTCAAAGAATAGTGACGAGATTGAGGGCATCGTTAAGCGATCCGTGAATGTCAGGAGTAAAGGTATAGGTATAACACGACTTAGAAAAGTGGGAAACCAAAAGATTGTTATTAACTGTGTTACCAGGGAAGATACCTTGAAACTGAAAGAAGAAATTGTCAGCCGAAGCGACTTGAAAGCTGAAGAAGGACGGCGGAAAAACCCTTTTGTCGTTTTCAAGGGACTTATAAAAGGAGTTACAGAGGAGGACCTTAACCAGTCTATGAGGAATCAAAATAGGGGCCTAGTCTTAGAAGAAGTTTTAAAAATTAAGTACAGGAAGAGTCACAGGAATGGACTTTTATCAAATGTTGTTTGCCAGGTGCTACCTAAAACCTGGAATCAACTTACGAGTATTGGGAAAGTTAATATCGGATACCAAAGAGTTCCAGTTGAAGACGAGAGCCCGCTTCAACAGTGCTTCAAATGTCTTTGTTTCGGTCATACGCAAAGGTTTTGCGATGAAAAAATAACATGTGCACATTGTACTGGCGAGCATCTTTATAAAGATTGCACGGAGAAGTCGACTGAAGAACCAACGTGCGTCAACTGCAAATCACAAAATAGAGATGCGACCCATAACTCGTTCAGCATTAAGTGCCCCATTCGATTGATAAAAGAACACAGAGCGAGAGAGTTAACAAACTACGACATGTGTTTGTAAAGTTCTTTCAATGACTGACAGATTTCAACCTAATATTAGAGTTATTCAATGGAACTTAGGCCGCTGTAGGGCAGCACAAGAAGACTTATTAAAATCAATAAATAAATATAACGTCATTCTAATCCAAGAGCCTTACACCGGCAATACAGGAAAGTTGAATGCTCCAGGATTTGATGTGTATCAGGCGGATTCATCGACAGAGAACATTTGTAAAGCTGCCATTATTCTAAACGACTGTCCTAAAGGGCTACTTCTGAACAATTTTTCCAATACAAACAACGTTTATGTTCAGTTAAATACAGAACTAGGACCGGTTATTATTGGATCAATATACATTGAACCATCGACAAATATTGAGCCGGTGATGGAGACCGTAAAGAGCTTATCACAAAAAAACCTTATTGTAGGCGGAGATGTAAATGCCAAGAGCATATGGTGGGGAAGCTCCAGGACCGACGATCGAGGTGATCTTGTAGCGTCGTACCTCTCAGAATCGGGATTGCACTTGCTAAACGAAGGATCGATTCCTACTTTCGAGACTCATCGAGGGAATAAGTATATACATAGCGTAATAGATATTACATTTTGCACTCACCAACTGCTTGATAAAGTTGAAAACTGGCACGTTGAGAGGAAAGTAAATGTTCTCAGCGATCACAATCCAATCGAGTTTAATTTTCTAAGCAAAAGTACTGAGTTGGCAAATACAAAAACGCATATCTACAATACGAAGAAAGCAAATTGGGACCTTTTTTACACAAATTTCTATTCTCAATTAGAATCTCACTTTCTAACATCCGAGATTTTCAAAAGTGTAACAATCGCAACAAACTTGGAAGCAAACATCTCTACACTTAACATTTGTATTGATAAAGCATGTAAAGAGAGTATCCCTCTAATAAGATCTTCCTCGAGGAAAACCTGTCCATGGTGGACTCAGGAACTGAGCGAGTTAAAGAAAAAAGCCAGACAGGCTAAACATAAGCTTCAAAATTCTAATAGACTCAGAAAAGAGACCACATTACCAGAATATCTCAAGGCAAAACTCGAATACAAAGTGGCAATAGAGAATACAAAAACATCTTCATGGAAAGCGTTTTGTGAGTCCCAAAGCAAAGAAAGTGCCTGGGGAACGATACATAGAGTATTGGTCAAGCAACGGAAACGAGTACCACTGGCAACGTTAAAAGATGGGGATGAATATCTTGAATCGGCAGAAAGCACAACACAAAGACTAGTCGATAGGTTTTTTCCCGATGATAATGAAGAAACGGATAATGATGAACAAGTAGAAATAAGGAAAACCGCGAAAACTCTACCTTGCGCAAATAACGATCCGCCATTCAATAATATAGAAGTTGAAGAAACTATTAAAAGTATATCTCCTACAAAGGCACCCGGGGAAGATAACTTTACAGCTGATATATGCTTGCATGTATATAACAGCAGCCCAGAAATAATAGTTGAACTCTATAATGCTTGTCTACGGCTGCAGTATTTTCCTGTGTGCTGGAAAAAAGCTAGTGTGATAGTGATACCCAAACCAGGCAAGGACGACTTGAGAGACGTAAGCTCCTATAGACCCATTGGACTGATCTCAGTTTTTGGGAAGGTGCTTGAAAAACTTTTAATCAACAGAATTAACTGGCACCTACACAAAAATAAGCAACTTAGCGAAAATCAGTTTGGGTTCACCCCTCAAAAATCTACAGAGGATGCCCTAATGGCGTCATTGGAGACTATCAAACGAGCTTATAGGAACAAGAAACTGACTATCGCTATATCTCTTGATATAAAAGGTGCATTTGACAATGCCTGGTGGCCTTTCCTGTTATCGCAATTAAAGAAGAAGAAATGCCCACGAAATCTTTATTGCATGGTTTTGAGCTACTTAAATAACAGACGAGTCACCATCACGCACTTTGATTGCACTAAAACTAAGGAGACAAACAAAGGTTGCATTCAGGGGTCTGCATGCGGACCAAGTTTTTGGAATGTGATCATCGATGACCTCTTGCAAATACATTTCGGCGAAGGGGTAGAAATTCGAGCGTTTGCAGATGACTTGTTTCTTATCATAATAAGCGATAATCCTCATGAATTAGAAGAGAAAGCGAACAACGCATTAAGTATTATAACAGAATGGGAATCTAAAGCGAAACTGCACTTCTCTGAAGAAAAAACGAAAGCAATGTACATCACGAGAAGAAAAGATCCACCACCAACTATCAAAATGAGACAGAACACATTGAAATTTGTCGACGACTTCAAACTGCTGGGGGTAATAATTGATAAAAATATAAATTGGACCAAACACGTAGATGAAACGTGTAAAAAAGCATCAAAAATGACCAACAAAATCATACGGGCGGCAAAACCTACATGGGGAGCATCTCCCATGGTAATAAGACAAATTTATGTAGGAGCGATAGAACCTCTAATTACATACGCAGCACCAGTTTGGGCAGAAGCTGCAGGTAAGAAATATAACGTTAAAAAACTAAATGCAGTTCAGAGGCAAATAGCCATACGGTGTTGTAAAGGGTATAGGACAATATCGTTAACATCAGCCCAAGTTCTGTGCGGTTTAATTCCATTAGATATAAAAATTAAAGAAATTGCTGAACTGTATCATGTCAAAAAGGAAAAATATTTAATGGACCTACCGAAAGATAGAAAATATCAAGCATCTAAAGAATATTTTGATCTACCACACCCAGCTGACAGAATAACAGTAGACTGCAAAATATTTGGAGAAAATCTACCTGCAAATCTGGATTCTGAAATTAAAATATATACGGATGGCAGCTTATTAGAAGGGAAAGTGGGAGCTGCGTTCGTCCCTTTTGAAGGAGACAGAGAGCTACCAGGTCGAAAATTTAAGTTGGAAAACTATTGCTCTGTTTTTCAAGCGGAACTGTTTGCAATTAAAGAAGCCATAATGTATGTTATATGTAAACCACCTAGCCGCTGGAAAAATATTTTTATTCTGACCGATTGCCAATCTTGTCTAGCAGCAATCCAAGAAACTAAAGCTCTAAACCCAATTGTGTTTGAAATTAGAGAAAAGCTAACAGAACTATTACAAAGACAACAACATGTGCAAATCGGATGGATTAAAGCGCATATAGGCATCCCTGGAAACGAGCTGGCAGATAGCAAAGCTAAAGAGGCTACCCTGAAGAAAACGAAGCCCGATTATAACTTGTTCCCGCTAAGCTTCGCCAAAAAGAGGGTCAAAGAAAGAATGATAGAAGAATGGAACAAACGATATATTTCATCAACGACAGGAAGCACTACAAAACTATTTTTTCCTGATGTTAAAAGTGCTATATCGTTCCATAAAATCTACCAAACTAACTATGAATTAACGCAAGCAATGACAGGACATGGATGCTTTAACAGCTACCTGCATCGTTTCAAGTTGGTTGATGACGATACCTGCCCATGCGATGATACAAGCACTCAGAACATAATACACCTATTGAATACTTGCCCGTTCTTCAGCTACGAAAGACATCAAATGGATGCAGTATGTCGCAGACACAATATAAACTTGGACGAAGTGTCAAAACTGATAAACCATAAGGATATAACACCCAAGTTTATGTTGTATATGAAAAAAATAGTTCAAACGATCAAAGAAATTAATCTAAGTAGAAAGCGAAAGTGAAAAACATTTTGAAGTTTATATAATATTTTGTTATTACCCTTATAAATATTTTCTTTACTGTATTTTTTTTAAATTGTTATTATGTTTGCGAAATCTTTTATGTTTATGATAATTTTATTCACCATTTTACATTTTTTATTACTATGTTTACGATATATATTTAAGTTAAAATTTTGTATTTACATTTGTTAAAAAATCCTTGTAAACAAAAAGCAAGGAACAAAAATAAAAGCAACTAAAATTTAAAAAAAAAAAAAAAAAAAAAAAAAAAAACCTAACCTAACCTAACCTAACCTAACCTAACCTAACCTAACCTAACCTAACCTAACCTAACATCATCATCTGCATCATCATCATCGCCGTCGTCATCACCGACCCCTTGGGCCGATCTTGACCAATCTCAGAATTCGGACAAGATCGTGCAACACGACGACGGTGACGAAACGTGTAATGTACACAAATGCAAAAATACCTGGATTACACGTGTTTGGCATGTGGATTACACGTGTTAGGCATGTGTTCTTGCACGTCTAATATACGTGTATTTAACGTGTTCTTGCACGTATATGATACGTGCACTTCACGTGTTCTTGCACATTTATCACACGTGCACGTCACGTGTGCTCACACGCATAATACAGGTCCACTTAACGTGTTGTTATACTCATAATTCACGTCCACAACACGTGTTCTTACACGCATGAGAACCGTGTACATCACGTATTCTTCAACGAATAATACTCGTGTACGTCAGTTGTTTTGCACTTAAACTAAACCACGTCATCATCATTTTCAACATAATCATCATCATGATCATCACTATCATAATCATCATCTTCTCTGTCTTTATCATCATCATATCATATTCATCATCATTATTTACATATTATCGTAAACATTAACATCAATATCATCATCATTAACATCATTATCATCATCATCCTCATCGTCATAAACATCATCATCATTTTCATCATCATCCTCATTATCATACATATCATCATCATTTTCATCATCTTCGTCATCATCATCATTAACATCGTCATCATCATCATAATTGTTATCGTTATAATCATCATCATCATCATCATAATTGTTATCGTTATAATCATCATCATCATAATCATCATCGTCATCATAAACATCATCATATAATATTTTTTGAATTGTTGATTTATTCTCCCCGTGGAATTGTTCTTTTCTTTGTACGTAGTCGAATTAATGTCAAATATTCGAAATTGTTTGTACGCTTTAAGTATTGCAAGAGTTGAATTAATTAACAGATCAAAAAAATATCTATACCTAATTCTGAGAGATCAATGTACAAGTTTATTGTAATTATTAAAAGTACAATAGCTTTAAAAAATGTTTTAAACTGACTAAATGTCGCTTTGAGTTATTCTTATAATAAAGAGTTATTATTTTCATTTAACATATCCTCTGGGGATCCGCCAGGATCAGAACTGACACGGGTGTTTGTAAAAATAAACATTTCCAAGTAATTTGAGATGCAAATGAATATAATCGGAATAGAATTAAATAAGTTATTGATAAAAATATGTAAAAATGCACAAAAAGCTAACCTAAAACAGTTGCTATATTGTCAACCACTAGAGCATGGGTGGCCAACCTTTTCAGCAGCCGGGCCAGATTTTAGAAATGAGGTTTTCTACCGGGCCGTACAACAAAATTTATTTTATTATTCCACGGCTATCCACGCAAAAGAGGCGTGCGCGCTTTTTGAAATCAGCTTAACGTTGTGATTGTTTGTTAATACGGATATACCATAGAAGAAATTGTCACGATAGTTTAATCAATGTGCTGAGATACTTTTATATATGAGATATGATACGAACTACGCACGTTGGAACGTTCTTTTGGTGGTTTTATGTACACTAAAAAAAAAAAATGTGTGCATATGCACCGCGGACCACAAGTAGACACCTGGCGGGCCGCGGGTTGGCCACCCATTTATTAGAGCATATTTTTTACTGCCTTTTTTACTACTCTCCTTTCTAACGTGCCGTGATGACGGTATACAAAGGATTCCAGGAATGTGTCTGTATATTGTGGTCCAATTATTGTATCCATATTTATATTGTTATTTGTTTCGACTTACAGGGTCACCGATAAAATATGAAGTTTTATGACTACACTATGACCATAGGGTCGGTTTTCCAATATTGTATATGCTTTTATATTTGAATTATAATTATAAATGTCGTTTAAAACTACATTATGGTTAAAAAAAATTTAAAAGACAAAAAGCGGCTTATATTACCTACTTATTTTTTAAATTATGTCAATTGTTACTTATATTATTAATTCTGACAATAGGAAACAATTTAATGGACGGAATTCACAAAACACGATCAAAATTATATCTATTTTGAATAAATGTTGTCTATTGATTTTTTATTTTTACTTGCTTCTATTGTTAATAGCATTTCGTATAAAATGGATGTTATTAAATAATTATTGTAAAGATCAAATCAATAAATATTTTGCTTAAATTATTTTCATTCTGTTTATCCGTAAAAAATAAAAGACACTAATATATAAAAAAATATATTATTTCAGAGAAGGTAAAATGTTCACAATCAGTAATGCGCCGGCAGGCAAGTTAATGTGTTCAGTTGATATTTATATTTGGTCCGAATAAGGCGTGTTTGATGCGCAATACATTTTTACATTGCTAACCAGAATTTAAAAACTACTAAGATTATTGAACTATGGAGTAATATTATTGAACACAGGACAAAGATTCTTAAGCTGCGGACAAACATTATTTCTCTCGTTATAACGTCTCGACACAGAATTTCTCTAGTGAGACGGGCACAGCCCAAACAAATTTTTTATATATTGTTCAGTACAGGAACAAGAACCGTAGCAATCGCGTAGGGGTGGTCTGCCGGTTCACTCTGGGCTCTCGAACGTCGATGTCTGCAGCGGTGTGCAGTGGTCCAGGGGGGTCCAAGTCGTCGTGCAGTTGTAGCAGCAAAGTCGTAGAACTTCCAGGTTCAGTCTAAATGTCGTAACCAAAGTCGAATCCCAAGGAAAATCCAGATGAAATAGCAGAGGTCAAGCGGAGATAAATAAAACACAGTTTTCTTCAGAGAAGTCCAGCGGTGCAGAAGCGATCGAGGGAAGTGATTTTTGCAACCGCTTGACCGTTTATTTATCCTGGAGATTCATCTCCTGGGAGCATAAGGCTCCATCCGGATGCTGGGACCAATCAGGGGGCGAAGACACTCCCCGCGCCACCCCGATTCGGTCAAGCGCCGACACCATCTGGCGGCCAGACTCCACAACTCACGTCATTTTTTCTGTCGTCCCGTACGGGACGGCAGATTTCAATTTTTGCTTCTGAGAAAGCTCTCATGTTTTTATTTCTCATTTTCTAGGCATCGCGAGTACTTTTTCTTACAGAGTTTGGCCCTCCTCGCGATGCCTGATACATTTTACCTTGGGTGATGGCCCGGCGAATTAATAAATGCACCTTAAACTTGAAATATCCGTTTTACCTATCTAAATGATTTTTAAGGTGCGGTGTGATTTTTTAATCTCCGGGCGATCGCCCTCCAAAAACTCTCTTTATTTACATATATCAGAAGCTCAAAATAATTTTTCAAAACAAGTTATAACACAAAAAATAGTTCGTAAGTTTCGCTGGCCCCGGGGGCGGGGCCAGCCTCGGCCCGGTATCCCCCCTCCACTCGGCCAGTCGCTGCGTGCAGGGGTACCGGGGTTCCAGCGGCGCGGAGTACCGGGCGAAATATTTCCGTGAATTGGACAAGATAGATTTTTCGCCCGGCGCCTTTCTTGAGCCGCGGTTAGCGCGCTCCGCGGCCGCGTAGCTGTGCGGAACATATATATTATATAGTTACTAATAAATAAATAATAAAATAAATAAACTGTGGTCCTGCACTTTTAAATTGTAGTCCTGCACTTTTAAACTGTTTTCCAGTACTTTTAAACAGTGGTCCAGCACTTTTCTAGTATAGTCGAGCACTTTTAAACTGTGGTCCAGCACTTTTAAACCGTGGTCCAGCACTTCTAAGCTGTGGTCCAGCGCTTCTGAACTGTGATCTAGCACATTTAAACTGTGGTCCAGCACTTTTGAACTGTGATCCAGCACATTTAAACTATGGTCCAGTACTTTTAAACTGTGGTTCAGCACTTATAAACTGTGATCCAGCACTTTTGAACTTGGACCACAGTTTAAAAGTGCTGGACCCTTAGTTTAAAAGTGCTGGAACACAGTTTAAAGTGCTGGACCACAGTTAATAAGTTCTGGACCATATTTTACCTGACCTGACATGACCGACATCTAACCTTACCTAAACCTTTGAAGATGTATTATTTGAGTGCAATATCCATTCGCATAACAGGTGGAAGTTTTAAAAATTCTGAAACCAACACAGGTTGACCCCTAGTACCCCTGTAGCTAAGGATGTGTTGAAATGTGAAAGAACTTCAGATGACTATGTTAAATATATGAAAGCAATTGTAATTAAAGCGAAAAATGTAAACAACGCCAATAACCCAGAAATGTTGTAGCGATATATTTGATTATGTTTACTCAGATTGTTTTTATAATTATGCTTACTTACCATATATTGTTTTATGATTATGTTTACTAAGATTGTTCATATGATTATGCTTACTTATCATCTACTACCATATATACTTTTACTTATCATATTTTGTTTTATGATTACGTTAACTTACATTGTTTTATGAATTCTTTTTATATTTGTTTACAAGTCCTTGTAAAAAAACCATAACAGAATGGGAATCGAAAGCGAAACTGCACTTTTCTGAAGAGAAAACCGAGGCAATGTATATCACGAGAAGAAAATATCCACCACCCACTAACAAAATGAGACAAAACATGTTGAAATTTGTTGATAGCAATCAATAAAAATATAAATTGGTCCAAACACATAGATGAAACGTATAAAAAAGCATCAGAAATGACCAACAATATTATACAGGCAGCAAAACCTACATGGGGAGCATCTCCCTTGGTAATAAGACAAATATATGTAGGAGGAATTGAAACTTTAATCACATACGCAGCACCAGTACGGGTAGAAGCTGTAAACAAGAAATACACCATTTAAAAACTGAAAATGCAGTTCAGAGACAAATAGCCATACGATGTTGTAAAGGATATGGGGCGATATCGTTAACATCAACGCAAGTTGTGTGGGTTAATTCCTTTGGATACAACAATTAAAGAAATAGCTTAACTATATCATATCAAAATCAAAATTATTTAATAGACCTACCGAAAGATAGAAAATATCAGGGACCCAAAAAATATTTTGAACTACCACGCCCAGCTAATAGAATAACTGTCCACTTCAAAATGCTTGGAGAGAATTTACCTGCAGATCTGGATTCCAAAGTCAAGATGTATACCGATGGCAGCTTATTAGAAGAGAGAATGGGAGCTGCGTTCGTCCCTTTTTAAAGAAACAGAGAGCTGCTAGGGAGGAAATTTAAATTAGAAAACTATTGCTCTGTTTTTCAGGTGGAACTGTTCGCAATTAAAGAAGCAATAAGGTATGTCATATGTAAACCGCCTAGCCGCTGGAAAAACATTACAATCCTGACCGTTGCCAGTCTTGTCTAGCAGCAATCCAAGATACTAAAGCTCTCAACCCAATTGTGTTTGAAATTAGAGAAAAGCTAACAGAACTGTTACATAGACAACAACACGTGCAAATAGAATAGATTAAAACACATATAGGCATCCCAGGAAACGAGCTACACATAGCAAAGCTAGAGAGGCTACCCTGAAGAAGACGAAGCCCGATTATGAATATTTCCCGCTAAGCTGCGCAAAATGGACGGTCAAAGAAAGAATGATAGTAGAATGGAATAAATGATATGTTTCATCGACAACAGGAAGTACTACAAAACTATTTTCCCAGATGTTAAAAGTGCTATATAATTCCATAAAATCCATCAAATTAACTATGATCCAACGCAAGCAATGACAGGACATGGATGCTTTAATAGCTACCTGCATCGTTTTTAGCTGGCTGATGACGATACCCGCCCATGCGATGCGCAAGCGAGCAAATCATAGAACATCTACTGATGCAGTTTGTCGCAGATACAATATAGACTTGGACGAAGTGTCAAAACTGGTAAACCAAAAGGATATAACACCCAATTTGATGTTGTATGTGATAGAAATAGTTAAAATAATTAAAGAAATTAATCTAAATAGAAGGCAAAAGTGAAAAACATTTTGAACTGGTTATAATATTTTGTTATTCATTAATTCATTCACACTTACTAATAATTTTTTTTAATGTATTTTTAAAATTGATATTATCTCTAATGTCTGCGATATCGTTTACGTTTATGATTATGTTTATTCATTATTTTACATTGTTTATTACTATATGTCTATGATATCTTTCTAAGCTATAATTTTATATTTATATTTGTTAAAAAATCCTAAATAAAATCCCAAGCAAATAAAATTTTAAAAAATAAACCTAACCTAACCTGCTCGGATAAAGAAAATAACATTTGCTGAGTAATATACAAGTGCAGTGATCATTTATCAAATGAATGAATTACGGTAATCGGTCGGATGTGTCAGATTAAAGTGAATTTTGTTTTGAAGTGACAGCTGTCAGAGCGCCACCATAGTGTTGAACCGATTGCCAACTTACCTTTCACCAGGAGCAATCTAAAAGTGGGGCATTTTGGAAAAATACTTTTATTGCGTATTTCAAAATTGTTTTGATTTGTTGAGAGCTGAATCCTGATTTTGGAGTTATTTATTTTAGGAATAAATAGTGTCAATTCATTATGGAAGATAAAAGGCAAATATCTGAAGATATTCATTGAGGAGAAAAATAAATACTTCGTAAATGTACAAAATGCAAAATCAAAAGCTGAAATGAGTACTGCGAGAAACACAACAAAGAAACCGTTTGGGATAGCATTTACCATTTGATATCCTCTTCTGTTATACATACAGTACCCAGCATCTTATTCAATGGTAACCACCAGATGAAAGTCCAAATCGTCCTTTAAACACATTCTACCCAGCGAATTGATGGTGAAAGTGATCTACCAACAAGTATTAGAACCGAGTGCAGTAAATCATATCAAAATAGTGTATACGATCCACCATACTAGAAGAAATTGAGAAATGCAACCATGATTACATAACCGCAGATATTTGTTCCAATTCTATTAACGCCGACATTAAATTATTTACTGCCCGTGAACAACATATGTATTGAACTCAGCTCTTTTTCGTTTCCATTGCTGTTCAACTTGTATAATTCTGTGAAGGAACTGGAATATATTAATGTAGGAGCGAAAATGGGCGATAAGATTGTTTGCTGTTTATTGGACGGCGATGACGCATTGTTAATGGTGAATAATGAACAAGAATTAGTTTAGTGAGTTCAGAATGTACGATGTATGCAAGGAAAGCGACCGCATGATGGACGTTAACAAGTCGAAAATGATAGCATTCGAGATGAGTTTGTGTATTTGGAAATATGTTTGATAGAAACGGAAAGACTGATAAAGATATCAAAAGAAGAGTGACTGCAGGAAATAAAGTGAACGGCGCTTTTGAATGGAACTATAGATAATGGGAACTTGTCAATCGAGGTAAGGCTAGCGGTTTACAATTCAGTCCTGGTACCGAGACTAATGTATGGAAGTGAGGCCTGGAGCTGGCAGAAAAGGAACAAAAGTAGACTGAATGCAGTGGAAATGAAATCATTCATGTGTATATGTGGCACATTCTTTACAACAGAGTAAAGAATGACAAAATAATGTAAAGCTGTTCTTAGTATAGCGACAGATTAAGAAAGGATCACTTAGGTGGGTTTGTCATATGGAACGGATGAATAAGGAGAGAATGGTAAGAAAGACATACGACAAGTGTTGATAATAGCAGAAGTAGAGGACGTCCGCGGAAGACTTGGCACAACCAGGTAACCAGATATTGGAGGATGCTCCTCTTAGAAGCTTTAATAATCAACGATCTTGTATGAGAAGATCTATGAATGTGGATGAGGCGAGAATTTTGTATCAGGACAGAAGAGTGTGGCGTTCTATTCTCTCTACTTAGCCCCGCGGAAAAACGACGTAATGGTAAGTAAATAAGTTCTTAATTTCACGAGAACAACAAATATATTTCATTTTGTTTTAAAAAAACGTAAAAACTGGTGACGGTAAAAAAACCTAGCTGTGTCCTGTACCCTATTAACGGTGCAGTGATAACCAACCAACCAACCAGGCAACCCGACCGCGTAATAATAGAACTATATCGGTGCATTTAAAATTAACTACGAGTATGTTAAACTCGGCACAGTAAAGTAAATTTACAATTTAAAGTAATTATATTTTGATTACAAACAAAGAAAGGTGTTTTTACAAATGTTTCGCCAAACCACGCCCCACGTAAATAAAATCTTGATGTAATTAAAATGATTCCTTCTTTGTGACACATCCGCAGCGATTAGCGCTGAAGTTGTGAAAAATGTCTCGCGAGACCATCGTGGCGGTCGCGGTACTATAAATATCAAGAAAACCTAAATCGGAAAAAAACAAGTAGGAAATTTATCTTTACTTGGTTCTAAAATGTACAAAATATTCTTAAATCACACTTTTGAAATCTAAAAAAAATTTATAAAATTACATCGTACTTCAGTCAGCATCAGGTTAAGCGTAAGGAATTATAATTAAAATTATAAAACATAAAAAAGGTTTAAAATATTTATTGAACTTAAATACTCTTAACCTACGAAAAGTAGCGAGACCAGTCGTTTCCCTCGCGTTTATGGCTGCGAGGTCGAGGTGTTTTATAACTGATTTATTTTTCCTGTAGATTCTTCTTTAATATAATAAATACAACGTTTTTGAAATACAGTTTTATTATGCAAATTGTTCACAAAGTTAAAAAAAAATTACCAAAATTATTTTATTTTATGTTTTATGTTCGAATGATTTCTTGAGAGAAATTCAACAAAACTTTTGAAGTTTCTCACCAAAGAAGCTGTCATGTTGATGTTTACTCACATTCTTCACAGGTAAATAACTTAACTCCGCCGTATGTTGTCCAGTGAATAAACATTTTCTTAAATTGTAAAACGCAAAGGTCTCGGGTGTGTGCTTTCAAATTATTCTTCACGCTAAATACTTTCTGACATTCTTCACACGCAAGGGGCTATCCTCCGGCGTGTGTTCTTAAGTGACTTTACAAACTACTCATATGACTAAATACTTTCGTACATTCTTCACACGCAAAGTGCTTTTCTCCGGTGTGTGTTTTCTTGACATGGTACCACTCTGACTAAATACTTTCTGACATTCTTCACACGCAAAGGGCTTTCCTCTGGTGTGTGTTCACAAGTGACTTTCTGCCATTCTTCACACGCAAATGGATTTTTACTGGTATGTGTTCTCAAGTAGCTTAACAAACTACTCTACAGAAGAGTTGTTTGTTGAGACATTTAAGAACACACACCAGAAAAAAAAACCCTTGTGTGTGAAGAATGTAAGTATTTAGCGTGAAGAATAGTATGTTGAGTCATTTGAGAACGCACATTGGAGAAAAACCTTCGCGCGTGAAGAATGAAAAAAAACTCTGTCCTCAAATGAATCAATAAGTGACCTCTCTGGTGGAAAGCCTTCTTACAGTCGACACAAGGACAAGTCTTGACTGATGTTTGAGACCTCGTGTGGGTAAATACATTATTTTTAAGACTGGATGATATGGTGCAGTGTTTATCAGAAAGGATCCCCTCGCAGCGAAGATATCGTTTTCCACTATCCTGACTCGCAGGTAACTGGGCTGACAGGCTAACTGACGGCTGCACGGGGTTATCTGAAATGCATCGAAACTTCATTTATTACTCTAAAAGGGTGGTACACAGTAAAGGGTGGGCGTTATTAGATCAGAAAAGGAAGTAATCGATCGTTTAGAATAACGGAATAGCATATATAAGAGGTAAATTAAAATCTTTCCGTTCTGACTTTTATTATGGCGTACAATAATCAACAAGGCGTTATTATATCCATTTACTTAGCTCTTAACGAACATTACATGTTTTATCAAATGTCTTGGTTAACACAGAAAAGAATTAATAAAATATTGTACTGTTATTTGTATTTGTGGTAGTTTTGATTTCAACTCCTTGTTCTCTAGCCGTAATAATGTATCGTAAGTACACGTCATTGAGCAGAGAAATAACTTCTCACCGCAGGCCAGGTGAGGGCTATCTGGGACTTATCTCTATCTTGATGTCGAGAACCCAGACGTCACACCAGGGGTCGGCAGCATCTGTCTCGATATCAAGAATACAGTTTTCAATCAAACTAGTATTTGGTGCTGGAACACCGAACCATCCTCCTCCATCACAAGAATCTGATTCTTTCTTCACTTCCATATTGGCCACCTGGATATGAGAGGTTGAGTGACATTTTGGTGGCTCTCTTATGGAGGACTTCGGAACCCATAGGATGAGGATAACAGCGCGGTAGACAGTATATACAAGTGCAACTACCATCAGCCATAAATACGTAGTGTACCAACGGCACGTAAGTACTCATTTATCACAGCACTTCATTTAACTCTGTGAAGAGTGAAGCGAACTCGACCTGCTTCGACAGTGGACCGAGTACAAACTGTACTTCAAATGAAACGTTCATTTTGTATACTTAGCCATAGATAAAGCGTAATATGGAATGTATTGCCAGTGGTAAATATTTAAAATATATCAAATTAAAGGTGTTTGATGATTATTCGATTAATTCTGCCGGACTGTGATCGAATTTTGTGACTTCAACACATATACGTGACGTCCACCTTCGCCTTTTAGGGTGCATGACTTCTATACCTTATTTCTAACTGTCGAGTCTCACATCAAATGAAACAAATGGTACAGGCATGGCTCTGGTACGATGATACCGGAGCCAACCTATGATGGTATTAAGATGTTAATGACTGAAAATGTAATACAAAAAATATAATAATGAAAAAAATATATAAATGTGTCATCTTTTAAAGAAAAAGAAAAAAATGAATATGAAGGGGCGCCACAAGGTTTTAGTAACTAACTCTCGGAACTATTCTAATTTTAAAATATATTCCACAAAAGGTTTTGAAAATTTTCTAAAAATTGCGCGCGTTGCTTTGTTGAGTGGAATCGAAGCGATAGTAAATAACTCTTAAAACGATTCCGGGATAGGGTGGGACCCTTTGGGGTATCCTTCGTGTATTTCGATAGAGTCATACTATTAGGTGGGATTGCCTTTGACAATTATAAATTGTGGTTTGAAACAGCAAACGTCTTTTTTCACGAGTAAAAAGGATACTAAAGTAATTTTTTTGCAAAAACGGATTATTATATCGTTAGTAAAAAAATATGTACTTCTCGAAAGTACGTAATAAACTTATTTTACTCTCCGATATCCGATAATTAAAACCAGAATCGATAGTTAATTATTATGAATTTTTCACAGCTGTTCCAAAAATCATCTGATACATTGATACTTTGAAAGTTGCAGTACACGGCAATGAATCATCCAATATCCCACTATTTTAGTGATGAGAATTCGTCCGATGATTACCTCGTTTAATATACATTAGCACATAAAAAAAATCACTCCCAAAGTGATATATTTCAATCGCCTGGGCGAAAAAATCCATAGATAATTCATAAGATACAGCATATTTCATGATTATTTGTCGTGCCCATAGACATCTCCATCTATGCTTTGACAGTAGTAAATTTAAATATCACCAACCCGCAAAGGATTTTTACTACGGGCGTTAGTAAAAAGTTAGCATAGTAAAAATTTACTACCGATCACACAACCGGCCCTAAGTATGTAGAGTAAAAATTTACCACTAATCAACCAACCGGCCCTGAGTAAGTGCAGATGATTAGTTTTACAAAAATATGAACGCGACCAATGCAGAAATCAAACATGGCTGGCGGCGGAGTGGGAATAACCCGAATAGAAACAACATGAAATGTGAACACGGCGAACAGCATAATACACCAATAAGATAATGAAGGTTCTAGCAGTATTCAGAAGGATATTCTGTGTGCGGTAATATTATCAATACAATCTGTGGAAGGATGAGAAAACTGCTTACCTTGGCTGTCAGGAGACGCCGATGATCTCGTATTATAAAATATCTGTGGTTATAAAACCGAAGATAATGCGTCTAAAATAAATATAAGTACCGGCTTACAAAGTAACATTGAATGTGAAAATACATTGATATGCTACAGCGATAATTTGTGTCGCGAGTCGATTTAGATTCGGACCGTTGATTAATCATCAATTTGACACCAGCAAGTACTGGGTGTTCTTGGGAATGTATTTCGCAAGGACCCGCGTGACACGGAAACCTTTTCTTCCATCATTTGAAAGCCAACCTTTATTTCTCCGCCATTCATTGGGGAGATTTATCTCTTCCGTAATTACGAAGGTCGACCACACGCGTTCGCAATAGATTATGTTCAGGCGACAGACACGATAGCCGGGTGAGCTTCCAAAATTGAGTCAATTGGTTGCCTTTTGTCTAAGGAATAAATTGTTCCGAGAAACATCTCACTCGGGAGCGGTTAATGGCAAAACAATACATTCTCGCCGCCCGAGACATCGAGTACATCGCACAAAAGAAAAGCCATTAAGTTGCGAGCCCAATTGTCGTCCCTAGGATAATTAACTCTTGGTAATAAAGTACCTTTTGTTGAACTCGGGCCGCAGCCCATGTACAATGGCCCACCATGAGCGGAGACTGATTATCGCGCCTTTTCTCTGCAAGGGTAAGCAGAGATAATAAAGCAAATACCTACAAGTTGATGTACTCGGATTTACATCTTCCACCTTCATGCACCTTATGTGGTGTGTAAATCGCACTATGCCATCAGAAAATGTTCGTCCCAAGCGGCAAAACAATCTGAGCGAGTCTGATCAATCGCGAATTTTAATCTAATCAAATTATGCCGATGTAGCGGCACTTCCTCAGTAATCTATTCTATACTAATCAACTATAAGGAATGAAGACGAGTAGGGAGATTAAAATATAAATAAATAATAATGTAATTATAACTGGGCAGGTAGGAAAAATCTGTAAGAGGTTTAAGTGTGTGTAATGTAAGGCTCAATAAAGAAAAGACCAGATCCCATGTGTACCTAATATTGTAGCAAAAAGAAAAATCAACATTCTATGTCAAATTACTATAGACCTAAGTTTAGTCAATTTGATATGAGAATGATGAATAGCGATAATGAGATCACTTGGCTAAAAGTGTAATTGACAAGACATTGTTAAGTATTTATACCTACGGGTGAGGTGAACTCGAAGATTAAGTGACTTTGTGTGATTTGGCGGACTCGAATAAATAGTACAATTAAATGTAATCAATTATGAAGAGAGTGGGCGGAACCAAAAATTAAGCCTACAAGCAAAGGTGTAACGTCGCTGTCAATGGATGGACCAATGAAGCCTCGCCATTCCCGTAAGGACGGACCGAACCCCTAGCGAGAAGTTCACCTTCGCCATGGTTATTTTAAAAGGGCCAAAACGCCATTTTGAAAGTTAGTTGAAGACGAGGTCCGGAAGAGGGAGTTGAAAACACGCGGTGGGAACGGAAATTGGGAGTAAGAGCTGGGGGTGAGAGTTCATCCATAGTTGAAAACGAGGTCCGGGAGGATGAGTGGAATGGAATCCAGAGGAGTTAGTCGAACACAAGATTCCGAGTTGAAGGTATCAGTTGGAAACCGCAGTTGAACGAGGTAGATGAATACAAAATTCAGAGTTGAAAGCGTCATTTGAATACAAGGTTCAGTGTTCAATATCATGGCATACTTATATCACATGACGCCCAACGTGGTGTCAACTTATGTCAACATCATACCACCCCTGGAAACTTTTCCAGGTTCGTCCTTTCCATTTCGCGTGCAGATCATTGTATGTTGCTTGGTCTCTTTAAATATTGTCCATATTTATACGCCCTATTCAGCCATCAACATAATTTGTAAAAAAAACAGAAAATTATACACGCCCTATTCAAACATTAACATAATTTGTAAAATAACAGAAAATTTCATCAGAAGTGCAATACACAAAGAGTTTTTTCCCCAAAGAATGCATTCTGGGGACTGCAAAGTTAGCTAATGTATAAGTTCTGATATTACCACTGTAATAAAACAATGAATTGTGTCTCGATGACCTCAATGGTGAGTGAAAGTTGACCAGACCAACAATCTGGAAGCAGTCTACCATACCATTGATGATCTTATATAGAAATATAAGGTACGTCTTACTGATAATTTTAACAATTTCAGACGGTTAAGGAGATAATCATAATTGATATCCTCAGAACGTATAATTAATTGTAAATTAATTAATCTTAGACACTTCCTCTGGATTCTTTCAACCTCCATCGAGTGAATAATAAAGTGTGGCGACCATATGACCAAATTACATTCTACCCAAGGTTTGACTAGAGAAGTGTAGGACTTTATAAGTATGCAGGTCTGTAAAGTTTTTTGCAGTCCGCAAAACAAATCCCAGCATTCCGAGACTTTTATAAGTTTTCGAATCAATGTGGGGAATGAATGATAATTTACTGCCAAATGTTACACCCAGATCATTGATCTCCCTAACGATATCAAGTCAACATCGCTAATAGAGTACGAAAATTTTACAGTATTTTTTTTTTTTGTAAAACTAATAGATTGGCTCTAGGAGATATTAAGATGTAGGTGATTATTGGAACACGATTTCAATAATGAATTAAAATTATTTTGTATAATCACGCAATCAGGCACACTATTTACTGATATGTATGTATAAACTATATCTGTATTTCAAATAAAGTACACTGCACGAGAATGCGACTGCATATTCGACATAACGATTTATTCTATTCATCACAAGTAAAGAGTTTTTCTCCGTTGAGTGCTATCAAGCACGTTACCAAATCCAGGAAAATATTTCCAAAGATTTTTACAGGAATATCATTTCTGAAACATGTTCATGTTACTTTTCCGCAGAATTCTCAACTGTGCAAGTAGATACTTATATAATGTTTTTCCGCATTATCTCTGGTTTTATAATCATAGATATTTTTATAAACATAAATCATCGTCGTCTCCTGTCACAGCTCCAGTAAGTTTTCCCATTCTTCCGCATATTGATATTATTAGTGCGCACACGCACAGAACATCCTTCTGAATGTCGTTGTTACCTTAACTAATTCATTTGTGCGTTAATTCTGTTCGCACTACATATTATTTTGAACGTCCACGCCTCCAGAAATATTTTTCTAGCCGTCATTATTTCCAAATTTACCCTCGCCACATCAACAGCTGATTATGTGTCCTTTCATTGGTCCCCTCGATCATCTCCGTGGGTAATTAAAATGTTATGTATCCCCATATAGTCCCTATTGAACGGGATTAAAAACATAATTTGCTTTTATAAAAATATATAAATTCAAATTCATTCATTTTAAATAAAAGTTTTTGTAAAAATACCTATAAAAAAAGAAATATATAAATTACAAAAAAACAACATTTATATTTGCCACTACTTTATACAATAAAACCTATTGAAAAAAATTCATTTAATAATTGCCAAACGCAGCCCGTTTAAAACGGGCCTCAAAAAATTCTCCAAGCCATTGTTACTGGATATGTAGGAGACAAGACTCGTCACTCCTCTTTTAACAATCGAATCAGCAGCAAGCCGTATTTCGTCTCATCGATAGCGTTCATATTTTTCCTCCACTAACTAATTCATGTATGTACTTACTTATTGTATATATTAACAATATATGTTTTTAAAGGCTTTTCATGGCTGTTTAGAAAAAACTACGGTCACTTCTCCGCGGTTTCGATAGATTACTCACCAGTTGTCGTTTATTGCTTGTTTCGTTTTCGAAGGTAACGCACGTCAGTGTGTTCAGTCTGAGTTTAGCTTCGGACCCTATTGTAACTTTCAGGACGTTTATTTCGTCCATTTGTCGGCTTTAACAAATTTAATCGGAGTCAGAACATTCATCTCCGGTGCCAAGGCGGCACTGTATCGAATGTCAATTATTTTGTGGTTGCGTGCGTCGTGAGTAAAATCTCTGTCTTCATTGGGAGCGGAGATCATTGAACATCTTCGTGTGATATTGCCGGCGTCGTACTCGGCGTTCCTTCTACCGGTAGAATATTTCCCCGCTAACCTTCCTATACCCGTCTTCCAATTACCTTCTTCGCCTTACGGTAATTCTGACAACCGGAAACATCGTTTTCTCTCCGCGAGACATGCAACCCGGAGATTGTAGATCACACCTCATTTGTGCTCTCTGCCGTTACATCTCTCGCACTTCCCCGATATGTTTGCACCGAGTCGCGCTGCGGCCGACCGTCAGACTCGCGTAGTGCACGGCGATAGCACATCCGAGTTCCGGAGCGGCGGGACCGCGTTTCGAGTAGTTCTAGAGAGCGGGCAACACTCCCGTCGCACGACCGAGCTTCCGTATCGCGTTATAGATCAGGCACGCGGCCCCTGGACACGCAGTATCATCTGTCAAAACATAACCAAACCAACATCGCGGACATCTACCGCCGCAATTTTACTACGTAGCTTCGAGTAGAATGCTCCAGTCCTCATCGCGTCCTCCACGTGAGACACCGAAATATCACACAACCTCTCTTATGTCCAGGCCGCCCATATGAAAGTGAAGCAAGAACCAGATTCTAGCGATGTAGATGGATGGATCAGCGTTCCACCACTAAATATCAGTTTGACTGAAAACTGTATTCCTGATATCAAAGAGGAAGCTACCGATCGGTGGATCAGGCCGAGCGGCAGCCCCGCGCCCCCCGACTACGGCGTGGACGTGTCGGTCCCCGACATAAAAGAGGAGTGCGCTGGCTCTCACCTGACCTGTGGTCAGTGAATATTTCTCTGCTATATACTTGCGCTTGCGGCACAGTTCTAGTGCTAATAGATAACAATAACGGCTTGAAATAATTAACTACTACAAATTGTAATGTTTAAAAGTTCATTTTGATGCATGATGTAATATTAAATCTCTTCATAAATAATGTTTTCACACGATTTGATTGCTATTTTTTGATTTGCTTGCGAACTTTGCCTTTCGCTAGTAATACATGAAGTTTCGTTGCATTTCAGATAACCTCGTGCAATCGTCATGCAGTGTAAAATCAGAAGTTTTGGACCGCGCAAGAAGTCCAGTTGTACAAACTCAATTATCTGCGAGTCAGAAAAATGGAAAACGTCCCCTCCATCGCGAGGCAATCCCACCTGATAAATACTGCACCAAATCATCCAGTCGTCAAATTAATGTATTGCCCCACACGTCAGATGAGAGCTTTCCTCGTGTCGACTGTAAGAAGACTTTCAATCACAAAGATCACTTGTTGATTCATTTGAGGACACACATCGCACAAAAGCGCTACGCGTGTGAGGAATGTGACAGATCTTTCAGTCAAAAGGGTGGTTTATTGGGTCACTTGCGAACACACAGTGGAGAAAAACCCTTCGCGTGTGAAGAATGTCACAGATCTTTCAGTCAAAAGGGTAGTTTGTTGAATCACTTGCGAACGCACACTGGAGAAAAACCCTTCGCGTGTGAAGAATGTAAGAGATCTTTCAGTCAAAGGGGTAGTTTATCGAGTCACTTGCGAACACACACCGGAGAAAAGCACTTCGTATGTGACGAATGTAAGGGATCATTCACTGAAAGGTGTAATTTGTTAAGACACTTGAAAACGCACACCGGAGAAAGGCGCTTCGCGTGTGAAAAATGTAAGAGATCTTTCAGTCGAAGGGGTAGTCTGTTGAGACACTTGAGAACACACACTGGAGAAAAGCACTTCGCGTGTGAAGAATGTCACAGATCTTTCAGTGAAAGCGGTAATTTATTGAGACACTTGAGAACACACACTGAAGAAAAGCGCTTCGCTTGTGAAGAATGTGAAAGATCTTTCAGTCAAAGGGGTAGTTTGTTGAGTCATTTGCGAACACACACCGGAGGAAAACACTTCGTATGTGACGAATGTAAGGGATCATTCTCTGAAAGATGTAATTTGGTGAGACATTTAAGAATACACACCGGAGAAAAGCGGTTTGCGTGTGAAGAATGTAAGCGATGTTTCAGTCAAAGGGGTAGTATGTTGCGACACTTGAGAACACATCGGAGTAAAGCGCTTTGCATGTTAAGAATGTAAGAAAATATTGAGTGTTATTGAGGTAACTTGATAATTCACTTGGGACCATAACCCGTAGAAAAACCCTTTTCGTGTGAAGAATATAAGAGTTATTTTAGTAAATGGAATAATTTGTTGAGTCATTTGAGAACACACCGGAGAAAAACGATACGCCTGTGAAGAATGGAAGTAAACATCCAATATGATAAGTTATCTGGTGACTCAATTCGTACTGGTTAAAAGCTTTAGAAGAGCAGACTTTCCCACAAGAAATCATTCGAACCGACGCTTGAAATAATTCTTAATATTTTTTTCGAACTTTGTAAACAATTTTCATAATAAAACAATATCTTAAGAACTTTGTATTTATTATATTCAAGGAGAATCTGAACACCGCCGCCGTTGCTGCCATAAGATCGAATTAAGAATGGTTGCGTAATAGCAACCATTCTTAATTCTAGCTCCGATTAAATCCCACAGCAAGATTCTATATCGGCCTTACTCATTGACCGCCAAGTTGGCATTTATATGCCTTACGAAAGGTCCTCATTGTATCCAGAAGTGGCACTCTCTGCCACTCGCTTAAGGCAGAAGCGACTACAGCGGACCCTGTCCTAAGCGGCCATACTTCGGCAGTGCATATGACCTGCGCCACATACGCTGCGTTATATATGAGACGTACGACCGGCGACTGGGTGCCCCACTCTGAAGTAGACATCTTTCTTAGAATCATGAAGTTCGCCGCTCGTTTCAAAATGGTCAATAAGGAACCTGATATATAACTGACTTGTCTGTCGGATTTTCAACCGGGTACCTTTTTCTGCTCAAACTGCCCTCGAGCACTGAACCAGTTTATTATTCGCACACCAATCCGCGATTGAGCTAATCTGTCTTCGACTCGAATTCTCTCCGGCTTTCATTGGATATCAGTTACAGCAAATAATTTGCATAGGCAACTGATTCACTGCCAACCGGAAACAAAAGCTGAAGTAGATCATTGAACAACATGTTCCAATTCCAGAACAAAGCCTTACGGGCTGTTAGCAGGGCATTGTTCTGGAATTGGAATTAGGTTATCCCAGGGTCACAAACCGATCCCCGACGTAATCTCCGACTATGTCGAAGAGATACCCCAAGCACTGTCGTAACTTCAGCTTAGTGAGGATCATCGACCACCAGGCATTATCAATAGTCCAGGAAAACCCCCATAGCATACTTCAGTGTGCATTCTTTCATCCATTTTTGTACAAACAAAATGGATTGTCCAGTGGATTTACTGCCGGTCCAGTGTAAATCCAAACTGCCGGTTACTGCAAATCAGCATCTCAAGCACCTCCCCAAAAGCGGGAAGAAGTGTGATCGGCCGATGTTATTTGGCTAATAGAAAACTCAGGACCGGAGAATTTGGCTATCCAAGGGTGTTTACGCACACAATAACAGACCCGAATAGGTAATTGCGAAGTCAAGTTACATAAACCCAGGATTTGTAATAACAAATGGGGAGAATGCGAGGCAGGAATATAAAGGCGAAATGCCACGCTACGGACAATATGAAAGACTGTAGCGTAACTACGTAAACCAAAACGAGACCAGTCAACGCTGAACCGTGTACTCTGAGAGAGCGCGAGCGCATGAGGATTGAAGCTTTGGAAGCAAAAAATATATCCACCGCCACGTCTTCAGCAAATTTAAGATTCAACTTTATCTTGATAATGGTGACATCCGATAATAAAGTCACTACTTGCCCCGTAACACCTAGACAATTTTAGATGGGCTATCTAGCATTTCGTTTGACATTTTAAACAGCCAGCCGTATCATCCAAACTTGTCATTAGTGATGTTTCAATCGTCATTTAAACCATTATCGTAACTAATTATTGGAGCGATGACCGGTCCACTACAAATCAAACCTCCAATAGATAAAGCTCAGTTACGGCTCGCGAGGTAGGTATCAATTTTAGGTTCGTTAGCCTAATACAGCGATAATTTAGTAAATTATCGCGGCGAGGATGCATTTGAACACAGAATAATCTAAATTAACAAATATGAGTAGGATCATCGTGGATCGGAGCTTAATAAGAACAAGGCGTAACAGACGAAGCAGAAACTAGGCATAACGGAGGCGAGCGACAAGGACCATCCTCTCAAACCCACTTTTCTACTTCAGAACTAATTCCCATCGAGCTGGGAATATTTTGAATAATACAAAATAGGTCTCTTCAACCTAGATCTAATCTACCTAGATGCAGCGAACATCCACAATATGAAAATGCGCTGATCAAATATTTATGTTAAAATGATTGCGGAACAGATGACATATTGACTGTCCCAGAGTAGAACTAAAACATCCTCTTATCAATATCATAATAATCATTTAAAAGAAATTGATTTTTATATTATTAATCTTACTACTCTAAAAAATTGTTTTTTATTAACTGTTACATTATCGATTTTAGCCAATCATTCTTCCTACAAACACATCTCCCTGCTCTCCCTCTCCCTCTACCTCCCCGCCAGTTCTTATTTTCTATGACTAATATTACGCTTAAGCTACTTTATGTAGAATTTAAATAGACATTAGTATTGAAATACTTTTCAATATTTAGATACAGTGGAAATCGGTTATAGCGCGGGTTCGTTATATGATAAACGCGGTATAAACGAATAATCAAATTTTAAAATTTTGTTTTTCACCAAAAAATAAGTATTAAAATTGAATGAACATAATATATGAAACACCTAAATTAAGAATAATTTGTCATCACAGACTACACTTGACGAGCCACTGTCCACGATAGTTTAATAAAAGTTACATTCTTTATTTGTTTAAATATCTTTTCGTTTCTCTTCAGTTTTTTAATTTACCTTGCCACCTTGCCTCGCTCGCATGTGGCAAAAGAAGGCCAGCGGTGTATCCCAGTGTGCATTATATTAAGTTAGTTATATGTTATATTAGTTTATCACCACTATTTATACTGTTCAAATCCATTCATTTTAGGTTACTCAATACCACATCGCTGATCGCAGCCAATCGGAGAAGACGAAATTATGACAAGGCCGCTTGAAGCATTCGAGATGTGGATTCGAGAAGCTGGCCGGATCGAGTTACCGATGAACACGATATAGTGCGGATGAATAAAGAAAAATAACTATTTAAAACAATAACAATCTGAAAGCTTTAATATCTTGCACCGCATAATGCCGGGGAAGAAGGAGAACATCGCGGCTGAAGAATCTGAGGCAATCAGTTGTCTCGCTTAGTCAGCAGCTTCGACATATTTAAAAAATATATTTTCTCAGAAACTTTACGTATTCATTTTATTTATTTATTGGAAATATTACAGATATTTTCATGGATTTGCACTTGAAGAAACCGATAAATAGATTGTTAGAAATACAGTACTCATATAAGTCACTTTGAAGGTCTTTCTGAAGAAAGCCATTTTAGTCTATGTAGATAAGATAACTTAAATTTTGTCATCCGTAGATTTGAATAGAAAATGTTGAATTATTGCGTACAAATCCACGATCCGTGTTGTAACTCAATTATGGTATTTTTAACATTATTAATTTTTCAAAAACCTTAACATGTTCATTTCATGTTGTGCGCCATTCTTGTGGATTGGCTCGCTTCTATTATTTTGGAAAGGTACCTTCACCCGTGCACATATAAAATAACATTGTTAGCGGCGATCAAATAAAATCTGTAGTCTGCAAGAAAATATCACGTATCACGAAACGTGACGGCATCGGAGCGGACTCGCAGCGCAGCGTGAATAAAGTAAAACCAAACCTGCGAAGAGTCCCCTCCTCGCGGAGGAACCCGTTGGACAAATTTTATTTCATAAAAATAAATTAAATTATTATCTATAGAAGTATTCACTTTATTAACCGTATCATAATATTCACAATGCTCGAGACGACTGAAGCGGTCCAATTCTACACTCAGTTCAACATTTAATCGGTATCAGTATCCTCGGTAGTGGCCGAGAGCTTCCGGTCGGAGATGGTCCCCGTCAGACAGTCGGAGGCGAGCGGCTCTCGGCCGCGAGCTCGTCGTCTCCGTTCCCGAACGGTCAGTTTCCTGGCGGGAATCGGATTCGGAAAGACTACCGCGGGACCGAGGAAGAAGCCGGCGCGTCGCAGCCCTAGAAGGCCCCCTCGGCCTTGCGCGTCTCCGCGTAGTTCCTCAGATAGCCGAGGAAGTCCAGCTGCGCCGCGGAGAAGGCGATGTCCAGCACGTACTGCGGGAGCCAGCCTGGAACGTTAATCCGGATACTAAACACCACTTCGACATTTTTCATCATCGCCGATTAAAAACAATAAAAAATACACATTAATAGAAGCCATTTAAATGTTAATTAGGAAGAAATTGTGTTTTATACATAATATTTTAGTTTTACATTAGTGTAAATGTCCCGTCTAAGTAATACAGTAAAATCCCTTTATTCGAAGTTGAGGGGATAATATTTGCTATCTTTTTCTAATGTAAAGACGAGCGAGAAAAATAAATATTTCAAATCGAGGACGCGCAAGATATATTTGTCATCTTTTCTAGTATACTGAGAGTGAGAGAAAACAATGAGAATTAACTTTACGCGTCATGAATCGGTATAGGGGAGGAACTACCCATTTTGACGGTCTCGGACTTTGGACAGGCACATCGCGTAGCGCGTGTGTATTTTCCAGATTGCTGACATCTGACAAAAAAAATCGAATTAAGCGAAAAATAGATGGACAAATTCATCTGATAGGGTCCAAAAATAGCTTCGAATAACGATATTCGATTTATAAATATAATTTAGTATGAAAATTTTCCAGTGGGACCACATTCTGCTCTAAAACTAAATAAACGGGGTTTTACTGTAGTTTTAAAAAAATCAAATCTAGTGTATAACTTCTAATATAAATGAATAATAAAATCCCAATATTCATTATTATTGAAAGGTAAGCTTTAAGGAGTTAAGAATCCACAGAGGATCACACCGAATTCCTCTTTTAGTTTAAAATATAAAATTCTACTTTCGACCACATTTAGTTAATCTCCAATCAATTTGCTATGCGATGCTAACTTACTCGGTACTCGATATCTACAAAAATGTGAGAAAAATTATTTCAATTTTGAAAACAATTCCATCAATTTAAATGTAAAAAATATTTGTGAATTCCTTTCTTCAAAAAAGGCAAGTTCTTTTATTGCTCCATATCGCGATCATTAATATTTCTCAAAAACATATTTTTACATAACTAGTTTAACAAATGACCATAGTCGAAACTCAGAAATAGATTTATTTCAACATCGATCTCCCCAAAGTGACACCTATATCTCTTATCTATGCGAACACCGTACAAAACGACGTTGGAAGTCAAATAAAACGTTTAGTCTGTCGGCAAATCAAATATGTATATATGTAAGTGCGATTAATTCATTTCGAAGACGACAGAATTAGGCGCAAGTTATTCGAAAAATACAGAAAATTTCCAGACGTAAAGATAGATTCATTAGAAAATATTTAGTTCACTACGATCGTTATACGAATCAAACAAACATATTAGCAAATCGCCTGACAGCACACCGTGACGTTGTACACAAATGTCTCGCATTTTTTCTAAATAACCCACAGCTAGGCTTTTGTTACGCTAATCCAGGTAACGATGGCTGGAATTTTATAGGGTCATAAGATAAGGATTATTTCATTTATTGGGATTCCCCAGAATCTTTAGTAATGCCCGGCTTATTTTCTTAGTGCGCCCCTGCCGACTATCATAAACCTGATAAGACATATTCGACTGACAAGCCGAGTGAACATTTTTCACAAACTAATCAGTTTTGACAAATTAGAGTGAATTATGCCTGCAATTTATTGCTATTTTCTACATTTATATGTTAACTTATTATTGTACTTTTTCATTAAGTACTGCACACTGAACGTAAACAAATAGATAATGAACATAAAATATTACGATGTACACAGCTAATTTATCCAATTCCTCGGTCCACGTGCGTTCCGGGAATACGTGCCGACCCTGCGGGTGTCATTATTTACACAGTCCACGTGTACTTAATACAATCAGTGAATTCTCGGAATACTTCACTTTAACATGAAGTCTCAGTTTGTTGCAGAATATCATCCGTATACAATAGTGCAGTAGTAGTGGCGTAGTGCGGGTCACGCCAGCTGTAGAGTGAGACGTCGGTCACCGATTTGGCAGGAAAGACTCGATGAATGAACGTTTGTATTTTGTATTGTAATGCCGTTGAGAACTCACCCTTGAGATCGCAGGCCATGAGCCACTGGAAGCGTGTCCGCTGGCGGCCGTCCTCGGTGACGGCTTCGATGGACCAGCAGCCCACGTGGTTGTGTCCCCTGCAACAAACGGAGTTACAGACTGCTCGAGCGCACCGCTCGCCGCCGCGCAGTGAGCTATACAGACCTGATGTACTGCTCCAGCGGCGGGTGGCCGGGCAGCTCCGCGGACACGGCGCTGTTGAGCATTCGGCGACCCGCGCGGGACACTCGACGGACGTTCACGAAGTCGCGCGGCTTCACGGCGTTCTTGGGCCCGCCCGTGGTCACCTGGTAAGTGAGCGACGTCTCCGCGTCTATGTGCTGAATAGTACATATTAAATAAAATGTGTCAGTCAATATTAAGCTATGAAATCATAGGGTGGGGGAATGCCTCGAAAAATACTCTAAATCAGAGATAGATAATACGAGCGATATCTAGGAAAACATTTTTACACCCTGCGGAGCGACTCTCCAAATTGTAGCGTCGGCCTAAAATTGATCAACTTGACTCTAGACCGGCAAGCGATGGTTATCACAGTGACACCTCGCCGCATCGTACGGCTATACACCGTTACACCGTTACACCGCTATCCCATATGAAATCAATACGAAGATACTTCCCGTACTTACTCAGTTCATATTTTGACTGTAAATGTTTTCATTTAAATTTACACCAACTGTGGTTCTAAATTAATATCATGCGAGGCTGTTCCCTGGACCGGGGACCGGGGAAAGCCATCGTATTATTGAGAACAGTTTCTAATAAACATTAGGGTTGGATGCTGATGAGACGAGTCAATGAGTGTGTCACATCGCTCGGTTCCTCGGTCAAATACTCCGGAGCGGCCCACCCTTCGGTTACCCAGTTACCCCTTAAGGAATACCTGTGCTGCGAGTTTTAAAAACGCATTTTTGTTGTGAAATTGCAATTTCAATCTGTGGCTAATGCAAATTTTAGATAATTCTAATTGATCAATTTAATTTGTATTTAAAATATATAAATTCTATCAAAGTTTATCTAAATTTAATAAAATGTATATTACTCAAAAGTTTTTGGGATTCATCGCAATATATAAAGTTGATCGCTTTTAAAAATGGAATAATAATATAAACCTTAATGGCCTTCATTTTATTTTTACTACGCAGATTTTATTCCCTATCCCATTTCCTTTCCCCCTCACCCTCCCGTTCCCTGGAAAATGTTATTCTTTATAGCTTTTATCTCTCTGTTCATATTTTTATATTCTACTGTTTCTCTCATTTTCTTTATCGCTTTCTATGCAGCATAAAATTAGTTTCCAATCAGTCTTGATAAGCTATTTATTAATTGAATAAGTATTTTTCTAATTATTGTCTAACAGTGTATTAGTATATAGTTATTTCACGCTATCGGTTCAAATTTTACTACACTTTTATCACGGTTTTTGCTTTATCCGTAAACTGTTTATTTCCCAAATAAAATAAAAAGAATCAGTTATAAGGAACTATAGAATATAAATTGAGAAATTTGTCGAAAACGTAATTGCTCAATATAGCGAAATTCCCCGGATAGGAAAAGTCCCAACCGGAAAATTTTTCGATAGCTACATTTTTTTTGTACATCTTTCTTATTGGTCAAAAATAAAATTAGAATGAACTAAGAAGCGAACGGTCGGATAATACCTTGACGATCTTACACTCCAAGATGGTGGGGTTCCACTGGCTCATCTGCTCCAGCCCCTCGGACATCTCCTTGAACAGGAACTCCGCCGGGCAGTCCACCACCCCCTGCAGACCGCGCACACAGATATTTTACAAGAATCGGTATATTTCTCGTTTAAAGATTAATTATATATTTTTCTATGCGGCCAATATTAACAAAATTTTAAAATAGCCGCTGTTTAGAAACAAGATGGCGGATAAGACACGAGTGTCTGTACGTACCCAACAAAATATTTGCAATTAAAAATGTAAGCCGCAAATCCAAAATTTGCATTTCTAAAACTATTCTCATATATCTATATCTGCTGCGAGGTGGGCGGAACCTGCCAGAAGAAAATATGGTCTAATCTGGGTAAGGAAGGGACTCCTAAATGTAAAGAAAGGCAGTGAAGACTCGAGAATCGCCGGTTTGGACCATGAACCGGATATTACGGTGTACGATCGTACAATTAAGGATTATGTCGGGCCAGACAGTCTGAAGCGGGCGGGACACGTCCCGTGTGGCGAGTGACGTCAGGGCAGATCTGCAAGAAGCAGGCCGGATGTCGAGGGACGGACTCGTACTAGAGAAGAGAAGAGGATATGTCCAAAGAATGTCATTTTAAGGGTGGGTCCTTTCTACTACCGAATTGAGGGACGCGAAGAAGAAAATGAAGAAATACACAAATAAATGACTGAGGAATTGCGAGTGTACCAATTGTTCATAAAAGTTTTACTGAATCTACACGATCTGTAGTCCGACTGCACTTTGTCTGATCAATTAGCTAATATCAATAAACGCATTAAGCGAATTAGACCCATCCGTAAATTGGATTAACGAGACCTGATTGGCGATGATTAGCCGGGCCGAGGGTCGGCGACTCACCGTGAGGCGGAAGATCTTGCCGTACTTGCGGTGCTGCATGGTCTCCACCAGGTCTCCGGGCTGCGAACCCGCCTTCTCCCTCTTCCAGCCGCCGTCCTCCAGCAGCTGCAGGCTCTCCTGCTCGCACGCCACGCCCAGCCGCACGTACTCCTCGTCCTGCACACACCACCGGTTATAATCACTACCGCCGAGAACCGACACGACTGCTCATCTTCGGAGCTGGCTAGACAGAGAGATAACTCCCGCAGGGCGATCGGTCGTTCCCGATTAAGACCCGACCGGTACTCACGGTCAACTGCGCCGGAGAGAAGGGCGGCGTCACCCCCCAGTGGAAGATGCCCCTGAGCCAGCGCCGGAACTTGGAGGCCTTCTCCTGCTGCAGCCGGTCCTCGATGATATCGCGGTGCCGGTCCTCCGTGAAACTCAGGTCGCCGTCCTCGAAGGTGCGCGTGAGCTCCCGTATCTCCTTCGAGTCCTCCAGCTCGGCTTCCGACATCCTCGCTTCGCTTTCCAGGTTATGTGGCAAATGAGCGTCTCCGCACCCAGACCTCACCGTGAAAAATGTATAAACGTAACTTTGCTAATTTTATTTTACCTACATCGCGGAATAGAAACATCACAAAAAGAATTGTCGTAAGATAAAGTTCCTTCCGATACTAGCCGCAAGAATCGGTTAGATTTCATCTGTGTGTGAAAATGTATCTTATCGGCGTATTTAACCAAAAATAAAGGAAGCGACAGATTCCACGTCCGCCATTGCCGGATTGACGCAAATAAAAACAATAAAAAATACGCATTAATAGGACCGATACAAATATTATTTACTAAGTAATTATAGCGTTTTTAATATAAAACCTCAAAGCGTGTAAGTGAATACAATATATTATTTACAATTGTTTGTTTTTTCTAAAACAAAGTATTTTAAAAATGTGGAAAATTTATATGTCCTGCAAATTTAACATTTATAACTTTTAACATTAGATCTGTCTCCGTAATCTTGACTTGGAGATTATAAGAAAATACATTTCGTATATGCGAGAATTTTCCATGCAAAGCCAATTTTTTGACACACGAAAAATGTATGTTCCATATTTCAAAATGTCCCATCTGGAGTTCCACAGGGCTCACACCTTGGACCTATTTTATTCTTAATTTATATTAATGACATTAAAGAATGTTTCTTAAATTCTGAATTTTCACTATTTGCTGACGATGCCAAAATTTTCAAAGAAATTAAATCACCCACTGATTGCCTCCCGCTACAGGTGATATTAATAGACTTTCAATCTACTGCCAAAAAAATCAACTTTTTCTAAATATTGCTAAATGTCACATCATTTCATTTTCAAAGAAAAAATCTAATTTGTCGAATAATTATCAACTTAATAGTAACAAACTCAGTGTCTGCACTCGAGTGAAGGATCTCGGTGTCATCTTGGATTCTAAATTAACTTTTATCCCGCATATAGAGTCGGTAATCGCTAAGGCCTATAGACTCCTCGGTTTCATTGCTAGAACGTCTAACCCATTCCAATCACCTTTTACTCTTATCATTCTATATTTCTCATTTGTACGCAGTCAACTTGAATTCGGATCGGTAGTTTGGAACACACATTATTCCACCTACAGCGACCGACTTGAAAATGTCCAACATAAATTTTTTAATATATTAAATTCACGCGCTCGCTTAGACATTAAATCTCATTCAGAAAGTGAGTGTTACCATAAAATACCCCCCTCTTAAATAGAAGAAACACTCGAGATTTATCCTACCTCTGTAAAATGTTAAATAACTTAGTTGACTCGCCCTATTTATTAGAACAAATAACTTTCAACTGTCCAACGCGACAAACACGAACAGATAATCTTTTTACCCAAATGTGAGTAGAACTAATTACATAAAAATTGTTTTATCATCCGCTCTACATCCAAATATAATGCCGTAAATTTTTCTAATAACTGGACATTTTCAACGATAAATTGCTCCCTTTTAAATTTAAACTACGCCAACTTTTCCATAACTATTAACATAAATTGTATATATTGCATCCCATTTCCCTCCCCCCCCCCCTCCCTACCCTTTCCTCTTTCAGTTTAAAATTACTCTTTTGTTTTTTTGTTGTTTCAGTTTATTAATATTTTTTTTTAATGTAGACTATTTTTTAGTTTATTATGTAGTACGTATTTAATTTCCGAAGAAACTTCACTGGTGTTATATATTATGTAATTATCAGTTATTATTGTTACACTGTTCGTTTCTCCAATAAATAAAAAATAAAATAGTGCTCGTATCGCTTGAATGATGGCAAATAATATTCCATTTATTAGTTTTAAATTAGTGCAAAGGTCTTACCTAAGGAACAGTTTTAAAAGAGTCTAATCTATGAATAACTTCCGATATACGCGAATAATAAAAAGCCACATTATCCAAAAACCGCGAAAATAAGAATTATTATTGAAACGCCTTATATTGTCTTTCATCTCAAATTTGGAAACACGATCCGGGAAGCCGGACGAGCGTCCAGCGCAGCACCACCGTACCACTGTACCACCGTACCACTGTACCACTGTACCACCGTACAGCTTTATTTAATACCATTATACTAAGCTACTAAATGTTTGTATGTATTTATAACTAGCAGAAGATTGTTTGCGGCTAGTATAATATATATTCCGCCGCATTAGGGCGATGATACCATCAGATCAGAGGTGATACACCGACTTCACCGTTTCTAATAGATATGTTATCTGGTTATATTATCGGTGCGGCAACGGAACGTTGAACATTGAACACATCAACCGGTTTCAGAAAATACCATTTCCTTGACAAATGAAGTAACCAAAACCAAATATATCGCGTTATTAAATAATTACTGTACATGTTGTAATAACACGATATTTACGGTTTCGGTTAGTTAATTCGTCATCGTGAAAAGGAAATTATTGTATTTTCTGAAACCGGTTGATGTATTTAATTAAGTGGTTAAAAACAAAGTTAAAAAATCTTAAAATTAATTTTAACCACAAAGTTGATTTTGATGATCGGCAACGTTCGATAGCCGGACGAGCACTGGCAGAAGAAGAAGAAACTGCGTTTGGTTTAGTCAAGCGGCCAGAAGAGGAACGAAAGTAGACTGAACGCAGTGACAGAAGCGAGACACGGACACATTAGGACACGTTAGCGTAGTGAACAAGATCGCTGGTGATTTGTAGACTTGACCAGGTTAACCGGACGATGCTGTCGCGAGAGACGAGCTCGCGCCCACTGTAAGATTGTAATAAAAACCAACCGTCACCAGACTCGCGACGACACGACGACCAGAGCGAAGCGCGACAGGCTGCCGACTGCAGACTGCCGACAGTGCCGATCGGTGATTGGCCCCTCGCTCCCGTCAGCTACACCGCCGGCCAGACGCGCCGGGACGGTCGGTTCAATTATGTTATTTTACAAAATGATGTATAAAACGCGTGCAGCTCGAACTAAATAATTCACAATGCGGTACGGGCACGAGTTATATAAAAAATAAAATAATTTAAACAATTGACAGAAACAAAAACTAATATACAAGTGCGTAATATGTATTAAGTCGATTAAAAGTATATAGGTGTGTGAATGAGAACACAAAAAGATTTATAATTTTATTTAACGATAATGTTTAAATATAAAAATATTAATTTATAACGATCGTCTACAGCCTACCTAGACCGTTCGAGCCGGGTAACTTCGTGACGTCATCGAGTGCGACCAGGGGCGAGGGGGGGCGAGGGCGAGCCCCGTGTTCAATTAAAAAAATATATGTCCTCAGATCAAATCAGACTTACCTGTAGATGGTTTAACAAATGTATTATGAAACTTAAGAGTGTCGCCTTTTGACATTTCTTGTAAAATACATTAACTGCGTAATAAAAAAGGTAGGCCGTTTTTTGTCTACAGTCCAACAATGCGATCTTTGATATACACGTGTGCGGTCTATTGCCCTCGGATGCTTTGAACGATTATCCTTCACACTTCATACTGACCGAGATGTTATCTTTTACCGCGGAGAACTCCACTTTCAATCCGGCGTTCCGTCATGACGCACGGAAGAATAGTGCCATTCTGCGTCAACCTTGGAACTATTCACTCTTCACCCTTCATCCTTCACTCTTGCAATCTAAGGCAGCCAAGTACAACTTCACCTACTGATATTCACCGCGTATTGTTACATAATACAAATATTTTAAGGAACACCGCGAATAGCTCTGAGATTAAGCGAGCCCCTTGTTAACGCATCGACGGCCCACCCACCGGCGGTTCTGTATAATGTAGAACTGAAACTACACCAGTGTACGTCATCTTGAAACATTTAATTCGTATTATAATATTTGTCACACCGCGGTCCCTTCCGTCGCGACCGCGGTGTCGCGCTATCTGCGAGCCGCGGGCGGCGGCCGCTATCTGCCGTCGGATGCAAAGTGCATCATCGGCGGCCGAGCGATCGAGGTCCGTCGGCGATCGATCGGCTCACTGATAAAACTAACATTCCAAAATGTTGAAGCCGCACGCGAGTGCGACCATGCCGGAGATCAACCCGTAGTTACGCGATTATCTCCATTAATATCAATATTTGATTGATTCCAAATCACATATTGAATACAAAAAATAAGAAAACACGATTCATCTGCGCGTCATCCTGCAATAAACGCCGACCGATCGTAAGTCCCGTTTCATTCCATCGACCCGCTCTATCCGCAACGCCCGCACCCATTCTCACGCACGCTCCGTAACATTTATATGCAGTGCGATATTCACATACGCGCGCGAGAGCTGCGGAGAGTCGGGGCCCTCGGGCTCACCTTATACAATCCCTTCCGATATTTTATAACCTACAGACGTCAGTCGCCCCACGCCGGTTACTTAACGCGTAAAGCGACGCAGACTCTTTCGATCGCTTTACACTATCAGGGAACGGGCCGTCATCGGGGCGAGCGGAGCCTCGGCGGCCGCACTGCCCCCCGACCGCTCTGCGCCCGCACTCATTTCGGGAGGTAGCGACCGACGATAAATGACGCCACATTAATTCGGTCTTTAATTCGTCATGCTGCACGCGAAATTCGCCTACCGATCTAGCCGATAAGGCTGGATAGTAATCGTTATCCGACTCATCAGATAAGACAACCTCGGAGCGCTGACGCAGAGTCAGACGAGATTATCGAATTAGTGAAGATCCTATCGGTCTAACGGTTCCTTTCTCGGACGCGGTTAGGTTAGGTTAGGTGTATTAATTAAGACGCCAGTATCTCTCACAAAAATCAGTCCGCAAACAATAACGAAGAATTCCTTACAACATGATTTAACACAAGCCGATACTAGTAAAACAAAAACGAAGAAAACACATTAAAACAAAGCAGGTGGGTGATGATCAATATAAATAAGAAAGTGTTCATTTTAGTCTTATCCAGGTTCGACACGACAGACTGTACTGTCAAAGTGTATTCAGGTTCAGCTAAGAATTTAAGCTTTTTTAGAAAAATGTACAAAGAACCGATACGGCGGCAATGTGATCCTTTCTTAATCTCGCTCACTATACTGAGAATCAGCTTTATAAAATTATAAAACTTTGATATTTTATCTTTTCAGTTCTGTCGGCAGTCGCCCGGGCGACGGCTGCGCCACTGACTGCCGAAAAGTAATATACATATCGATCTAATATGCGTATGTATTCACATTTAGTAAAATGATGCGAGTCAATATTACGTAAAATCGACGCGCGCGATACGGCCATCCCCGAGGAGTCACAAAACCGATCCATCATCTCCTCTCGGGGGAGGTCGAAGCGCCCTGAACTCACGCGGGAGTATTACCTCGGCAATAAGCACTGATGGAGCTAAATCCAGCGGCGGGCTGCCGATCGTTGACAAGGGGCTCTGATATCTTCCAGCCTCACGCGTGTTAGTGTATGTCGCTGTAACCAGAGCGAGGTATAGAAATGAAAGAACGCTTACAAAGGTTGGCGTTTATTGATGGATGAATTATACAGTTAACTGCGCGGATGCGGAGAAGCGGTCGCCAGCTGCCCGGGCAGTGTCCGTCACGATGCTTGTTCTCTGCCGATCGGTCGCTTGTGTTTCGGCTCCATACGGTTGATAAGTGAGTTAAAAGTGACTTAATATGCTTACAAAATAAAAGTTCACAATTGTTCCAACTCAGACGACGATACGTGTCAATGCAATTATATAGAACGTACTGACCAAATTAAATACTTAGGAATTATATTTGATCCTTATCTCAAATGGAATCATCGTACACTACTCATTACAAATAAAATTAAAAAAACAATATATTTTTTTAGAAATATTAGAAATTTCCTTAATATAAAACTTCTTAAAATGGCGTACTACGCTATCTGTCAATCAATCATAGAGCATAGTATAATTGCTCGGGGTGGAGCGACTGTGTCTGCGATTAATCCAATAATAGCAACTCAAAAAATTATATTAAAAGTTATCCTCAAATCCCCAATCGCAACGAGCACTGACGAAATTTTTAATAAATTCGATATCTTTGATATTAGACTAATATACGCTAATACTACTCTCAAATACAAATGTATAAATACAAACAGATACATTTTAAAACAACTCAAAACATAATTTCCACACGGACGAATACAAATAACCTACTAACCCCAAAAGCACATACTACATTTGGTCAGAGGAACTACAAATATTTTGGACCTAAACTATTTAATAGAATGCAAAAAGACTTAAATCAATTGAATTGTCCCGAGAACATGAAACTATATATTAAAACTTGGATTCGTAATATGGGTAGAGCCAGTATTGGTGCACTCACCCAAACATATTGACTCATACCTATATTAATTATTGCTACAAAGTGATCCAAAAATTAAGTCCATTTTAAAATTGTTCTTCATATACACCTTTTATACAGTAATAAATGTAATTCAATCTACTTGTAATTCTAATTAATTGAACAATTGCTCGTGCACACTTTGCATTCCTAAGCTGAACGAGACAAATTAGAATCACTGTTTGACCTGCTCGGTGAGGTGCGGCCGCCGGTCCGGGCGGGGGCTGCCCTCGGGGCTCTCGGCGGGGCTGTAGAAGTCCCCGACGCTGGTGAGGTCGCCGGGCCCCGGGGGCCCGAGCCCCGGCGCGGGGAACAGGAAGGGGCCCGGCGCGCAGCCCGAGCGGTCGCCGTACAGGTGCTCCTGGGGAAGCACCTTGCAGTCCAGGAACCAGGCCTCGCCCCAGCACAGCGAGAAGGACAACAGGATGAGCAGAACTTGGAACACGGGCTGAGGCGATTTCGTCCACTGAAGAAAATATGACTATTACGTTCGACAGTACGTCAGGAGAATAACGGAGTGCTGACGGGTTAATACTCACGTCGAATATGAACACCTTGGCTATGAGGAAGGTGCACGTCCCGCTGGTGGTCAACTGCAAGAAAGGAATACAATTATATTTTCATCTCTATAGAGACGCGCCGTCCGGGTGAGTTGTCCAAACATCGCAACATTGGACCGCGTCACATTGACGGTCTGTCTCGAGAACGCGGAACCTAGAATGAGGCTGCCGGCTCGTAGGGTACCCTGAAGAATAAACAACATGGAAGCCTGGTGAGATCAGAAAAACACGAGGCTACGGTGCCTTTGACAAAAAGCCTATAGTTTAGCGCGCTATCTCCAACCGAAATGGGAGGAGACAGGATTAGGGAAACGGGGGGACTCGAAGACCAACCGGACACCGGGACGAAACACGACCCACCCGAGCTGCTCCTTTACGTATCTGTATTTCTTCTTCCACTGGAGCCGCAGGTCTTTTAGGTTCAGAACGCGCACGAAGTACTTCAGCGGTCCCTCGTTACGAGGATGACGTCTGGCACGGTTCGCGATCGTCAGTTCGAGTGCGGCCGAGGAGTCCTATTCTCGAACAGCATACCCTTCCACATGTAGTGCACGCGAGCGACGGATCATCCTCCATCATTTTGTGACCGCGTAGGAGCGATCCTGCCGAGTACATTGCCGCTCGGCCTATCGGGTCGGCCGTGGCAGACACCTGTGCGTGGAATCGTTTAAGAGCCGGTTGCATCTTGCATCTTCGGTAACTATAAACTTTACTTTTAAACTTAGTTTATCCGAAAACGCGTTGGATCATCTCATTTTTGTCGCTTACTTTTAACTTTAACTACAAACCGCCAAAAATCTCCGCTTAAATGTAAACTTTACTAATGCACATGCGCACTGCGCGCGAGCACCTGACAGATGTCACCGAAATCGAGTATTTTACAATTTTTGACACTGTAGTATCGAAATGTACAATATTATATCGAATAGCAGTGATATCGCTGAGTTTTTTGATGATAAACTAATTATACAGTATATTCTTAACAGGGAAAGTAAAACTCGGACCTCGGCACATTATTCTTTGCGGGAAGAAATGGGTTTTAAAAAAATCTTTTTCCGAAAGCGGATTGCATCCACTGGATTTGTCATCTAAGGCACATTTGCATTGTGCGCATCCACTTGACATCCGTCATTAAAAGCGTTCTTTTAAATTTTTCGACGTCGTATTATTGAAATGAACATTATTATGTCAGATAGCACTGATACCGATTCTTCTGACGATCAAATAATTGTTCAATACATCTTTAACAAGAAGAGCAAATCTTTTAGGCCACAAACCGATCATTTTATATGGGAAGAAATAGATTTTATTGCAAGATTCCGCCTGTCCAAAAGTACGGTTAGGCAACTGGTCTTGCTTAATTCAGACAATAAAATGTCATCTAAAGTTACCTACTTCATAGGTATATAATAATATTTTTGATAAAGATCAACAGCTAGTCCTGTGAACCAGGTCTCGATAACTTTGCATTTCTATGCCGCAGGATCAATGCAAAGATGCACGGGTGATATATCTGGTGTACACGAGAGCACTGTTTCACAGATTGTGAACAAAGCGAGCTGAGCAATAGCCGCTCTCAGATCACAATTTATGTTTACCTGAATCTACCGAAGAAATTCAGCAATATCTGAATCAATTCTACAACATTTCAAAATTTCCAAACACGATTGGTGCAATAGATTGCACTCATGTGGGAATCCTATCTCTAGGAAGAAATAATGCGGAATATTATCAAAATAGGAAGGCTTACTTCTCCATTAAGGTGCAGGCAGTAATAGATGCCACAATGAAATACACAAATGTTGTTGCAAGGTAGCCGGGCTCAACACACGAAAGTACTCTTTTCAGTCATTCTAGATTAAAAGAACAACTTGATGATGGTATTTTTAATGAGAAACATCTCATCGGTGACCGTGGTTATCTACTCAAACCATACTTACTTACTTCATTTACGAATCCAATATCTGTGCCTGAAAAACTATACAACGAGAGCCAAATCAGGACTAGGAATGTTGTAGAAAGAACATTTGGGGTGTGGAAAAGGAGTTTCCCACGAAACTCAGGCTGAGTATTGAAAAAGTGGAAACAGTCATTATAGCTACAGCAGAGCTGCACAATGTGACCGAGCCATCAGACTTTGTGACAATATTATATTAAATTGACTCTGAACCTGCACAGGATGGAAATAACGAGATCTAATAAATAGCTATTTTTCTCAATTATTAAACCAGTCATAGCATTTCATTTATTTATTCTTAATACTGTGCGCACAAATGTAAATATAAATATATATATATATATATATATATATATATATATATATATATACTAATATAAATAAGATCAAACTTATCTTACACATATTGGCTTAGTTTCATTTTTAATCTACGAAGTCTCTTCATCCGGCATTTCATTAAAGATCTTCATATCTCTGCACATCATTCATTTCTGAGATTTAGCCTAAATTGTTATCACATTTATTTTACAATAATATTGGATCTATAACAAAACAATTCTTCCTATGTAAAAACTCTTTAATTATATTTTTACATATGCCTTTTAACATAAATCACATACAAAAATTACCACTATTTATTTGTAGAGAGTAAAGTCAAGTAAGTAAAATAAAAGTCGATAATTAGAAACTGTAAAGCCATACGACATAACTACACATTATTATTTTAGTAAATAGAAAAACGGTTTATGTTAATACTACTGTTAAAATGAAAGATGATGAAACCACATTAGCTAAAAATAGAGAAATTATTAATGTTTATAAAATTAAAGAAGTAAATTATTAAATTAATTACATATTATTTTTTCTTTGGCTAATTTAAAATTTAGTTGGGCCAAATCTTTCTCAGCTTGACGTCTGACTAAAATTACAACACGCAGTTCTTGTGTACCGTCTATTTGTTCATTTGGGGTGGTTGAATTCATTTTTCATTCTGATTTATCTGCAAACAAAGAAAGGGTATATATTATAAATGAAATAATTAAACTAAATAAAAGCATAATCGATATCTAATATTGATATTTTTTACATTATGTAAGTGTGCATACACCAGAAAATTAATTAATTATATTCTACTCACTTTTTAGAGGTGGTGCCATCAGTTGGTATTTAAACGCAACGCCAAGATATTCAGACTTGAGGCCTGAACTCAAGATTTTCCACCTATGAACATACAAACATATTACATTTGTATAATAGATCTGCTTACAACTGGGGTGAGCATGGTATTTATTTGTTTTTAAAAGGTACTGTATTGAATGCAAAACGAGTGATAAAAAAGTTTTCTTAATTAAAGTGACAAGATTCACATTGCAAGACCTTGCAGAGTACTTACAGTTAGAATCTGTATCATCATCAAATACCGAAACTCGCTATCCATTGACATCTGCATCACACCTCGTATTCGGCTGTTTCTTGCTTCGTCTTGGATTCTCTGAATAAATATTAAAAATAATGTTTATTAATACATAATTTACAACATAAACTTTTAAATATAGTTAAAATACAAGAATACTTACTTTATATTGACATGCATCGTTCAAAAACAGTCAATTGCTCATTTCGGGAAAGTAAACACCTCAAATTAATGTAAACGACAAATGTCAAATGAAGCGCCCTACACGTGTTGCCATAAGAAAAATTACTCGCGCGAGCATTCGTTTTTGAAAATGAGATTTTAAGAAGCCTATGTAATTGCTACACTGGATAACTATAAACTCTGTTCACGCAACGCAATTTCTGTCAAATTATTTGAACCTCGTTTGAAAGTAAACGAGTTTCAATTCAAACTCGATTACATCTCAGTTATGGTTACCGAAGACGACGCAACCGGACCTAAGGCATAGGCGGTATCGCACAGTACCACCCACGAGCACTCTTGCAAGGGTGGTCCGAGACGACTGGAGCTCTCCCGTTACTTTTCCGCTCAATGCACAGACCTCGATACGGTAGGTTCCCAGATGCGTACAATGGTACAGGATAGCACCGCCACCGGGTGACGATGGCTTTTATAGTATAAGTACATAATTATATGCATTCGACTAAGACAGATTTGCGAACAATAACAATGATTCGATTAACGATCAATAATCAATAGTGAATAATAATAATAGTAAGCCTTGAGAATAATACTCAGAAAAAATAAATATACTCGGATCAGTGCAATGCTGAAAGATCCTAATACGAGTATGATGACCATTGAGCAGAAAATATATTTCAATGTTACGGTATTTATAAAATAAATATAGTACGAACATCATACGAGAGGAAGAGATAGACTGAGACGGCCATTCGGGAAGAAGGCTACATCTCACAAGATGTAGAGTGCGATGAAGATCTTCAATGAAATGCCAGATGATATAAAAAAGGAGGAGAAATAGATAGATTAGATAGATTCTAAATGAAACTAAGCCAATATGTGCAAGACATGTTTTAGTGAAAACAAACATTTTATATGCATGCACTATACATATTAACCCAGATATGCCCATCGTCCTACAGAAATTATATTATATAATAATTTTATATTATGTAATAATATAAAAATACAAAAATGAACAGATATATATATATAAACATTACTAATTTACAAAATTCAAACATTCCGTGCATATTTTTACTTTACTCACACTAACGCCATTGTTATTTATAAATAATATACATCCTGTAGTGAGCCTCCGAGCATACTATTTATAAAGAGATAAAATATTAATTTGTAACAATCGTGTACAGCCTACTCGTAATGCTCGAGCCGGGTAACCTCGTGACGTCGAATGAAGAGAAAGTTAAAGAAGCCCGGTGGACTGCACCGACTCACCGCTACCACGGCCCAATGGTCCAGGTGGATGGCCGCGTAGGCCAGCATCAGCAGGGAGAAGCGCAGCCCGGCCACGCCCACCACGTCCAGCAGCGACGTGCCCACCCGGTAGCCCAGCACGTCCTTCTCCCACAGGTCATAGATGGACTCGCCCGTCAGCTATCCGCAACAGAGCGAAATGCTTTTTGAATTGTGGCTCATCGGTCGCTCGAGCATGAAGATGAACGTAGTGATGAATTTTTAATAGAATACGAAGAACAAACATTTTCAGCAAAAGATTTAGGTACTACAATTCAATAATAGAAAATGCACCTATTTTACAATATATGTATGCAATGTTCCCACTAAGCCACCAGGCAGGTGGGTGCCCATTATATTGCTCACAATGTCCGAGTGTTTGTATGTGTGTGTGTCTGTCAGCGGTAGCTGCGTAATGCGATGTTGGAAGGGATAGGTGTGTGCGTGCGAACGCGGAGAATGACTCATAAGGAAGATTCTTAGCTCAGAGTTCTCTTACTGCTCCGACGTGATTACATTAATTTGTATCATGTATTATTGTATCTCAGGTATTTAATAAACTGTCTATTTAATTTGGACAGCAACAATAAACAGGTGTCATTCCTTTGGATTCCTGCACATAAGGGAATTTATAGAATTTAATGTGCTGATAAACTGGCCAACGAGGTCACTCTTTTCTCATCAATTCCATATCCCGAAGTATGATAGACTTAATATGGTAAAAAAACGTACGAATTCTATTTGGACTGCAATGGATGGATCGAAATAATCATAAGGGTAATTGGCTTAACCATCTAATCCCAGCACCCCCTGGTTCTCTAAAAGGAAAGTCTCCATAAGAACAATATCAAATATCTGTAGAATGGAAATCGAGCATCGGCAGGTAGCCTCACATTTGTTCAGATTCGCCACAGTGTACGCGTGGTGCTGAGGAAGAAACCCTCGGCTGTATGATCGCAGTTTTATTTTACAGTAATCTCGTCAACTCCCGGTTAACTTGTGCCATCGTTTTTCCCTTAACTCACCACATTTAATCTATATAATAGCAAATTTTTTGAACGAAAATGGTATTGACTCTTAATATAATATTTCTTATTCTATAATATTATTATACTTTTTTCTATAAAATAAAGTTTTAAATGGCACAAATCACTCTTGAAGGGTGGATCGCCTATTTAAAAGAAGAAGAAGAAGAGTTGACCTGTTGACCGACACCTACTGCAATGGTTATTAGCAATTAGGATTGAGCCCCTCCGGCGTCCCTCGAGCGCTGTCTTTATTCATAAAAAATCATATAACGTAAATCCACAGAACATAGTTTTACATACAGATGGAAAATTAAGGTGCAGTAGTCCAAGGCTACTACTGCACTATACAACCCGAGAACAAAGAAGATTACGTTTGGCGCTACCGGTTTGAGATTTGTAAGGAGACGAATCGCTCTACCTCCGGTCAGACCGAGCTTATCATAGTTAACATAAACTCTTCGTTTTGAAGGGAGATTTTTAAGCTAGTCTAAATAATTTTTATGAGTTCATTGAACTAGCTGGTTAATATAAACATCGACGCTGCTGGATGCTGTGACCCGGGATCTCGATGAAAACAACATGCTCTTTGACCTGACTCTGAAAACAAACGATCATGATAAGAATACGTATGGAATTAAATTTGTATCAATAAGTAGTATTAGTAAGTAGCAGGAATATAACACGCGCAGATAATTTCATATCATAGTACACACAATTTTTGACAAAACTTCTTCTTCAGGCACCGCCTTAGATCCGAGGTAGGTGACCGTGTTGATTTACCGTGTATAAGATCACCAGTACGCTGAACCGTTTTCTTTCTATCTACACTGCCAGGTGTGCCCCCTTCTATCTTCCTCTGTCTGATGAGTTGACGGAGAAGTGTCCTCGGTATGCAGCTTTCCTTGATAATTTTCTTGTGCATCTTCAGTAGTAATGCGGTCAACCCGCAATAGCCTCATACTTCCCCAGCTCACGAATAATATCATCGCTCTTTAAAATCGCACAAATATGTTTTATATGCGCACACCGTGATCCAAACTTAGATGGAACATTACACGAGTGGTAATATTTGAGTTAGAGACGAGTCGTTCGCAAACTAACGGGTCGATCAGTGGTGTAGTGAGAGCGGAAAACACCGGAACGTCGTTCCGATACTCGTATCGACGACTGGAATGCGTTCCAGTATGAATTGTTAGAACAAAATATTAGCAACAAAACATGCATTACATTCCAGGAATAGTGAGGTCGCCGTGCCGGTTCTTTTTGTATCTTTTTAAGAAAGCTTGCTGAACCTTGACACACTTTATAGGACAATAAATAACAGCGGGTATTTCATTCCAAATATACTTTCACAATCTATTGTGTCGAACCTGAATTAGCCAAAAGGTGAGTAGCGCTCCGGTACTTCTTGTTTTAACTCTACACCACTGGGGTGGATAAAACAAATACTTTGTTATACTGCACCACCAATATTTGTCTTCAGTTCTACGTTTAGTTCGATAGTTCTCCAACTAGAATTATCTGACCTGTTCGTTGGCGAACTATTCACCTCAAATTATAATGACCGTAGCTAATAACAGACTAAACTAAATTTATGAACATTGGAAATCAAATAATACCAATCACACCAAAAATTATCATAGATGGTGAAAGTCTCAAGGAAGTGAGTGAAATAAAATATTTGGGAGTCAAAATAGATTCAAAATTGAATTTATCGCAAAATACAAGATACATGACTAGAAAGATTGCTCAGGAAATCTCACTTCAGGGAAGATTTATCAGTACTGAGTCTTGTCAAATAATATACAACTCTGTTATTATTCCTAACATCGACTACTGCAGCAGCATTTTGTTTTTGGCTAACGAAGAAGAAATGGAAGAATTGCCAGTGGTGCAGTGTTGCAAAATAAAGCTATGAGAATAATTCTCTGAAAAAATAGATATCAGTGCATTGCTGAAAGATCTGCGTATGATGACTTTTAAGCAGAAAATATACTTTAATTTTATGGTATTTATTTACAAAATCCTCAAAAAAATATATCAGCAGATTTACATGAAAAATGTATGCAAATCAACATGAACACGAGCATGGTACAAGGGGAAGGGATAGACTGAGAGAATCTCAGAAATCCACGATGTATGTACAGTAGTTTGATGAAATTGTTTTAATGAAATGCCAGAAAACAATAAAAGAGGAGAAATTGAATAGATTTAAAATGAAACTGACTGAATATGTAAAAGATAAGTTTTAGTAAAAGAAAATACTTTAAATCTTGTTTATATTAGAGCATATATAGGAGTGGCGTGCTTATGTATGCACTGTGTTAAGAATTAAATAAATAAATAAATAGTTAGTATTTATATTTGGCGAGACGTGTCATCTCGGAAGGGAGACGAGTCGGAGAGTGGTTAGAGAGGGTTACCATGACGGAGATGAGCCACACGAGCGCCGTGAAGAGGAGATCGAAGGTGCAGAAGAGGCAGAAGAAGCGGCGCACAGAGGACATGCGGCCGCCGCGCCGATAGCCGCCGGCCGCCTCTTGCGCTCCCAGGAGGTTCACGCTGGATCCTAAGAAAGATACCGCAACATCAATATCACTGTAAGCAATCGGAGCTGATGAAAGCAAAGATAATTCCACAAAACCTGGCTTCCTCGATAATTTTCTATTACTCGCCGTGTCACAGAGAAGTATGAGACCTCGCACCTCATAATGCAGGGACAGATTGCTGAATGTCGGGGCCCTGGAAGGAGAACATCATGCACATGCATAAGGCACAAGAAGAAAAAGATGAACTAGATTAAGAAAAAACACTAAATGATGAAACTTGCTCGGGGCATATTATATCCATAGTAGCGATGGGTCCATACTGCACCAAGTACTTCAATTAACCCGTTAAACGTTACAATGTTGAAAGAGGCACGTTTTTTAAGTATTGGAATTATTTTTAAAGAAACCATACGTAATTTTTACAAGACTTTACTTTCTTCGGACGCTACACACCTTCAACTATTTCTCAACATAGTCATAGAACGACGTCGCCCGGTATGAAAACCATATCTTTGAGTTCATCATCGTCAACAAAACGCGCCAAATCAGGACTGTCGGGGAATGCTGCCATTGTTCTCAACCATGAGGTTGATGGGCCGCGTGCGGTCGGGCATCGTCACGAAGCAGGATCATGCGCACGTCGTCAAACTTCATCGAACATTTCCTCACTATTCCATCTGTCGTTGCACTTTCACCATACACCTCGCACACTCGGCGGTGAATGTCAGCCGATTTCATGTTTCGTGCATTCAAGAAACTAATCACGGATCGTATCTCACAGTTGGCGGGGCATTTCAACCACTCACTACAAGATGACCACACTAAATATGACTGTCTCTAACGTTGCGTATGAATATAACCATTGCGCACACGCAACACCGCTACCGCAGCACTTTCCTAGGAACATCCGGCAACGGTACTTACTTTAAAAACGTGCCTCGTATATCATAACAAGTGTACAGGGGGCCCTTTTTACAGTTTGATTGGGGTTTAATTTGTTTAATTATGCCACCGATTTGTATAGACGCGCATGAAGGTTATATATTACGATTTCAGGATGTACTCCGTCAATAGAAACTCGGTAGGTCGTTTCACATTGGATTTATTCAAAACAACTGCTTACAAAATATTTACAAGCGTCTTATATTGGCAGGATTCCTGCCTATCCTAGGCTACAGCAGACGTGATCTATATAGACACATGTTTCTATACATGAACTAACGTAGGAATTGGATGGTTTGCAGTAAGGTACTATGCACTACATACTATCACGATACTACCTCTCGCGACAGGATAGGACGGTCATCTTTGTACCGCATTTATGTGATTTTTGTTGGTGGATCGGACTCAGCTGTAAAGAAAGACAGAAACGTGACTCACCCAGCATCTGGCGCGAGTAGGAAGAGTTGCTGGCGAGCAGCGACTCGGCCACCTCCCGGTAATAGTCTCGCTGCCGCTCCATCCTGCAACACATGCAGGTGAGGCGATTAGTCAGGCTCCTCTCGCAATCGGAAGTCAGAATTAAACTGAGCATCAGTCCCAGTATTGTTACATTAGTATAGCATTGTAAAATAGGAATAAGTGAAAATGCGTTTATGATTGAATGTTATTAATCATAAGGTTATGCGTGTTCCATGTACACGGGGTAATGAGAAAATGAGTACATTAGCCAAAAATAAAATGCTGCTGCAGTAGTCGATGTGAGAAATAATAACAGTCGTAGACAATTTGACAAGACTCAGTACTAACGAATCTTCTGATCCTTCCCAGAAGTGAGATTTTTTATTAATCTCGTTAGTCACGTGTCTTATATTTTGTGAAAAGTTCAATTTACCATCTATTATGACTCCCAAATATTTTATTTCAGTCACTTCACCGTCTATAAATAATAATTGGTGGTGTAATTGATATTCTTTTATTTCCAATGTTCATGAATTTAGTTTGCTTACATTTAATTCCAGTTTATTTTTCTTCAGCCATATTGCTATATTGTCGATGCCGTAGTTTAATTCATTCAGTACAGTCGCATTATTGTCTACACTGTAACGAGGCGAGTGTCGAAGGAAACGGAAGCGGAGGGCGTCCGCAGAAAGGGTGGATCCTTCCTTCCAGGGCGTCCGCAGGATACGGCAGGGCACGATCAGTCGAACCAAATATTGAAAAACGCTCCCGGCAAAAGCTTCAAAAGACGAAGGGCGCACATAAGATGTGTGTAAGCTGTGCGCCAGAGCAGAAGAGTGCAGTGTTTTATCTCTGCGGGGAAACAATGTGATAGAAAATAGATAGTCAGATTAACAAGTTAGACGAGAATACATTATGTCCAAACCATACTCAGAGTTTGTCTTTAGAGATGTCACGGATGATATATGATATGTGATAGGGAGACAAATCAATAGTCTCCGATATGCAGCTGACAATACTGCAGAAAATATAAATGAATAGATTGAAGATGAACATTCAGAAAACTACGTTGGTAGTAATCAGCAAACAGAATAATCATTGAGAATCCTCATTAATCAATATGCGACACTGGTGTCCGCAGGGTGGATGGCTGCAGGAGGACCGCGAGCCAAACTCGGAAATTAATTCCGGAGGAAGAGAACATTGTTCTGTACATATGTAGATTCTATATCTAATAAAGTGGTGGAAACAAAGTTATTTGATTTTAATTCATCAATGATGTCATCATAAAGTAAAAACCTACCTTTGGAAGAATTATTATTTTAAAAATTAAGAATTTATTTATTTATGCATACGGCACATAGTACTAATGAAATTTTTTTAAATAAACAAAGAATTATCCTTACGGGATAATTAAATTTTACAAAAAAATATATCAAAATAACAATATTTAAAAGTAATATAGTCAAAATATGAAGAAGTAACTCCATAACACATGGAGACTTTTTTTTCAAAGAAAGCAAACAAGTTGTGGTTTGGCATTATTATTAAATGTTTAGTTTTAAACCACTTTATTATGTACGTACACTAAAGTCAACTAGCTTCAGTTGGAGCCAACCTTCTTCAGGACAATATAGTATTATAGTATATGAGGTTGAGACAGAGCAACGGTATATCAGAGTGGGGCAGAGTATCAGGTAGGGGGCGGGAGAGCCCTACCCTACCCTTAAACATTATATTATTTAATTAAGAAATATTTTTATTTTTAAACAGAATGTCAAAATATAATATTAACAAAAGTAACCGCAAAGCTATCAATATTTCAGAATCAACTGCAGATTTCTCTTAAAAATAGTCAAGCTGTCGTGGAATATATCTGCAAACTCACTGTAATCATTGCCAAGTATGGTAGTGATGAGATCTCGGTAGAATTGAGACTACATGAAACACTTTTTGTGAAAATGAAGAGTTTCTTCCGCAACCTGAGTGCCCGTCGGAGGGCAAGAACCCCGCACCGCTTTGCGGAGGTCTGGACATTAAAAGAAGTCACCGTGAAAAGACTAGTGACATATGAGGTGACCGCATTATCAATGAAGAGGTACTGAGCCCCAATAACTAAAAATTAAAAGTGAAAAACTGAATGAAATGACTGAAATGAAATATTTGGGAGTCATAATAGATTATAGATTGAACTGTTCACAAAATACAAGACACGTCGCTAATAAGATGTCACTTCTATCAGTACCGAGTCTTGTAAAATAGTACACAACTCTATTATTATTCCTCACATCGACTACTGCAGCAGCAATGAAGAAGAAATTAACAATTATCAGTACGACAAAATAAAGTTTTGAGAAAAAAAATATATACTCGGATCAGTCCATAATATGAAGAGTTTATTTTTAATCCTCCTGAACAATTATCAATCATCGAGGTAAATCAGCATGAGCCTAGCATCGTATACAAAGAGGTAGAACCAGGCGGCCATTCAGGAAGGCCAAATCTCAGTGCGATGAAGATTTTTCAATGAAATGCCAAATGATATAAGAAAGGAGGAGAAATAACATAAATTCAATAAGCCAATATGTGCAAATAGTAAAAAGGGAAATATTGTTTATATACTCGTGGGATAAGTGGTGAGAATGAAATGGAAACGCAGTTCATTGGTAGAGGATAGGCAGAGAGTACGGAAGGTATGCGTGTATATTAATTATAAAGAAGCGAAAAATGCAAAGAGTTTGAGGAGCGAGTTGCCGGTGTTCGTTGAGGGTCAGACTGTGGCGGCAGCACTTTGCCACCGGCTAGGTATTGAATGCAGATGTCACTGATGTTGGTATCGGCTAAAAACGGTGGTGCACTTGAATTGCCTACTTTGATCTGTTGTAATTCGGAGCGGAGCTCCAAACCAGGTTATGTGGCTTTCTATCCCAGCCAGCATTGTTTGTTTTTATAGTCCACGGTTGAATGATAATTTTAACGATAAAGATGGTCTATCACTTGAAAAAAATTGTCTAGTGCTGAAAGTGTTAACCGGTTTGGATTGGAAATGATATAATTGTTCTCCCAGTATTTTGGCTGGCAGAATTGTCCGTGTGCAAGCTGGAACTGCATTTTGAAGATAAACAATGTCGGTCGGCTGTTTCTAAAAGTGATTTCTGATACCTACATGAGTAGGTATCGGATTGCTAGCTCGGCGTTCTTATCACTTTGTAAATTTGCTGCGTTTTGAATATCATTGTCTTTACAATGAACGGTTGCAATTTCAATGTAAAGATGCACATGCGGCTTATCGCTCGTGGAATTTGCTGACACGTATGGGAACACGGTTGCGTAGCAATGGAAATGATTCCCGTGTCAATTCGTTAGTTCGTTATCTTGAGCACTTTTTTTATGTTCAATTAAAAATACTCACTAGCGCTTGACAAGAAAACATTGTCAGATATTGTTTGTCGCATTGTTCCCACGGGTCGATTGCTATCATGTCGGGGTTCACCAGATTGCGGGGGTGGGTGGTGAAAATAAAATGAAAACGCGCCATCGGTGTAGAGGCGTTTATTGTGACAGAGGATAGAACGGAGAGTACAGAAGATAGGCGTGTATATTAAAATATAGATAAGTGAGAAATTGCGGAGTTTGAGGAGCGAGTAGGCGGTGTTCGGTGTCGGCCCCACCGGCCTCGAGCGCCGTGGCGGGGCAATGGAACGGAAGATGTATCGTCGGTGAGCGATCGGGCCAGACTACGGTGGCAGCACTTTGCCGCCGGCTAGGTATCGAATGCAGATGTTGCCGGTGTCGATGCTGACCGGGAACGGCGGTGAATTTGAACCTCTGTCCCCTACATGCTTATGTATGCACTAGATTATGAATAAATAAATTAAATATCAAAGAAAGGTTGAGAAACATGATCTCTCACGAGTTGTGATGAGTTGAAGTGCAGGGGAAGATAGAAGATCGGATAGTGGCCCTGTATTCAAAACACGGGATAAATCAGCCCTACAACTTACCTGGTCATCAACAAGACACGAGCATCCATACTTAAATATGTATATCGAAACCCCAAACAAGAATAAAATATGTAATGCTTAATAGTACCATGTCTTTGTTCAACTATAGCCCCTGTAGTAAGAATAAGATATTATTTCTAGTTGGAAAAGCATTACTGCGAGATGACAACGGCTACGGCTCACGATTAGATGTATAACCATACAAACAATAACCTCTCTTTGACAGACGTCAAAAATTTTCCAATTCCGCCGCCGTCGGTATTTGAGAGAAATTCTACAACCCTCGTTCAACAAACAATTGTTTGTTTCAATTTCTCGCTGGGGACATCTAGATTCTAATAATAACAATTTTCAGATAAATAAACAAGGCAATGACACATCGCGATCCGAGCAGCGTTACCTTTCCGGAGATCCTCGAGGCTTCAGGTGAAACGATGTCCTAAACGTGACAATAATCCGTCAATTGCAAATGGCCCATCACGACACCATCGCTGAATTCCAAAATTCAACACCGAACTCAGAATTGGAAAAATGCATGAAACGGAAACCGACACGGTAGGAGAAGAAATATAACAGCTGACAAGTAAACAAAACTTTGATCGTGCTCTGTCTGTCATATCCACTGCGGCATCTTAGGAACAATAAATCGACACTTTTCAATAAAAAGGTATACCACCGTTCTACAAAGAACATTACATTTCTACGGCATAATTTTCTGTGCGACAGCTTGAATTAAAACTTTTGAAGAACTTACTCATTAATAACTACTTTTCTAACTGCACGCAGCCCACAATAATGACATCTGTATATTAAACGTGAAGAGGTGTCGATAACATAAGAGCAGTTTTCTATATTCCGTTTTAATCAAGAAACAATAAATTACGCTTACAATAATATTTTATTCGTATTATTACGGTTTTAAGATAATGGCAACTGATAATAGCAATCAGTGAAATGTTTTTATAAATGCAACATAATTTTTTTGCCAGTGTAATTTTGTTTTTTGATTCATTTAAAGGTTGATTATTTCATTTGGTTATTTTAATATATTAAATGTGATAATTAACTTGTTATATTTTTGTTTAATACTTAACTGAAATGTTAATCAGCGAAGACAAATCTGCGTTCCCGTTAATTAAATCCATTAAAAATTAAATAAAGACACCTACTCGCTAGAAAATGATGGCTCGCTCTAGAGACATCTGTGTACTTGACATGTTCAACAGGCTTTCTGTAAAAATGATGGACAGCCATTTTAAAAAATATTTTTGCATTTCTTAAAAATTCATGAAGAAATATATAATATGTATATCTTACTTATTATTATAACGTATTGTTATAAATGCTTAAGTACCCACATTGAATTAGAAATGATTAATTTATTCATATTTTACCTACAAATTATTGAAATCCCAAAAAAGAAGTACTCGGAAGATTTCAACGAGACGAGAGTCGTTTGAAACTTGCTTACATTTGTTAGGTTAAAAATCGGACTCTTAATACTTATACAATATATTGGCAAGTCATCTTATACGGCTCGTTGGTCTAGGGGTATGATTCTCGCTTCGGGTGCGAGAGGTCCCGGGTTCAAATCCCGGACGAGCCCGGTTTGAAATAACTTTTTTATCAATTTCTTTACGATTATAATCATTTTGCTTTTATTATAAATGATGGAAACCAAATAATTTGCGCGTATTGAACTGGTATAATAATGTACGTACGAAAACTGACGAGATGTAAAAATGCATATTAATGTGTGCAGTTATTTACTAATGTAATATAATATTTACTAGCAGAAAGCAATCGGTTATCGCCGACTGCTGTGATTAGGCCATGCGAGCCGCTATTTTGTGGCCGCTGAGTGGTTGTACGACCGCAAAAATTATCATTGGAATTGATTAATTAGTGTGGTCTCCTAAAAGCACCATGGACGTAAATATTATGAACTTTGAACAATCATGTGACTCCTTCAGCCCATCCATCTGTTTCTTTATACTTACCCGACACAGACCCGTTGAGAATTGTTGGCCTAACAGCTATTTAATGAACTTCGCCCTTTGTTTTTATTGGAATCTTATTATCATTACAGAATTATCATCCTATTATCTAGACTTCAAACATAAACCTCCCTTTGATTCAGTGCTCTACGTCAAGGTTTGCTGTGGCATCTGCCGATATGACGAAGTCTAGAAATGTATTTGACATTGACTCGACGCACAGCTGCATACTGTAATAGGAGTGGCCTATTAAAATTATTGACTTTAATATGTCTCGCTAATCATAGGTCAATATTTTCTAATGCAAGTCTCCATTATTAATTAATACCATACCAAAGTATCATGGAAATTTTGACTACTTTCACTGATAAGAACAATATCTCAACGCTGACGAGTATTCCACAGAGATTCCATTTTATGAAATAATGTTAAAATTATTATTTATTCAAAATATCCTCGCTCCTTTAAAGTGTTTTTATTTAAATTTATTTTCACATTAACGGAAAACCAAATTACGTTATTTCCATTGCGATTACTAAACCTGACTTTTCTATGAATATTCACTAATTAGCCAGCTGTCCAGGTAGAAAAGGAAGCAGATATAATGACGTTAACGATATAGAAAATGTTTATAAAGCTTTTTCGATAACTGAATGTATCATTGAAAATACTTGCCCTATAATAAGTAATATATATTTATGCTACAGCGTGTAATCAAAAATGTTTCAAACTGGACTATGTAGTGGAAGACAGAAGAGTATGCCACTCTATTGACTCTGTGTACTCCGTGGGAAACGGTATTGGTACATAAGCTTCTCTGTAAGGTGATACAGGTTTGCTATCACTGATCTTGTCAAAACGTCAACACTGAATGTTATTTCATTTTTGTATTCAGCGAAGTTCCACCTCATTGGATAAGAGTTGCTGGTTAACGACCATACTTTAATAACCTCAATCGTAATTTACTATATCATACCATACAATACCAGTGTGAGGTGTGAAGCCGCACACGTCAACAATCATCGACTGCTACAAATCTCTTATTTTATATAATATAATATTATATCTACTATCGCGCCGTGACACTTTATTTCAAATTGAATGTATATTTGCGTACTGTAATGTAAATATTACTGAGTATATAAAAGTAATATTAACCTAGACATATTATTAAAAGCACCTTTGATATAATACTCACGTCAAAATTCAAGAAATGGCTAATATACTTGACAGCAGGAAAAATTCATACAATTCCGTTACATTCATGTGCTTTCTTAACACTTCTTTTTGCGTTCTATAGTGCATATTTGCATTCTATGATGTAAATGCTTAATACATGTTATTGAATATAAAAAGAGATACCTATTCGACATACTTATATGTATATGACACACGATCTTTCTACTTTGGTGTTTTTTCTTATTGGTAATCTACACTATTGTATGCATTTTTAGGGCAACATTATTCATTTTATAACATCCTCATCATAGATAAGATCCACATCGGCCACTTTCGAATGAGGATCGTGATCTTCATGAATTCCCACCCTCTTGACTATACTCCTACACTTCTGAGCATCTTTGGTCGGTTTAACGGGCGGAGGATCTCTCCGTGCTTCGACGTGACCCACCATAAAAAGCTTCTTCAAGCTATCTTCTGTTCTTGGAAGATAACTAAAGAATTGAAGGATTTGTCTTTGACAAATGGTTAAGAGTCTGTCCTTGGTGTTCAGCTACTGCATTCAGGAGACATTCGTCCGTCTCGCCATCCACGGTATGTGCAACACGTGTTTCCAGCACCATATTTTATAACAACGTTGTAAAAGGAATAGATCAGTCTTCGATTTATCAGTTTGTTTACAATGTCATTATGTTCCTTTCTACGGAATTTGTCGGAGTAGTGAAAGCGAAAGTGTGGACGCGATCATCGAACCACCACCTGTGTTTCTCGGAGCAAACTAAAACGTGAGTCACTCGACCGTCAGCTGTGATCCGCAGCTTGCTCCGCCCGCCGCTAGAGCGAGCGGCGTCCCACAGGTGTTCATTCATTCAACTTTTGCATTCAACGTTAAGTGTGCTCGCGGTGTGTTTATTTCGTTTTGTGTCCATTGTTTTATTCCGCTTATTGTGCCGCTTTCTGTTCGTTTCGTCGAAGTAAACGTTCCGTCGTTGTTTCCGAACACATTTGTCTTCGCCCCGTGTCGTTTTATACAAATATATTCGTTTCGTGTCTCGTGTGTATTTATAAACACATCATTTTCACTGATAACTTATTGTAAAAATGTCAGAGGGCTGTTCGAGCGCCCGTGAACCCAGTTTTTCAGTTTCTTCAAGGAGCGAAGCCGATTTTACAAACATATCCAAATCAAAAAATTACGAAGAAATCAACGTCATCGGCACCGGTGAGTCGGTTAAAAAAGTTTCGAAACTTTAAAAGTTGTCAAACTTCAATTGTCAAGAGTTTTGTTGAATATTTTTTTAAATACGACATTATTTTGTAATTTGTTTATGGGCTTTTGCAGTAATCAATATATGCATATGTGGGCATGTAGAATCTAAATAGAGTACTGTTTACACGATACATTGTTAATAAGGCAAAATTGACAAAAAAAATTAAGATAAACATATAACGATACAAATACCTTGATCAGTTACATCATTGTCTCAATACACCATCAAAAACATCACTCTTATATTTAAGCATTGACCATACATTGGAATATATAGGTATATCAACAGAATTCCATTCATTCCCAAAGTATTTTTTGCTTCCGCGGTGTCATATTTTGAATGAATTTTATACCTTAACTTTTATTAATAATTTTAATTTTGTGCCATCACTGCATAAAAACCGTCATATAAGTTTTCACTATATTTTTAGATTACTCAATATAGTCAAATGACAATATTTATACTGTCAGACAAGACAAGGATCCAATTCAAGGAGTCTGGGTTAACCCGACTATGCCAACATTCAACTCTCAAACATCAGAAAATTTCCGAGAAAATTTGCTTGTATTTATTTTATGCTTATGGAGTAGCCATGTGCTGGTGTACCTGATGGTGGCCTCGTACACCGTTTCATGCTCTCAACAATAGTTGCTGGGACTGGTATTGTGACTGTGATTGTAAGGATAATTGGTAACAATTTAACTGTTAAAGGTTTAGTTTCTAGTGGAGCAGTGTTCCAGTGACAGCTCATGACCAGTACAGAGATTGAACTGGAAACTATTTGATAAGAAATATAGTTTGTGAGCAAGGCCAGTCTGAAACAAAAATACCAGTTCAGAAATAGATCACGCTAATGCATCATTCCCATAAAATAATTCCCAATTCAAGAGGCAATTTATTTAGGTTCACTGATGACAGTTACCGGTGACGGTGGGCAGGAAATTGTAAGATGCATCCAACTAGCTAATGTTGCTATGAACCAACTGTAGAGAATGAGGAAATACTGACTTTGAGCAAGCTACTAAAATTAATATTAGCAAAATCAATTAATGGTTAAAATTCATTTTTAGATTATTTAACTATGTTTTTTTTAACCGCATAATTAATTAATAATACTTTTGAAATTAGCAAAATGAACTTTCTAGTTAAAATTCATTATTTTTATTTGTTAACTTTGTTTTATTAACTACTTATTATAGTGGTTAATAAATAAAAATAAATAATTCTGGTGTCTGTTATCAGATTACTCAAAGGTATTTGAAATTCCGTAAAAATAAGATAGATGGCTCTTTCAAATAATGGAACTATTAAATTAATATCAAAAAGGTAACATATAGGTTCAAAAATTTATCACTAAAAATATTGTCGCTGTAGTATTCACCTTATATCACCTTCTCCAGTTTGCAAAGAGATCCCAGTGGCGCAACAACAATATTTTTCGATAAAATTGATTTTATATGTATATCTTTCTAATTAATATATTTAATTCATATTTAAAATTAATACACCAACCGGTTTCAGGATGTCATCCAATACACCAACCATTTCCTTCAGGATGTCAAATTAACTAACCAAAACCATGTATTAGATTAAAAATCTATTAAAATAGTTATTTAAAAATAAATCTAGTATTGAAGAATAAATTGAAAAATATTGTTTTTTATAAACAAAGGTATTTTTGTTATGAAGTTGCAATTTCAGAATGTACTACTGCGGTATTTTTAATACAAATGAATCAACTAGAAAATATAAAAAAATCTATTCAGCTAAAATATATTTTAGATAAATAGATTATTTCTGTGTATTCTTCTAGCTGATTAATTTAATTTGTATTGAAAAATATATTTTTATATTGGTAATCGTTTTGTCGGCAGGAGCGTACGGCACGGTATACAAGGCCAATGACCTACTGAACCCCGGGCAGGTGGTGGCGCTGAAGAAGGTCCGCGTGGCGCTCACCGAGGACGGCGTTCCACTGTCCACGCTCCGCGAGGTCACCCTCCTCAAGCGGCTGCAGGCCTTTCAGCATCCCAACGTAGTCAGGTACTTCCGAGAACGGCGCGTGTACCCTTTACATACAAATCTATCCTAACTGAACCAGATAGTATTTTGTTTAAAGCAGAATTCAACATCTTGAGTTGTTCTTCTTCTTCTCGTGCTCTATCATGTTGGCTAACATTACTCAGTTTATTGCCAAACCATTGCCTCAGCTTCTTCAGCCATGATGTTTTTTGCCCCCATCTGGTTTCCCGTGAGAGAGTGCTTAGTGTACTCCCCTAGTTGCCCTTCTATGTTATTACTGTATCTTTGTTCATATTGTATTATTATACATCTTATTACGCAATAAAGATTTTTATATGCGGTCATCGGTGTAATGAGGGATGTTTCGGTTGCTTGGACGCCTATGTTGGATATTGTTTCTACATTAAACCAAAATTGAGCGTTCACACTGCTACTTACTCACCAAATGAATATTAATTAAGTTCGATGACCCCAGTTCAAGGTTACAATTGTTTGTAGTGTTTAATTAGCTTTTAATTATTTCAATATCTGGTCAACCAATTGGAGCAATAGTTGCACATTTCCATGTTTCAGGCTGCTGGACGTCTGCCATGGACAGCGTTGCGAACGTGGACGACAATTAGTACTGTTCCTGGTTTTCGAGCATGTGGAGCAGGACCTGGCCTCCTTCTTGGACAAAGCACCTCGCCATGGCCTTCCCCAGAATACAATACGGGTACCATCAAATTCTCCTTCAATACGCACCACATCCAACTGATCTTTCATCTTCGACGATAATTGCTCATTACTGTCCCAGGGTGGGTCCTGCTTCCCTGACTGCCACTCCTTTGTATCCTCTTCCAGATTCTTCTTGCAATTCTAGTTATATAGCGGTAACTTGGGTGCATTAGTATTGAATATATCTGTCAGGATATTTTAAACCATCTTACCGATCTTACTTATTTATTTTTCAACCCTTTGAACATTTCACTTGAAACTTTAGCTTCCTGAGGCATCGAATGACAGGCCTGTGGATTAAATGATAACATGGAAAATATTATACGCGGGTAGGTAGATGCTATTATGGTAAATATGAGTCGACGTTCAAGCTGCGTGGGAAGCATTTTATAAAATGTCATAGTTATGCTATATTATTTAATTTAATTGAAATATTTGATTGATTCCAAATAATATATTGAATATAAAGTCACAGAGCAAAGATGTACATATAATAATAATAATAATAATGGGACAATTTGGCTAATAGTTAACGCCAAGTATGTATACTTGAAGCTTAATACCTCGACTTGTAGTTTAGTTAAATATTGTGGACTAGGTCTGTTACACTCTAAACTAATTGTATCGTTCCGACTGGCCGAGATATCTACAACCTCGACGGCTGTTTTAAAACTGTACATATATTCCGCAGGAAATGTCACACGAGATCTTGTCCGGGATAGATTTTCTGCACTCGCATCGGGTGGTGCACCGCGACCTGAAGCCGCAGAACCTCCTGGTTACGTCGTCGGGGCACATCAAGCTGGCCGACTTCGGCCTGGCCAAGACCTACGACTTTGAGATGAAGCTCACGAGTGTGGTAAGTCATCACTTTGCATTTATTGATTTGAATAATGCAGTCAATATGGTGAGGTTATATTCTCTGTAATTGCACACATTTCTATGTAAATATATCTATGTAAACTGACACGGACAAGGACAAGATGGTGATGTTTTAACATTATATGAGAATTTACTCAATATCTGCACCTACCTACAACGGATGCACCATATACAAACTATGTAAATATTGAGTTTGCCGCGCCAACGGCAAAATACTTGTGTCCAAGTTCTCACATTAATAGAACATCTGGTCTTATTTAGTATAACATCCTATTTATGTCAGATAGACGTAAATCTGCCTATATAAGGCACAGTGAATATTTTTAATCAGTTATAACGTTAACCTGAGTTTTGATTCATTGACTGAGTACATTCTGAATCTTTTGATCTTCTACCTAATGGTATGAAGATTGACAAAAGCAGAACCTGAAAAACATTACAACATTGCAGAAATACGGTCATCTGTTCAGTACGCAACCGTTTCACTCAGTAGAATAATGAATGCAGCATGTTTGGGATTGTTCCTTGAAATGCAGCAAAACTGAACCAGTAGTCTGAAATATTAAAATTCTAATACACTGCCGAGGAATCGTGAAAATAAGTTATAAGCGTCTCGGAGCTAGCGCACACCGGTGACTTATCTCATAGGATAGTTCTGTCATAATGGCGAGGGCTACGGAGATGTGCAGGTGCACTGTTATACATTTCCATAACTACAGGACTGTCGTACAACAGAAAGTAGTTGGTGAGCGCTAGCTCGAGTTTATTACTCTTAATACTGGCTCGTTACAAAGATCACCGTGTTAACACTTGTCGGTCTATTATTATAAAATGTGGTTTTATATAAAACTAATATGTACAGCTCATACTAATTTGAACAACACGCTAACTTCTTATATATATATATATAGAAGATTTTAATATCCAAAAGTTAGACCTTAACTTAATCAAATTTTTATATAATGTATTAGTCGGATCAATTTGACAACAAATATTCCTTTATCAGATTCACGGGTTGAATCCTCGTACGACACATCGCATACGGTTTATCTTGCAGGTTGTAACATTGTGGTATCGGCCCCCGGAAGTCCTGCTCGGCCGGGCCTACCACTCAGCCGTGGACATCTGGTCCGCGGCGGCCGTGCTGTTCGAGCTGCACGCCCTGCGCCCGCTCTTCCCTGGCCACTCTGAGGGTGACCAGCTTGATAGGATATTCCGGTGAGTCGCTAAGATGAAATATACCATTCTTTTGAAAACAACAGCAGATGGAACCATCTATAACGCTTTATACACGTGGAGATACTAACCACTACAAAGCCGAGGAATCAAATGAGACTCGAAAATACCGGTTTACAAATATCCTACATTTTTTTATTAATATTGGCTTGTCACAAAGACCACCAGGTGTAATTATTAAAATTTTAATATCAGTACTAAAATTTCATGTTAACACACTTCCGTCCGATACTTTTTACCCAAACTGGTGACGTAATGCGGGTAAATAATTATTGGTCTTATACATTAATTTGATATCCTACTGACACAATGCAATATGATATCCAAAGGAAATGATGGAGTTTAATTATATTTTTTCAATTACAAAAAGCTTTTACATAAACAGTATTAATACCCTTCCCGCGGTTAGATGTTAGTCCAGTGAACGGCTATTAATACTCTTCCTGCGGTTAGATGCTAGTCCAGTGAACGGGTATTAATACCTTTCCCGCGGTTAGATGCTAGTCCAGTGAACGGGTATTAATACCCTTCCTGCGGTTAGATGCTAGTCCAGTGAACGGGTATTAATACCTTTCCCGCGGTTAGATGCTAGTCCAGTGAACGGGTATTAATACCCTTCCTGCGGTTAGATGCTAGTCCAGTGAACGGGTATTAATACCTTTCCCGCGGTTAGATGCTAGTCCAGTGAACGGGTATTAATACCCTTCCTGCGGTTAGATGCTAGTCCAGTGAACGGGTATTAATACCTTTCCCGCGGTTAGATGCTAGTCCAGTGAACGGGTATTAATACCCTTCCTGCGGTTAGATGCTAGTCCAGTGAACGGGTATTAATACCTTTCCCGCGGTTAGATGCTAGTCCAGTGAACGGGTATTAATACCCTTCCTACAGTTGGACCCTAGTCCTTTGATCGGGTATTAACACCCTTCCTGCGGTTAGATGCTAGTCCAGTGAACGGGTATTAATACCTTTCCCGCGGTTAGATGCTAGTCCAGTGAACGGGTATTAATACCCTTCCTACAGTTGGACCCTAGTCCTTTGATCGGGTATTAACACCCTTCCTGCGGTTAGATGCTAGTCCAGTGAACGGGTATTAATACCTTTCCCGCGGTTAGATGCTAGTCCAGTGAACGGGTATTAATACCCTTCCTACAGTTGGACCCTAGTCCTTTGATCGGGTATTAACACCCTTCCCGCGGTTAGATGCTAGTCCAGTGAACGGGTATTAATACCCTTCCTGCGGTTAGATGCTAGTCCAGTGAACGGGTATTAATACCTTTCCCGCGGTTAGATGCTAGTCCAGTGAACGGGTATTAATACCCTTCCTACAGTTGGACCCTAGTCCTTTGATCGGGTATTAACACCCTTCCCGCGGTTAGATGCTAGTCCAGTGAACGGGTATTAATACCCTTCCTACAGTTGGACCCTAGTCCTTTGATCGGGTATTAACACCCTTCCCGCGGTTAGATGCTAGTCCAGTGAACGGGTATTAATACCCTTCCTGCGGTTAGATGCTAGTCCAGTGAACGGGTATTAATACCCTTCCTACAGTTGGACCCTAGTCCTTTGATCGGGTATTAACACCCTTCCCGCGGTTAGATGCTAGTCCAGTGAACGGGTATTAATACCCTTCCTGCGGTTAGATGCTAGTCCAGTGAACGGGTATTAATACCTTTCCCGCGGTTAGATGCTAGTCCAGTGAACGGGTATTAATACCCTTCCTACAGTTGGACCCTAGTCCTTTGATCGGGTATTAACACCCTTCCCGCGGTTAGATGCTAGTCCAGTGAACGGGTATTAATACCCTTCCTACAGTTGGACCCTAGTCCTTTGATCGGGTATTAACACCCTTCCTGCGGTTAGATGCTAGTCCAGTGAACGGGTATTAATACCCTTCCCGCGGTTAGATGCTAGTCCAGTGAACGGGTATTAATACCCTTCCTACAGTTGGACCCTAGTCCTTTGATCGGGTATTAACACCCTTCCCGCGGTTAGATGCTAGTCCAGTGAACGGGTATTAATACCCTTCCTACAGTTGGACCCTAGTCCTTTGATCGGGTATTAACACCCTTCCTGCGGTTAGATGCTAGTCCAGTGAACGGGTATTAATACCCTTCCCGCGGTTAGATGCTAGTCCAGTGAACGGGTATTAATACCCTTCCTACAGTTGGACCCTAGTCCTTTGATCGGGTATTAACACCCTTCCCGCGGTTAGATGCTAGTCCAGTGAACGGGTATTAATACCCTTCCTACAGTTGGACCCTAGTCCTTTGATCGGGTATTAACACCCTTCCTGCGGTTAGATGCTAGTCCAGTGAACGGGTATTAATACCCTTCCCGCGGTTAGATGCTAGTCCAGTGAACGGGTATTAATACCCTTCCTACAGTTGGACCCTAGTCTTTTGATCGGGTATTAACACCCTTCCCCCCGTTGGTGTGTTAAGAATATATAAAAAACATCAAATCAATGCATACAATTTTCACATAAATAATTAGCATTACTTATATTTTTATTCAGGTATTTTACAAATTTTCCTTAATGCTAGATCGTGCCTAATTTGGAATCTTTAAAATATTTTAATTAATGGAAATAATTGCATAATTACAACTCTTTAAAAATGTTTCTATCTCTGATGTGGTTGAGAATAGGCTTAGCAGTTTGAACATGTTTAATATATATGTACCTATAAAATATTGCGCACTAGGGGTGTGTCACTCCTTCGTTTCCCTATTGACGTGCCCGCCGTCTCTTGCAGGGTGATCGGCCGGCCCGTGGCCTCGCAGTGGCCGGAGAATTCCTCCATCGTGTCGGACAACTTCCCCCCTCACTCCGCCCGCCCCCTGGACACGCTGTGCCCGCGCATCGGAGCGCACGCCAAGGCCCTAATCACGGTGAGACCGCTTTCACGCATGTCATGACTGAATACTTACATATGAGTTTACTGCGGGTTGACTGCATTACTACTGAAGGCGCACAAGAAAGTTGCACGTTGAGGTCACATTCTCCGCACTGAATAATATGATATTACGATGAACAAGTTCATCTCAAAAAGTGGGCACTGAATCCACTGAAGTGTTGTTATAAATGATCTTGTACAGGATAAATCAACACAGTGGCCGAGCTTCTACCGTCTGGGTGTTAATTAAGGATTCTTTTAGGATCTGCGCTTTCTGCATCCTCTAGACCCGTCTGAGTTTCGTGCCGCTGAAGAGTCTAGGATGAGTGTTGTCATATTATGATTACTAATTTGGTAATAATTTGATTTCTCAGGAGATGCTGTCCTTCGACCCTGCCCAGCGGCCGTCGGCCCTCGTGTGTCTGCAGCACCCCTACTTCACCGAGGAACCCGTCTCGTAACGACTAGTTAGAATAATAAGCTCGAATAGTCCCGCGGCGGATCCCCGCGGCCATCCGTCGCGGTCTCGTCGGATTTTCATTCTCGAGGCTGGATCGGCACACGGATCCGATCTGATGAAATGAGAGAAGATTCCGCTATGTTTAATTAATTGTATTGTAACAATTATCCTAGGCTGCAGTAGTGACTTCTTTACTATTTACTTCCGCCACCTATATTCATTTTTTATTTTGAATATGTTGTTTGGAATTCGTTACAATTTTTGACTCAATTTTTAAAAATGATATCTAAGTATTATCCAAGTCCATTACATTACGGGGGTTTCCGGTGGCCGAGGGATGGGTCCGTTATGTTTGTCATTCTAGTGTCGTTATTTTTTTATTTCAATAAAAAAGATCTAAGTGATTTAATAAATACAAATCGAATAACAGTGATATTGAGCTTCAAAATTTTGAATATTAATTTTTTGTGCAGAGTTTGGTTCATCGTTTGAGGTTAAATTTTTACAAAAATTTTGCTAATAATTTAGAGTAATTTGGGGCCTGTCACATAATATATTTCACACATTTTTCACACTTGTAGTTTAAAACACATCCTAAACTGCCAGGACAATTGAGATGTGTATAATACTAAAGTAACTTAAAGAGATAATTTTATCCAAATTTTCGTATAATATCAGTTGCCCCTCGTTCCCCAGGTTATGTTATGTTAATTGGAAAAAATTGCGACCGCTCGACTAATGCTGATATACCGCCTGAGATCTGTAACATTTCCGTGCCGTGTGTCACAGAAAGAGCCGCAACTCTTTGTTTATGTTTTTGTGTCTGTTGTTAACTGTATTAATAATGACGATCCTCATTGTGTATTTGTTCATCGTTAAATGTCTTCACGATATCAGCTTGTCCTCGTTATATATATATATGTATATATATATACATACATGTGTTGAATTCCCGGCCCAATATTAATTATATGAGATTTTTAAAAATCAATATTTTAAAATGTATTTAAATGGACATTACTACATAGCATAGTTCAGTGTGTATATATTATATTTCCTCTTTCGTGTCAATATTGACATAGAGTGGCCTCAATCGGAGGAGACTCAGCTAAATAACGCACCTCCTCAAGTCCCGGTCTCGGGTTGCCCTCACGACTGAGTCCAGGGTCTCTGGTCAGACACAACTCTCGACTATCCGCCGCTGCGGCGCTCTTCCGGGTCGTCTTGCGCCCAGGGTAATCTCCTTTTGTAAGCCGTCACTCTGACGCGTAATGTTTCTAAAGAATTGGAAGAATCCTGATAAGGATAATCTGATGTGAATTTTAATAAGTCTCTCACGGAGTCAGTCGCTATATATGTGTGTAATATGCTGAAAAAATGTATTTTGATTGTCTGACCGAATCGGCGTTACGTTTAAAATAAATGTTTTGATATATCATATTTATAAGAATGTAATTATTTAGTTGGTGCAAAAGTAATTGCATTTATTTTCACAAGGTCACGTCGGTGTGAATATTTTTGTTATTGCCAGTTTATGACCCGTCACCTGGAGAATGTGTGTGCATAATTTCGCAAGGTCCGACAATGTCGTGAGGATAACCGCAGCGGCATCTGGTAAAGTGGATCAGTTATGATTTACGAGTCTAAGAACGGTTTGAATGCAAGTGAGTCATAAACCGGAAATAGCAGAATATCCACACTGACGCTGTACAACATGATGTATATCGGCGATTGATCAGTTTCAATCACTAAAACAATAATGCGTATCGCTATTGTAGAGCAATGATTTGTCGTAAAATAATTTTTAAATTTCTTGTGATTGCATCTTGCAAATGCACCATTCATTTTGTACTGAAGTTTGAGTGCGCCGCGTCATGGACTCATTTGCAATCATTTGTCAAGTGTCATATCGATACCTTCCGCCGTAATGTTGTAACTTGTAAAATAGTAGGAGAAAAAAACATTTTTTATTAATTATTGTGAATTTCAAATCGTTCATTATTGTGTGGGTCAATATTAAATTAATAAATAAACATAAGAAAATATTATTTTCCAGTCAGTGTACGTGATTACGCGACTGAAAATGTGATATGTTGTGAAAAACATCTTAATAATGTAAAGCAGCTGCGTAAAAAGTGCTGTAAAGACCGATCAAAAGTTACCAATTGTTTAAATTTATTTTTGTCACTCGATGGTGTCGATGTCACGTTTCATTGAATATTGTTGTAAGTATCTTTCTATTGTGTATTCATCGCTTATGATGTTGTAGCGGGATGGTATCCACCTTGAGAACCTCGAGGTATTACAACTTTGCCCTCACGACTGAATTAACTCATCGGTCTTCTGTAGATGAAGCAACTTCGGAAAGAAATTTTTCTATCAAATGATTCATATATTTTTTGTAATTTAGAGTGTGTAGTGTTTTACAAAAATGGTATTTTTCTCCTCCTGGGACCGTATTTGTATTATTTATTCCATCTCTTAAAGCGACACTTCCATGCTGTGGCACCTATTAAGTCAAATCAAAGCTTTTTAATTTCTTACAAAAGCCATCTGTGTGTGGCTTCAGGAAACTTAAGCGCAGTGGTGTAATTGGGTGTCGGTTGCTTGCTTCTATATGTATTGTTATTTTTAATTGTCAAAAGTCGATCCTATAAAGTTTATTGTTCCTCTCAAATATCAGACGTCACAAATGCAGCAATTCTGAAAAGGCGTCTTAAAATAACTGTATCTTGTCAAATACTTAAAATGAACATTATTTAATGTTTGTTTCTTCATACTTTTACTTAAAAACATTAATTTAAAAATTTAAGATTCAACCGCCTGTTCTGGAAATATTACCTCACTTATAGTTAAAATAGAGTTTTAAACTGTGTACTAAACTACGGTCGGTGTAAGATTGACTCCAGACGTACCGCACCAGATGCTTGTATCTAAATCTCCATAAGTTAACAGTACGCAGACTACACATTACTTGACATTGCTCCGCATTCAATGTACAATGTTCTATCGAAACTAGCACTGACCTGTGGATACACCAACTGCGTTTTAAAAATAAGTTTATGACTAAAAATTCTCGATGTATACACAAGTACATACGGTAATAACAATTATCAAGGAAATCTGCATACTTCAGACACATTCTCCGCAATGAAAAATATGATATTACAACACATTATGCGGGGAATTTTCTAGAAGGTAGCACACCTGATAGTGTAGGTAAAAAGAAAGTGGTTCAATGTTGCTGATCTTATACAGAATAAATCAACACGGTGGCCAACCTGCGGCACATTCATACTGGTCCTCTTCGATGATAATGTGGTTGATATGGCTACACCTCGATTGGCTTCTATTAACATCTAAGCTCCATAGAGCAGCACAAATATGATGTTGTATTTTATGGCCCCCTATATTAGACGAGATTTTTTTTTTCGGACGACTCCGTAATTTTGCATGTGGCTGTAAGCGGTAGTAAGAATCTCCATTGTTCCGGTAAGGTCCCGGGAGACGAGCGATCATCCCGTGTGCGGTGTACAAATGGAATATGACTGCTTTAGTGATAAATATCGTCATTTGTTCAAATTAGAGTTAAGTTTTTTAATATAATGTATTTTTTTCTTTGCTGTGATCTTGGTATGAAATATTTTTACCCGCTGCGAGCGGTGGCGCCGTCATCTGTACATTTCCATGTCAAGTTATGTTTTCTGCGTCATCTTTGTGTTTGTGATTATAATAAATAATGTTTATACACACTGTGACATTTTTATTTAGTCGGATTCCTACCCGAATAGTCAACGCGAAGGACGACCCGGGCGGGGCCGTGCTGTGTGGAATTCTCCAATGGGCTGGCACACATAATACTTTATTTCTCTGATAACTAACTTACCATCACACCGTTTCCCCCAGTGTTAGGCAAAGAGGATAGAACACCGTATTCTTCCACTTTCATACATCGAAGTTTCTGACGGGGCCATCTTCAGGTACTTGGCTTATAGGGTCTGATGCCTAGTGTAGTTCTTTGATAATTAAAATAAATTATATTAATTATAAGTGATTGTATCACGTGAATTATTATCCTTGATCGTTCTCGAGTAGTTATTTTTGTTGTTGCTTACCCTGCCTCTAACGCAGCCATAGTCTTGAACATCGAGAACAGTAGTTTGACATTTTAACTTTGAAAAACGATTATTAAAAAAAAGGTATTACATAATAATTACCTACTGACACAGTATTCGTATGATATTAATTTTATTTTATTCAGAAAACATACAGTTTATCAGTAAATACGAAATTCACTATAAAAGCTAAACAATAATTAAATCAGTTACATGTTTTCTCAGAAGATACAGAATACTTAATACAGCGAGTACAGTTTAAAATTTAAGGATGACAGAAAAATGTGAGATTAAAGTTAAGAATAAAAATTTTAACAGAGAAAAAAGTTATAAATAAGAAAGTAAGAAAATGCATAGAAAAGGAAAATGGAATAGAGAATAAAATCTGAGTGATAAGAATAAAGTCCTTTAAAGTTTATGTGTTGAATTTAGATTTAATTGAGGTAACTGAAGTGTTGAAAATATCTAGTTCCTTTAGGTGTGAAGTGAAATAAAGGGTGTTCGGTAGCAGAATGAGTTTTGTTTGGCATCGGTGTTGCAATGTGGAAGATTAAATGTAGGATTAGTTCTGGTTGACCCGGCTGGCACTTGAATGGATATGCGTCTGAGTAAACCAGGACAGTCTACTTTAGAGTTGGCTATTTTATGTAAGAAAATGACATCGACCGTGTCTCTTCGAGTTTGTAGTGATGGAACTTTGAAATGATAGAGGACTCAGCAGTGCTAGTTAAGGTTCGATAACTACGAATGTTAAGATATTTGAGGAAGCTGTTCTGTATTTTTTCGATTCTATTGATGTATGCGGCATATCTTGGATTCCAGACTTGAGAGGCATATTCGATGATACTTCACACATGTGAGAAGGTATTTATGTTATTGAATTGTTTACATACCTGAAGGATGGAACCTAACATTTTGGTTGATCTGGATGTAATACGGTTAATGTGCAAGTCGAAGAGTAATTTAGAAACCAATATAATCCCAAGAACTTAAGTTTCAGATTTCTTGGTCAAGAGTTGATTATTAAGAGAGTAAGCGAAGTTAAATGGATTCTTGCTCCTTGTAAATCGTATCGTGCAGCACTTGCTGATGTTGATTGCAATATACATCGAGGTGGTTTAAATCGCTTTGAAGTTTATGGCATCTTTAGTTTATCATCTTTGTCTTATCCTAAGAGGACGTGAGGTCGGGACAAGGACGAGGCAAATTCCATCTTTCCCTAGTTTGCGCTTATATATTAATTGATCAGTTAATGTTCCAATGTTAATTTTTAAATCTTCAGCAATAGAATTAAAAAATATACCTTTTTAGAGATCCCGTTCACACCTCACAGTACCTGGCCTTTTAATCTACAACCATTCCATTCTGCCTAGTACCGACCAAAATTTTGTTAACAATACATCGTAATGTACCAACTCCGAGAAGCCCGCCTGAAGCGACCACTTCTCTCATAGCCGCCTTCTTGGAAGCATTTCCAGCGAGCACGCCTAGTTGTTCGCTTTATCTGTAATTTAATTTCCACGTGTGCACTTTAGTTAGTGTAACAATCTGCAATTAAACGCCACCAATTGTAAGTAAATGTTTTTATTGAATACATCTGCTTTAGCCTCAGCTCACTCGCACGCGAATACATACATACAATTTGAATTTCAGTCTACTAGGTGGAATGGAATGGCTGTAGAGCGCCTGGTATTCCAAGGCGTGAATGTTTTGAAACTTCACCATAATAATATTTATCTAGGACAACTGGTAACTTGACACATTTCTGGAAAATGCATGTTTACCAATGGAATACATACAGTAGAGTTTAATGCAATTAGATGAATCATTCAATACAGAGAATGTTTTAGTCAAAGGACATTCTACGGCAGTCATTAGGGACCTGTGGAAATATATTCAAGTACACATAGCTGGGTGCAATTTTGTTTTAATTTTTGTTTGAATTTTGAAATAAACAGCGATGACAGAACCATAGATAAAGACCCATTTCTATTATCATTTTATGAGGCAGAGTATGAAAAAAATGATTATTTAAAAAAAAATTATAATTGATTTATTTTGTTATTCGCACTGACAACAATGGCGGCATTATACAATACATTATTTAATTAGTATTATGGTAGACAACACTGACATATTGTCTGTACTCAGTACAGCACACTTAACCTAATTGCATACAATATAACACAAGGATGGACTAAATATTCACACTAAATGCTTAATATACCGGTAAGGTTCTACTTGGAACGAATCGTATCTGGAGTGAGGCATTTGACACTGAGGTTAGGTTACATTAGGTTTGTTTGACCTGCATTGTCAATAGTGGAAATGCACAATGGCTGGTTTCAATCAATCGACAAATATACAATTACCAGTTACAATCTATTACTAATCTGTACAACCCCTGGTGAGTTTCCCTCCACTGTGAGCCGTTTCCTTTCAACTTTATGCTACACGTGTCTTGAATTATTTGAGGGGTGTGGTTCCTCTCATCATCAGGTGGTAACTAAATACAGTTTCATTCAGTCGTCAATGGGAATACGGACAGTCGGGGATGATTATTTAAAATCTGGGAATACATTCCCTTATATTTCACCCCTACTGTCCATATTCCCATTAATGACAAACTCACATTTTCTCCGGAATTTAAACAAACACTAACGGATATAACGTTCCTTAGTAGTTCATCCCTATTGTCCATATTCCCATGAATGAAACTCGTGTTTTCTCGAATTTAAAGACTAATGAGTAATATCACGTTCCTATGAGGTATTCCTCACCCTCACTGTCTATATTCCCCTTTCCACGCCCCACCTCGCTATCCGAATAGTCACCACCCGAGACAGCCCAACGAGCGTGCGGTACCGTGTTGCATGACAAGGTGACCGCCGTGTTATACGTGTATACGATATTAAATCATTTTTACCAAATTTCTTTTTTCTACATTGAAAATCCCGCTCAAATAATTGAACACGAAGAAACAAATTCTGGCGTCGAGACTGCCGTTCGGACTGATGGCTCGTGTCGGAGCTATCGTCGGCGGGACGAGAAGTGTAGGGCTAGGTTAGGTAGTTGACCTTACGGCGGCATAATGTGCTCCATGTGGCGGCATACTGGTTCTACGCAGAGACCTGATTCTGTCCATCGCATCGTGGAGCGCTACACAATGCCGCGGACCAGATGACATTACTTCATAATTACACTCATCAATGATGCCAATAATGATTGGCCCGGTTTACTTAATTAACTTAATACAATCAGACGACATTCGTAGGTGATGGTGATATCCATGCGATGCGATGCTTCGGGGCCCACATGATACTATTTATACTTCATCATTTTTATAATGGACTTTATATTATAATATGGACTATTATACTTTAAAATACAAGAAAAATGTAATTATAAAATGAATATAATAATTTTTGTAATATACGCAGGCAAGTACTCCTTTCCATTTAGAAAGAACAATTGTAATGTAATACGCACATTGCGACAGCGAATTGATGTCGCTCGGCGCTCTAGTAGTCGTTTGAAATTAGTTAAGAACACTCAAATATATATAAATGTTCATATGTTGTCTTTTTGTATTATAACATGTCTTAGTCGAATGCATTTATTGGTTTTCCATTGTTATAAATATATAACTACCTACTTACACTACAATAGCCATATATTCAAAATAAATATTCCTAAAAGCATTATGCAATATGTTCCAATAAATTATTTTTTCTCTACATAAATATGCAGGTGAATATTATGTTCCGGGCCGATTCTGCTCAGCTGCCATTTTGGTTTGGCGGATATTTGTCAGTTCGCATTTGTTAGTCGTAGATAGTAGTTTATTACAATTTATTATGGAGCATCTAACGCCTCAACAACGTGTTGAAGTCATTAAAACATACACAAATCCGACTTTTAGAAAATCTCATCACGAGCGACGAAGCTCATTTCGAGTTTTGTTAATAAACAAAACAGCCATTATTGGGGCACTGAAAATTCTCAATTGATCCACCGACGACCTTTACACCCGCGCAGAGTTACCGTACGGTGCGCGCTGCGGGACAACGGAATCATCGGGCCCTATTTCTTTCAGGATGCAAGAGGTAATGTTGTGAAAACTTCTCGCAGGCCGAATCGGGTACGGGGGCGGTGCCACCTCACACGCAGCTCACCTACGCCTGAAGTTTTGACGAATGAAACAACGTCGGTCTGTTCCACCCTAACGATATTCACCCCGCACTTTGTTCTATTTCTATCACATAACTATTTACGGCGACGGAAAATACAAAATATATATCGTTAAAAAACGGTGTACATGAAAATTTGAGCTCCATGTATTTTTTAATATTTAAAAAATACATATTACACGTTTTTGAAACTGGCTGTTACACACACTGATACAATTGTCCTTTTTAAATGAAAGTTGGTTTACCTACTAATATGTCGGGTGGAACTATAAAGAGATTGGAAATCTGAAGAAGTAAACATTATAAATCAAAGTTCTTTTTGACAGGACAAAAATTAGTTTTTTAAAAATATCGTTTTGAAAATACATTTTCTAATTTTTGTCGAGTCAAATTGTTGTCATTCCTCATACGAGGGCTTTAACCGTCGAACACTTGTATTAATATTAATATTAATCGAGAGCTATGTACAAGAGATAAAAAGGGACAACATTATTCAATGGAATTCTGACGATTCATACATAAATATAACCTTTTACACCATTCTAACACTGACCGTATTGCATATTAATGTCGTCATGTAGAAAGGGACAGCTGTACAAGCGTCTCAAATAAATGAACGAGAACAATAAAAAGAGACTATTTAAATTCTTCTCTAAACTGAGCATTGCGCTACACACACGTTAGGTTAGGTAGATAACTGATCTAAATAGAGCTCGGGGCCGATTTACTTGTGTAGAGATTAGTTTACTTGTGTAGAGATTAGATTTACTTGTGTAGAGATTAGTTTTCTAATCATATTTCGATAAACTTAAACTTCGGTCGAAAAAAACACTAAGTATTATCATCACGTTCCTTACTGTCTATATTCCCATTAACGATCAAATCCCCCCCTTCATCCACGCCACGCCCAAATTGGTCAGCGCCAAACCGTATTTAGATTAGTTATCAATTACACCTAATGATGAGAGAGACCGCACCTCTCGAAACTATAACCGCGTGTACGAGGCAAAGTTTAGTTTAGTGAAAAATTAAAATAATCACGTGACGACTCGTGTCCACAACGATCTCTCAATGAGTATATAAAGCGCTAAACACACGGGATTATGGTTCATAAATCTCTATTTGACTCCCGTATTAGAATGCTTCTTTACAGATTCTAAAAGATGAAGGTCTCTAATGCCACAAAGTAGTTGCCCTCTCGATTAATCAAAAATATGTGTTTTATGTTCATGTGTGTTCTACAAATGTTCTACAAACTGACCATTAAACTATACAAATTCGTTGTCATTCGTTGAATTACAGTAATCTAGAAAGGTATTCTTCCACTAGCTTCATTTGGAAAGAAACCGCGATATTACACCATCTCCTCGCTGAGCAGATAACGCGCAGTTCGAGCGATAATGCTGACAACACGCACAGATTTATTTGTAAATAAGTTCCCTGTGTTGTCTCTGCTACCTTCGCAATCACTCCAGCCAGAAATATTATTCTTACACTTACTCTCATTCACTATTGAGACCCATTCTGAATATCCAAAACTAGATTCACTGTCGACGCTCTAGCTGCGAGAGTCGCGTATCGCCCGCTGGTTGACAGCCTCGACGGGCGTCTCCGGGGCGGCGGGGACCGAGCTGGCCCCCGCCTCTTCCGCGCTGGTCGCGGTCGCGGCCTCCGCCTTCCGCCTCTCGAAGGTCAGCATGATCTCGTTCAGGTCCAGCGTGTTCTGGTCGTAGACGGTGTAGTCGCGCACGTCGCCCCAGCTGGCGCGGTCGGGCGGGCGCTCCGCCCCCTCGCCCGGCCCCTCGGCCGGCTCCTCGGGCCCCGCGGACTCGGGCCGATCCGGCCCGCCCGCGGCGCAGCGGTTCAGGAAGTCCAGCATCCTCTCCCGGTATTCGGCCGTGCTCTCCCTCTGAGGGAAGTCCGCCACCTTGGCGCTGTCGGCCCCCAGGACTAGCAGCCCGTTCTCGTTCTGGCTCGTCCGCAGGAAGAAGCCTCCGTTCTCTCGCTGCGACTGAAAGAACTTTTTAATCTTGCTGTTCTTCGGGTGGTGCTCGATCAGGTCGGGCTGCGGGGGGAGTATCTTGGTGTTCTTGGGCAGGTGCTCCGTGTTGTTGCCCTTGATCTCCGTGACCACGCGCACAGTGGGGCGACGCCGCCCGTCCGGGCAGGCGTCCTCGGGGTAGTCGGCGCGCATCCCGCGCCACGCGATCTTCAGGCTCAGCAGCGCCCACAGCGCCTCCACGGCCGCGGCGATCAGGATGTTGATAGACAGCACCTTCCGCGTGCCGCTGCGTCCGCTGCCCCCGCTGCGCTCGCCCGGGAGGGGTATGTTCCGCGACCGCAGCTCCCGCACCGGGACCGTGATGACATAAAACCAGGACCCGTTACCGGGGGGCGCCTCCCCGTCGGCTACCATCTTCACTTTCCCGAATAGATTTCCATCGGAAAAGTAGTCGCAGAAGTTGAGGCCGTTCTCGCTGGCCGCCGCGATCCACGCGATCATCATGCAGAGCGCCGCGAGGGACAAGAGCGTGGCCAGGATCGAAGACAGGAAGAACCACGCGATGTTGTGGTCCACGTACCACCTTCTGGAAGCCAAGACGGCCGCCAGCCCGGCGGCCAGGGCGCCCACGGCCAGCAGCGCGGGGGCCACCGCCAGAGTCACGGGATAACGCTCGTCGCCGGAATATTCCGGAATATCCGAAGCGTTCCGCGGACCGTCCCCCGTTATCAGAGTGCGGTTGGTCTCCGTCAGCTCGAGCTGCGGGAGCCGGGCGAGGCCGGGGTTGTGCAGGGCCAGTCCGGCCAGCAGCGCGGCCGTGGCGGCCAGCGCCAGGTGCAGCCAGGCCAGCCCGGCCACCGTGGACGCAGAGTACCTCCTCTCCGAGGGGTACAGTCCCCTCGGGTCGAACTGTCTCTTCACCTTTATGGTGTAAATGTGCTCCATTTTTTTGTCAGAAAAGTTTCTACGACAAAAAACCAATTATTCACACTTCTTTGCAATCGGCTGAGCGACAGTTTTTATCGGAAGCGTGCCGCAACACCGGACAGCGGCCACCGGGCCTAACACTTCGGCGGGCCCCGCATTAGGCTAGCGTCGTTGCGAAACCTCGTCCAACTGCAGCAGTGCTCAAATGTCAGAAATACTCGTTCGGAGCGAATTTCTAACCGAAAGCCGGCTGATAAAAGAAATACAACAACACGCGGACACTTTCTCGAGAACCAGTTTTGGTCCCGAAACGTATTTGCATGAAGAAGCACGCGCAACGTGTTCCGCGCCACTATGACGAGTGCTCCACTTTCTCGTCTTTTTCTTCCTCTAAACAACACTCGGTCATTGCGGTGCTCACTCGTTAATGTTAATCTCGCTTGTTCCGTAATCGACGATATTACGCGGCGCGTCAACACTTTTTACATAACTGGTAATTTTTTACTGCGCGTTGTAATATTTCCCCGATTTCGCGCAACTCGACTCGCCGGTCCGTCCGCTGCACCGGCTGCGCTCGGCGCGACTGAACGCTGAACGCCGAACGGCGGCTAGAAGTTCGCGGTCAACCGTCGCCGGCCGTTAATTCGATTCAAAACTCCCAACGGGCCGGCCGAGCTCCGGGGTCACTCGACGCCGGCTGTTACGATTCGCATCGATCATAATTTTCCGTATAATTGTTTTCAATTCGGCAGCAGGCGCGTGCGCGGCATCATCAGCCGCGTTCGTTTCGAACAAACTGCGAACAAACTAACACCGTTTTATGACAGTTTTGATGTTTGAAACGTCAGGCTGATGGCGGGAATTTCTTTTTTACGACGGCGTTATGCTAATGTTCCAACACTTTCTAAACAACCGCGGCCGACACGAAAAACAAACGTAGTTTTTCGCGTTCGAACAGGTTTAGGCGATTTCCAATTCTCGTTTCAAGACGTTCTTCCAGGTGTCGTTTTTCTTCTGGTTTCCGGCGCCGCCATCGCTCCGGTCCTCCGCCGCTATCTGGAACACAGAAAGTGAGAGTGACAAATGTGACCGAGAGTGAAGCGGGCGTCTGGCGCCGAGGGATTTGATCTGTTATTATTAGTGTTGCGAGCGGAGAACGCTCACTGACAGAGAAAGTGAGAAGCTGTTTATACATTTCTGTATTGACCCACGCGACCTTGCTGCCGCAGGAAACATAACACAAAGGAAAAATGTCATCTTACATGTATTTATATAAAATCCTAATGTTTTTCTTTGTTACACTTAATGTGGATCAAACCTCGATAGTTAACAATGACTCGAGACAATGGCTGGTCCTCCGCGCACAGGCTGAGTTTCGCGTCTTGTTGTCGTAACCATCGATGTACCGTTCGTCAATTGTATGTGTGTTGTATTAATGTTTGTGCTATAATTTAACGCCTTCTGTTCGTCTAACGTTTGTGCGCACGTGTCGAACTGTGCTGTCCGAGTTTTAGTCTCTTTCTACCGATCTCATCTGAGACTGAGATTTTTTTAAATACAGAAGTCTAAACAGAATACGCGTCACGTTAATATTGTTACATCTTCAAACTGAGCTAAACGCTTGCGCTGTGGAAATAGGACTAGTTTGTCGGTCTCGAAAAACAGGAAGAACGCTCTAGAATCTAATTGTGATCCAGGGTAGTTCTGATGGTCCTGCGAGTGTCGAGAAAAATCAATAAAATGTCGGTACATCAGAAGTCACAAAAAATATACATAATGCACTAATAGAATACGGCATAATTGGATGGGGAGATGTAGCCTATCAATATATTAACAAGTATTTAGAGCTATAACAAAATAAATACTCAAAATGCCAATTTAAACGAGAAATATTCAATATATTTGAAGTTCCAACAATCTTAAATGCGATCTTAAAAAGTAGTTAAAGCTCACAAGACACAGCACAAATAAAAACTACAAAATACCATCATACAAGAATACGTACAATAGATGGGAGCGATATGGTACACCTATAATACATAAAACCTATAATACATTTGGATAACCCTGAGTTGATACAAATGGTACCGACTCACACGAGACAACATCAAGTGTTCTCTGTAGATACGCATGTAGAAATAATATAAATAATTATGCTGTTAACTCGCCAATATCGCGGATGCATCGACTTGTCAACAAATTGAATTTCGTTAACATTTTTCGTCGCAGGAGCGTACCTGAACTGAATAAATATTTATTATATTGAAATGTTAATTAAAAATGTGGTGTTATATTAAAATTTTTAGTTTTACGTAAAATCCCACAAGGGCGTACATGGAAATAAACAAATTGAACAATAATTAAGAAATTAATTGTGAAATGTTAAAAAAGGCGTCAATTATTGTTAGAAATATTACTTAACAACTCTTACAGCATATCACTGAACACTCGAGCAACCTTTACCGATCAGTGATAACTTTTTACTATGGCAAAAAAAGTTACTAATGTTTTTTTGCGAAAACGGGTTGTTTGATCGGTGGTAAAAATGCAATGGTGAATTAATTGTACTCTCGAATATCGGATGGTAAAAAGCGAAAATCGTTGGTTTAAATATGGCGGCCTCTTCACAGCTGTTTTAAAAGTTATCTGTCACATTGATACTTAGACTGTTGCAGTATATGACAATTAATCATTTAATATCCCGCTGTTTTAGAGATGAGAGCTCGTCTGATTATTATCAAAATTTGCCACCAAAGTGACAGGTATCGAACGCAGAGGCGAATAAACCACAGATAAAGCATATTTTATGATTATTTGTCTCGCTACACTGTGAGGCGAAATTTATTATCTACGCTTTGACAATAGTAAATTTGACCTACCAACAACCCGCAAAGGCTTCTAACTACGGGCGATTGTTAAAAGTTATTATAGTAAAAACTTATGTTATATAGTAAAAACTTATGTTATATAGTAAAAATATTAAGTTATTATAGTAAAAACGATTGTTAAAAGTTATTATTAGTTAGGCAAAAATTGACTACCGATCACACCTCGATACAAGATCATTCCGGTGAAGGGGCATTCTTTTTAAAAACTGTAGAAAATATTATAAAAAGAAAAATAATAACAACGCACGATGACGCGAGCGCAGCCAGGTGACACCTGGAGCGGGCCACCAGGTCTGCCGACGTTCCCAGATAACTAAAGTAAAAGTGTCGATGAATTACGACCGAGCTGCGTCAATTCTTCATCTGCTTTCTCCGTCACAACCTGTCCGTTCCGTTCCGTGCGAGATTGAGGAGATGTTATTAATAGTCGGCCATTTGTATCAGCAGCTATTGTGTCTGAAAACTGGAATTGTTTGGAAACACATCACGAAAAGACGCGATGGAGGGACGGACAACGGCGCAGAAATAATGATATTATTCCGTACAGTCCGGAGGTGATCGAGAGACCCGGGAGAAGCTGCATCTAAGGCGCGATTGCACCACTGTTCTTTACGCGCTTTCGAGACGAGTCTCATGCGTGTGCGCGCGCCTTTATTCCCACGAATAATAGCGTAACGCGTTTGATTTGATTTTCAAGGCTTTAGAGAGCCGCAGATCTGGGTTGCGCTGGGTATGCTTATCGCGAACAGTTCTGGTGCGTGGATGTGGAAACGTGCATACGTGGACACGATTAATTGATTCTGAACACGTACCAGCGTGTGTTGTGTACTACCTGGTAGTGGTGCGTTGGGTTCATTACGTTCGCCGAACCCCGCTAAAACTATTTCTTACCATACAGACACAAATTGATTTAAGGGCGTACTTTCATTTTTAAACAATAATTTAAAAAAAAAGTATAATTTAGAGTATTACTTTGATGGATCAGTTTAGTAAGGAACGCAACACAAAGTTGTAAACAGTTACATTTGGGCTATCAAATATCAAATGCAGGAGACTGCGAGGTAAACATTAAGAGGAGAAACGCCGCGTGACACACAACCTGGCCGTGTTGCGTCGTCAGGTTGTGCTTCGTCTCTCTCTTTCCCCTTCCCTCCGGTGTTGGAACGCGGTCTCCGGGAATATATTGGCTAGCTAAATCTTTGATACCCAAATGATCCAGGTCCTTGAGATTTTCTCGACTTTCACCGTGTAGTTCCAAAGATTGGAACGTCGCCATGTCAGTTCGTCAATCGTTGATGACTCGTTCGTCCATTGAGAAAATTGGAATCTCCCCATGAGCGGTTCTTCATTTTTCCTCTTTCATATCATAATTGACGTATAGTGACCTATTATACCTATAGTTAAGATTACAACCGGTGCAGTACATAACAAAACTGGCAGGGAAGCCACAAGGTATCATTTAACTATACAACAGAACAGAACTGATCGAGAACTCCTTTTTTAATAATCTCTTGACAAGCTTTGAATGTGAAGCATTGGAAATATGGATCTACAGAAGAATGCTCCAAATGAGCTGGACGGATAGAGTTATCACTTATTGAAACTAATGAAAAAGTGAAAACTTGGATATCTCGACATGTGACGAGATATTCGGAGAAGTACGAGATCTTGCATCTAGAAGAAGTAGCACATCGTGGTTGAAAAAACTAAGGCAAAGGAACCCCAGGAAGCTTTTCCAGAGCGCAGTGAGTGATGACCGAGTGACTTATTAGCCTATTTAATATATAGTCATCGAAGATGGATCCTCACGGAGAGAGTGAGAGATGTCTCCTTAATGTTGATAATGGAAGTGCACAACTCCCGCAGCGGTTCCGGGATAGGGTGCGACCCGTACTCACGAATGTAAAATAATAAGAAGAAGAAGACTGGTGTCGCGGCGGGTCAGCGGGTGAGCCACTAATTAAAACTCTCGGCAGTCGAGTGGGCCGGACGCCGGCTGCATTGGCAATGAGCTGCAGGCGGAGTGTTGACGCGCGCCGTCACCTCATTCTGAGACGGCTGAGAGTGTCGCTAACGGTTCACCAGGAATATGTTCCAAGATTTATAATATTATTTTAAAGGACCATAACATATACGGATCTGTATATGTTATGGTCCTTTAAAATATTCGCTAGATGGCGGTACATATTAGCAAAAAATTACAACGAATATTAATATTCATTTACACACATGTCATTGATTAAGATATCGTATTCATTTAAAATTTTAAGCTCATTTTTTTATTAATAATTGGACAAAGTACTTTGTTTAAATCACTATTTGTTGATTATTCTACATGTTTCGACATCTACGGTATCTTCTTCAGGAAACCGCGTATACTGAAATTAAAAAATATACGCATAGATAAAAACAAAACTATCGAGTGGTTAATAAGTAAGAACTAATATGAAAACAACTTTTAAAGGTGAATATTTGCAATTTTTAGTTTGCTATTAACACTTTTTATTATTTCTAAAAATTGAAGAAGTTAATTTTTTTAACCTGTCCTAATGGTACTTGCTGGTCAAAATGTGATGTAAATGTGGAATGGATAAGGGAATACGAGATCCTACACAGGTATATATGCAATAAACAATAATATATATATTATAAAAAATAACCATCTCGTCTATTCCACTCAACAATAATGTAATACACGGCTCAATGTATCCAAAATAAAGTAATTATTGGAATAACTTGATATTAAATAATATTTAAAATGTTAGCGCGAGAAGATTAATAGACAGACGAATGGATCTAGAGTAGTCGAGACTCGGTGATATAATCGTTATCAGTTACCGTACGGGTTATCGCGCCCAACAGTAACCCGATTGTATTGCACGCGGCGTTATCGCTGTCCTCTTTTCTATTCGCGCTCTCGCGTGCATGGATACGCACTGGAACAATCTGAAGCGACTTGAAGCGCGCGAGACGTGTATCTAGACAGGGCTCTTAAGCTTTTTAGCTCGGTCGATAGGGCGACGGGCGACGGGCAAGTCTCGGGAAGTTCGCAATCCAACTATTTCGATACCGGAGATAACCTACATCAGTAAATGACCAAATATAATAAAGATGTGTTTGCCAATTGTGCTATGCAAGAAAGCGGAAGAAGAAGGGGCGCCGCAAGGTATCAGTTGACTGTCTGACGGAGCGCAACTGACAGAACTTAACTTTATAACGATCGACAGTCAGACAAACACCAGAAGAGGCTCGGAGGAGTGATGATATAACGAGTCGAAGGCGACACTGATCCGTTCGGTACGGGGTGCGGGATGCGGCGGCCGTTCCGTCACCCCGGGGCGGTGACAGTGAAAGTGACGGCCCGCGGAACCGGTTACGGGTCTGACCGCCGCTGCACTCGGCAGGTGGCCAGGCCCGGACTGAAGAATACTCCAAACAAACATATGAAGCTAAAATAAGTGGATTCGTTTGCTCCGGTGATGAAATGAACGCGGCAAACGAGTTGGACTTATTATCTGCGATGTCCGCGGAATGCGGACGGACGACAGGCGCACGCGCGTACGGGATGCACAGATCGGGGTGCCTGTACGCGTATGGAGAGGTGCGTCAGGGAAATGCTCAAGTACGACGGACCGCGAGAGGACGGTCTCTTCGCTCCAGCTCTACCGCGTATTATTCACATCACCACTTTAACATATATTCTTCGAGGAAGATATGCAGCGTGAAGTATTCCCGCCTCCGCTAGACCAGGCGAGCGGCACTGTCGCCCGCCAGTTCGGGGTCAGGCTGTCGGCTCCGGGTCTGGTGTCCGCCCGGCGACAGTGAGATTGTATCACGACACCTCCTCCACTCGAGGAAGCCGCCAGTGCGACCGGTGCGCACGCGGAAGTGTTTGCCGGGCGGCTGAATATTGCCAATCTTGGCACCTATTATAATCAGTAGACCCACATGTTACTACTGTGAACCGACTGTAGACAATATGGAAAGACAATGACATCAAGCGAGCAACGGACATCACATTTTTTTTTTTTATACTTATTAATATACAAACAGTATACAAACGGCGTACAAAAAAGGCGAACAAGCTTCATAACAAGAGTCGTTCACTGTCCCTTAACTAGACCGAAGTCTGTACTAAAGGAGACAGGTTCATCCGTTGTCTGTCATACAAATATGAAAACCATTATTATTATTAATATATATATATATATATATTTTATCTAAACCGAAAATATTAGGAATGAGGTAAACAGGGTTTTAAAAAAATTCTAATAACATAATTATTAAGTAAAATAGTGTCGCTATCTAGTTATGAATATAAAGAAATGATGTTCTGTTCATGTGATCATTTCCAGGTATCTTTGGTCAGTTTCCTTTCTGCCAACACCCCGACACCCAATAAGCAACTCCTGAGATGGAATTTGAGTTTGTCCATCGAGACTTGTTTCATACTGCTCGGCAAAATGGGGACCAGAAACATATGGAAGGGTTGACCAAAGCTTGTCTTCATTTTAGGCTTCACTGCGATCCTATTCTTTTTCGCTCTCGTAACGTAACATGGATATTGATGAAGCTCTTTGTTGGAATGAAAATAGTGGAGCCTTTTTACATAGAGTTGTCGAATATCATTCTGCTGACGTTCCTCAAACAGCGAGTCAGAGGGAAACCTGGATGGCTTTTGGTAGATGATTCTGAGAATGGATTTTTGTGTGATTGCTAATCGGTTAAGGGCACTTTCCCAACTCCACCCCGACCTAAGATCGCAGAGAGAAAAGTATATTGTTCTCAGCGTACGTTTTCCGAATGCCGAGGTATTTAATACTTTTTACTCTCTCCAGCTCCTTACGCGTGCGTGCTATGTACGATGAGTACGGTAAAGGTAGAGCGGTGTCAGTGATACAATGATGAAGTTTTAACGAATGAGATTTGGACTACGAGCCTTGTCGATACTGAAACGCAAGTATTTACTTTTGTAATCCAATACCAGCATATCCGTAAACTTCATTATAAATAAAGCTGCATCATCAGCAAATGTAACATTACGTGTTTACAATCTTCCAAGGACAGTCCGACGAGCGGGTTCCTGCGGAACGCCTCAATCCTGCAACAAATCCAACCGCAGCAACCCTTCATAAAGGCTTCGGCAATGAACAAAGGATTGCTCAAATTGAAAGTGACAGTCTAGACTTTCTAGAAAAGGAGATTATCCTGGGCAGGGGTGGACGGATGCGTCGCATCTAATTGAACAAACTCGGCTGTGAGGGCGACCCGGCTAATGTTATATTCGCTAAGAAAGGTTGTTAGGTATTAATAATGAATTATTTCATTTAATTATAATTTTTAGGTTTCACAAATAACTGTTGAACTACCGCGAAGTGAAAAGATATATTTTAACTAGCAGGTAAGCAAGATTGAGGCGGCTATTTCGCCCTTCGTAAGTTAGTTGTCAAATCTAACAGCAGTGACATTTAGATGATAGACAAGATTCGCGGATAGACTAATGATAGATAAATGCTATTTTATCGTTATAATGTGCATGTATGTAAAGACTAGTGGTTTTCTCTCATTGATATTGCCACTGAGTGGTTCATTCTACGGTAAGCACTCACCATAGACAGCACAGATAAGAAAAGAAGACAGATGTCAATATTCTTCCCAGTCGTCTCGTGAGATTTAGGTAAAATATGTATTTTTTGCTTATTCGCAATACACACAATGCACACTTCATTTCAAATTGAATATATAAAAGAGAAAAAATTAAAGTTTCCTTAACCTAGAGATATTCAAAACACGTTCTACATTTTCGCTACTTTGGTGAATATTTCTTTTTACTGGCAAATGACAAATGACAGATGACAGATGACAGATAATATAGGGGGGAACGCAATATATAATAAGGGTATTTGAACCTAAATCGAACGTAAGTTTAGCGTTCAAGGGTACTGAATAAACTATGTATCCACTGTGGGTTTGAGTATGGCGCTTTGTTGTGCGGAACTGATAGGAGAGTATCAGTTCGAAAAAGGAGAATGCAAATGTCTCGGTGTCGAGATTTGGTCCTGAAACCGACACGATCACAAGTCGATAGTGACGTGGCCGTCGTTACCTGAATGTCATTGTCAATATTCGACACTCTGTCTGGTGCGGTGACGCGCCATTTTATCTAGAGCCCACGCGGAAGCTGCGCCGTACCAGAAGGTGACTTCCTCGTTCAACCGATGCGATGTTAATATATTAGTTCATCATCGGGTGCGGACGATCCTCGGAGCGCACTATGCCGCCTTATCTCTAAATATCCAATAAAGTTAACTAACTCGACATCACGCCACTCTCTGTCCAGACGCACAATCCTCGCCTCATGCACATTCGTACATCGTCTAATACGAGATCGAGATTATTGAGGCTTCTAACTAGACCGCCAGGTTCACCCGGTCGCGCCGAGTGTTCCTCTATTTTTTCTTACCGTTCTCTCCTCATTCACACGTTCCGCACGACCGAACCGCCCGAGTGATCCTTTATAAATATTATATTTTAAAATGTCGTATGCTATATCTGGTCCAGATATTCTAAATGTTGCAATGTGGCTATTTGTAAAAGTGGGTTAAAAAGTAACTAAAGTATTATTTATTTCCAAAATGATCGTTGGTAGAAAATATTGACTTCTCTTTAGTAGTTTCTGTAGCAGCTGTTTCGATGGTCACCCCGCTCCGGTCCCATTGATACTTAGATACTTAGAAAGTTGCGCTACACCACGAGTGGTCATTCTGTATCTCGCTATTTTAGTGATGATTTCTCTGTTTAATTTATATTACCAAAGATTTTTCAACTGCAATGTGACAGATTTCGAACGCGAGGGTAAATAAACCCGTAGAAAATTGTAAGTATCGTCAATGGTAAATATTTAAAATAAATCAATTTTGGTAGAAATCGCGAGTATTCGATGATTATTCGGGGTTGACTTTGACAGCAGCAAATTTGACGTACGGACAACTCGCAAACGTTTTTTACCACAGGCGATGGTCACATGCTGATCACATAGCCACCCCGTCCCCTCTCTCCGCAATATAATTGAAATTGTACTCACCGTTTAAAGTACAATTTTATATCTTCAGAGAAAAATTTTTTAATTATCGTTTAGCTTTAGAATATTATCGGCATTCCGACTAGTCTTCAAGCTACGAGCGTCTTATTACTTCTTCACCTGACCCTGGACCTTGTCGACCTTGCCGACCTTGTCGTTACCGATCGCCCTTTGAAACTGACACTCGCCATCGTCATCATCGTAATCAGAAACAAAGATTGACGAATCAGCTCCGCAAATACAGTTCTTGTTGTTTGTACACAGCGGTACTTAAATGTGGTGTCCGAGAGCACGCGTGTGTGCGCGTGTGCCGGTGTGCGTACCGCGGGCGAAGTAGGAGATATGCGTGTAGTGTGTTCGGCGACTCTCTTCCTTCCGGACTCCGATGCGATCTAGATATTACTTACTGTTAATAGCATTGTTCTCGTGGAATAATAAACTGCCGTATATTGTCGCCCGATACGAGATTAATATATAATAAACGACTCACCCACGAAATACGAGTGGATTGTCAGGACACATCCGTAGCGGCACTCGCTACCGCCCGAGCTATATTACAGATGGCGAGCCGGATCAGAGCTGGCGCCGTAATATATTACGTTCAAAAATAAATGTAAACATGCTTATATTGGCTCGGGTTATAAGGGGTTTGAGTATCAGGTTGCTCCGGGTTAATATATAACCTTGTATGACTATCTGCTCGGTGAAAATGGGTTACTTCAGTGAAATATGTTTGACTGCGGTCGCTGGAGTATCGGAAAAGACTATCGAAAAGTGTCGAATGACAGCAAAGGCAACATTACAAGAGAATGAATCCACAAGAAAAGAATCCGTTTTTAAAGATGTCCACGCCTCAGACCTCGCGGGGTCCTTCCGGCGGAGTCTGCGCGAGAGAAGCGAGCCGCGGAAGCTGAGGAGCAGCGTTCGAGGCCCGATCCGGAGCTCGCAATCTGACCCGCGGATCTAGCATCGCGCATTCTTCTCTCTGAGGCAACTCCTCGCCGAAGGTGGGGCAAATGTCGTCGGCGTGATAGGTGGCCCGTCACGTCTGGCGGGCCGCTCTCCTCGCGCACACACACGTGCGCAACCTTCATCCGGCCAGCCGAGATACACGATTCCTCAAGTCTCAACTCTCGCGGGAGACACGCCTAGCTAGGTCGAGGCGCCGACCGTCTCATCTAGCGAGACATCAAACATGTAACGTGATAAACTCTTATTTATTATAATATCTGTCACTGGGTTTCTCAATCATATTATACATAATATATGGGAGCTTCTCCTCATCGGTAGTTTGAATGTGACCTTTAGTAATATTAATTGTGCAGTAACCGGAGGTTACAGTTTGCGGTGCATCCCCATCCTGATATCATTAAAAGCTGGCCGCTCGTGATGCCATCACTTGTCGGATCCCTTCGCTGGTCATTGCTATCCGCCGGTTCCATTTTAGGACGCGGTAAATACTATCACTAATCACTCCCGGCTATTTTATTTGGGACACGAACACGCTACGTTTCAATATATATCCTCGCAGTCGTGTCGTTGGAGGATCAAATTGGTCGGTGGCTGCCCTCGATGCACGCGGCTGAAGGCCATAAGCTAGTTCTAGTGTACCTAGTCATATTTTGATTTTCCTCATACCAATTTCAGTTTTTGAGTGCATTTTCCCATGTATTTGATTTTATTGTATTTTGAAACTGACAACTAATGTTATTTTATTAGATCGCGCGTAGTCCATTTCCGTTATGGAATTAGACACCGCCCGCCCAGGAATGCAGACCTAATTAGTAACGGGACGAATATTGTTTTATTAAGGAATTCATTCGGATATGGGTGACTCGTTGGAGCTCCTCAGGTGGATAGTTAGGCCGGCTTGCGCGGCTTGCCTACTTCTCACTCTCAACTCCGTCAGTCTGTCCGTGTAAGTGTGACTCAGTCCATTTTGTGTCTCGTCCACTGTCCCTCTTTTGGGAGTGTTTTTGACGAATGGATCCCTGAGTGTCTGCCTTCAACTACTGCACCTTAATTTTCCATAAACTTTCCATCTGTGTGTAAAACTGTTCTATGATTTTTTATGAATAAAGACAGCAGTCCCTTGAGACGCTGGAGGGGAGGGGCGGGAGGGGAGGGGAGGGCCTAAATTTTAAATCTGAATTGCTAATAACCGCATTGAATTTCTTCTCCTTTTTCGTTTTGCTCATACTAAATATGTAATAGAATTAAAGTCGCGTATTTTGATTAGCTCTGATGAGTGGCACCGACGAGTAACCCTAAGCCCTAGCTCAGGAAAGGGTGGGGATATCGCTTGTCGTACTGTCTATTCTAACACGTCGAGTTCTCTGGCTCATATTGCTCTTTATTTAGTTTAGCGATAGATTAAAAAAAATGTAATAACAAGTCTCGCAATATAGCATCAAGTGGAATACGGTCCAGTATCTGAAATCATTTTTACTATACATAAGCTCGCTGATAAATTGTAATTAGTTCAAAAGATGTTCATATTGCAGGTTCAAGTTTAAAGAACAGACATTTTAATTATAACTTTTAGTTCTAGTTTCGGGAAGAGAGGTCCTTCCCATCTGCGGGTGTAAAATACAAGTGGCTGCGGAGCGGGGGGGTGATTTATTATTTCTCGAGAACATCTCTAAATTTGTCACCCGAAGGATCCGAATCTGAGGAAAGTCACATCACCGCATTCTCTCGATGCGGACCTTGGCGACTGTCCGAGCGCGACTCTGACTCGCGGATGTAAGTTTTTACACAAAATAAGAATGATATTATCTTCATTTTAATATAATATTAAAATGCGAATAATCGTGACCGGCGTGCGGCAGTTTAGTGGGGCGAGACCTGACCTGACTATTACATGTCCCGGTCCGCACGTTGAGTTTTATAGGTGAGATCGGAAGGATCGGTTTAAAGGTGACTCGCTGCGATGTGATGTTCAAAGTGCGGATTAAATAAAATATTGACTCACAATTGAAGACTGATGCGCGACTTACGGCACGCGAGCCGAGGTTACGACGTGAAGCGTTCACTGAAAGCGCGCTCCGAAGGGGAAGGCGGCCGAGGGAGAAGTACTAGGCGAGATTATACGACTGTCGAGAGCCGCCTTAACAGCCAGGTACTGTGAGGCGAGCGCAGGGTACTCTACAGGTTACCTGTCATTTTAAAAACGTCGTGTCCGCCTTAATACGGGGCGTAACCGTATTAAGGTGTGCATTAATGACTAAATTACGACTCGAAAATATTCACGTCAGAATTATATAATATAATTGAAACATTTTATCGATTCCAAATTACATATCGAATAAAAAAAAATATCAACGAACTTCGAGCGGCCGTTTAAGAAAAGATGTGAAGCAAAGATGTTTCGTTAATATTAGTCCGAGTGCGCAGACCTAAAGCTTGACACGATGTCAGGCATCCAGTATCCAGTATCCACACTTAGAAGACTCGGCTCAATTTTTGAAGTCGCGCCACACCGGGTTTAATATTTTAGTAGGCGAACTGCTAATGTATAAAACTGTACTGAGACCGGTGGTCACTTATGGTGCCTAACCCGGACCGAAGGTAATAAATTACCACTTTTTCAGGGCAAAATATTAAGGAAAGTATATTCACTTATGGAACTTACAGAATACAGACGCGCGAGCACAACCACTAACCTTACAGTCAGTATTCTATCAGCCTCGTGATCGATTCAACACGGCGGCAGTGTGACGCACTCAAATGGTAAATGGTAACTCGTCCAAAACCGTAGATAACAAACCGCGCACTCCAGGTAATGGGACGGGAACCATTATTAAACGGAAAATACTGAAAACTATTATGTATATGTATGTAATAAAGGTGAAATAATAAAAACAATTCTACCCCTGTCACGATCACAGGCGGGTGTAGGGCGACCGGCGACCGGCCACCGGCGACCGGCGATCCACGGATATGTCACGAAGATCCAACAGTTAGATTAGATTAGAGCTCACCTTGAAAAATACCAAAGCCAGAAGAACGACGACCACCGAATGATCGTTCTAAACAGACACACAATCAGTACACAGCGCAGAGTCGAAGAGGCGAAGCGCGACACCAGACGCCGGCCACCGATGCGGGGCGAGGCTCGGAGAGAACTGAACTCTGAAGAGTGAAGAGTGAAGAGTCGAGCCTGCAGCACCATCGAACGAAGCTCACTTTTTAAAAGAGGACAATGCGATGAGCCTTCGGAACTGCCGCTGATTTGTATTCTGAATACTACTTTCCGTTTAGAAACTACTTTTGTATTTGTTCCGGACCGACACATCATTTCTGCACATATTCAATCTAAATTATTATTGTTAAATGTAGTGTTATTGTCACCACTTTTAATTTTGTTCCCACCCCTTACTCTACTACTCTGACTCCCGATCAGTCTACGTCCGTTCCTCAGCTCGACTAGTTCGTTTTTGTATGAAAGGAAGCGGTGTTCTCGCCGAATCCACTGGAATAACGGAAAATTTGTGTTTGTCAAATTTAGTGAACGGCGTGCGGTGGATTCATCAGAACCGCCGGTTCGAGCGCCATCACCAGGCGAGTCGAGCTGTCCTCGGTTCCGAAAGTAACTGACCGAACGATGCTGTTATCGTCGCCAATAACTAATAACTGAACTGAAATTTTTTGTATCCTCCGATACTCGATCGATTCTGCGAAACCGGTTATTACGGTGTCAAATAACCGAGTGTTCCGGCGATTTGTCGGTAATGGTTACAAATCACAGGGACACGAATACCAACAAACAGTTTCCCAACCTCGGAACCGAGAACCTTAGCGCGGCGTGCGCTCGCGTTAACACTGATCTCCCCGGCTGACGATGGGCCATATATCTACAACAATAGCTTTGCACAACCTTGTTGCTGTTTATATTGGTTGTGCGGGCTAAATATAATATTTTGCTTCTTTTATTATGCAGTCACAATAAACCGAGCTAATAGCTATTAATAATTTTAAATCAATGTAAGGTAATTTAGTATCACAGTTAAAAGAACGAAGCCAGAAATTAAATGACGCATAGATAGGTACGGTGAAAATTTCTATGTTTAGACTTGATACAATTAAAATTTAAAAATACCGCTGTATTTCGTGCGTTCTATATTTTATACGGTGTGAAAGCCTTCAATTTTTTGGCCTATTCATCTTGCGGGACACTGCGCTCGCTTTTTTTCAACTGCCTCTGCGATCTTCGCAATTCTCAGTAGCCGGTTTCGGTTTCTACGAGAGCTGCAGTCAGGCTCCACCGCACGAGGACCCGCGCGGCTGCGAGGTTACGCGAGTATTACGCGGACAGGTTTAGCTGGGAGAGGTCAGTGAACAATGTCCCGCGCCCGCTCGCGCGGACGGCCCGAACTACGAGGGTCTGCCTGGCTTCCTATAACGAGATCACAACAGAAGCAGACCGACAAGAATGTCATCTCAGTTCTCTTCTTATTGGCCAATATCGTTATAGACGCGGGACTCTCTCGATCGTCTTCATTTTGTTAGTCACGATCGGATGATTTCTCAACGTGCCCTCTCTTAGTTCGTCAGGAGTTACGGGTCAGAAAAGAGTCGACAAGTTTTAAGAACGGGGGCCGACAATTATCAATAGACTTTACTTTAGCCGAGCTATTCGATGAGCAGAATCGTGACTGATGTTCAGAGAAGACGCTTCCTCACCGATGGTCACTCGCCTATTCGCCAGAACCATCTCTCCAACTTGCTGAATCTTGCTGAAGCTTGCTGAAGCGCTATCCCCGTACTGTGATAAAAATATACGATTCATTTCAGCCCCTCTCACTCTCTCTTGACGATATTAAATGGATGGTATATATGATGTTTTCGTGTGTGGCTGCATTGTATCAAAAGGATTTTGCAGGTGACGTTTCAAATGGTGAGATGTGCTCACTGCGAGAGTGGTGAATGCCCCAATATTCACCCACCACTCTCGTGTTCGTTTGAGAGTCGCGGGATGTTTCGTGCATGCGAGTGTATGTGTGATCAGAGCGGGCCATGAAAACATAAAACGGTTGACACTCAGTATGTTGTCAGGCACAGTTTACGAGTGTGGAAGTAGTTCAGCTGTACGATAAAGCTGTAACACAAAGAGACAAAAAAAAGAAGACCTGGAAGAGTGCCAGGGTGCTGGATAGTTAAGAACTGCGGAGACGCTCATCTGATTGTGACACGAAGGAAGAAAATAATAAGCTGCACTCTCTCGTCGTCAGCCTTGTGGACGCGCGTGGGCTAATAGTGAGACTTTGTTGAGATTTTGTAATTCGGCCCCGGACTGGTTTTCGGTATGTTAACCGGCTACGCGAGTGCGCCGGGTCGCGCGGGCGGCGTCGACGCGGCTCGCATCACCGACTCTGACCCTTGACTCGGCCGCAATTAGAGTGAACGAAGCTGAAGGTGAGACTGATCAGTGTTCTATTTTAATTACGGAGCGCCTCATCGCGAGACCGCACCCAGTTTCAGAAGGCGACGGCTCGTGCAGTTTGAGTCGATCAATAAGTATACTCTTCAACCTGCAGTCTGAGATGAATTCTTACACTTTTTGGCATCTTCCGAGAAGCAGAAGTTCGAAGAAGCTTGTTGAAACGATTCTGTGATGGAAATGCGGACACTTACGAAGAAATGATAAGGCGACTTGAAGCATTGGAGACGTGGATCATCTACAGAAGAATGCTCTGTGGTAGAGTTACGAATGAAGATGTTATGGTTCGAGTGAATAAAGAAAAGTAAGTATTGATTACATAACAATAAACAACCGAAAACTTGAATGTCTCTGACGTGTAACGAGACATCTGGAGAAATAAGAGATCTTGGGAGCAGGGAGATCTTATGAGATGCATTATGATGCAGTGAAAGAAAGAAGGAGAGCATCATGGCGATGGTTAGGCCTCAGTAAATGGTGATGATAACCAACGTCCGTTATACGGATAGGGCTCAAAAAGGAGAAGCTCGTTGCGGTGAGCCACGTCGAAGGTCGGAGAGGAAGAGGGAGACCGTCCGGGCAGGCAGTAGAGGAGCGCAGTCAGCTCAGCTCAGTCACGAGGGCCCGAGCTGGGCTGGAACTAAATTGGACAACGCCTGTGATTGCGAACGGAGAAGACACTTTTGACAGTTGTGTTGTGCATTAGTGCATTAGTGCATTAATGCTCAACACATATTGTTTATGACTTGTAATTACACAATGGATGAAGTATAGACTGATTTTTAGAGACCCTGCGCGCGCCTTTCAGTACCCGGCCGTCTAATTCCGCCTAAATTCCGAGATAACAATACACGCAATGCAACAACTCCGAGAAGCCTTCTCGCTCAGTTGCCTTCTCCGGTGAGCACCCCCAGTCATCAACTTGTCCATTTACCTAACCACTACCTGTAAGTGAATGTTTTAGTTCGTACACCCGCTGTGGCCACACAACACTCTCACGATAAATCTGTATACAACGTATCGATTGCGGGGACAGCCAACAAACTAATATCCTTCTAGACTCATTATACGGTAGTAGTATCCTTGATTTTCTAGAAACGTCGAGAATCATCAGATATGTCCCTAGTTCCAAGTTCACGGCGTAGTCCGCGACAGAGCGTCTCTCCCTCGTTCGTCCGCCGCGTGACGTCAGCGCCGGGCCCGCCTCTCCGGAGGAGAATCCGAGCCAAGGTCTAGCCTCCGGTCCGAGCTCTGTGTAATTTCAGCAACGTAATGCGCGTTCCCATAGAGGCACAATCACGTGTGTCAGCTCCGAGCGCCTGAGGTCACGCGGCGCACGCGCTATAGCCGAACGGTGATCGAAGAGGTGGGTGGAGGGGGGGGGGGCGCGCGCGGCGGTCAGCACTCGACTCTCCCCGTAAAAACTTTCAATTTGGAGTTCACGTGTGAATTACTACTTATTCGAGAAGATTGAGGTCTTTCGGAAGCATCGAGGGTAAAGCTGCCCTCAAAGCCTCAAATGCTGATTTGACTGAAACGTGGGCTTACACGTTTCGCTGAATTTATTAGAGAAAGGTTACAAAAGTTATTAGAATGTGCATTGCGACGGAATCCTAGTTCTGATGTAGTCTGGGAGAGTGAAGGCTGCGCTCGGTCGTCCGCCGTTCTGCTGGGTGCGTTCCGAACCGCGCCCCGTTCACGACGTACAACTGTTCTCCGGGCATCCCGGTTCTGAAGCTCTAATATAAACAAAATGTTCCTTTTTACTACAATTTACCTTTCACATAGTTTCTCCTCCTTTCTTATATCTTCTGGTATTTCATTGAACATCTATTTTATAGCTTTTGCTAAAAGGTCATCGTATTACAATATTTCGGAATTGCCCTGATCCGAGTAAATGTATCTATTATTGTCAAAGCTCAATGCGGCACCACTGTTCTCAGCTGTGATATGCTGCCGCTGCGGTGGTCTACGTTAGGAATAATGATAGAGTTCTTTTAGCAATCTTTCCAGTCACGCATCTTGTATTTTGTTAAAAGTTTAATATAGAATGTATTGTGACTCCCAAATATTTGATTTCAGTCACTTCACCATCTTAATTGTGTCATTTCCAACGTTCATGAATTTAGTTTTGTTTACATACAGCATGTGTGCATCGAATCATAATAAATAAAATAGGTCTAAGAACTGACCCTCGCGGTACTCTTAATGAAATACGGAGGAAGTCACCTACATTAGTGGTTTGGTGTACTATTACTAGGGTATTCCGTAAGCCATTACAGAGTTTTCAAAGTGTTGCGTATAAGCATAGATGCCGGAAGAAGTCTCGATATACGGAAGGAGTTTGGCACCCACCACAATCCAGTTCTGCAGGCACCTCCAAAATGTGGACTGTGTGTTTAAATCACTAATTTCGTTTTAAGTTCCTTTAGACGACACTGCGTAGACTCGAAGTCTCAAATGTATAATATTGTATTCTTTAGAATCACGTATACTGCACTCGCTCGAGGTCGTCGATCGACTGATTCGGCGGCCTGCCGGGAGGGGAACGGGGAGGGGTACGGGAAGGCACGGTACATTATTTTCGTTCAGATAATTTTGTTCAGATGACAGTGTCACATAAGCTAAGTATATGTATGATGTCTGTGGAATGAGCGTATGACAGGCGCACGCGCGTACGGGACAAATGGGTATGTGTGCATGTAGACGGACGTCAGGGGGAGTTGGCGCTCTCTCGCTCCGCGTCGTTGGAACGCAGATAGATTGTGATCGTTGAGACTCAACGATCACAATCTATCTAATAAATCAACTGTGGAAGATGTAAATCTCCCACAGTTGATTTAATTAGGAATAATTTTTTGAGGAAAAGCCTTGATAATGGCATGCGGTACCGTGTCAAAAACGTCCAGAGGAACGCGATCTAACCCAGAAGAGACGCCAGTTACATATACTAGTGCTCGTGGAAACCTTGACATGTATATTTATCTTTCGATACTGTCTCCGCATGCTCACACGTGGAGAAGGTAAAGTGGCTCCGCGCGGTGTGCTCGGAGGATCGGATCTGGTACACCGGCGCCCAGACCTCGGAGCGGGAAGCGCCACCTTGACCACTGCTCGATTACTGGTGTTATGTCTAAAGCGCGTGTTTTGTAATGTATGTAGCGCGACATACTAATACAGTCGGCGCGGTATGGAGCGTACAGGATAACACGGGCAGATGCTGCGAGCCGTTCTCTCGAGAGGCGGTGGACCCGGGACCGTTCTATGAGTAGTGGGTGCCTCAGTAATCAGTGCGATATCGGCCAACACACGCCCCGGCAATCTTAAGGTCTCACTAGGTGGCAACCTACGTTGCGCAGCGTCAGAACCGCGCCGTTGCGCCAGCCATTGTCAGGACTTGCGACACGAGAGCGGGGCGCTCCGACCGCAGTGTGGCGCAATGCGGCCGCTTCTGGAGGCTCGCTGGAGCGAGATCCGCGGGTGGATCCGAGCCCGATCAGATCAGTAGCTGACTGAAATTTCTGTAGATAGTTTAAATGTATTATGAAACATAAGAGAGAGCTAGCTGTTGTTTGTCGATAGTCTAACAATGTTTAAAAACGCTGTTTGATACATATTGCTTTCAGATGTCTTCAGATGTTTAACGCAACATTTTTGTGAACGATGCTTTCAACGATTATCCTTCATACTTCACAGACATACTTTAGTTTGTTGCCATCACCGGACAGTTCCCGATATGTATTACTTTGCACCGTCATTTACCGCGGAGAACTTCAGTTTCAATCTTGGAACTCTCACTCCTCACTCAATGTAAGGTAGCCCAGTACATTTTGAGCTATTATTCCGTATTGCTACATCGTGTAAGCATACTAAGTACTATTCGATTGCTTTAATAGTTGCCGCGTATAATTGGGTAAGAGTTAACAAAAATCCGCCCCTTCCCCGGAACGCGGCGCATAGCTCTGAAATTAGCGAGCAGGTTCGATCCAGTTCAGATCCAAGATCAGTCCAATATTACGAGTACTTTTATCTAGCAGCAAACAAAATAGTTTTCCCTTTTCTTCTCTCTGCCTGCTTTTCGGAGAAGTCGTTCTTCAGTCTGACGCCGACCGCTTCCTCCGCTTCCTCCGCTTCGTAATTAATGAGAATAATAATGAGAGTCGCTCCGCACAAGGAAGTCCTTTGAACATTTCTCAAGGACGTGCACAATGGCAGGATGTTCCAAAATATTATTCATTTACATTATTTAATAACAAGCAGAGAAAACATCCAGCCGGAAGGTTGACGCTCTCGAGACGTGGGCCCCGGAGACGACTGTTCAGTGATTTGAACGGCACTACGAATGGTTATATGCTGTTCTTCTTCTTCTAGTGCCTGTCCGGTTATCGTATGTTAGCCATCTGTTAGATCTTTACAACTTATGCATGCATCACTGGCAGTGTGCGCGTCTGTACACGTGGCATACATAGATATAATGGTTTTTGTCTATTACCTACTTATTAGCCCCTTCCACTATACCCGGAGCACGACCTTCTCTGTGGTTTTGGACCAGTTGAGAAGTTTGAGTTGACAGTTAGCGATTACCATTAAATACGTCAGGCTGTGAAAACTGTGAAAATTATCATATTGCTATTGCGCACGGTGCTTGTGGCAAGACACTTCACGTTATCACTGAAGTGTGTGTTAAAGAATACTTTATGCGGAATATCGGAGTACGTGTTCTGAAGCCAGAAGACCTATGCCTCCAGCGGAAGAAGAAATCTACATACCTAAAAGGAGTAACTCAGATGGGTCGATTTTCTTCTTGGTTTTGGTCGGTCCCTCGAGCCCCTCTGTTTCTTATTCCTGTCCTTCTCCCTAATTCCTTCCACCCTTCCTACATCCCATTTCTCTAACCCCTTTAAACACCATAATTACGTCATAAATAGATAGGTCTGTCCTCTTCTTTCCATTAGCAATTTGGCCATGAATGATGAGTTGCAGAATCCGATAGTTTTCTGAATATATCACGACGAGTTCAAAATGCAATATTTTCAGAGTTTTTAGTGTTTATTTTGCCCTTCACATCCGAATGAACTTATGTATGAAGATCCACATCTCAAATGCTTCAAGTCGCTTTAGCAGTGTTTCAGCGCGTGTCCACGGTTCTGTTCCATATAAGCGTACAGTGAACGCGAATCGACATATCATTCTCATTTACGAATTTCTATGTAAGTCACGGTGGCGGCAGAATGCGGCTCTGGCTTGTTCTGTGACACATTTCATTTCCGAAGTTGAGAACGCGCAGTCTTGCCGCACGGTATTGCCTCGACACAGATTTTATGTCAAAACGATGTTGATTACCCTAGTGGCGAGGTGGAGCGGCGGAGCGGTGGAGCGGTGGAGCGGTGGAAAGCGAACCGATGAGAATTGACAGACCGGCAGCGATCATTTCCGTCCCGCGTTTCCGTTAGCAGTGGCCTACGTTGCCAGACTTTGCCTCATTGACGTGTTCCAGGTGGTTCGGCCGTGTCATTGTGTGATAATAAAATGTGCAGACGCGCGATATATCACAGAAAGCGAGACATTAGATACACGACCAAAGTAGAGGACGTAGTCCACCGAATAACAAAATAGATGGAATAACAATCGTCAAGAAGCAGCTGGAAAAAGTATTTAGTGATTATTCAGTATGTTAATTATAATTAAATACATCTACTAAAATATTATATATTTTCTAGTTGGATTATAGTTCACTGGCTGACAGGTCACGAAACTGAACGCGGCTCGCTCCTCTGTCGGGCCGCATTCCTAGATCCGCTTCACATCTGACTTCACCTTCGCTTTCATCCGGACGGCGTCACGAGCGGCGCGGGGCGGTCGCCGGCACGACTGGACGCGGACCGGACGGCCGATGATGCTATCGGGGCGGGATCTGCTCTCCGCGACTCCGCCAGATCGTCGAGCTGACGAAAAAACCCTCGGCTAAACGGCTCGGCACGCGGTGCGACCTTTGCACGCGAGCGCTGGAGACCGAGTAGTTGCGAAAATCTATGTACAGAGTGTGACGTGCCTCGGACCGCCTTCGCGGTGTACCTGACTGAAGTACCAGTCGAGATACGGAAATATCTCCAGCACAGCTTCTACAGTCTCCGGTGCATTTCAGATACGGTGAGGAATCACGAACCCTGAAGGCAAAATAGAGAAGACAGGTTGACGCCTTTGAGATGTTGCGCATACCGTGGACGAGGAGACGCACGAATGTCTCCATTCTGCTGGAACTGAGCGTCAAGGACAGACTCTCAATCTGCAGCCTGACACGAATCCTTCAATTTTTTGAGCATCTTGCGAAAAGGGAAGATAGCTGTTGCGGTGGGCAGCGTCGAATGGCGAAGAGAAAGAGGAAGATCCTCGACCCGTTGGACTGGCCAGGCGGTCTGGTGACAGGAAAGTGGAGGAGCATAGTCAAGATGATGATGATGATCAGATTTCTATAAAACCATGTAAAGGCCCGTGTCTACAATAAGGAGACAGACTCATCATGTGAGGAGCCACGATAAGATAATCTAGTTAATCGTGTGCTTGCTGCTAGGCCCTGCGGGCGGCTATTATGGTCGCCATATATCTCATATTGCAACACGTAGAGTATTTTTTTTTCTTTATTTCCAGTCAGAAAGAAGCGAATATTAGTAACATGACGCATGCCATATGCGGTACACGGTACATGGTACAAGGTCTCATGGTACACGGTACACGGCACACGGCACACGGCACACGGCCACGGCACACGGCACACGGCCACGGCACACGGCACACGGCACACGGGTACACATAAAGTAATCTTAAATTGATATTAATAATCACATGAGATAACGTCAGAATGTTACTAAAAGCATACACATGAAGGATGTGGTGAACTGTCTACTGAATGCGTTATTTGGTGTTAAACCGTTTTGAACCGCAATACTAAAATGATCGAAGAATCATATCCAGGAATTATTCTCAGCAGAATTTTCACAGATATGTTCTTACTGCAATGTAAATTGCATGGAATATATCAAATATAAAACAAACTAGCGCCGAATATATACGTCGCAAAAAACTTTCCACCGCGGCCAGCGACGTATTAATCCGTCACGGCGACATTTATTTATATGACAGAAATTGTATTTTTACTTTGAATAGCGACACCTACCGGAGACCTTATTTTTAAACCGTCAGTATCTACGATTCTAGTTAACGTTTGTGAGCATGTGTCGAGTCAGTATCGAGCTGATCTGACGGTACTGAGATTTATCTCACATAAATCTCTGATAACACGGGCCATAAGATAAGCGAGTCATCAGCATTCCGTTTATTATCGCCCCCGACGAGCTCGCGGGACACCCTGTACGCGAACCGAGTGTGACTTGTAGAACAGAATACTAAACAGACACGACAATATCAAATCAGGAAACAGCTGAATTAATTATTAATAACACACCGCACATGTTATTTTGTAACCTCAACCTCCCGAGATAATTAGAGTCACTCACAGAAGTAATAAAAAACCCAAAGAATGTATATTTATATAATAACAAATGAGCAAATTGCCTGTTTTATTTGGGAAAATACTGAAATCATATGAATTTTATGACTAATTTGTCGCCATAATATTCATTTGTCGCCATAATATTTATATGTCGCCATAATATTCATATGTCGCCATAATATTGCCGGCACAGTTGTAAATACGCACAAGTGGACTTTGTCGCGAAACCTTCAATTCTTTTGTGGTTTTATCGACGGATGCGCGACGATTTTAATTTTAAATCTTTGACGACCACGTGATACATGATATTTGTACCCTTCGTGGGATGAAGCTGTATCGCAGTCATTTCATTTGGTCGATAAGATAAATCAATAAAAATAGCTCATTTGAGTTATTACTCTCAGAGCGAATATTATTTTCAGATATTCGATCAAGGTTAGAGACACGAATGATTTAGTCGCAGTTCGTGATTTTAAAAAGTAAACGATACAGTCGTTAAGGGAGCCTTTATCTGGCATTGAACTGAATAAGAAGAAGAAGAATAGTCTAGATATAGCCTGCTCTGAGCATTCAATGCGCGCAGTTCCGATATGATAGTTGTACATCGTTCCAAATGTCACAGTTGACGAAACAGAACCACGCGGACTGCGGACCTAGAGTCGATCAGCCGAGCGCACTTTGCCGGACTGATAACCGGCCAACTGGGTCTTCAGTGCCCAGTGACCGGTGCCCTACTGTAGCGCTGCCCGCTCCCGCTGTCCTCGGTCACCGAGCTCTAGTCCATTGTTCGTTAGAACGGCCATGAACTTTGAAAATTATTTTCCAAGCAAGCACTGAACAAATTTTGATTCAGTTATTTTTGAAACAGAGTACTAAAGTACGTCTGACAACGCTGTATTTTTGAAACATAGTACTAAAGCCCGCCAGATAACGCTGTATTTTTGAAACAGAGTACTAAAGCCCGCCAGATAACGCTGTATTTTTGAAACAGAGTACTAAAGTATGCCTGATAACGCTGTATTTTTGAAACAAAGTACTAAAGTACGCCTGATAACGCTGTATTTTTGAAACAAAGTACTAAAGTACGCCTGATAACGCTGTATTTTTGAAACAAAGTACCAAAGTACGCCTGATAACGCTGTATTTTTGAAACAAATTACTAAAGTACGGCTGATAACGCTGTATTTTTCCGTTCCGTTTACATCATCGCATCAGACAAAGAAACGTCACTTCGTTTTGTTCCGCGACCGCCATTCATTTTTCTTTATTCGCGATCACTATTTTGTTTTTGTTTCCGCGGTATGTATGTGCTTAATTTTTATTATTACTTTTGTTTTATATATAGACAAATATATAATCTATCAGATGATACAAAAAATCTGCGATAAATTCATTTCTATATAATATTTTTTTAATGTTAATCGAATGCTTTTCAAATAGCCAATGTATTTACTATATAATTCTTTATTAACTAAGGGTTTTCGTACATTTGCTTCAGTTATATTAAGATTTTGTCACTTTCGTATTCATACCTAAGATAAATAACAAGCGGGCAGTGCCCGGCGTTGTTCGGGTTTCAAATTTAAGTAGAGATAGATTCGATTTTTTTAATATGGAAAATTTTAATTTTAAAATTTTGAATGAAGGCGAGGGTGCGGAGACGAATTATGATGCGGTGCTGGAGACGTGGACGGCGAGACGCGCGAATGTCTCCACTCTCACCCTGCAGTCTGAGACGAATTCTTCCATTTTTTGGGCATTTGCGAGAAGGGAAGATAGCTTGTTGCGGTGGGCCACGTCGAAGGACGAAGAGGAAAAGGTACCAGGCGAGGCTCCGGTGACAGTTCTAAGGTCTGCAGGAGGAACAGGGTTAAGAGGGTGTGCACGATTAAACGAGTACATAATTGGATTAGCAAAAGGAACTTAGAATTATTAAAGAAAGAAGAAAAGAAGAGAAATGATTGGAGCTATATACTGTCGAGTGGATTGAATTTTTGTTTCCTTCTACCGGTCGCGAGCCGATTTCCAAATGAAAATCTAAATACGCGCACGCGGTACTCAGATTTATCACGACTAAATCTCTGCAATTTATCTCACCGGACTGTAGGAATCGACAGTTGTCGGTCACATTCGGGTCCGGGGCGGCCGTCGGGAGCCAAATGACTCACGGTCGGGAGCCGAACAGACTGCGATGATTCATCTGTTGACGTACCATCATCAGCTCGCCATCTGCACCAGGAAGCGCGGCTTCATCTGGCGCGACCTTCAGCCGCAGAGTACGTGTTGATACATTACATCACTGTTTACCGAAGCGCGCTGCGTAATTACCGATCATTCTTGCCTGACTGCGTTACAGTTGTTCATTCCATTTACATCTTGTCTATTAAGATAATACAAGATAAAGGTGCTCGCGCGAGCCCCTTGTTATATTAAGAAAAAGCAATCTTCTCAGATTAAATCAGAACCTAACTGGAATTTCTGGAAATGTATTACGAAACGTAAAACTCTGTTGCCTTTTGAAATTTCTCGAAAAATACAGTTATTTTTGGTGTATAATAAAAGGGACGTATCCGTTTTTTTATCGCTTATGTTTGATGTATATTGCTTCCAGATGTCCTTAGTTATGTTGCTTCCAGATGTCCTTAGTTATGTTGCTTCCAGATGTCCTTAGTTATATTGCTTCCAGATGTCCTTAGTTATATTGCTTCCAGATGTCCTTAGTTATGTTGCTTCCAGATGTCCTTAGTTATGTTGCTTCCAGATGTCCTTAGTTATGTTGCTTCCAGATGTCCTTAGTTATGTTGCTTCCAGATGTCCTTAGTTATATTGCTTCCAGATGTCCTTAGTTATGTTGCTTCCAGATGTCCTTAGTTATGTTGCTTCCAGATGTCCTTAGTTATGTTGCTTCCAGATGTCCTTAATTATGTTGCTTCCAGATGTCCTTAGTTATATTGCTTCCAGATGTCCTTAGATGTTCAACACAACATTTTTGCTCCGATTTGAAAGATTATCCTTCATACTTACGCAAGTGTATATTTCATTTGAAATGAAGTGTACATTGTCCTTTATAACGAGTAAGAAAAAACATACATTAGCGAAATCGAACGAATTTTATTCTTATCTATGGTTGCACTGTCAAATGCGACCATAGAATAATGTTTATGTTTGCTCAATAATCATTTATATAAACGCGATCTCAGCTTTTTCAAGAATGTCTTTTAAGTGGAATATGTTGATACGTAAAAACACCGTTTGTACAATTATTACAGGGAGGGTAATACAGAACACACTAGCAGAAAAGCATTCGGGGATAACCTTTTGCTTTTTTTTTACCGAAATGACACAACAGTCCAAATAAATAAATAAATATAGTAGTAAAATCGTATGAAATTTTCCGACAGGTAAGTATATTGATCATCTAATCTAATCTGTCAAATATATGTTCGCAACGTTTACGTTTGTTCAGTAATTATTTATTGTAAACATGAATTTAGTTTTTTCAAGAATGTTTTTAAGCGGCATGACGAAGTACAATTAATTAGATATTGTTGCATTGTCGACAGTATTGCAGAAGACTCGAGCAATAAGCGATCGCCGATAGCCGATAGCCGATACGTACTGTTAACAACGGTTAACCTGCAGTCAATATTATCAAGATCTGATTCGTTTTGGAAGAAGTAAGCTAGGTAAGCAGTAAGTTCTGCTAGGTTCACATTTTCATTTAATTTAATGGGAATTATTTTAAGATGTTCAAGAATTAGTTGTAGGCTAAAACAGTTAAAATAATACAACATGTCGGAGTATACAAAATTAAAAAACGATTATTGACATCAGACATTAGTGAATCGGGGTGAGATAGCTCACTAGTGATAGTGATCCAACACTAATAATACACTTCCTGTCCTCGAACGCAAAAGCCAAAGGAACAATACGCACCGGTCTGGAAATAGGCTAAGGGGTAGGAAAATCATTATTCGGGGCCAAGTATGAAACTACATGTTAAACAAATAATGGATATCTCCTAACGAAGCCATTTTTTATTGTACTTAAGAAGGTATGGGTGATTATAGAGCTAACGACCTGTCTTCTACTTGTGTGTTCTGGGAAATATTCAAATATCGCTAATAACATACTGGTCAAAATAAGAAAATATGTAAAATAGAAAAATATAGATTTTTCAGGCGTATTCTAGTATAATATGTGTTAAAAACATTTTACAGATAAAGAAGCTTTAAATAATTTCTCATTGTGACACTTGTGATGTCTCAGGGAAATAAACGACCAAATTTAGTCCATAGATGGCGATAGTGTAGTGGTACTCGAAGTGAGTCCACATATACAACTTTGAAAAATTTGATAGATATGGAGATTGTTCGGTGAAAATTGGTGAACGTTATATTTATATAAAGTGATCACTTAAGCCGTAAGCCCTGTAGTTACCCATACTTCCATATATTTTCCATTAAATATAATAAAAAATAGCTTCGTCTCTATGAGATATCTATCATTTGTTTAATAACAGTTCCTTCGCAGGTGAAAATCCAGTCATCGTGTGTTCTTGGACGTATTCAAATCTTGCTAATATAATATCCGTGTTCTTCACCTATATAAAATAATATTAATGAAATTACTAATATTATGAACATAAACATAAAATATAATTTAGAAGTCCACACTTATCCTACGAGGAGTCACGCGGCAGGAACACTAAACAGTTTCAAATGGTTGAACGAACTGCCATCAAATGTGAATCAGTCTTACCGCTTTAGTCAGGTCAGATAACTCTCCTGTTAAAGATAGATCTTCGAGGATGTGAAACAAGATTAATTAATATCATTAATATTAGATAGAATCACATGCAAACATTATATAGATGCCAGAATATAAAAATGTCTCTGTTGCCGTATTGCCTTCTTATGTTGTTGAATTATATAGGTGTCCTTTTCTACCTATTACCCGTGACATTCTAATATCATTAGTGTTGAAAAACAATGGTTCAAATTTGTGAAAATCCTCGGAATTCCGATGAATAATGTTGTCCCTTTTTATTTCACGCAAATAATAGCTGTAGTACAGCTGTCCCGCACTACAGATATAAATACAAGTTGTCGAGTTAAATTGTTAGATTGATAATGCCCTCACAAGGCGAAACGCGTCACAAGTAAAACGAGTAGAATATGAAAAACATAGTTTTTCTCGTGATTATTATTTTCTTTTATATAATGTCTTTACCGAACGCTAATTAATGTCTTCAAAAATGTTGCATACTAGATGTTAGAATATTGTAATTTTTTACAACAAAATAAAATAATACGTCATATCCCCCCCGGGCCCCAGGCGTCTGAGAACACCGCGCGTGTCCACAAGCGATAAATGTGTATCGTGTGTACAATTCACCGAGAAGGAGGAAGTTCTGTAGCAGGCGGGTATCCAACTCACAAAACACCTACTGAATGAAGTACGCAGTCGCCGTGGTAACGGATATGGCGAAATTGTTGTCAAAAATCGATATCGATTACAGTTTCTGTAATACCGACCGGGCGCGCGAAAAAACTTTTGTTTTCAAATAAAGGCTACTGTTGAAATAGATAGCGCTCTCGCCTGATGCAATCGACAGAGGCGACCACGTTTACCGTATCGTTTATAGTTTTATGGACTTTTAGCAACAATAAAAGATAAAATACACTTCCGTTGATATAATATATCGTCAGTCTTCACGAGGTGACTGCATTCACGACAGCCGTCGGTGTTGTCAAAACTGACGGTCTTCAACAAAGGCTATTATTAAAATACTAGTACAAGTACCCTAGAACATCGGCTGCACGTCTAGTTTTGTGTTTGTGACGATTCTATCGTGGCCAGGGTCTCCGCAGAATCTACATTTCAGTTACAGTTTAAACAAAATGTTAGTATGTTCTAGGGTACGAGCTAGAGTTAACTTAAATTGGTTTGATTAGAGAGAGAAGTTATCAAAAGCATCGACACGAAGGACAGGGTGAACTTAAAATATCGAATCATATTTTGTATAATATTTCTGTAGTGCCATCTAGAGGATTTTTTAAAACAACTTTGGAATTTTGTCAGATAGACCATTTAATGTAGTTACTTTTTCGAGCTCGCCATTTCTGCCGTCTTTCTCTATCTGAGCGTCACTATTCCTGAATCGGATCGTATTCCGCGGTGATGAAACAGGACAAGGCGATAAACATATTTGGACGTTTAAATTTTGAAAATCGAATGACTAATTCCAATTACTATTCCAAGCGGGTAGGTACCTCGGCAATGGTAATAAAATCTCCATATTATTTATCCGTATTAATTGAAATTACCTTACGGTAATGTTACATTATTTTTAAACAGTACATTTCTTCAAATACACAAATCTTTCAAAGGAATTTGATATTGGAATTGAATTCGTGTTATCGTATGTATTTCCAATTGAATTTTTATTTGCGACGATAGCGCACTTTAGGATTTTACTTATAAGATATTTTTAACTCGCTTCTTACAATCAAAAAAGAGCCTTAAATAACTTACAACTGCGTTTGAATTTACTGTGTATATTTTATATTTAAAGACTAGCAATAGTAACAGACAGAAATATACTTACGCTTTAGCTATATAAGTGCATACACGACAGCCGTTGGTGTTCCGCCCGCACTGGATTCGGTGACTAGGAAGCGAATTGAACCACTATCTCTGTCACTGTCTTGTGGACGGTGCGGTTGAACTCGGACCTCGAACTTTCTCGAACCGGTTCTCGACTAAGTCGAGTCTCCGCGCTCTCAACCCCCGAGAGATGAACGAACCGTGACGTGTCGCGCACCGCGCTGGCGAGCGGCCGAGCTGAACTGAGTCCGGCGGCTCCCGCCCGCCGCTAGGCGGGGGCAGTCCTGCTGCAACTGTTTTGATCGGGAACCTCTTTACTTATTAGTTTAATTTGTCATGAAATTCCGTTTAAGAAGTGTGTCGCGTTTTATAGAATGCAATGGATGAATGCAGTTTATTTCTGTTTTATTTTATACTAAACGAGAAAACAACAATTGGCGATAAGAAACAAATAGCAACACGCAATAGACAAGTGGCAGCAATAAAATTAGTAACCAGTAACAAGCAACAAGTGATTGGTAACCTAGCAAGCAACTTGTAATATGCGACTAGAAACGTGCAACTGGCAACAAGCAGATGATAATCGACAACTGGCAACTGGCAATTGGCGAGAAGCAAATTGTAATAAATGTAACAACTAGTAATAAGAAGCTGGCAATAATCAACTAGCAACTGGTAATAAGCAACAGGCAAGTGGCAATAAGCAACTAACAACTAGTAACAGGCAACAGACGGCTGGCAACATGCAAAAAAAGCAATTAGTAAGTTAATGTAATAGACTATGAATAAACGACAAGGAGCGATTGGCACCGAGCAACTAGAAATAAGCAACTGGCAACATGCAATGTGATATGACACACGGGTCTGAGACACGCAACGCGTATTTTGTTAAGTTTGAAACGATTTTTGGATGGACATTTTCGTTCGGCCTGGTTCGTCTAACATTCCACGAGGGCCCGCTCCGCTGGCTCTGCTTAGGCTTCCGAGAGGACCGATCGCTTCCTTGTCGAGTCGGACTAACCTTCAGTCGGTCCGGTTCGGCTGTGCGCAGCCAAGCGTCAAATTGATTTCCCCGTTTAGCACAAGAATAAAACGGCCATTTTATATAAAATATGTTATAAATATAATTAGTGGATGCTGGGGACCTATATCTCCCGGCTGTCCACTGTGTTCAGATGAGGAATATATCACGGGATATGTGTGTGGATGTGGCAAGAGTGGGTAGAACAAATAATAAGTAACTTAATAATAAGTAAATAAGTAAGTTGATAGGCGTTTATTGAAATCGGTTGCACAATTTAAAGAACACAAGTTGAGATAAAAATAATGTCCATGACGAGAAGTGTTCAGCGACAACTGGAAGTGTACGACAGGGGTGTATTCTCTCGGATGTGTTGCCTGCGCTGTGGAGATGAGACGGCACTTCTAGCCAGTAACATTGAGGATTTACAACTTTTGGTGAACCGAGTAGTGAACACAGAGAGGCGCAGGTTGTACACTATCATTGACTCGCGAGGATCTTCATATAGATGTCTCACAGAGATGAAGCTGTTATTTTTGCACGGGAAGTGTGGAAGTCTCGGGCACTATAGTACTTACCACCTGTCATCAGCTAGCTTAAGTGATCACTTTACACAATATAACGTTCACCTATTTACCCACGCTACCACATCTATCAAATTATTGCAAGTTGTATGTATGTTATACTGTCGTCATCTATGGATTATTTTGGATATGTGAGACACCTAAATATTGATGACGATCCCTCAGGAGATAAATCCCAGTAATCGGTTCCTACAAACATTTGGACATCTAAAATAGCGTGAGGATCTTAATTGTGCGATCTGAGTTGTCGGATGAAGCCACCGATGTTTGTATGTTATGCGATTCGGATCGGAAGGTTTTTTACATGGTGAGACTGAAGGACCTAACTCTCTTCTAGTCTCACGCGTGTTGGTGCATGTCGCAGTGTATATGAATATGCGCGTGAGTATTAAAGAGCGAGACATTTAAATAAAAACAGAACTTACAAAAGTTGGCGTTTATTGCGGGATGCTTTACGTCAGGTACAGCGAGCACGATGTTGAAGGCTGCAGTGGCTCGCTCGAGGTGTTGACGAAAGAACCATCTGCGGAGAAGTGGTTGGCTAGCTCCTAGGACTAGTCCGACACTACGTGGCTGTCAGATGATTCCTTTCGTGGCCATGTTAGTGGGGCGCGTGCAGGACCACCGACCACCACACAACTAAAGTGAAATATATGCTCATTAGCACACAACGCGGATGACAATAAAAGTCTTTATTTTGCTGGAAATAAATTGGCGAAGATACAAAATATTGCATACCTGGGTATATATATATAAATATAAATGAAAGATGGGATCCTTTTATTGAAATCGAATGCATTAGGCGAGCTCTACATGTTCTTCCCTCAATATTACAATATTAGAGTCCTGGCGATACACCAGTTTGCTCTCTCCTCGTCGTTTGTCTTTCTGTCTAGACACTCAGTATTAGGGATGTCGAGGCACGCGCGGGAGCCACAGTTTGATGGCGAACGGTCACCGCTTTGTTTGCATCGGTGCACGGTCTGCGGTGTGCATTCTGCCGCCAGGGTGGCCCCGCGTGCGGCCGGCGGCGGAGACGTCATCTCGCATAACAGGACGGAAGTCGAGATGAAATAACCGTTTCAAATTTTGAAGTGAAACTTTTTTAGCCTCGGTGCAGTCATTTCAAATGGCGTTCAAGGCCGCCGTCACACGGATTTGAAACGAAAATCATATCATATTCGATAATTAAAATGTTTTACATAAACACTACTTTTGATTAAAAACACTAGGGCGCTTGCGCAGTTGTAACCTGGTGAAGTATGTCAAATGCATTTCTTTAATATTTTAGTCGTGAAACCAAAATGAATTATTATTTAGACGGGAATAGTGACTCTTTGTGCTCGAGTGTCCGAAGGCGCTTGATACGTTTTACCTTTAGACTTCTTCATTGGATCTGATTGTGTCGGTCTGTTGGTGACTGTGTGAGCTGCTATTTGAGTCGGCATTTTTTCAGCTCTCCGCAGGCGTCCGCGCAGCAAAGCAACTAAATCACGCCGCACTGTCGCCAAACAAAACATATTCCTCATCGTGCGAGGAACCCCCGATAAAATACCCATATTTATTGAATAAAATTTTACAATTACTGTAAAGTTAAACATACTTATTAGCAATAATTATTATCAATACAAAAAAACAATAATAAGATAACCGAATGCAATAGAAAAATAAAGAGACATATACGAGACTAAACAAACAAAATATAGCACCACTGCTGGTAGACATTCTCCAGGAACAGTGCACTGAGGAATCCAACTGGCGAGCCGGTCAGACATCTTCCGCGATAGGTCTTCACTGAATTTCCCAGCTAGAGACCCACACTCACAAAATCCCCGAACAATTCTAGGTTTCTTTCTGGCAATGGTGTAGTGGGGCCGGAACGGTTCTTTTTTCTATGACCGGAATGCGTTCCGGTATGATTTGTTGGAACACAATATCACCAACAAAACGTTGTGTGTGCATTTTTATAAGAAAGCTTCAATTCTAAGCTGAACCTGATAACACTCTACACAGCCCATTCCAAATATACTTTCACATTATTTATGTTGAAGCTGAATGAGCCAAAAAATCGCGTTGCGTTTTTGTGTTAAATCATTCGTTATTGTTTGTAGACTGATTTTTGTGAGAGATACGGCTGTATTGACCATTGACCAGTATACGTAATTCCTAACGTCATTTTAATTTTGTACCAGAAGTGCCGGAACGATATTAACCTAAAGAGCAGAGTTCCGTTACTTATTTTTTAGCACTACACCACTGCTTCCAAGTACACTACGATCATTAATTATATTGGGTCATCCCATAAATAGAGTTATTTTTTAGTCTAAAATACTACGAAAAATACACCCCCAATTCTGTTCTGACTTCGTCTACAGAATTCATTTTGATTGAACAGATTTTGAAGACTGCGGAATAAATGATAATCAAACGGGGTAATGTCCCGCGAATATGGTGGGTGGGGCATCGCTTCCAAAAAGGTTTATTCGTGAGACGTGACAGTAAATAAGAACACACATTCACTCTCTGCACGAGATTAGACTATGGGAGTTTGTGAGGAACCTATTGACCGTATTTGTCGATGAAAGGTTGAATGACCAAATCCAAGCTTTTCTGCTAGTTCCTCAACAGTTACGATGGGATTTTGTTCCACCAGGGTTTGCCGAATGTCCTCGTCGAGCTCTTCAGATTTTTCAGTACGAGACTTGTCTTCTAGGCTGTAGTTTCCCGCTCGGAATTTCTGGCTGGCTCACGCTTATTGTCCGACCCGCACATACTGCATTCATATTCCTTTTTCCGTTGCTTTTGTTGAACTCTTAAAGTAAAATATACCGAACATCCTCCTTTGTCACTTCCGTTATGGCTTTGACAAAATAACTATTGAAATCGAACTTCAAAACTTCGAGCTTCAAAACTTGCACTGAGAATAAGTTACTACAGTAGTAACTACGTATTTATTCGCGTCAGAAACATTCACCGCGACCGCGGGTTGAACACTCCTCCGAGTCGTGACGGGCGATGACGCGCCTTCCACCTCGGCCGGTAGCCGACGGTGCGGCCTGCGCCCCGCCCGCGTGCGGCGGCAGCTGGCGCCGGGGACCGAGCCTCACTTGCTGGTCGCAGCGTTAAGGTTACTCGGAAAGGTTGTGCCGTGAGGAAGTATCCGATTTATTATTAATATTGAAGATGTACTCGATAGCATTGTTTGTATTGAAGATGTACTCGATATTATTATTAATATTGAAGGTGTACTTGGCATTTAAAAAAGATCCTCGTCCCGCGTTCACGGAGTGAGACACGATGATATAAGTCTCGAGGTATCGAGGTAAAGTTTTGAAATTTTAATCTGAAAATAAAGTTAAAGATTGAGATTGGTAGAACCGACAAATTGACAGCTAGACTCGACACGTGCGTACAAACGTCATCTAAAATGTAAGATACCTACAATGATGTATTTACTCATAAAAAGACAAACAGAATGCATTAAAGAATTGATTATTTTTAACTTAATGGAGAGATACAAATTCATCCTTCAACGGAGTCATTTGAATCGTTTGACGCACAAATATGAAATCCAATCTTGCCGAGTGGTCAACATTCCGCCGAGAAGTTTTACTGATTTGACCCGAAATGCTAAGAATTTGACCCGAAAAATAAAATCACATTTTTCAAAGGGTTTTAATTCTCTTTGTGACGATATTAAATTAGATATATATTAATATGTTTTTACGCAAATAAAGTTTGAATAATATTAGTAAATACTAATATTATTCAAACTTAATATTTTTAATATTTATTTCGTGTCTTGTGATATCGTGCGGCGCATGCGTATTAGTAATGAAACTGTGATCACAGTTAGTTTTCAGTCAGTGATATTATCTATTATCAATCACAATCACACCAGTGATTGAATCAAGAGTAGCGTTTTTTCTCATCAAGTGGTGTACTGGAGCCACGATCCACGACCCTCTGCCAAACTCATAAGATGTAACCATCAGTAGACTTGACGCTCCCTACGGAAGCAATTATAGTTTATACACAATATTATAATAATATACAGATGCTAGATGAAAGTAAAATACTATCGGAGCGCCGACTGAAGGTTGTGTCGCCTTCTGGCCGGAGTGGATGCAACCCGTGACACAGTCGTCATCACAGTCGGCGGGCCGAGACTGCGTTCTCTACAATGTTCAATATCCAATCTGAACGAAGTGTCTCTGTTCGATGGGACGTCATATTATTTTATTTGGAATAAAAGTGTAACAAAAGTTGAACCAATGGTATAACAGTAAGGATACACTACACTAAACTATAAGTAAGGCTTTATATAAAACGATAAAGGAAGGAGAACTATTGCAGAAATAAAAATACAAGTAGAAAATAAAAATATTAACAGAGGAGATAGAAAATTTCTAAAGAAGAACATTTTCCAGGGACCGGGAGAGTACGGGGGAAGAAGAATGGGATAGAGAATAAAATCTGCCTAATAAAAATAAAATGAAGGCCGTTAGGGTTTATCATATTTGAATTTTGATTTAATTGTGGTAACCGAAGTATTGAAAATGACTTTTGCTCGGAATGTGGAAGGTCGAATGTGAGATTAGTTCTGGTGTACCTAAATGGCACTCGAATAGATATGCGCCTGAGTAAACCGGGACAGTCTGATTTGAAGTTGGGACATGACATCGGACGTGTCCCTTCGAATTTGTAATATATTATACAATCATATCGTATCCAATAATAATAGGATATAAACGGTATACGAGATAAGATCAGGAGATCAGGAGACGTGGTGAGAAGAACTTCGCTTATTGGACGCGGAACATGAGAATTGATTAGTCGAAGTGATGTCGGTAGCAAAAGTGGTCGGCCCGAGTTTGTCAACACAAGCGACGCCGATTCAGAAGTATTAAATACCTGGCTGTGTTCCCAACGACCTGTACAATTTTTTGGATCGTGCGAACCGCGCTGCGTTGCTCACACGTTTCGAAAATTTTCTATCTATTGTGTTTTTTTTTTACAACCCGCCGTTACCTAATAAATCAAATAATATAAAGGTTTTCGTTAGCCGAGGCGAGACCGCTTTGGAAATATATTTTTACGACAAATCGTGCCCGTGGATATCGTCAGACATTGACGTCAAACTGAGATAATGAGTTTCAACGTTTAGAATACGACGAGGTGAACTATTACAAACGAATGTCCAGACTTGACAAATGTGGAAATACCGCGGTGTTTCCGAGACAGTCGTAGTTTCTGGTGCATTCTATATTTCTACACGGTGACCCCGAGGGAGAGAAGACGGACGGAGACACATGTAACATGAACTGAACACCGAGGGAGAAGGGAAGATAGCTCGGAGAAGCTTATCGCGGTGGAATGACGAAGAATGATTGAATGATAAGTATTGATACGTAAGAACACCGTTAGCATATTCCGGTATCTAATGTGCAGCCGATTAGTATTCTGCTCATGGAATACAATATTTCACACTGGCGACCAGCTCCGGCGCTAGACTTTTTGCCGCCGCGGGCAACATTATTCTTTAGTAACTGAAGTGAATATGACGTTTTCAATTTTTGTAAAACCATCCCCATAAATCGGCCACCCCCTAAATTGGCCGCTCAATGCAAAACATCTTTTGATAAAAATATCCCCAATGGCGGATTTTTAACAGAAGACGTTCTGGACACTAGCGTTGAATACAAATGACTGCTTTATTATAAAATAACTATAATGTTATTTATTGTATTTGATTTTTTGGATATTTTCCACCTGGATTACTTTTATTACTCACTATTATCGTTATGCAACTTGGGATTTTGTTTTTCAATTTTTATTTATTTTTCGGTCGCCCCCTTTATTTGGCCGCCACAGGCAGACGCCTGCTCGACCTGTGCGTAACGCCGGCGCTGCTGGTGATGCTGTAATCTCTGCATAATCCATATTTGAGCGTCTCGAGTGGCGCGCTGCGGCCGTCTCGCATCACCCGACGTGTGACGTCCGATACACGTCGCGTATACATATATGATATTTGTTCTAATATATACACTTTTCGCAGTGTATCGGTACGGCCAAGTCTACCCGTCGAACTTCACTACAATTTGGATGAACCGCTTAGTCTTACGAAACGTAAATTTGCCCTGTGTAGTCCAACTCTGTATGCGATCGAAACGTTGACTCTGAGAAGGGCAAAAAGGAACATAACGACGTGTGGTGTTGACACCGCATGGACTGCAAAACGAACGAATAACTCCAAAACCTTCGAAAGGTTCGATAAGGCATAGAAAAAATTTTCCTTTATAAATTTCTCGTTTTACGAGTTATCAGTCGAAAGGAATCGCGGACTCTTCCGGCTATTTATTAGGGTGTGGGTCTCCCGTTGGGAGTTGCCGGGAAGAGGGAGATCTAACAGAGTATTCTACTGCTTCTCCCTCGCACTCCTTGCGATCTGACTGAGTTCTGCGACTGCAACACATACACATGTGACGTCTACCCCCCTTTTGAGGGTATACGTCACATTTATGTATCTATCTGGCTGCCGTCTGAATTGAATGTGATAACGAGTCTCACGTCAAATTGTACAGGTGTGGCTCTGATACGAGGATACCGGAGCCAACCTCCGATGGTATTGAGATGTTAATAACTGAATGAAATAATGACCAATTGCAATATTTAAAATATAATCCAAAAATAACCTTTTAAAATTTGTTAAAATATTGCGCGCGTTGCTTTGTTGAGTGGATTCGAAACGAGAGTAAACAACTCTCAAAACGATTCAGTGTGGGGTTCCTCCGTGTAAGGGTCCACACATGTTTCTCACGACAGAAGCAAGAAAAGTCTAACTCCTAAGAATTTGATAATGCAGATAGTTTGTTTATTTTCAGCACATTGGTAGTTCATTCGCACGTTCTTCTCTCCTTTAGTGTAGTGGTTTATTTTCAATAAAGAAGTGAAAGGATCAATGTCTAATTAAATTAAAAATAATCGATCGCGATCGCAAATGCAATCTCGCCGCGAGCGCGAAAGTGGCTAGGAAGTATTCCATCTGCTCCACCTCCAGCCGAGCTCGCCCCCGAATCGGTGAGTCTAGATTCCATTGTTCTCCGGGTACCCTGGACTCCCGATAAGGCCCGGTTGCGCGAGGCTCGCCCCCGCCAGCCGCCCGCTGCCTGCTGACTCTCGGAGGACGCGGGCGACACTCCCAGCGTGTCGGCGTCGGACGAAGGTTGCAATCGACACTGTCGAAATGTGGGGCACGGTGTCAATACTTGCCAAATGCAGTTTATTGAATTTTCTCTTATTATGAATATTTTCGTCACATTTATTTCGCAGCTTTTTTGTACGTATACAGATTTCTGAAGATTAATGTTTATACATTTTTTAACTATATTATTAAAGACGCGTGTCCACGATGAACTCTCGGCTTCACTGAGAGTCAGTAAAGCCGAGAGTCGGTAAAGAGTCAGTATTTATAATTTTATTTTATTAGGATAGCATACAGTTTATCTATAAAAATAAAAATCATAATGTAAGTGAAACAATAATTTGACCAGTGACATAGGACCAGTGACTCTTTAGGACTAATGGACTTCCTCCTCACTGCAGAAAAAAGTGACAGAGGAGTGATAAAAGTTATAAAAAGAAAATATTCCAGGCGAACAGGAGGGTGAGGGGAAAGGAAATTGAAAATGGGATAGAATCTGTGTGATAAAATAAATAAATTGAAGGCCATTAATGACTATGCTTCTCCACTTTTCTCCTGCAGATCCAGCGTGTGGGGGAACTTCCTCTTCTTCTTCGTCCTTCGACGTGGCTTACCGCAATAAGCTTAACAATTCATAAATTATCCCCACTGGAGACGAATCTCCGAGAGAATTCTCATCCGCGGACACGAGCCATAATATAATATATAGGTACATGGAAAATGTACTACTCGGTCGCATTGAAGAAGAAGTTAGAAAATTAAGAAAAATGAAGCAAATGATCATTGTGTTCGGTGTACCCGGCTGACACGAACAGAAGCCCTTCCGGACCTTGACTTTAATTAGCTCGGGTCTATAATTACTGGCGACGGCAGCTGCGAGCTACCAATTAAACGACGCGTAAGTATATGAGCGAACAGTACTATGTTCGATCTTGAAGATTCTTGGGCTTGCGCTATTAATATCTATGGTGCATTTAATATTTCTGTATGGTGTGGAATCGTGGACCCTGAAAGCGAGGGAGAGAAGACGGATCGATGTGGCGCATACCGCGAATGACAATACGCGCAAATGTCTCCTCTCCGATACGATTAAAATCACATCGAATACTTTTTCACCTTTAATCCCGACTCTGACTGTTCCGCGGGCCTCTCGGTCAACCCGGCCCCGACTGCCCCCGGCCGACGAGTCTGCGGCGCGGTGTGGCGACCTTTAGCTCGATGAAGAGCGGGATCTTGATCTACATCGCGGAGAATGAATCGATCGCCGAGGCTGTTATGTAAATTCGACGCAATAAAATGTGCGCGACTAACGCGACCGGCGACCTTTCTCATCTACTCTGATTAGAGCGACGCGGACGCACTCTGACTTATACAATTTAGGTCGTATTTCTATCGGCGGAATGAGACAAGATGAGATTAAATATCAGATATTCAGTTTAGAGAGACCGGTAGATGAGAGACGTAAACTTAAACCCGTACGGACGACTATCGATTTGAATGCGAGACTCAAACTTATTAACATTTAAATCCTAAGAATGTTAGACAGGCGAGGCATTCAATTATTATTCTTGTGCCCCATCCGTTCAACGGACGTTGGCTACCATCGCTTTGCTCACTGCGGTCCGAAAAAGCTCTACAGTAGACTGTCCAAACCGTCGCTTCAGGTTCTTCAGCCACGATGTTACCCTTCTTCCAGTAATCTTTCCCTGCAGGAAAGTCATCTCACGTAACGAGTAATCTCACCCTGAGATGCCAGACCTCGGATGTCTCGGTACATATCCGAGATAGTAAAGTTTTTCAATATTTATCCGAGCCGTAACATCTTCGATCGTAACTCTATCATTTCTTCGGTAAGGTTTCACACTTCCATTAGATCTAGCATCCGCATCTGACCATTCTCTCATGTGTAATCTAAGGTCGAGATCATGACTGCAGAACATCTTTTCATAAGTTGCGCGACCTTAAATTACTAACATTTTAACTGTTGCTGAGGAGATTCTATTTCACCCAACTGACAAAACAAACATCAACGATCAATGGAGTGACTTACGATAAGTGTAAAGTGATTAGGTTTATAAATGATATTCTCACACCGGCGTACCAGAGAGTGAGTCTCCACTTCCCCGGCCGGCAGTACCGACGGTCAGTATTGCCATCTGTGCGGTCTTCGAGAAACTTTCATCTGACTAACTAACTAATGTGTGAACATATTATATAATAATACCGAAAGATGGTGCTAACTTAACTTGTTATATTCCGGCTACCTACCTTCTTATTCTTTTTACTTCATACTGTGTATTACTTATATTACTAACTGTACGGTTTATCAAAGTAGATGCAATATGTAATAGTTCAATTCGTACCTACATAAATATCATTGTATTCGTTTCAGACCAACGAACTCAGTTACTCGGAAGCCTGCTCGAGATAAGGGTCGGTGTTTAGGCTAAGCAGCGGGTTCAATGAACCCATCGAAACCTTCGAGACGAAGATCTACCAGTTGCCTTCTCTGCTCACCACTCGTCACTCGCCACTCGCCACTCGCCACTCACGAGTAAGCGACATCAAGTTGTATGCTATAGCGTTAATAATGAAAATGATCAGTATAATATGATATTATGTATTTTGTAGTCTGTCAGGGCGCAACCTGGTAGGATCGTATAGCGTTGGGATCACTTTGATTGTATTGTTTGTAACCATAATGCCAGCATTGTTTAATATTCCTTTTAGACTTCTCTTTTTACTGAATTTCGCTGCACGAGGCACCATCACAACTCGATCATCCCTTAAAATGTTACCATCACGATCGGCGATGAACGAGCGGGCCTCCGGGGCTCTGGGCCTCATCCCCTAGGATTACATTATTATATAATCAATCGAATGACAATAATGACTAGAGAACTATTTCCTATTAGGTGTAGAAAATGTTGAAGGAATATGTGCAAATTTTGCACTGTTACGGAAAATATTGTGGCTTGAAATTTTTACAAAATTGCGCTAAGCTCGAAATAAATATTTTAGAAATTATCTAATTATTAATCTATATCTTTATTTCTAACAAAAAATGAATTGAGCTGAACTACTAATACTAGTCTCATCTTAAAAGCATGTAATACGCGTAGAATTTCTCCAATTTCTAACTGGAAAAATGAAAGCACGCCCTTAACAATCTCTCCGGGCGTATCATAACGTGACAGGTTCAACAGATAAACATTTCAGTACTAGTCCCAGACTAGGTGCCGCAGACACTTACCAGTAGCAGGTAATGCAGTACTGGCACAGAGTGAACACAGAGGTCAGAATGCTGCAGGTCGGTATGTCAGTAACCCGTGACCCAGGACCCAGTTGGTACCTGATGGGCACTATTTGCGAACATTCATATTATAAATAATTAATAATTATACTAAATACTTTGTTTTAACCACTATATATTAATTATTCTGCCTGTTTCGATGCCTATGGTAATGTATAGTGGTAAATAAGTAAGAACTAATATGAAAACAACTTTTAAAGGTGACTGTTTGCAATTTGAGGATTTAGTTATTTATAATATTTAGCTCGCTATTAACACTTTTTCTTATTTATAAAATTTCTAATTTAAATAACTGTAAAACCCTAGTATTTGTTTGTATAATTACTAAACCATTATTAATATCAAAGGAATAGTTTGTTTCCAAAAGATGATTGGAATATTCAGAATAGTTGTTGTTATTTAGGCATCTCAAGTGCTTCTTAATTCTAACATCAAAAATTCTGCAAGTCTTACCAATATAAAAATAATTGCAATCATTGCAAAATAATTAATTTAAAAAAAAACGATTTTTTAAAAAATATTGTCCATATCTGTGTTATCTAATATATAATTCTTTCATTTGTTACAAGTGTAGAAAGGTGGTTGTATAGAATTTGGAATATTTTTTGTAATTGAATTTGAAGTAAGATTATTTATAAACGTAGTTTTTCCACACTTGTGCTTTTAATTTCAATATACATTGTTTCCTGAAGATGATACCTATGGTATCGAAACATGTAGAATTGAAACGAAGTATTTAGTCCAGTTATTAATTAATATACAATGAGGCCACAACAGCCAGCCTCGCAACGTGCGTTACATACTTCAAGGCGAGAGTCGGGCGTAACTCGAGTTATCTGAACGCGCGGGCAGGCCGCAAACACGGCAGTGTGCAGAGTGGCTTACTCAGAGGTTCGCTCAAACCGCGTCCCGAGAGGAGGACCTCCCGCGGGCGTAGTTGCCTTGCGGAAGGCGGCGGAATATTAGCATTAGAACTAATACAAATATTACAATTATTAAAATAAACAAACAGAAAATAAATGTTCAATGGTGCTCTAAGAAATAATGGTGTCAAAGTTAGGCAAAAAGTGGCAACATTGCATATTTGCCCGGGAAGATAATGAACCCGGTCATAAAACGATGCAATGTCAGAGTACGATACGGTCAGTGGCGCGCAGTAGGTGTAGATTTAGATTATGTAATATATGTACTACAATATATGTTGTACATAGGAATATGAAGGTTCGTTTAACCGACGTCTTTAGCCAAATGAACGCGCATACTCCCATCACGTGCCGTGCATATTGTATCGGCTGAAGGTTGACCTGATGGAAGATACGCGGAGCCGATGGGAGATAAAGCTGTTTTTAAACAGTATTTGGACATTGACCGATGGCTAAGTGATCTCTTGAATTAGTCCGCCCTAATCATCATCATTGCTAGATCCCTTCACCGACTGTTCCAGAAAGATCGCACACCTTTCGAGGCGACGCTTTGGGACCGTTCTATTAATTCACAGAGCGTTAGCGGTTCAATGACACGACCTAAAATATACCTTTTAAAAGCGGTCACCGCACGCACTCCCCGCGATGGACTACAGGCAGGCGCTGCAGGGGATGAACCGCGAACCCCGCAACGATGATATACAATGTGCACAATAATAAAATACTACAGCATATATCTGAACAATTAAAATGCAAAATACACGAAAGCATCAAACAATATATAATTACGTTCAATTGACTCGACACACAGCGCACCAATCTACACGATATGCTATCAAGAATAAAACATTTTGTTAATTCTGTACCTACCGTTATTAAAGTATTCGCTATCCGCGAATACCCCACACCGCCCCTAGTACCCCACACCGCTCCCAGTGCCCCACACCACCCGCAGTACCCCACTGAGCTGACCAGATTGTCCACCAAGTACTGTGCAGTATCGCTTTCTAGCTCTTCGCTTCAATAATATAAACAAAAGGGAATTCCCTCACAAAAGATCTAAAAGTCCATCCTCGACACCCGGTCCAGTCTGGCGTGCCGGGCACACCCGCCTGACGCTTGCAGGTTCGTCCCGGTCTAACTGATCCTGGCGGTCGGTGCGAGGAGGCACTGCCGCTGCAGAGGTCGGGGTGTCACGCGGTTTCACTGTCATATGATCAGGTCTACTACAACACCACTAGTCACCGACTGCAGTTTTATCCTAGTCAGTTAGGTCGCCCTACTTCCCAGTTCATAGCTGCTCGACCCGTTCTCGTCTCTCACGGTGAACTGGTGAAGTCTTCTCTCTTCCGCTTTCATCACTTCGTATTATTATTAATTATTTCATTAGAAATGTGTTGTCCGTCGAAAAGCTAAATGATAGCTAACAATTCGAGATGGACTATTCCATTTTCGACCTGGGACCGAAGTGTACCAATTTTGTCAGTGGACTCGCACCCCCTAAAGGTTAAGTGCGCATGTCCGCTCGTACAACCTGTCAGCCGTTCTCGTTTCGCCCTGTAAGTACCTTATCGTGAAAGTGGCCTCAAGTGCCTTATCGTGAAAGTGGCCTCAAGTACCTTATTGTGAAAGTGGCGTGTCTCAACCCAACGCAAAATAAATGATTTCCAAATAATGTTGTCGCCAATTGAATCTCGCATCGATAAGAAGTTTTATGTTTTAAGTATAGCAATTAGCAACTAAAGTATTTTTAAAGAAATAGATTTTATCTGTTCGTCTGCATATCTTTCTGGCTGATATATTTAATTAGTTTTGATGAGAAGTGGCCAAATATTAATTCTAATCTAGATGTCGGATGGCGCAGGGTCGGGCTAGGGCCCTTCTACCCGGGCGGCCTGGGGCCCTTCTACCCGGACGGCCTGGGGCCCTTCTACCCGAGCGGCCTGCGGGCGGCCACGATAACTCCTCCCCCCCAGCAGGCTTCCATCTTCTCCTGCAGTGCACTGATGGCAGAGAAAAGATGAATTAATCAGTAAAGCTGAACTTTATTGATTCATGGGATAAGAGAGTCGTGTCAGGACAGAGGAGTGCGACGTTCTATCCTCTATTCCTGTAATAAAATGTGAACTGACCGATCGGAAAGTCCTCACGATGGCCTGCAACACTTCCTTATTGAACGGCTACTTCGGGGCCGCTTTCTACGACTCCGCCTCCCAGCAGGTTGTCCTGGCCCGGAACAGAGCTGACATAGAGTCGCTATGACAAATTATTCACGTCGCATGAGTTCCGCGGCTACGTTTGTCGACAAGATGAAGTGCGCCATAGACGAAGCCGACGAGCGCGGAGTCTGGGCGGCTGGCTGGCGCAACTAACCGGCTTCGCTGTCAAATATTTGGAAAATAAGGACGGAAAATTCACCAAGACCCGCGACCGGTCGAACAGCCTCCGCGCACAGTCCCGGCTGTGAGGACATGCTGGAGGAAATAGTTGATACCTGCGATTTTAGATACAGGAGAACGGTATCCTTAGAGGCCTCGGATGTCTCCAACTATCTGTCTGCGCCTAACCGCGTAGACACCTTCGGTCTACATGTGGGCAGTATATACCGAGTCGTGATAGACGTGTCATCATTCAGTCAGCTAGAGAAAACCATCACGTGTACACTCGTTAGAAGATATAAAGAAAATACACGGAATGAAGGACTGGCCCGTCAGCGAGGCTGGGCAACTTGTTAAAACTAGGCAGTTCTTAAAACAGAGTATCACCTGGAGGAGCCCAACGAGAGCGAGGAGCGCAGACTCGCAACACGCTACAGACCGGGAGGGTCTGGCAACTCCGCCAGTCTGAGGATACTCTCGGACGATGAGTTGAAGTTGCTCAGTTTTTGGATTATCTTTAAAAGAGAAACCGTACAGGTTAATAAAATACAAGAATTTCTTACTGAGCACAACCACGACCTGGAAAGGTGGAGCGATTTATTTGTTAAATTTTCTATTGACATGAATAATCGCATTCTATCATCAGGCATCAGAAACGATCATCAGGCGGACTAAACTGCCGGTGCGCTGGTTCTCCGCAGAGCTGATGACCGCAGTGGACCGACAGAGCAAAGAAATACCTAAAATACTCCATAATGAACTAAAAGTACCTCGTCTCCTTGCCAGAATGTTTCTTCAACTTTAAAGACAGCATCGGGCTTGGAGAGTTCTTACGGTCTGGCCGACGAGTCTCACAAATTGAGACCGAAGACTGTGACCTGGAAATGCTAGGATCGTTCAGCATTAGCCGCCAATTGCGGGAACAGTCATCAGCTTTAGATCCACGTGTAAAACGTGGAAGTCAAACGTTTCTACATTCTACGGATGTGGACATCTTAACGAATGCTGTCGACTTTGTGAGCCTTTCGCTAAATGATTTCACCGACGATAATTTGTGATCAGTCGGGCCTCCGATGGCATACCGCGACAAGAAGCTCATCCTTGTGTCTGGTGACCGAAAGCCTCAATTGGACAGTTTCTCGGGTCTCGAGGTGTCCGTTCGTCAACGGGAGCCTTTTGAACCGACCCAACTGACGGAGGACTCTCAAAAGAAACTCTTCGAAAATAACATGTTGGAGTTCGGGTACCGGTGGTGGGGCCCTACTCCCTGGCCCGGGTACTCCAGTATACGCGGACCGGTCCAAAACATTAGCGCTGCAGTGAGCGCCCTGAACTCAATATCTGACGTCTGTCAGGGTATTGTTTACACACACATTTTCATCTCTTAACAGATGGCCCTCGTGTTCGTCATAATAACACAGTGCGACTAAAGATAATTTCATTTCCATAACTATGCCACCGTAGATAATAATCGGTATTGAAGCGAGTTCTCCTCAGTGACCACCTGCTCTGCGGTTTCGAGATTCTTTTGAACATTTTTAAATTCGAACCGGTCCATTGACTTTCTTCGTTTAAAATTGACTATCTGTGTCTGGTGAATGCGAATTATTATTTGATCAATTTTGGATTCTTGTGACTCTGGCTCGTGCAGTTTCTAGCGAGTGACTCTGGTTTGTGCAGCTTCTAGCGAGTGACTCTGGCTCGTGCAGCTTCTGGCGAGTGGCTCTGACTCGTGCAGCTTCTAGCTAGTGACTCTGGCTCGTGCAGCTTCTAGCGAGTGACTGGCTCGTGCAGCTTCTAGCGAGTGGCTCTGGCTCGTGCAGCTTCTAGCACTTGATTTTTTCAAACTGAAAAATTAATTTGTACATTTTCTTCCGATACCAGCTCTGACAGCATCCTCGGACCTCATCATCATCTGCATCACCCCGGGAGGAAATGTATCGACCCGTAGGACCGTCGTGTCGCTATTGTGCTCGACATTCCGGCCCTTCCACTTGAAGGTGTGACCGAAGACCTCTCCCCTCCGATGAGATTTGCCCGTTTCGCTCTTTGACATTCTTCACTAATTAGTGTTTTTTTAATGGCCTTTAGAATCAGACGACTGGAGAGCGGACCGCCGGCGTACACCAGCAGTGCCGGACAGAGCTTAGACACCGAGGAGGACACGCAGGAGGCGTCCCCCGCTTGTCGCCGGCGCGCAACGCCACTGGGCAAACGGCCGGAGCGCTGCCCGGCGCTGTCTAGTTGCACCGATATGAATTGCGCTACAAATAATCGTTTAATGCTGTTTTCCTTCTAGCTAATCTTTTATTAAATATATTCAAATAATTTGAGATACAAATAAATATTTTCGGACGAGATTCAAGTGAGTCCACAAACATACACATTTTAAAACAACTCAAAACATAATTTCCACACGAACAAATACAAATAACCAACAAACCCCAAGAGCACATACTACATTTGATCAAAACAACTGCAAATATTTTGGACCTAATTGAATTGTCTCAAGAACATGAAACTATATATTAAAATTTGGATTTGTAATATGGGTAGAGCCAGTATTGGTGCACTCACCCAAACATATTGACTCATACCTATATTAATTATTGCTACAAAGTGATCCAAAAATTAAGTCCATTTTAAAATTGTTCTTCATATACACCTTTCATATAGTAATAAATGTAATTCTATCTACTTGTAATTCTAATTAATTGAACAATTCCTTGTAAACTATGCCCGCCTCGACACATAATTTCTCTACTGAGACGGGCACAGTCCAAACAGATTTTTACATATTGTAGTATTATATAGTTACTAATAAATAAATAAATAAAATAAATAAAGTTATTGATAAAAATGTGAAAAACCGCTCAATAACTAATCTAAGACAGTTGCTTTTAGGGGGTTGAATCTCAGTGCTTACACCGAAACATATATTATCAACCTTTTGAGCGGATAGACAAAGGATACCAGGTATGCGTCCGTGTATTTGTTTTGACTTATTTTTATCTGGCGGCCCCTAGACAATACCAGCAATATAACTATTTGAGGGGGGTTGCGCCTACCTGTTGGTTTTATGACACTATCTGGTCGGGTTCCGACGAGAAGATTACATGCTCAGTGGATGTTTGTATTTTGGCTGTGTAGGGTGTCTGTTGATGCGTGAGAATATGTACTTTATTCGTAATATTTTTTAATTTTTACCTTTAATTTTTTAGCAGTAACATTATGGCACATCGTGCAATTTTATTTAAAATGAAATATCCATAAAAAATCTCCCACAAAACGGTTAAAAAACTGAAAACTTGAGGTAGGTCTAAAATGACCTACCACTATTTTGACCCACCGGGCAGTAAGTGTTAAAGGACACTAAGGGCCGGTTGCGCGATGAGTAGCAACTTTTTACTAACGCCCGTACTAAAAATCCTTTGCAGGTTGAGCATAGATAGAGATGTATACGCGCGTGACAAATAATGCTTTATTCTATGCATTATATCTATAGATTTTTTCGACTAGGCATACGCAATCTGTCACTTTGATGGTGAAATTTTTTCGTATTACCGCATCGTGCTAAAAATACCCTACGCAGCCACGCTGTCAACTAGTGTTACTGCAAGCAATGTGTGTTTTTTAAACACTTTAAATGGGAACAAAATGCTTTTAAAAGTTGAAATGATTTTAAAATAGTTAATGCCATACATAGCTCCTATAAATATAATAATTGAATAGGTTCATTTTATTCTGAAACCTTATTGTTAGAACGCATTCGTCAAAAGGGCCGTCTAACACGATCGCCATCTTTATCCCTCTTCATTTAAATGAATGTGTGATCTACTTGACGCAGATAGCATCCATTTTGTAAAGCGTTGAATTATAAAATTATTATTTTAATTATAATTCGCTTTACATAATTGGTTTTCCACTACTCATTTCTAAGTGCAAATGATTTTTCTAGGACTAGGTAAAATGTAAGTTTTACATTGTGCATATTTATAGAAATACGATTTAATTGGTTCGGTAGACCAATGCTACTGCGTGGCTAGGGAAGGGTTAAACATTGGGGAAGGGTCATTATTGAAGTAACCGGTAGTAGTAGTAGTAGATATCGAATGATCAATTGTCCTGTAGTGCAACTTTCCAAGTCCAAGCAAGGAACAGCTGGGAAAAGAATATCGAATATGAATAACGATCAAACAATTCGTTTTACTTTAATACATTAACTTTAGTAAAAGTGACTATTGATCACACAACAGATCCGATAGCGATCATATTATCAGATGCGCAACAGTGGGGCCAGCCACGACTTGTTGCGCACCCCTGAACTCAGTCATACTGTAGTACTATAGCGCGCGCTGCTGCAGCCCTTATCGGCGCGGCTCGGCCGCGCGACGTCGGAACGAAATTGAAAGTAGACCCCGGCAGCTGTTTTTGACCGTTATTTGACGCCGGGACGCAGTGGAACAGTTGTCGGCTTTCATCCGTCTTCGTATAATATATATTAAATATATTAAGTCTAATAATTCACACCCGATGTTCCTCTAATTTGAAGGAGTCGCCTCACTATTTGCGCGCGTGCGCCGGGGGGGTAAGATAAGGGAGAAGGAAGATGCCAATAGCAACTATCGAGGAGAGCTGCGTCTGGCGCGCAGAATTTGTAGATTCAGTTAGTCCAGTGGGTATCAGGGTCTTCCGATTCCTATCGGGTGCCACTGGACGACTGCGTTCGTTCGACGACTGTCTGACTTTACAGCGATGTGACCTGCCCATTATATTATTTGGACCGCTCTCGTCTGTCTGTCTTATCACATCTACTCTTCATCAGTCTTTCCCGACTCTTCGTTACTACAGGGACGTACAGTGCATACAAGCATATCTATAACTATATGTATCTACGCACGCTAATACACGAAATAAATAAAAAACATATTTTTTATCGTATTTATTGATATTATTTAAGCTTCATTTGCGTAAAATATATATATCTAATCTAATTTAATATCATTACAAAGATAATAAAAACTTGAGTTTATTTTTCGGGTCAAATTCTCAGCTTTCCGTTCAAATGCGTGAAATGTTTTGGCAGAATGTACTAGATGGCGCTTATCACGAATTCCTTCATGAATATATTTTATATGCGCATGCGCACGGTTCACAACCAAATATAAATATAATAAAAAAATGCATAACGAATCATGATATTTCCAGATATTCGATCACTGATAGTGAGTTCAAAATATCAGTGATGGACTCGCGGTTCGTGATTTTGAGCACGTCAACGATATTCATATCAATTTAATATAGCTCTACACAAGTATCATTTTATGGTGCATTGTTAAAACAAGCACTGTTTAGCACTGTTTCAGCGGGTGTCTATTCCATGTGAGAGTACAGAGTAGCATCGCATCACTCTCATTCGCAAATTTAAATGTAGGTCACGGTTGCGGAATAATTTATTCAAGAAGAAGAAAAGAATTCTGTACGACAATTCATTTCCATACCCAGTTTGCATTCCAGGCAGACAGCGTGATAGACAATCCGGCGCGTAATGTGGCGTACTATCCTCCAGTAAATACGGCGGCAAGACAGGGCGGTGTTTTATTTCTTCAAAGATAAAGCGACGGAGCGGTCTCTCTTCACCCCATTGTGCGGCGCTGGAGCGGGATAGCGCGAGGCGGCCGACGGCGGCGCGAGGGGGACACCGGGAGCAGCTGCGCGGCACGAGTCCCCGCGGGCGGACTGCCCGCCAGGCCAGGGGCGTACCCGCTTCTCGACAGTCCCTCGGGTAACTGTAAACGAAACGCGGTGCGGGAACGCGAGGTTCCCGGGGCACTGTTTTTTAAATGTATCCATTAGAATTTTGATACGTTTGATCTATCATTTACGTGGCATTCTTTCAACATGGCGTTCATCACAGACCACCCTCGCTGATATTTCTTATTTAATTAAGTTGTCATTTGAAGCTGTCGATGAGACCGAGCTGGTGCGCCTCTAGAGTGATGATAAATGCGTGTGGCACAAAGTTATTTAAAAACAAATTCGTATTAAGACGTAGCCGACACGCCATAGCGTAGAACTATATATTGTTATTAAGGAGAACACGTATTATTTATTGTGAAGATGTAATTATTCAGAACAGACTCTCTGTCATACTTTAAATACTAATTAAATGTATTCATTATAAGGGTATTCATATAAAATCAACTGTATCGAAAAATATTGTTGTTGCTAGCGTGCATTCTTTGTTCTGAATAATTACAACTTCACAATGAGAATGTGTTCTCCTCAATATTATATAAGTTGTATCGATGAGTCCAAAATTGAATTACTGATTTTGGCGTCTCTTATCGGAATAATACGCAGAATATATATTTCAATATTATGGTATTTATTTATAAATTCATAATTAAGAACATATCTGCAGAATTTATATGTAAAATGGATGCAAACCAACGTGAGCGCGAACATCATACGAGAGGAAGAGATTGAGACTGCTATTCAGGAAGAAGACTAAATATCAGATGATGTACAGTGCGATGAAGATTTTAAATAAAATATTAGAAGACGTAAAAGAAAGAAGGAGAGAGAGACATAGATTCTAAGTGAAACGAAGCAAAAATACGGAAAGATATTATTTTTAAAATCATAATTTATTTAAAATAAAAATCAATGAAGATACAAATGATGCGATAACCATATTATCTCATCATTGAGTTACAGCCAATACGCGACACTTTGTTTAATGTTTATAAAGCTGATTGCGATCTTACATATGTATAATACCCTAACATCATTTTGTATGTCACGTTTAAGAAAAATTTGAAATATTAATAAATCAGGCAAATTTTTAACGTTTCTAAACAAAACAAGTTCAATTCTGTAGTCTAAAATGTTGAAATTGTAAAAATATATCCAAAATTTTAATTAATTACTGAAAGGTATTTGAGATTCGTCGCAATATAAAGATGATTGCGTTTAAAAACGTAATGATAAATACATTTTAAAGAGCTTAAGTATATAAGTTCAAAAATGTTATCGTTAACCTATTTAGTTGATGTGGCGAAATACGATAACGCGTTTCCCCGGTAGCAACAAAAATATTTTATTCGGTAAATAGATTTTTTCTGTTTATTTTTCTAGTTGACATTTCATTTGTACTAGAAATACTTTTTTTATGGAATGCGGTGAGTATCACTTAATTTGTTTTATGTTGCCGCGCGACCGTTTATTTAATGTATGGAAATTACGAGAATCGGATACAAGAAAGTAACCGCGAACCGCCCCTGCAGTTCCGCACATCCGTTCCCCCGGTGCGCGCCGCTCACCTCCGCGGCAGTTGGCGGCTGACGTCACGATCCAACGGTTCGAATTCGAAAAGTGCGCCAACGGATAAAGGCGGTGAAAAGAAACAAATATTCTGTCAATTGAACCAAATTTAGCGGCAGAAGTCAGTGAAAGGTTAACTTATTTTCGTTTCGGTGATTGAAGCAGTCGGCGATGTGTCGAGAGAACGCTTCGAAGTTAATTAGTTTCGTATTATAAAGGTAACATTTATTTTGTCATAATATATCAGGTGTCATCACGCACTATGGTCCTTCGTAAGTGAGGATCGCGATCCCCGTGAACTCCCTCCTGAGTGCCTGTTGCCAGCGCCGCCCGGTCGGTCCGGCGGGCGGGGGATCTTCCTCTTCCTCGCAGTCCTTCCGTGTGACCCGCCGCGGCGAGCTTCTTCCCTTCTCGCGAGATGCCTAAAAAATGTAAGGATTCGACTTAGGCTGCGGGTCGATCCTCGATGTTCAGTTCTTGCAGAGTGGGAACATTCGTGCGTCTCGCCGCCCGCGTCTCCAGCACCAGATGACGATCCGTCACCTCTCGCCAGCCTCTGCGGCGCCCTCGAGCCCTAACTCGATTTTAAAAAACCGGTGTACGTGTACCATTATTTCAATCTCCCAGATTCCGCAGTACAAGTCCTCCCGAGGAGTGATTCCATCTCGCGCTAACGATAAGGGCGGAGAGTATTATTTCACATATATCGGGCTCAATATTCCGAATCTTCATAGATTTCTTAGTTCATTTCCCAGTTATTATTAGTTAGTTAGTTTTTCGGTCAGTCTTTTCTAACGGCACCCCGTCACCTGCCATTATTGCTATTAGCTGCCGTTCTCCAGTTTTTTATTTTATATATTTTATTTATCATCAAATTTTTATTTTGTTCAAACTGTAGCTCTTTATTCGTTTTTTAATTTCGGCTTATTCATAGCTCGGCGCCCCGGCTCGCTCGCCACCCCTTCGATTCCACGATTCCACACCGTATACTGTGCACCGGAGACTGTACAATACCGCGGTCTTTCCGTATCTTGGCAAGTCTGGAGATAGAACATTTCGCCATATCTATATACCGTCGTCAGTGATTATGGACCCGAGATAATGGTCTGAATAAGATGAGATAATGGTTATATTGATAAATGATCAATGATTATTAGATAGATCGATAGTTAGATCGTATTTATATAGCCAGATAGTAAAATATTGCGGGCTAGATATAGGTATGTATATTTCATGTTAGTCAGATCACCTTTTTGTGGATGGTTCCTTTGAGGAAACCTGGACCGACATTTCGGCACGGTGAGACGTGCCACTGTCGAGGCGTTGCCTAAAATCGACTCGACTGTGGGAGATTTATATCCCCTGCGATTTTTTGCACATTTTACGCGATCTATAGGTTAGAAGAAGAGACGCCAGTCGCACGTTGCACGTTGCACGTGCGGTGTGTCCAGCGCGATGTTTTAAACGTTGGTAAAATTATCACCGTAAACTGGCCGCCGCCTAGATCGGCCGCCCGCGCGCCACGCACGCTGACTGCAGATTACCGCTTTATTAGGAAATAACTATAAATACCTGAATTATTTAAATTACACGCTATTTACGTTTTGCGACGCCGGTGCGATGCTGAGTGTGCCGCGCCGCGCGCCAGTAGCGCTCGCGGAAACGTTTTATCAGACTTACATGTATATATTTTAATTCGTTTTGACGACAGAAATGATCTTAGATCTCGCGTTACGCGACGAACACTCGCCCAGCATCCGCGCACCGCCAACGCCAGAGGTTATCATTTACAGTCTAACCGGTTGCGAAGTGTTCCCGTGTCCGTAGTGAGCTTTCACAATTGCGCGATATTTAGCTAAACCATCAATGACTTACGGTAACTTCACCATTAAAGTAGGATTTCATTTCAAGTTTCGTCAACTGCCACGACACTCGCGGCGAACGGAATGCGCGGCAGGCTCCACAGTGCGGAGGCTCGGTGAGTCGCTCCGCCCGAGAGACGCCGAAGCGCGGAGTCGCGCTCCGCCGGACACCCCCGGCTCGGGGCGCAGGCGGTCCGGAACTCTGAACCTGGACCCTGAACCCCGAACCCTGCACCGCGATTCTAGGCTTCTGACTTGTCTAGAGTCTATAGATCAGTGGTGAATTTTTACTATAATAAAATGAGTGCATTCGCATAGTGCACGGTTAAATAGTTATTTGAACCGCCATTTAAACAGTTATTCAATCAGTTATTTATATAGTTATTTAAACAGTTATTTAAATAGTTTTTAATGAAAAAACGTTGCAATTTCAAAACATAGTTTTGTGATATTTTAAAATACAGATTAAATGAATCCATTAGAAAGATATGCAGAAAAAAAGTATTTATAGAATAAATATTTTGTTAGGAAAAGTCCAGGTTCAAGTACCGGTAGCAACCAAATAGATTTTTTCAGTATACCTTTCTAATTGATTAATTGAATAAGTATTAAAATAGTTATTTGAAGAGTTGATTGTAACTGATTATTTGTAATTCTTGGAGAGATGACCGGTAGAGAAACAAAGCCTCCGACAGTTGACACGGCGCTCGTGTTAATTCAATTACACCTACTGTTCATTGTTTTGTTATTCAAAATGGAATCGCTTCATTAATAAAGTATTAAAATAGGATTAAGTAATAATAATCGTTATTCAGAGTTGAATTTAATTACCGTTCTAAAGTCTAAAGTCACGTTTCTTCATCTTCATTTAACGTCTCGTGGGACTTCAGGTCCAGAAGTCCAGGACCGCAGTCACGAGGGACTCGCGCAACACTTTATTTCTCGCACTAAAGTGTAAACCAAACATCACTTCCTTACCTTACCGTCACCTTACCGTTAAAAAATTAAATAACTTTTAGTGTTTTTGATGTAAAAGAGTGATCCGAACTTAACCTTTTTGTGAATGTGAAGCCCTTGGATCATTTCTGTAGCATTGGCTTAGACCTACTGTTCCACGTAACCCCTGAGTAACGAGGCCCAGATGGGCGCCAAGGAGATTTGCGATTTAATAACTAGCGTCCGACCGAAGCGGAAGTCGATTGTTCAGCTCTCGCCGTAACCTTCGGTCGAAGCTTTAATCGAACTTAGAAATGTAAGAACCCCGATTAGAAAGCAACGCTAATTCTGCACTGTTACCGTGAAATGCTCCAACGTTGCCCGCTTTTTTCATAAAACTTGATATTTCTCGAAAATATATTAAGGAAGGATATATTTTGTTAATGACAAGAGACAGTAACATGATCGCACAATTGGATTTTTTAAAACAAAAACAGGAAAAATACAATAAAAAAGGTCAAAATTTGATTTTTTTTATGTGGTCAAAATTACCTGCAATTTTGAAATGCCTATAGATATATTGTAATTGTCCAGGAAAAGACTAAGTTGTAAATAAATATGGAAGTTTAATTAACAATACGTAAGCCAAAAAACGATTGGGCAATGTTACCGAGCCATCTCCGCCTTTTTTCATACTAGCGGCTTCAACAGATTAGGGCTGCCACCAAACAGTTCTACGAACTGCAGAACAATAAAATAGCAACAATATTGTCGATTCTACGAAGATATTGAATGAATGAATACAATATTAATTTGTAAATGAGTAGGTGGTAACTATAATAAATAATTTCGTATAGCTAAGCTAAGCTAAGCAGGTAGGTAATAAAGAACATATTCTAATACTTCACATTTTCATACATGTATTTCACATAAATCAATAATATATGTTTTCTATATTTTGCTTAATATATAAGAATTGTCGAAGAATGATCGAAGGAACTTTGTATTTGGTTTCATTCCGCAATATTCATACACAATCAAAGTGTTTTACTGGATATATTAGATTATTATTATTGAACCTTACTGAATATTTAAATTATTCATATCATCGTTAAATTTTAGCAATCCTCGTCGCGTGGCAATAGGAATTAATTATATTTTGACAATATCAAATAGATAAACTCGAGACTCATCTTTAACTTGAGGCCAGTAGAATATGTTATTTTTTTTCGCATAAAACTTATAGATACCATTTTATCAATATTTTTATATATTCGAGAACCCAACTTTCTTCTACTCTTCCTTGCCCGGATGCGAGGTTTATTTTTACTGGCATTTTACATTCTGACAAATAATAAAGGTGAACTAATGAAAAAACTGAGAGTAGATTTATTAATATATCTATTGCATGTTAATAAAAACTACGGTCTTGTGACTTGTGACGTTTTTATTAAACAAGGTTATAAAAACACCTATTTTGCTCAATAGAAAAATGTATTAAATAAAGTTACGAGTGATAACCCTGCGACATGTTTTGTGGTGGGCAATGTTGACGCCGAGCAGACTGAATATTTACTCGTAACATTGCCCAGCGTCATTTCTAAGGTTTTAAAATAAATACTTGTAATGAAACTATTCTAGAAATATTCTGTTAATACCAGTTTAATAATATATGTAAAATTTACTCACTTGAATTTTTCCATTGAGCAGTTTTCGACCAAATTGTGAAACCCAAAATTGGCACCACAAAACGACACCCCGTTTGCACAAGCTTTAACAGGCGACCGACTCACATTAGAAATAAAGCTGATTTGTAATATTGCCTAAATAATATTGAATTTTCTACTACAGGCGAAATATTACCATATTCAATATTTTTTTTTAATATTTCAAGTTGAACTTAAATCTTCCCTTATGGGCAAAGATACCCCGAGAGGCAAAGTTGGCGCATTTGACGGTACTCATTTTCTGCCTTATGGTGTTGATCGTATTTATCCATATATATCCACTCATTAAATAAATTGCAGTTTTCTAGAAATGATAAACTGACTGTTTGCGACTAAACGCTAAAATATTTCTACAAACATTGCGATTATTGAAGAAGTAAAATATATATATTTAATAAAGCTTATAACATATTTCAGATAATCGACGATGAGCACCAAAATGCAGAAGGACTGGCAGTAAAACTTAAAAAAAATCACTATATATTTTTTCATTATGGATTCTCCGAAGATTACCTATAAGTATTACACCAACCCCGCGTTCTGCGCCCAGAGCGAGGTGGTCTTCACCCAGCAGGCTCCCTGCGTCAGTCCGAGGGTCACCGCATCGCCCAAGACCAAATTCCTGCCGCCGGAATCCGAAAGATTCTCACCCCTGGGAGCCAACTCCCCGCGCAAGGCCAAGTCGCAACTCGAATACCGGGACAAAAACAGAAACCAAAGAGTCAGAACTGACATTTCCGATAATCCTCTGAGGATTACGCAGTCCAAGAATGACGGACCTCTGAGGTATGTCAATTCTACCAAATGTGTTCCCGAACTGCCACCGAAACCTGGGCCGAAACCGTCGCGATACGCGATCGTCGCTCCTGCAGCTAGGAAGATAGCCAGAAGCTCTAGCCAAAGAAGCCAGTTGACCAGAGCCAACGAAGACTATGCGCATAGAAGAATTAATTCGAGCAGTGAACGGAGGGTTGAAGAAGAACTAGAAATGTTTCACGTGACAAATAACAACTGCGCGGAAGCTTCTGACAGTAACGCCGAGGACGAGACGGAGGTGATACAGAGCAATGTTAGTGGTCGAGTTTTGAAGCACAGATATGCGGAAATTCCTGATGATTTCGACGAATACTCTCCATCGAAGAAGAGAATAATCGAAACTAATCCGGAAGAATACAACGTCGACGCTCCGAGTGAAGATGAATTCAAAGAAGTGCCGACGGAGATAGTCAAAAGTGTCAACGGAAAACTTCATAGATACGCAATCATACCTTCGGACGACGAAGAAATCACCGCACAACCGAAGCCTAGCAGTCCTCCGACGTTCCACATCAAATCTCCAGGAATGTCCAGAAAGAACTTAGAAGCGACGCAAAAACTACACGAGCTTCTAGCCACGCCGAGAAAACAGGTTCGGAGATTACCAAAATCGAGCCCGTTAAAAAGCTACGCCAGTTCTCCATCCGTCAGGTCGCAAGTCAACAATACGCCCAACGGGGCGCTGTCACCGGATCGCGGGAACGGTTTTCCGACGACTCCGAGACGCATAGCATCCAGTACACCCAAGCAGACGATGATGCCATCGAAGAGTCTGGCCAATCTGGCGTCTCCGCCTTTGCCGAGAAGAAACTCAGATCTCTGCTCGCCGCTCAATCCTAAAGCCCAGCAGAAGCTGAGTTACGAAGATCAGACGACGGAGCCTTTGAACACTAGCTCGCGTAAGCCGGCCTGTCCGGATTTCTTCGTGAGGGAGCACAGCTTCACCAAGAGCAGAGAGCCGAGCTTCATCAAGAGCAGAGAGCACAGCTTTGTCAAAAGCAGGGAGCAGAGCTTCAATAGGAGCAGGGACCACGAGAGGAGCTTCGAGCTGGACAGAAGTCGGGATCTAGATCCCGGAAGAGGCGGCAAGAAGCAGATCGTGAATCCTAGAAGCACAGCCATCATTTCACCGAGGTAACTATAAAAATCATATTTATTAATAAACGGGTGAGCCAAAAGTGGCTTTACTATTTAAAAATTCAATATTATTTTATGTTTCTATTATATATGAAATTTGTCTGCGCCTTTCAATATAACTCTTCTTCGTACAACAATAGATTGAAGTGGTGACGCGAATAGTATTCGATAATACAGGCAACAATTAGGAATTTATTAACAATCGCACTATTGCAGATTACAGTTAGCTCTTAGATCTATCTTCGTTGGGGAATGTAGAGCAGAGGGGCGATCCACGGGCTGTCCGTGATTCTTATGACATACCTCTTCATGCTCACACAGCCACACCGACCTGTTCTTCACGCTATCTTGAAAAATAAATGTTAAAAATACAAAAAGTTGCCAGGATCGTCAGGTCTTTGGATCGCCGCCTTCCCAATAACAGCTATAAGAACTGCGAAGTAACTTTATTGTACGGTCAAACTTCTCTATACTCTTATTAGGTTCACGTCTCGACTTCAAGTGTAAGTACACACGGAAGCACGTACTGGTTAGGTCGGTGTTTGGGGATTGTGGTGTATTGGCCTTGTTTTCCAAATGCTGTCAAACCGAAGTGAATATAAAAGTATCTTGATTACGAATCGAGGGCCGAATGTCTTTCTCAGTTAATTCATTCTAATTCAACACATCAAATAACTATGTAAGTGAACAGATTAAAACTAACCGACACTCGGTACAGGATGATGACTCGCGGTAGCAGCTCCATATACTCTTCTGGAACCGTGTTCTCAGGCAAGGGGCGCTCCTACTCTCCCGGCTGCGCCACGCTGGCCCTGGCCGCGGCCATGTTGGCCCTGTGCGGAGCGCTCACTGCTGCGCTCTCATTCTACATCATGTGCACTGTAAGTATAATAGAATCAAAGTCTACCGTAATATGTACACAGTTATCCGTTGTGTTATTTTTAAATATTCTTACGGGAAAAATGCATATTTGGTTGTATAATACTTTGAACTGTTAACCTGTGGTGTACCTTTCAATTTCATGGAGTATGCGAGATTTCCCCTAGAAGCTTCTCTCGGTGGTCCTCCAATGGACTGACTGAGGAGTACAGTCAAGGCGACAGAAGTTCATGAAGATCGCGATCCTGACTTTTGTAGCAAAGAAACTCCCTAAAAACTCGGCAATTTTTTTTCCTGGACCATGTGTTGTGATTTGACAGAAATATATGTAGAATTATCGATTATTTGGTCTGGTCATCATCGCGGTGGAGACTGTTCTCTCGCTCGGTGCTATTGTACATTCTCCGCGGGCGCTATCTTATCTGCCTTCAGGTAATACATCCCGAGTAAAGTCAAAGATATCAGTTAATATTGTGCCATTTCTGTTGTTTGTGTTTTCAGTTTGGCCGGCGCTACTACTTGGACATCGGAGTGCTCTCCGGCTTCACGTGCCTCGTCCTCGGCTTGCTGGGCTTCCGGTCCCGCACCCAAACCCTGCTGCCCAACAGGAACTATGTTTCAGGTAAAGAAATACATCCTTCGATGGTTATCAATTCACTTTTTAATTAACATGATGTTGCAATTGATCGGTACATATTTTTATACAACATTACGCAATATTCTAGTGTCACGTAATGTTCTTTGTATGCAGTAATGGGAAATTGTATGCAGCGGAGCAATTGTGGTCGCGCTGTTTATTCAGCTTACCCTCAGTATAATCTCAAGTGTGTGACGTCACACCTACGTGAAGGTAGGCCTTATCCTATGAATGTAAGGACTGTTCTCTCACCCGTCTAACAGTGCACGTGTACTAATATAATGAATATTGTTTGTCTACCTGGGAAAGCAGTATCAGTCATGCTTTACATTATTTATTCTTAATATAGTTCATACATAAGTGTTCCGTACAGGAAACGAGAATGTAGTCAAGGGTGGTTCGCCGATCTCAGCTTCTCTCGACCGGCGATGATGATGATGGTAATCTTTTATGAGGTTGAAAGAAATGAAACACAAAAGTTGTTCAATATCAGTACACTACGGCGGCGTGACACAATCAAGAATGGCTTCTATTTTTATTCAGATACATGCAATACATATAGTCATATAATATTTTCCCATCATATTTGAAAGTACCTAAACGGCAACAGACCGCTGCCGTGACGTTTTACTACGAATGATAGTCTTTGTTTTCCCGAAATCTATCTCACTGGTTTTTTGACGCCACACTGATGATTACATATTTAAATTAATGATATGCGTCTTATCATATCAATTAATCGGTGCCTCATAAGTATATCTAATATAAACAACAGACACCTAGAAGGCAATCCAGGAATCAATGTCTGTGAATGCAGTTGTAAGGTATACACATTGATTCATATTTTTCCGTGAATATCGACTGACAGATTAAAAGTATTTGGACATCTTCTCCCTGAGGCAGCCCTGGACTATTGCAACAGTATTTATGCCGGCCTTCCGATGTTTCAGCTGGATAGACTACACTCCATTCTAAATGTGGCAGCAAGGATAATATATGGAGTATCTAAATTATTTTCCATAACATCCCTTTTGCGTGGCTCCGTTTCCCTGAACGATATGAATTAAAATTGTGTTGGTTGATGTACAATATCCATAACTTCAAATAACAATTCTAAGCAGTTGAGGTGAAGTTTTTTGCGATAATGGCGCTAAAAAATTATCCAACGTTATTATTATTATTTATTTTGCATTATCCGGGAGCCGGATTTAAGCAGTTCAAACGCTGTCCCCTACACATGTCAGCATAGAAATCTAGGACTGGCGAGAAACAGCGTGTAATAAAGATCGATGGAGTAAAGTTTTCGATGAGGCCATAACCCACCGAGGGTTGCACCGACAGTACAATACTGCATTTAATTCTTAGCACTTACACTCTTCACCTATCCATTCATAATCTTCTTCCATTGCACTACATCTCAGGGTGAGATTTGGCCTCCTCCAATGACTCCTATCCCTTTCCATTCTTGTCCAGTTCCCAGACCCTCCCTCCCTCCCATTCTGCTCCAGTCCTCTTCCATACGCTCAGCCCACCTCTGGTCGTTTCCACTGGGGTAACCACTCAGTCACAACGTTAACAACCTACCGCTACTGGTCTCACTTATGTCAGTATTTTTGAAGCCAGCAGTTTATGCAAGCATAAAAGCTTCTATTTACAGCTAGAAGTGGGACATCCAACTCATAAGGTGTCTTATTTAACGTGTTCAAGTTAGATCCGTTAACAATTTCAGGTTATATAGTGCTGTCTGTGTTCTCTCTGCTCTCCTGCGGGGCTCTGCTGGTGCTCCTGGTGCGGGGCGGAGACCCCGGAGGGATCCCGACCGGAGTTCTGGCAGACCTGTTCGGCGGGGCGGTCAGCGGGCTGGGCGCCTTGTGCCTCATGCTGGCGGGCGCGGGAGCGCTGAGCTCGTGCTGCTGCAGCAAAACGCCGCCGGACAACAGGGTGACTGATGTTTAAGTAATAAATTGGGAATATTTAAATGATCACCTCGGTGGATGTTTCGTAAGACTTATTCATTTAAAGGTATCAGACCCCAATGTTAAGTGGAAGGGAATATGTTCTGTATATAGGGTTATTTGTAAGAACAAAATTGATCTCTTGTCTCTTATAACATTTACACTATCATTCCGAGTGTGTTTTTTGACATTTATGGTATATGTATTATCAAATGAAAATAAATGTTCGCCTTTTCGCTTTGCAGCAACGGTCTGATCTCTGATGTGACACTCATAATTACACTTTAGTTTAAAACACAAAATAAATGCAAGACCTTCATTAAAAAAGCGAGCCAGTTCCAAACTGGCATCCATTTAAATTTAAAAGTAAAAGTAAACAATGTTAATATAAATGGTGAAGGGCAAAAGCGTGAAATGTGCAGAGTGTATCGCATGAACCAGTTGCCGCGTACGGTTCTTTACGCAGGATGCGTTCAGCGCGCGATGAAAGATATCACCATAACCTCCATCGCCTTCACGGAGGATTGATCCTACTTACGGAAGTTAAGGATTCAGTTATGGTGTGTGCGTAGCTTTTGTTGCAAACTTTGTCGCAAGCCAGAATTTGTTTGTTTTATACGTATTTTTAATGAAACCAAGTAATTTGTACCTATTTTATATTTATTTATAAGCTCCAAAGAAATGAATTATTCCAAAATATTTTACCAAAGTTAAGTGAGCGTATTGCATTTGTACTTAAACTATATTAATATATAGGTGCTGTACATATATATTTAGTATGATATAATATAATTATAAGAAAACTAGAGCGTTGTGAATTTTTACTCTGTTTACGAAAGAAATGAAAAAATAATAAAAACTTATGGCCTTACTTTATGCAGTTTTAATTAATACCATTTTATTTTCTCGTTCGCTTTCTTTACATTAGAAAAAGATAGCAAATATTATCTTTGTGCCCTTCTAGGTAATGTAATTCTCCCACTTTAATTACTTTTGATTACGTAGCGTTTGTATATTTTGTTTGTTGCTACTTAAACAAAATTGAATTTTTTTTTTTTTGTTTTCTTGATTTTCGGTCCCTTCAACTTGGAATAAAGGTGATTTTTATCGAGTTACACTCTGATGAGTGTCACGTTCACAATAACAAACTTTCACAGCGGTGTGTGCGAGAAGTGATCCTCTCCTCGACCTCCAAAAGGACAACCAGTCGAGCCAAAGGAACAATGTGTACTAGGGAGAAAAGGCTATGGGGGTATAAATATACTAAAACTGGTGACAATATACTACAATTAACAATATTATACTGAATGAATAAGTATGAAAGTATAATTAATTTAATTCATTGTGAATACGGAACACTATATTACATACATAGTTATCTATTTATAATTGTAAAAATTTAAAAAAAACATCACTGCGAGAAGATGAGTGCGTGTAAAGATCACGAGAAAAATAAATATGTATATAATATTAGAAGTACAATCATCATTACGGGCTGTCTCCCCGTTGCTGAAAATTCTCTTTAAATTCTCTTCTCGTTATGATTTGTGCGCTGGTGGGAAAAATAAGAAAAACTACCGGATTTTTGGGACATTTATTTATGTGTGTATAAATATATTAATTTTGAACCGATACGGTTATAATGTGTACGGAAAGTTTTACAATATTATGTATTGTAATTTAGAGACTTTGTGTATATTCGTGTCTATACTGTGTTGACGAAATAGTGAGTAAAATATACAGTCCACATCTTTGGAGATGTCAGGAGAATCCAGAATGTGGTGAGTGTCAATTTCCTTCCTGTCCTGAGATTCTCCCGGCATTTATGCTTTGTACGCAACACCGGTATAGGGCTATATATATATATATATATATTATATACTATGGGTTGACCACATTACTATCAAGAGAGCTAATAACTATCAAGAAAAGCCATACTTCTGACATATTCTCCACAATGAAAAATATGGTAATTTACTAGTTTATATAGGGGGAGATAGGAGGCAGCAGAGTAGTGTAGCTAGAAACATATTATGTTGACTGTGTAAATTAGATGAAATCAATTGCCGCATCGAGCAAGCTGTTGCGACGCATGTTCTGCAGTCATCATCTCAACCTTAGATTACGAATGCGAACTCTCAGATTCTATGTGTTCTCAATATTATTTTACACTTACCCGAGAAATGATAAGCATTTGAGATGTGGATCTACAGAAGAATGCTCCAAGTAAGCTGGACGGAGAGAGTTACCAATGAAGATGGTATGGTTCGGATGAATCAAGATAAATAAGTATTTAAAACAATATAAATCCCAAAACTTCAATATCTCTGACATGTAATGAGATATCCGGATTTCTTGGATTTGCTGGAAGAAGGAGAACCTTAGGTAACGGTTTTACCAATCTACTGTAGAGCTGTAGAGAGCAGGAAAAGTGGTTATTGGTGATCTTGTACAGGATAAATCAACATGCTCACCAATCATCTATAGAAAGCGGCATTTGAAGACAGTCTTGATAAAAATTGTGTTGTTTCCAAACCATGTGTTCGTTTCCCTGAATGTTCACAGCTCAGAGGGAACATTACCCTCGATGCTCTCCAGCCCTTTTCATTCATCTGTCGCTCGTCATTCTCTGACGCCATCGCTCCATCGGCATTTCTACAGGGTGCGAGGCCTCCACTCCAGGTTCATCTTTCTCTGAACAGTTGTCTAGCGCATTGCAACGTAAGCGTGCAGATTATTTGGACAACATCTATTACATCGCCACATTTAATTTGCGTATGACATTGAAGGTGAGGGTCCGTATGTAAGTATTAGGAGCATGCACCGGCTGCAGGAGAAGGGGTTTTTAGAGTTAGAGGTATTAAATAACAATATTTATCCAATACTTATTTATTAACTGAATGACAATATTTTATTGTAAACCAGACACGTACTACGTAATAAAATAATTTAAATAAATATGAAACAGTACATGGGAAATACAAAAACGTTTTGTAATGGAGCCAAATGGCCCGGGGTCTTTGGGGTACCGCATTTCATCAGTACTGATGCTCACCAGGACTGCGAAGCACGTGACGATGTAATTTTTGAAATCAATTATAAGGTTATCCAGCAAGCGTGATAAAACTTTAAAATAGAATTTAATTTTTAAAAATACAAGTATAATATCAGTGATTTTTTTTAATTTGAAACATAATTCAATGCTATTAGCCTTTCCTTTACGGTGCTAAAAAAAAACATGCATTCCGGTGGTGTAAACTCTGTACATGTAAATTTTTGCCATTTTCAAGATGGATAAATATGAATATTTTATCTTATATTAATCATTAAAATAATAATTGACATATATATAAGTGAATATATACATCAATTATTGTGTACAAGTACTAAAATCGAGAAAAAACATTGATCATCACGAACAACAGCATAAGGATGCGTAAGACATATCTAACCTAGGCCAGCGCATGCCACTAAAATGACCATCAGCATCCGAAAATCCCCCACACTGCGCCGTTTGCACCTCTCCGCACGTACACATCCACGTATTGACAAATTCACATCAGGTTCTTCGAGAAAACATTTTTTGTTGTTGCGTATGGTAAATACTATAAATAAAAAATAATTAGAGGCAATGTCAATTCAGTTTACATCATCGGAGAGGAAAGGTTACCGATGGAATATAATTTCATTCAAATGTGCACCACAGTGACACAGTACATTCTTTGGATACAATTTTTAGCCAATCTTCCACATAAATCTTGTGCTATTTCACCAATTACATAATTATGTTGTTTTATATTTGTTCAATTGCTATTGGTTTATCAGCATAAAAAAATTACTTTATTATCCCCACAGAAAATATTCTAACGGAGAGATACCGCATGATTTAGGCGGCTAAATCGATCGTCTCAGTTTTTGATGTTTTAATAACTTATAAATGTTGTATTGGAACGACATGTTTCAACGGTCCTTGATAAAATGGCAGGCAATACTGAACAAAAATACAATGACAGCTGTCAAAATATTAATAAACATGGCTACTATTCTTATTTGAAATTCTATCACATTTTTTGGATAACCTGTATAAACCCGCACAAGCACGGTGTCTTAATCAACGCTTTTTACATCTACAGAGTCATGAAAATGATTTACAAGTTTCCATGTGCTGTGTCACTTGTTATGTCCCAACGACAAAAGATACCGTGTTACAATTTAATGACCAGAGGCATTTTATGAAATATAAGGTTGACATACTTTTTTATCTCTGTTTACAGGCAAGTCAAAAAACCTATTAAATATTGGCTATGAGTGTATTACATGTTAAATTTCTTTGCATTTTATTTCATATTAGGTAGATTTTAATATTACTTACGGAAAATTATTGATTGGCGGATGACCACTATTTTTTTTTTGGCATTTGTGTTAGTCTAAATTGTTTCTTAATGTTTATGTATGTCTATGTACAGAAATGTTAACATTATTGCCATAACACGTCATCGCTGCTTTGAATCGCTTTCATCTCATTATGATAATAATGTTGTTAAATACCTTTTGTTACATTGTATTTTGTCTCTTAATTTATTTACATCACCAAAAACGCCTCTGTAGAGGTAAAAATAAGTGAAAAACATTAAGCTAAAGAATTACATTAGACCCGCGTGTTTTTTAAATTTTTTAATTGACGTTACCAAGGACCAGAACTAAACATGGAATAATTGAAAAACAATTTTTCACTTGTGAAAGTCTATATAGTGTGTAAAAATTAATGTTACGGTACCTCAAAACACTGTCAGACCATTGAAGGGCCAGATTTCCAAGAGTCTAATGTACTTCCCCTAGTGCAAGACCAACATTCAATAGATAAATATTGTGTTTTCTGTGTATCCGACCCCTTTGACTGAGGTTTCGGATCCCATTGCAGGGTCCATCATTAGGGTTAATGTCGCTGATGCAAAGTGTGAGTACTGTAATGGGATCCGAAACGTCGGAGACACACGACAGAGTAGCCCAGAAAACTCTACATGGAAGATTCTGAACAGCTGTGAAAACATTTTTAAATATAATGTTATTTAATTATCAATTATAAATTGTTTTTCTCTTTTTCACATCTATTTTTATCTCATCTCTTCTTACATAGCACCGTAATATATATGAAATACTTATAGTGCATTATTGAATCAATCAATACTATTTTATACATACAACAAAAAAATGAATAGAATCTGAGAGCAAATTGTCCCATATAAATCGCAGAGAAAATCGTCACATATATGTAAATCTAAGAGCAAATTGTCCCATATCTGAGGGCAAAAATGCACTCAATCTTTAGTCAATAACTTACATTAAAAAGTGCCAAATATTGGCACCAGGCAATTATTTGCAAGTAATGAATATCTTACATTTAACAGAGAACATTCCATGGTTGTTCAATGTTCCACTGACTCTATACCAGGGTTTTCCACCAGCAGAGATATTAATCAGGAGGACGACACAAAGCTACCATTGGTGACTCATACATACAGAACCACTCATTTTGTTACATGTATCAGACACATGTATCTTATCACCCCTGCATAGATTGTGTTTTTCTGGTTCTGATCTGTGTACAGACCATTGTATTTTATTTTAGTCTCTTTAAGCATTATCTGAAATTTATTCAAAGTTCAGAGTTTTGTGGTCCGCATTGTGGTCTAGTCATTGAGTAGAATATACCGCGTGTGCAAGGAATGCGACCTTATTATAAATGTCAACAAGTCCAAAGTGATGGTATTCGAGAAGGAGGAAAGCAACACACCGTGCTTAAGACTGTTTGGAACAAGTAGATGAGTTTGTGTATTTGGGAAGTATGTTTGATAGAAACGGAAAGGAGGGTGACTGCAGGGAATAAAGTGAACGGCGCTTTGAATGGAATTATATCTAATGGAAACTTGTAAACTGAGGCAAGACTGGCTGCACACAGTTGAGTACTGGTACCGACACTGATGTATGGAAGTGAGGCCCGGAGCTGGCAGAAGAGAAACAAAAGTAGACTGAATGCAGTGGAAATGAGATTGCATGCAGCAGATCTTAATATAGTGAGTAAGATTAAGAAAGGATCACTTAGGTATTTGGTGATATGGAACAGATGAATGATGTGAGAATGGTAAGAAAATATACGATGCGTGTGCAGATGGCACCAGAAATAGAGGACGAGCTTGTATAAATGTGGATGAGGCGAAAATTGTGTGTCAGGACAGAAGAGTGTGGCATTTTATCCTTTCTGCCTATCCCCCCGCTGGAGAAACGGCGTGATGGTAAATAAGTATATTATTGTGACAATTTAATTTCTGGAATGGCCACATAGTCGCCCGTGATGTGATTTTATAGAAATCACAGAAGTATTCATTTTTGAACTAACATAAGTGTGTAAATTTCAAGCTGATAGAGATAAATCACCTACTGAGAGATTTTCTGGTTAAAAAAGTGAACATCCAATTAGATACTATCAATAATAAGTCCGATGGTCACTTATGGTTGCGGAACGTGGCGCTTAACTCAAATCAATGAAAAAAACTACCAATATTTAAAAAATTTATGAACCTACACTAGAAGATGGAATGAAAATGAATAATAAGCAAGAAAAGAAAACAGAGGGTGAGTGCCATGTGCCCTTCCCCTTTTTGCTGGAAAAACCTTATCTGCCGGTCCTGGCTTCACTTTGCCAGAAGGAACTTTTTTTATTTTTGTGTATTGTCTTCTTGTTCCCTGTACCCTTACACACCCCTGTGTGCGAGGGAGTTAGGAACCGCTATTTGTTGTCCCTCTCGTGTGTATATTTAATCTATTACTGTTGTGTGCATTTGATTTATTTTGTCTTTGGTTTGCAGCCATGCCACGTTGCATTTCCGCATAACATGGTCGCCGAGTAGTGTTAAAAAATGCCAACCTGGCAGTGAATGTGTGGTGAATGGGTCATTAACTGAACAAGAAACAATAGTAAGATTCATAGACCGCAATGGACTGGTAGTGCTGAAAGAATGCCAGATGACAGAACACCAAAGATGCAGTGATGGCGAACCTTTTGGGCTCGGCGTGTCCTAGTTTCAGAAAATCTTACTAAACTTTGCTAGCGTGTCAGCCAAAAAGATAATTTTTCAATTTAAATTTAACTGGAAAAAAATATAGAACGTATTATTTGATTTGATATTAATTAATTAATTGCTTATTTCAATTAATTGGCACCACTGGGTTTCCTGGTTTACAATAATGTGCATGTGTGTGTGTGAGTATTGCCGCCCTTTTTTCGGAAAGATAAGAAGACGGTAACCGACAGGCGTCATTCAGTTACATCCCGTGCTTCGACTAGTCCAGCGGTCCAAATAAACAACAACATGGGACCAGAAAGACGGTAAATAAAAAGGTTAGTTCAGTTCATATGTCATACGTGTGCTTATTGTTAATCGGAAACCTGGGCACCAGCTATCTAAGGCATTTACATAAACACTGATATTAATGAACGCTGGCATGTCATAGATTCGCCATCACTGACCGTGCGGAGGAAGACTGAAGTAGGATGGGAGAGTCCGGTAACTGAAGAAGAATGGCCAGGGTCAGGAGTCAGTGGGAGCTCTTGTGGAAGAAGAAGAATTAGATCATCCTGACTATTCAGCCGACTTAGTTCCCTGTGCTGCGCTGAAGGGACTATGTAATATATCTGATATATACCAAAATGTGAGTCAAGTACTCGAACAAGGAGAGTTTAGCCACTAGTATAGTATATAGTTTTTAGAGGTGCATTCCGTGAATTATTTTGTGAATACCTATCCGTGAAGTGTTACATTTAAAACATATTCTATATATAAGAAATAATATACATAATAAATAACAATTTTGTGTAAAATATAATATCACACTGTGTTTTCAACAGGAATCAATACAAAATATTCACTAAAAATTAAAAACACTAATATTTGGGTTTGGAAGGGTATCGACAAGAGTAATCATTTCAGTTTACAATGTGCCGCCTCGTCTGAAAATTAACAAAGGAATGAAATAATACTAAATATAATTCTAAACTCACTGAATTAATAAAAAGAAAATACACGACACGAGTGTTGAAGACTACAGAATCAGAGGGCGTCCGCAAAAGACCTGGCGTGATCGGATAAACCAACTATTGTACAATGGCCCCATTAATAGCACTGATGGGAAAATTTATGAAAATGTTCGAGGCAAAATGATGTGTTAGATCAGAAGAATGTGGCGTTCTATCCTCTGCCTATCCTCGTGGAGAAACGGCGTAATGGTAAGTAAATTAGGTGTTATTATTTTTTGGTCTACCCAGTATACAGAATCACTTAACTGTTTGAATGTCAAATTGTTCTCTGTGTCTAGCAGTTTTATAGTATATCATATATAAAATTTATATATAAAGCAGAGAGTAGCTCTCTACTTAGAAAAACCGGCAATGATACTCTCTGTAATGTATAATCCTCTTACGAGAGTTCAAGAATTGGCACTCAGAGAATAGTGAAATAATCGCTTTTAAATGTTTCTCTCAAATATCATAATTTACATGCGTTAACCGTGAAAAATATGATATTAGTACGTTGATAACAGTTACACTGGAACAGTGGCATTTTTCACATGCGCCATCATGTGGATCCTAAGATTATCGCTCCGGTTACATGAGAAGCTGCAGTGCTCGCAAGTAAAGGGCTTCTCCGCAGAATGCGTGAGTTTGTGCGTCCTGAGGTTGTCGTGCCGCTTGCTCGTGTACTCGCACTCGCCGCACGCAAACGGCTTGTCCTTTAGGTGCCGTATCTTGTGACTCTTGAGGTTCCTGGCGCGTTTGCAGCTGTAGGAGCACTCGTCGCAGGAGAACGGCCGGTCTTCGGAGTGCGAGAGCATGTGCTTCTTCAGGAGGGAGGACATTTTGCAGGTGTACGCGCAGACTGAGCACGCAAACGGCTTTGTATCTGAGTGGCCCAATTTGTGAATTTTTAAATTGCTCGCCGTCTTGGATGCGAAGTCACACTCATCGCAAGGAAAGTTCTTTTCTTCCGAGTGCACGACCATGTGCTTTTTGAGCTGCTTCGGAAAATAGCACCTGTAGTCGCAGACTTCGCAATAAAATTTCTTGGTGTCCGTGTGCGTCATCATGTGGATCTTTAGCGTCCGCGACTGCTTGCATGAATAATCACACATGCTGCAGAAGAAAGTTCTTTCATTAGAATGCTTGATTTTGTGACTGCGCAAGTTTCCCGATGTCCGGCATGTATATTCACACAAGTCGCAAGCGTACGGCTTGTCTTCCGAATGCGTTAGTTTGTGAATTTTCAGGTTGTGCAAGAATCCGCAAGCGTAGTTGCATTCATCGCAAAAGAAGCTCCTTTTCATGTTGTGCCTGGCCTCGTGATTCCGGAGATTCCTCGGTGTGGAGCCGATATACGAGCATCTACCGCATGCAAAGTGTCTATTTTCGTGGGTCATCTGATGCATTTTAAAATCATACACACGTTTAGAAGTGTACGGGCAATGGTTGCACGTGAAATGTCTATTGCCCTTGTGAGCGTCCAGGTGATCGTAAAACTCGTCAGTATTGTGAGAGCAAAACTGACACAGCTGGCAGTACAGTTTGTCGGGTTGCTGCGTATTGCCTTCGTTTTCCGGATCATTGTTTCGGTCTTCCGATTGGTTTTTGTCGCATTCATCTTTAATGGATCCGTGTTCAAGTTCTGCGGCAGACCGTAAATAATCTATTTTGCGCGAGTATTTTTGATTTATATCCGTGTCGTACTCAGTTTCGTCATACGCAACCGTGTCAGAGTTGTGGACTTCATTTGTGTCAATAAAATCATCGCATTCCTCTTTTATATTAATTGTATTTTCATGACTGTGATTCTGAGGGCCTTGGAGACTGTTTTTCACATATTCAGTGCGGCCTTCGATCTTCAGATCACATTTTGGGTAGGCTAGGAATGATTGCTCCATCTGAAACAAGTTGAAAACAAATTGTAATATAATCTCAAATCATATCAAGTATGGAAGTTTCAACAGCGGTTAGACAAAGTCATATTCTACAAGGGGGGTATTTTCAGAATATTTATTTCTTACTGAAGAAGTGATAAGGCGACTTGAAGAAGAAATGCTAAACCTTCCAGCGTCCCTTAGTCTAAATCTTAAAAGTAAATCTTTAATAAACAGCAACAGAAAAGAAAGAATATAAATAAGAAAGCCGGTACAAATGTGAGAGGTACACATGCAATTGTGAAATCAGTAGAAAAGCACATACACCATAGGTAAAGACATATCGTCACCATCAGCAGCAACACCACATATCTCCATTTTTTGTCAAATTAAGATATAATATTGGATTTGAATTTTTAACATCACTAGTTTCACGATAGCATCCGCTAGGGGCATGCAGATCAAAGAAATGTAATTAATTTAGTTTAGTTCAGTTTAGAAAGCATCTGCTCCTCTTTGCACCTCTAGAAAGCTAAGTAATATTACAAAAATCATTTAAAACACTAGTTTCTCTCGTGTCTCTCTCCTGTAAAGTACAAAATTCTTAGACGATATGTGGTGTAACAGCAACAGCTGACAGAGACGATACAGTGAACGGTGATTCTAAGAAAAAATAAAATAAAACAAAAGATAAAATTACATAGGTAATAATATCAAAAAATAAATAGTAGGTTTGTGAAAACAGTAAGGCAACATAGACAATTCAGAATGAAAGGAATGTAGATAATAAAGAGGACTGAAGTGACTTCACTGTATTCGAAGCGAGTCCACATACTAACATATATACAACCTTTTCATAAATGTGGAGATTGAGGGGTGAGAATTGGTGAGCGTTATATATATATAAGTCAGCCGAAGACAGGATTTAAGCTCTGTAATTACCCCATATTTCCATTTATATTTTCCATTAAATATAAAAAATAGCTTTGTTTCTATGGAGATATCTGATATTTGTTTAATAACAGTGCCTTTGCAGGTAATTGTAATCCAGTAATTGTGTGTTCTTAGTGATTAATTTTAGCACACGGAGTGCAATATTCTGATCCAGGATTGTACCTGCGGGCACCGCTGCGGAGAGCACGGCTCCTGTATGAGCGGCACCTCGATGAAGATCATGCGCTCGTCCTCTGACGCTACCTCCTGCTTCACATCGGCCGCGCTCGCCGGTCTGTAATGCAATAAAAATTAATTTTCGCTAGAATAATAATAATTCAGTGAAATGACAACTTTGATAGGAGTAATCCCAAACAATGCAGGGAATTAAAGCTCCGTGACTCATGGAAAGGATGTCAGGAATCAAAAGATGGTGTTAGTACTCAGCGTCACCAGGTAAACCAGCTGGAAACAGTGCGACGAAAATTTAGTTAATAACATTCTCAAGTTCATTCATTATTCGAGGCTCTATCTTGGGAGGTTGCTCCGTTGGAGGATCCATCACAAGCTATCAATCTGTCATCTTCTGTACTGAATGTGACTAACTAACTAACTCAACATCGCATCAGACACACTTGAGCAGAGAGGATAGAGAACGCCACACTCTTCAGTCCTGGCGTATCACACTTGCCTCGTGCACATTCGTACATCTTCCCATGCACGCTCTTCGGCTGTTCGGCTTATCCAATTACGCTAGGTCTTTCTCATATGCCCTCTGTACTATCCGTACGTACCAATCTTTCACACGTGGGTTTGTGTGACGGCATTCAGTTTGTTGTTATTTTTTTTGCCAATACCAGGCTTCGTGTAACGTTTTGAATTGAATTAAAGACATCACCCGAACAACGATGTGCGGCACATTTGGGTGATTTTACAGGGACTGAGAAAAACTGCTTATTTTATCTAACGACAAGAAAAAATAATTTATACATACATTGATACAACTTATATATTATTAGATGGCTTTCAAATAATAGAATATAGGTTCGAAAATTTGTTGTCAAAAATACTGTTGCTGTAGCATAGTTGGTAATGCACCTTCCCCGGATTGGAAAAGAGATCCAGGTTCGAATTCCGGTAGCGCAACAACAGTATTTTTCGATAAAATTGATTTTATATGTATATCTTTGTAATTAATACATTTAATTAGTATTTAAAATATCACAGAGCGTCATAATAAGAATATGTTCTCCTTAATGTTAATAATATACTTTTTTAGCAAATTACTAAACCAAAGTTTGCGTAATTTGGTGTACAATAGTGTTGCACACTTAACTCTACACAGCCGAAAATGTGCTGCACATACATTGCTGTCACCCTTGACATCATCAATCGCATTCAGGGCTCAATTCGTCGCACTCAACCTTGCCCAACAGCAGATGGACGAGGAGAGAAATGAGTCGAGATGTCTCACTTACGCTTATCAAATGTCAGTCCATTGATGTTCCGTTTGTCAGTAGGGTGAGTTGAAATCTCCCCAAATAAATGTTTATAATTTAAAACCTTAGAATATATAGTTGTAGGTATCTATGGTTCTAGATGACATTTGTGCCATATTTTTCGGGTCTCGTTGTCAACCGAACGCGTTTGAGTTGTTGTCTCCCTCTACCAATCTCTGGAGTTATCCCCAGATCACAATCTCAACGTGTTTACATTTTACAGAGATTTACTGGTTATCTCAACTAAATCTAATCTAAATCTAAAGATTTGCCTAATGAGACACGATGAACGCGCCACTGAACGCTGTGGACGCGGGTCGTGATAGCAATTTGTTGTCAATAATAATTTGTGAAAATTTTAATAAAAATATCAACAAAAAAATAATCCACACGAAATGAGGGCACAGTTACGTCGCGGCCTATTTAACGACAGAGGCGCTGGGGCGGCTCTTGCGCGACGAGGCGGGATGCTGTAGACTTACAGTTCCATCACAGGCTGGCGGAAGAGTCCAGGAATCCGGTTCGGCTGTGTGTTTATTTACGTTTTTGACGCAAAACTCTTGCCAAATTGACAGCGCCATCTGACAGCTGCGGGCAGAGAGCACCCTAGAGCGGGGACCAGAGACAAGATTGCTGTGCTCCATTTCATACCGTCCATCTGAGCTATCCAATTATTCTAACCTAATCTAGATTGCCTTTTCTAGGTAGTGTTTTAATGTTGAAAATATAATTTAATATTAAGCAAAGGTCTACCAAACTAGCGATGATCGATCTGCTGGAACGCCAGTTTCAGTTTCAGTTCTAGATGAATATCGGATCATTTGTTTCGTTATTTTTTAAAATGCATGATTTGATATTTTTAGTTTCTTTTCCGTCGTTTTTAATTTTGATTCTGTAGAACCGGTAATTACGATATGTCAGTATTGACTTATAGTGATCTCAATCTGTCGAGCTCGGCTCGTAGTACATCTCTCGCCCTTACAGCTAACTCTATAGTTTCTCCAGCCAGATACAACGCTATTTGGTTGTTCCCAGGATAATCTCCTTTTTTAGGTTACCACTTTGACGCATAATGTGGCCGAAGATTGGAAGAATCTTTTGTTCACTGTTGTAGATAAGACTTCATTCGTGCATCGTGTTGTTCAGGGGATACGTAACATCCCTGTCTCCAGCAATACATTTCGAAGATATGAACTATGTATCAACATAATTTAGTATAACTTTGCAAGTCCCACCAGATTCCCTTGGGGTTCTTCATACTTAGAATTGCTTGGGTTGAGTTTTTGTAACAATATATTATAACTCAGTGACAATTATATTTTATTATAAATAGTATTACAGTAGTTGACGATTGTATAACTCAGAGATAGACTAATAACTATTGCGAAGTGGCGATGGAAAAAAGACACGTTCCCCCAGTGACGGGCTCTTATAACCATTGTCCCCCACCACTCATCTAACACACACACACACACACACATGTCCAAAGTGACAGTTCTCCTAGCTATCTTACCATATTCTCTACAGTTGGTTTATAGTTATTTTAGCTAGTTTTATGCGTCTTGGAATTTCCTGCCCACTGTCACCACTGTTCATGATAAGTGCGTCTTCTTGGACTACCTTCATAATTTGCTATTTGGGAACTTATTGTAATGCAATAGCATGATTCAATGATTCAACTTAATAGTAACCGGATAAAAATCACCGGGATAATTATATTTTGACGGCTCGCGTTTATTAGTTATTATAGACTCGGAAAGGTCACCAGTATGATTGTATTTGTGATATACCAGAAGGTTGAGTCGAATGAAACAGTACTTACGATAATTGCGTTTATTTACAGAAGAAGCACTATTGTAATTAAACTATTTGTTACATTATACAAAGTTCAAGATAAACGATGTTGAGATACGTGCGAGAAGATGTGTGTTCGAGGAGGTGGCCGGGAGAAGAGTGGTCGGTTCTATGGCTTCTCGGACTGGTTCGATCGCGGTGTATCGTTCTCTGCAATTTGAGTGTTTATTCATGCTGATCTGTGAGACGCGAGCAGGGCCTCTGTAGTATCAACCGCTGCTAACCAGTTCAAGGAGTTTACAAAGTGATCAATTTTTTCCTCATTTTTGTAAGAGTTTTCACAATAACTGTGCGATGTGCGTTCCGTAACTAGAATTACTTCACACAATCAAACATCAGCTGCAATAATGTGTTAAATGTTATGTACGGCAGGTTCCACAGTGTTGAGACTTCAGTTACTCGATTGATTCCGTGGAACCGGTTATTACAATATTGAGTAACCCGGTGTCCTAGTGACTTAATAGTAATCGGTTAAAAATCACCGCGACCCAAATATCGCTAAAGAAAATAGTAGCCGTGAAAGTGGACTCCTTTCTGCGAGTGTATCGTGTCCTGCTTACCAACACGAACCATTACATTTATTATACACTTAAATGCATCTTTCAGTATTGATATTTGATGACACCGCATACTGTATCCATCAAAGTAACTGACCGCCATCTTACTCGGCACACGCCAAGATGGCGGCAATAGTACAGCAGACAACTAATAATTATAGGAGATCTACGTGTACTATCGTGTCCTTTGTTAAATCGAAATCTGTGCTCGCGGATTGTCCCACCAATCTCAAGCGACGATGTGCGAGTTTATCTACTGATCAAAATCTCAAAACGCGCTCACGACACTGAGATTTACGTCTTCTAAATCTCTGAGACTTATCGTATCGCGTCTCGTGCCGTGGGCGCGGGCTTTTAAGTGAATCGGGAGCGGTATTATCGTCTTTCGACTCGAGGTACGACAAGTGGAAAAAATATAAAATTAAAAAGTGATTATTTTAAGTATTTCCCGTTCCTGTCCCGTTAACGACTTCCAATAAACAGAAGCGGCGTAATATAAATATTAGGCTCTGGGTGGACTCTCGGCTAGTCAGAACAGAAGCGACATGACGATGTCACGCGCCAGACTCGTCCTGAGTTTAGAACTGCTGACGGTATATTTCTGCTTATTTCTCCAAACTGTAAACACTTCTCCCGATACAAATGTACCGGTCGAATCTAAAGGTAAATGGCACGTATTTTAAGGCTTCCCTTTCAATAATAATTCAAATTTTCACATTTTTTAAGAAAATGTGTCTTTTTATTATTCATTTATATCAGAAGTTATATTCTAGATTTAACTTTTTTTTAAACCATTACATAGATAGGACCTTTTTACTAATTTAAAACTAATAATCTGAATCTTATTTGCCATAATTAAGATAATACAAGCATTATAAGAAAGACCGCTACCGTTAAATTCATTTTCCGCGTGTCACACAATTGTCTTAATATGGAAAATTCTTGCATAAACGAAATGTAATAATCTTATAATCTGAGTTGAGAGAAATTTAAAAAATTGTGTTATCATGCTGCAGTCTGAGGAGATTATAGGGTGTGTCCAGTAATTACAATATTTAATAGTTTTTTTAAGAGTATATTATGATTTATCGGTAAACACTGCAAGGCGTTTGTTACCCTTGTCCGTTTGATTCGTTACAAGTTTAGTGAGGAATGCGATGGCATCGCTAGTATTTAGTTTTTCTCAGAAACCATATTCAGAACGGAATTACAGATATTATTACGCAAAATAGTAAGAATAATTATGGATCTACGCTAAGAAACTGAACTTACAGAATAACACCGAACCACACGAAGAATAACATGAGATTGAAGTCCTTCAAGAAAAAACAATTTAGGTCCCAAAGACTGCGACGGGCTGACCGTGTTGAATGAATTCCAGATGACCGAGTGGAAGCGACCTGACCTAGAGGTAAACTAGAATAGAACTGGAGCATGATAAAAGTGTCCGGGAACTGAAGAAAAATGTCCAGGAATATTATTGACTAGTGAGGATCTAATTGCGTGATCGGTATCAGCAGGTTATGTATGGTGAAATTGAAGAACCTAACCTCTTCTTGTCTCACGCGTGTTGGTACATATCGCAGTGTTTATAAATATGCGTGTGTGATTATTTTTTTAAATGTCTGCAATAGATGAGGTAGATCTCTCTTTTTATCGTTTTCTATGCAGGGTAAAATTAATTTCTTTAGTCTTAATAAGCTATTGTATATCAATTTATTACGTCGTATTCGAATTATTGTCTAGTGGATTGTTTATTCAGAGAAAAATTGTCATTGGTTCAATTTTTGTTGATTTCTTTACATCGTTAATGGTTTTTAAAAAAAAAATGTTAAAGATATGTCCCGAAGTATATGAAGGAGTTATTTGTGCAAGGAACTTTTCTACTTATATAACAAAATAGATACTATCATTTAGGTGCAGTTAATTTGGAGTGATAGGACCGAGGCCGGGAAAGAGGGTCGCGATTGTTAGTGTGCATATTTATTCCAGGTATCTTCGACTGGACCAGCAAAATCGGGCAGTCGTGCTTCGGCTTCGACAGGAAGACCAACGGGACCTGCCAGCGCTGGAAGTCGTGCAAGCCCAAGAACAATGTGATAGGACTCTGCGGCCTGAAGAAAGTCTGCTGCTTCATGATGATGGAACCAGCCAACAACACCTCGATGATGGGGTCGTCCAACGACACCATGATGATGGGATCGTCCAATGACACTATGATGATGGGACCGAACAACTCCACGGGGAACAATACTGGTAAGGGACAACTCTCGAATGGGATAGAGCGCTACATTCGACTCATCCATATTCATACATCTTCTCATTCGTCGATGGTCGAGTTTAACACGTGTTCCTGCTCTTCCGGTATCTGGTTTACCTGGTCGCACCGAATCTATTTATAGAACTCTCAACACTCCCGCCGTGAAGGACGATCCAAACAACTTGTTCGATCTTTAGAACTATCCAACGATCGGCGGTCGCCGCGTGCGCGTAATATGAACGCGACGTAGATATAATCCTATCCACTACCCCCTCCTCCTATACCATAACGCGACCTATCTGCGGTGTGTTCTCTACGGTTTGTGAATTAGTCAAAATTGAACATTTCAACTGTTAAAGTAGTAGCGAAGGACACCAACTTGTAGCGTTCAAAATTAACGTTTCATTCGATGTATGTCGGTACAACCGGTTGGCCCACTCCTGATGCAGGTCGCAGTCGCTTCGCACTTCATATAGTACAATGAAGTGTGGTTTAGTCGTTATTTAAACAGTTATTGAACTATGTAGTACTTCAATGAAGTGTCTGAAGTGAAGTGTGAGACTTCGCGAGGTATACTTCAATGAACTACACGAAGCGAGTGGCAAACCCTTTCGTCTTTGCGCGTCGCTGAGAGAGAGCTCGGTTCACTAACTCTCAATAGACAATGGTCTAACGTTCTGACCGGCATCAGTTTTGAAAAAATATGGCCATAAAGCATGTGGTCTGATCGGTCTTCATGCCGTGACTTTTTGTGGATCTCAACAATGGTTTGTGGATTTTCTTCACTCCAATATGGAAATTTTGCTTGTTGACGGCCATTCAACCGAAAATGAGCCTACATTTAGTGTTGATAGTTGATGTTGTAGGAGCAATCTCGCTTCAACTCTTACCTACATCTATCCTCGACATCTTCCATAAAGTGGATGGACACAGCTCCAATTGGGTTCTCGGGTCCTCCTCAGTACTACGCTCCACTGCAGCAACAGCTTCTCCGGTGCGCACTGTGCATAGTCTCTATTATCAATTAGAGAATGCGTGGTGCGAAAACGATCCGCGATTACTCGAATGGACGATTATATTGTATCAATATAAGTATAATGGCAAGTTTCGCCAACTGAACTACGATTTTCGAAATAAATTTGTACAACTTGCAAGCGTTGTTCTGGCGTAAGTCTCTTCACGGTGAAATAGCAATACACACTTTATATGACGCAAGTGTTGATGGCACCAGAAATAGAGGAAGACTCGGCGCGACCGGGTAAACCAGACGGTTCTGTCCGGAGCCTCAATAATCGACGAGCTTGTATGAGAAGATATATCAATGTGGATGAGGTGAGAATTGTGTATCAGAACATAAGAATGGCGCTCTATTCTATCTGCCAACCCCCGCGGAAACGGCTTGATGGTAAGTTAGTTTTTATTGTTTTGTATGGCTAATCGTTAGGGCACTATTTTACAAACAATTCTCTCCTCCCTTCCCTTTGCTGCTATTTCTAACGTGTTCAATGTCACCTTGCACAGTGGACCCTGCACACTCTAGGATCCTGAATAAAATAGTCACGGTTTCTGGACCAAATGTTCCGTACGGGAAATAAAGGGTGGTTTGCCGATCTCCGCTTCTAATGAGGTACTAAAACATGAAGCACAAAAGATGTTCAATCTACGGACAGAAACGAGAATATGTTCCCGTCCGCACAGTACCTCCTTTTATTTCGCTTACAGACAATAATCCAATTGATTTATATTTTTCTCACTATTTCAGCGAGCGGAGAGCGACAAGCGCCAGCAGGTGACAATCTTTGTTATTCGAAATCTCTCGCGTATTCCTGGCACATAATTATAACATTTTAATTACTGTCTCGTGTTCGAAACATATAATTTATTTGGCGTCTCCGTGCGTTATATTTAGGAGCTAGGCCTAGAGCCGACGCGGAGGAGCACTCCAGCCCGACTCTGGGACCCACCTTCCGCGGCTTCACCGTCCCCTACCCCGTGCGGCGCCGCAGCCGGGCCGTGACGCAGGCCAGGGTGGACTTGGTGGCCTTCTCCATCGCCCAACCCAACCCGGTCTGTATTTATTATATGACCTACATTAGAGTAGATCGATTAATCTATTAAGGCCCGTCGTGTGATCAGTGGTGACTTTTTACTATGGTCAAAAATGCAATTAAATCGTTGGTCAAAAATGGCGGACTCTTCACAGCTGTTTCAAAAGTTTGAAAGTTGCGCTATACAATTACTCATTCAATATCCCGCTATTTTAGCACACGCATCTTACCACATTGTGAGGCGAGATTTCTTATAAATGCTTTGACAGTAGTAAATTTAAAGTACCAACAACCCGCAAATGTTTCTTACCACAGGCGATGGTACAATTTTACTACCGTGGTCAAAATTTGCTAGGATCACACTACGAGAGATCGATAGAAAGAGACAAAAACTCAAATCCGATATTTGGTTTATGCGTCAAAATTTTAAACAGATGGCTTTAAATAACAAACATTTATGTTGATATGAACGCAACGTTGTGGTCGTTGCGCAATCAAGATTTGCGGTGGTCGCAAGGAGAAGGCGGGAGGTTAGATTAAATTAACACGAGCTTTTATATATACAAATTTACACATTTATTACAATACAAGGAAATATGGAAAAAAAAAAGGAAAATTCTTATTACTAGTTATCTATCTAACCTTAATTAAATGCGGGCGCACTAATTGTTCAATCGTTTTTCTCACTCACTTTTGTCTGTCTTCATGTTTCATTGCGCGCGTATCAAGCGGCATTTGAAGCCCGCTCCTGGTCCAGTTCACGGACGCGTGCTCCGCAGCTTCGCCCGCCACGCGGTCTCCGCGGCCGCATCCAGTTGTCTCGTGGTGGGCGGCAGGGATATCCATCCGCAACTTGCTTCGTGTATAGGCGGGGCCCTCGGATGCCTTCCTGGGGCACATCGCAGCTTCCTTGCGGCTTCGTCTCGAGGCAAAATGGCGGTCGGTGTGAAGCTGCTCGACGGCCGGCCGCAAGGCCGGCGGCACCCCGGAGCGGGTCCGGTGGGTTCGGCAGGCGTGGAGCGAGAGAGACTCGTTTCGGCTAGGCTAAACCCATCCGGCAATGCGCGAGGGAGGGGGTAGCGACCCTTCGTCAACCGCGGATACGTGTTAGGAGCGGGGCGAGGGGGGGCTTGCATCGCCCGGCGCGCGGCCCGCACAGAAATATTGAAATAAAGTTAAATAATAATTTAAAATTCGCGCTGAAAATAATATTCGTAATACGTGAGCGTCACACGTGAAATGCGACCGTAACAATGTATTACGTTTTAACTGTTGCTGGAGAGACTCCGATTCATTCAATTGATGAACAGAACGCAAATGGTTAATGAGTCGACATTCGTTATTGTTATATGATGCACCAGCTATATCCCGCTGTGCAGTCGTGACAACCGGCTGCGCCAGTTGTTATATACCACGGCGCAACTTCGTATCGCTGCGCCAGTGGTTCTGTTCTTCCTCGAAGATTATCGGTGTAGATCGTGACGTGGACAATACTCGTTACAATATTGTAGATTACAGCAGTTCTTAGCACTATCTGGTTGGAAGCGGAGCGGAGAGCGCCGACTCCCGCCGTCAGTCGTATTTATCGCATTTCCCTCGATGTCCGTCCACACGCACACTTACACAAATAAAGGTCGAAGTTTTGGTCATGGCACTTCAAGAATGTGTTGTGTATCGACAATATACTGATAATACCGATAAATATTATTTCTATAAAATAAATAAACATTAAACTAATCTATTTACTTACTATATTTTTGATAGTGTCTATGTACATATACTAGCAACAGATACCGACTGAGCAGTGCCATGAGTAAGCAATCAAACCTCTATCCTTTTGTCCCGTACGCGCGTGCGCCTGTTGTACCATCATTCCATAGACATCGCAGTTATGCAACAGGCGCAAGACGATGGAATCCCTGAGAAATGACGGCTGGACGCCCTGAACGCGCCTCCCGGTACCGACGTCAGCGGCAACCATCGGGAAGACAATCGCCTATCTGCCGTCACGCCGACCACAGGCTTTAGTAGCTACTAGCACGCTACTTTGTAAAACAGTGTTGAATAGATTAAGCTGTTTTCCGCCATCATACATATTCCTCACACTCACCGATCACTCGAACACAGTGGAGAACTGGGAGATATAGGGCCTCAGTCTCGCGCATGCAGCACACGTATACCGCGATATAATTCACACTTTCTTTCGCCACAACGCAATTAAAACACATATATCTGATGACTCCATATCTGGCGGCACACATAATACTTATTTGATCTTTAAATTTTATATTTAAAATAATTTAAATGACCTTCTATAGACGTTAATTATCATCAAAGAATCTCAGATCAGATACAGATTATCAGGAGTGAGATTTTAAAGAAATTTCCGACTATGAATTTCTCAGCTTGTGTACACACCACATATCATGGTCCTCCTTTTCCTTACTGCTTGTCTTCAGTGTGAATAGTGACCTTGATGTCAGCAGACGTCAACATGAATGATATTTATTAGAACGCGACATCGCGAGAGTATGAGCGGTGTGGATTTCGTTCAACTCCGGTGTATTGTTTTGGATATCCTGCGAATTGTGTGCGCGGTGATATTGTTAATTGTTGTTTTAGTGTGCCGCGGGAAGTTTGTCCGGGAGTAACGGAGGCATCATACGCGAGGTAAGGCGAGCAGTCCTTCAGATTCTAATCCCTACCCATCATCGACGCTTATCCGTTATATCAAGTACCCTTTTTTTCTTCCTTCCTTTACTCGCCCCCCCCTTCGGCGATTCCGATTTACGACCGGAATAGTCGTAATCCGATCCGCGGGACGCGCGACTCGAAGATCGCGCTATATATCTTATTCGGCGCGGGATCTACGTCACTTTTCCAGAGATTTCTCCCGAGGTTACATAAAATACAGTTTATCAGTCCATATTCTCTGCCTCCGCATGCACCTTTACTGACTCACTGAGATCAAAGTCTCATTGAGAGATCATCGCAGACACGAGCCTTTAGAGATTCGCCCTCTCGCACCTTACTTCACGCTCGTCAAATATCATTGTGATAATAGCTAGTAGAGTGATTTTGAATCTCCCCAGTAGCAATTAAAACTGAATAAATGTTTGTAATACGAGGGCGAGCCAAACAATATCTACCTTCAAGGTTGTCACACTGCCTTCAGCGTCTTCTTTGAACATTACTCGCAGTTCTGCCCCATCCACATAGAGCTCGACTAAAGTAAAGTCTGTGTAAATAAACTTTTCAACAAAAGATGTAGATCGTTTTTGACTCGCTCTCGTATTGATACGAGATATATTGAATGACTTGTGCTGACTGTCAAAATGGATCAACGGTGTTTTTATCAACGTGTTAAATCAAACCTGTGTTAAGCTTATAACACTGTTTTGGGCATACATTTAATTATTGAACGAAATTGCCTTCCCCTCCCGGCCTCACGCCGACTTTGAACCAATACGGTTACACGTGTACGGCACAGTTTACAATATCATACTAATTTGAGGGTTCACATCTATACTGTGTCGGAACCATTGACGAAATAGTGAGTTAAAATATACAGTCCACGTCTTTGGAAATGTCAGGAGAATCCGGATTGTGGTGAGTGACTCTTCCTTCCTATCCTGAATTCTTTCGGCATTTATGGTTTGAACGCAACACTGTACCCGGTATTGAGGTGCTTTTCAACTAAATCTTTGACTTTTGGTGGTCACGCATTCTAAAGGGCGCGAGACTTTTATGTGCGTGGCAATTCGGAGATTCAACGATAAAGGTCATAGTGTATAATTCTCGACCTCCAACATGTTGTGAATTCGTTAAATCTTGTTGTAATACGTGGGTGGTTTTTTCAGGCTGGCGTGTGCTCGGACGATACATTCTCCGCATCCAGCGAGGGATCCACGGAGATAGTCCTCTGCGGGGACAACCTCGGACAACACTGTGAGCCTTTTACCCTTTTCATATGAAGCTAGATACATCATCTAGCGGCGGTTGGATCGTTGTGTGCTTATAGACCACACTCCGCCGCGCTATACTATAGTAAGGAATGATGGGCTGGCTACTTACCGAGTCGCTGAATTTACTTTATGATCACGGGACCTGATGTCTACCTGGTTCAGCACGGGGTAAGATAGCACCGTGTGTCGATATGAAATATTCGGTTGGCACATCATTTCGTGTAACGCAAGCTAAGCAAGTTTCAAACCACGAAGGTTCTGATTCCTGTCTACATTATACAGTGTAGACAGAGATGTTCGGGCCAGCTGACCGGGGGCGGCTTATCGTGCACTTGCTCAGCTTGACACAATTTATTTAAGGTTAGTATAAAAAGTTGAGTTAAAATAACATTATTTGAATGATCGATCATATTTATATGTGAATCAGAAGATACCATTCGGTCCATCATTTCTGTTCGTGATGTTTCTGTATTTACTTCGGTTTGAAGCGAGGATGGTACCAAAATAACCCGATTATTATTGATAATAATGATAATCGTTGTAAACCTACAGCAGGTAGTAGGTGTAGGCTCGGCAGAAAAGTGGTCGTTCGTCACGGCCCGCTGATGGCGTTTGCTGTGTCTGCTGTGTCGTCATCCGTATTGGGCTGTAGATAAATGATAGCCGGTACTGCGTCTATTTCACGAGAGTTCAGATGCCTGCATTAAATATTATATTTTTTGGTTCGCCCCGCATAACCTCGTAAGCATATCACTGTATTTTGTCTTATGGTTTTCAGTTTTATTTAAAGTTTAGAAAGCGTTTTTTTATTTAATGTAAATGTTTCTTCCTCGATAGTTTTTTCATTCTAAACACTCGTAACAACGTTCTTATATATTGATCCCTTTCCACAAACCTTCCATGAAGTATATTATTGACAGAATAGGCTAACGCACTTTGTACAAATCAAAGGTAATTGAACTCGGAACCCCGAGAAACAATATTACATGTTTTAACTTATCTCCTCATCTCTCAATAGTCCCGCTACAAGCACTCATCCACCGACCACCGCCACTCCACTGTCAGTACCTAATTACTTGTATGTCTACCATCTAAGCCTTGTGTAGTCAGTTAAATACTTCACCTGTCGACGAGAGTTCATGTTTCTCCCCGAGCAGTGCTATTAAACTCAAGTAGAGTTATAATATTGTTTCATTCATATCCATCTTCAAACATATGCCAAGTTTAGTTTAAAATGCAAAGCTACAAAGTGTTTAACCAACAGTAAATATTCTCAACAGTTTACCTTCATTTCGGCGACTCGGAGAGCGCGCTGCTGACCTTCAACATAGCCGAGAGGAGAGCAGACTCTACGCTCAACTCTCCAAACTGGATGATCAGAATCACACAGCTGGAGAATCCTGGAAATACGTGAGATATATTTTTTTTGAAACAGTTTCAATACAAGTGTCTTTCGAAGCAACATTGATACGAGTCACAGATGTCCAGTCAGAGAGACCAGAGTCGGTAAACCAGGCTCGTATCAACTTTAAAGGTACAGACGTACCGGCCCGTAATTCAGTCACTTCTCTCGCGGCCGGCTTCTTGTCCAGACCACTGACCAGCAGATGCTTCGCGTCTCACTGTGTCTACTTACCTATAACTGTGCAACTATCTTGATTAAGCGACATTAACTGTAAGTTATTATTATTTGTTCCACGCACTCCAGCCACAGCTACACACAATACTCTCTGTGATATCTTACTCATCTGAACACAGCGGACAGCCGGGAGATATAGGGCCCTGGCATCCACTCATCACCGCTATTTCACCGTAACATATAATGTTCATACCTGTACTGGTGACATAAATAGGGGAGCGGTGGCTATTGTGTGGTACATTAATGTAGGTTGTAATTTTTCGTTAAATAGCGAGGACGAATTGAAACTTTTTATTGGATTTATGTAGCTTTTGGGCGTGGTTTTGGCACGCCACTACATAGCTAATATCTTGCCATTTTAGTTGCCATCATGGCGTGAAGTAGTGAGCATTGCGCGTTCACAATAGCGATATCTGTATATCGTTTATATCGATGAAAAACTAAGACGGTTGTTCAGTATTCGTAAATTATTATTGCAGTGACTTTTTAGCCCGCCGTTCCCTGAGGAAAGGTCTGGAGGTCGATCATTTTAGAGCGCTCTCAGGCGCTAAGGTGATCGATTCCAGGCTCTGGTTGCTCGAATGCGAATAGTCACATTGAGAAAGTGACAAGAAAGGTGGGACGCTCCACGCAGGGCAGATAGACTTCTCCCCTTCGTGGGGATGAAAATGAAAGGTGCGGATGGTCCTCCGGCCCTGGACCACTACGAGATGCAGACGATCTCGGGTGGTGGGCATTTCATGAGTAAACTCTTCGATTTAGGACTTGTCCGTGAACCGTTGTGTGTTTGCGATCAGGTGAGGCAGACGCCGGAGCATATCATGGGCATTGCGGGATTAGAAGGAACATGCGGCCATGTCTGTGGGGTACTAGCAAGACCACGATAATTCCCTATTTCCATTCCCTCATCCCTCATCAATCTCTATTTTCTATCTAACCCATCCCTTCTGATTCTCATCATCCATCGCCAGCGACATGCTTCGGTCACAACGGTACTAGACCCCGTACGGTAGCATTATATTACATTACGTTCCTCTATAATTGGATAATTGTATGAATTACAGCCGCACGGATCACGGAGTAGGAAGACAATCTGACCCTGGTGTACCCCCGACCGACGACCTCCTAGGTAAAGTTTCACTTTAGTATTCCACTACAGACTAGCTGGATCTGAACTTCTTCTTCTTTAGCCTGTGCCTGTATTGCTGAATACGAGCGTGCCTCGTCGCTCTCCGGTCGCCGGTTTTGTGCCTCCCCCAACAACTGTACAGGCCTTCTCTCGGCTCGTGTTCACAGATGAGATTTTCGACTCCAGACAGAAATTGTGCTACCGTGATATTTCAAAATTTCGGTTTTTTAGTCCCCGGTGTCTCAGAGATTCGTCGCCTCACGCTCCACTTCACATCGGTTGTACATCAAACGACAAATGTACGACCATTGATGTTCCGTTCATCAGTTAGGTAAATCTAAATTTCCCCAAGAACGAATGGTTTTTATTTATCTAACTTTCAAAAATTAAAACTTCATTTTGTTTTTTTATAATTTTTTCGTTTTATTTCATGAAGACAAGGGTGAAAAAATCTTTTTTACAACCCCATTTACTTTATTTTAATATTTTTAGTTTACATTGAGAATAATGGTTTCGTAATAGGTGTACCAAAAAATGACATATTTTTCGTTCACCGTTTTCAACGATTAGTTTTGCTTTGACTACCCACCCTTACGCGACTTATACTGTGTTATTCTGGTGACTATACATCGTACCAAAAGTGAATTGTAATTTATAAAACTACAATTTAACAACCCTATTTACGGAAACAGACCAACTTGTGCCAAATTCGTTTCTTGAAGAAAGAGATAGCGACAAGTGCCACTAAAAGTGGTAGCCTCGGAAGTGGAAGATCTATTAAAGTGGATGACGTCATACTGGCTGCCGAAATCGACTTTACCTATTGAAAAAATCGCTGACAAACTCGGCTACTCTCGTGGTCAAGTATTCAACTGCGCGTGTGGAGGGATACGAGGGGCACGAACTAAGCGAAGAATACCTGGTGATCGAACAGACGAAACCCACCGCTAAGCACGTACTCAGAACGAAAAAATCCTGTTTCGCGGGACTGCAAGGGCATTATTCACCTTCGCGTAATAACTAAAGGATATAATTATTTTTATTAAAGGTTAACGTAGGAAATAGTTCAGCCGATTAATTTTTGTTTTTCCCAAATCAAAAACAATCCGTACACCAAATTTAAAGAACAACCGTGAAATCAACACGATAATAACAGTAAGATAGTAAAATTCGCGAATTAACAAAAGAGGAAGTAGACACTTCAATGAATTGCACGCAGTTGTAAGCCTTTCTAATGTTATTTTGTTAAAAAAAACAGCATAAGTAACGACTCCATACAAAACGGATAGGAATTTTCAATTTAGTAAATAGCCATTTATATGCTTAAAGACAGAACAGAGTAATGTGAATAGCTCGATGCGGCGAATACGCAAAAGCGCCATGGGTACAGCGGTGAGTTGTCGTGGTAGTTTTTATAACTAGCACTACGAGTATAAATATATATACATATAATATATGTATAAAAGTTGTAGGTTTATATGACTTACAAACGTTGCAAACGAAGATACAGTCCGTACACACGAGCGTTTATATTCCCAAGACACATCCATGTAAACTAAATCTTTAAGATTTATCTCATCGAGTCTCTGTCCGTGTCTGGCCTTAACTTTGATCACCTTGTCCAGCCCCCCGGGGATGCCTCCAGTACTATCCGAAGCCCTCGGGAACCTTCGAATCCTTCAACTACAACGGCGGCAGGGGGCCCTTCCTCAACAGCCTGAGGTACGCCGTGTGCTTCAAGAAGTCCTCCGCCTCCTCGAGTTTAAGGTAAGTGTCACCACCATTGTGAGCATTCATCAACACGTTTGAACCCCGTGATCGAGTCAATATGTGAGCATTCATCAACACGTTTGAACCCCGTGATCGAGTCAATATGTGAGCATTCATCAACACGTTTGAACCCCGTGATCGAGTCAATATGTGAGCATTCATCAACACGTTTGAACCCCGTGATCGAGTCAATATGTGAGCATTCATCAACACGTTTGAACCCCGTGATCGAGTCAATATGTGAGCATTCATCAACACGTTTGAACCCCGTGATCGAGTCAATATGTCGGCGGGTTTTCCATTTCACCTTTTCGTTTTTCTTTTATTGTGTTTGTTTATGTAATTACCTTCGATAGCTGGTTCTCAGGTTTCCGATTAACAACTGCACTACCCTTTTAACCTTGCTGCCTTTCTGGTTCGATATTGTCGTTCTTTTAGTTGGGTTGTCTTCTTTAGATTTTGACCGACCGAAGCGCGCACTGGCGGTTTATTTGTACCTGGACTGACGTAATTGAATGAATGCCTGACGGTTACCGTCTTCTCTTAACTTTCCGAAAAAAGGGCGGCAATACTCACACACACACACGTGTACATAATTATAAACCAAGAAACCCAATGGTGCCAATCGCCAAGGCGCGTAAACAGTGTTTAATTTATAGAACTACATATTTATTTTTTAAATATTATATTATATTATAATTAATTATAATTATAATATTATAATTTTATATTAAAAAGCATTATTTAAATATGACAGTTGTGTTTCGGCGGTTAAGGCCATTTTGAATTGTTGATAAATGATTTGTAATGTACGTACTTATAAATAATAGAGGCACTTACGAAATATTTCAGTAAACAGTAAAATGGGGCTATCTATTATTGACTCGTGAGGATCTCGATTGTGCGATCGTATCAGAGGGTTTTGAGCATTAGATTGAGGCACTAACTTTCTTCTAGTCGCAGCACTGCGTCTGTGGGGCGCGAACAGAACCACCGCGTGTACAGAAACGGGGAAAATGGACAATTAACCTTAAGGCGCGACTTGCGATAATAATTCATATTTCCGCGTTTTTTACGAAAATGTGGGTTTTTATTATTCATTTATATCAGAAATTATTCAATAGATTAGAATTTTTTTTCAACTATTACTTAGATTGGATCTTTACATTAATATAAAACTAATAAACCGAATGTTATTTGTCATAATTAATACGATACAAATATTATAAGAAAGACCGCGACCATTAGATGCATTTTAGGCATGGTACGAAATTGAGTCGATGGGATGAATGTATGTATAAATGAAATATATTTTCTTATAATCTTGAAGCCAAGATTACGGAGACAAATCTGTAGGAAACCAAATTAGTAAAATGTTAAAAATGAATAGAGTTATAAATCATTCAATTTGCAGTACATTTGATGAATTTTTGACGTTTTTAAAATACTTTGTTTTAGTAAAAATATACGTTTTTAAATAATAAACTATATTTACTCACATGCTTTGAGGCTTCAACTACTATTTAAAACTAAGTTTAATATCAGAAACACAATAATCATTTTTTAAATAATATATTTTCCGTCTTATGAAATACGATATTATTAATTATATCTCACACTGTCAGATGCCATTCAAATATGGCGATGGCGGTCCTAATGTCCGCGCTCCGAAATTTTTTAATTAAATTTGCCCATAAAACACATTTTAATACAAATTTTGACTACAATATGAATGAATATTATACTTATTCTTGATATCAATTGCTTATTTTTGTAAATTGAATGATTTTGGGCTGTTTTTATACGAAAACAGATTATAATTTTGATATTCAACATTCAACATTCGTCATTTGCCTGGTTTTAGAATCTGACAGCTCATACATGGCTAACGAATGCGTGGCCAGTGCATGATGGCTAACGAATTCGCGGCCAGTGCGCGGTGGCTAACGAATTCGCGGCCAGTGCATGGCAGCCAGCGCATGCGCGTGAATCAATCAATAATGAAATGAAAAGTCAATAATATATTATTATATACATTATTGTTCTGAAATTACTGCCTCCTGTGACCCAAGATGCCTAAGGTCAAAAAGTATCCATTGACACGCTCTAGGAAATGTTCCAATAAAATTTTAAATGGTTATAATAAGCTTCTTGAAAAAAAATCGCGACGTAAGTTGATAATTTTTACCATTTCTATAACAATTATCTATTTGATTTAACAATATAAATTACATAGTTCAATATACATATATTATGTAGTGCAGATAAATTATTTTTTATTGGAAATATATATCCTTAAAAATAAATTATTTTATCAAAAGAATTATACATGACAGACCTGTTTCATTGATACAAATGTATTTATTATAGTCATATAAATGAATAAACACGTATTTTAATATTTTGTACATAAAAATACTGATAACTGAATAACAATATTAATAATATTATAAATTATTTTCAGGATGTTCCCGAACTGAGCATTGAATGTGTGGACTCGTGTAAACTTCGTAAATTGGATGGCAAAAGAGTGGTCGACATACACCAATTCTTTTCTCAAATTAATCAAATTTACTCCCACAAATCGATGTTTGGGTGCACATGAATGAATATTGAATATGTGAAAGAACAAAGTTTTATTTCTAAATTCAGTTTAAAATGTAATCTGTGTTGACCAAATTTTGTTTTGAATACGTGTAAAGTAAAAAACAACGAAATTCTGAAGAACGATAATATGCTCGATGAACAACTAATTATTTAACAGTGAATAATAATACTTTTGTCATATTTTCATTTATATTTTAATATTAAATATATATGTAATTTATTAAAACAATAAATAAATATTTTAAAAAAAAACAGTTTTTTTTTATTACAACCAGAGTATGATTATTATATAATATTAGCATAAATAGTTTTCTCTTCACAAATACAGCTGCTTCAAAAGTTATCAATATTATTTATCAGTATGAATTTACGTCAATTTTTTCCTTATAAATCGGGGCAAAATTGTAGTATTTTATAATCATATGTTTATCGACACAAACAATGGTTTTTATCTTAACATAACAAATTCTTAGGTTAGAACTTTGAACAAATTATTTAATTTTCGCTTGATAATTTCAAATGGCAACACAAATGTATTATGAATGTTGAAGAAATGCCTATTTTCCGATAGCTTTATTACCTAGGAATTTAAGAAAACCAACAATTGTATACTTGTCCTTTTCTATTAATACCTTTCACTCTAGCAATATTTACGTAAAAAATAACGCACTTTTATGTTTACTTGATATTGTAAATGAATTAACTATTAGTCTCATCTTGAAAAGGTATGCAAAATGCAAAAATATCTCTAAATTCAAACTGGAAAAATGAAAGTAGCCTCTTAACAATATTATTTATGACAAAAAGCCAATTAGCTAATATTATGTTTATAAATGGAAAAAAATATTTAATAGTAATAATAAGTGCGCCCGAGAAAATAATCTTATTATACTTCGGCTTTATCGAAACCCACCATATCACGAAATCACCCATAGATGAAGGGGTAACTCAAATTACCGAAACGCCGAAACTGCTGTCATCGCAGACTACCAAATATATGGACATGAACTGACGAAAATTCATTGTTTCAACATTTTCATTGTGGTGTTCAAATAGTTCCGCAACTTTTTTTTTAATATATGACTCGATTGGAACGAAAATTTAAAAGCTGACAAAATAAAATATTTTAACTGTTCATAAAATGAATATGAACTGAACATAAATGTGTCAATCTATCGGATTTATGTTTCGGATTGTGTAGAATGCCCCTCGTCCCGCAACTAATATATATATATACACTTTATTTCATGTCTATTCGTTTACCGGTATGTCATAAATAGCAGGAACACAATAATAATATTTATTAAAATTCATGACATCGTGACATTTTCATTTTCAGGTTATTTTTTGACAAATTTCATTTATCTGCGGTGGCTATACCTGAGCCTCCGCCTGGATCTATGCCTGCACCCTCGCCTGCATCACCCCCGTCTGGACCCCCGTCTGCACCTCCGCCTGCACCCCCGTCTGCACCTCCGCCTGCACCCCCGCCCGCACCACCGTCTGTACCCCCGCCTGCACCACCGTCTGTACCCCCGTCTGCACCCCCGCCTGCACCCCCGTCTGCTCCCCCGCCTGCCCCCCCACCGGCACCGCCGTCTGTCCCCCCGTCTGCACCGCCATCTGGAGCCTCGTCTGAATTCCCGCCTGCACCCCGGGCCGGGCTCGGTATGGCCCGCGAGTCGAGGCAGCCGGAGGGCGTGATGGTGAATGGGATGTGCGACCCGGAAAAAGAAGACCCCTCTAAGAGCGTGGTCTACCTCTTCATACCGGACGGGTCCATGGCGGGAGAGGTGGAGAAGAGAGGGAGCAAGTGGTGCGGCATAGACAAGGGCAAGACCATAACATGTGAGAAGTCAAGTATCTTTTCAATTGCACCATTTTCTTATTTCACTTCACTGTATTAGTTCGGTTCTATTGATGTTTGGGGTATATTTTTTGAACAAGCAGACGACATTAAATTATATATATTTATTATTTTTCAACTACTGCAGCGGAGATTAAAATTCACCCAACGCACGATGACATTTGACGTTCCACTCGTGAAGTGCTCGGAACCTTGGAGACCTGATATACTCGCGAGACTCTGATTCAGAGACTGCTTCTCCACGAGACGACAATAAGGCAGACTCTTGTCTCCGCCTTAACAGGTTCACTGCCGATTTTTCTATGGTATTATTAATAGAATCGGCGTTAGCTTTGTTGAGTTTCATCTTAATGGATGGATATAAATGAATCAATGCTATTACTCTGCTTGAGTTTATTAGCACTACTCGAGTTTATAGAAAAACAGTAAAGTTTCAGTAAACACAGTAAACAGTTTCAGTAAAAACAGTAAACAGTTAATACTTCACCTGCAGATGAGGTTAGATATGTTATAGGTATTGGGATTGAAACACAATATAGCTTCTATTATTCTACTATTAGTGACATCTATGGTGTTTCAGGAAAGTGAATATCAAATTTTTAAACCATAGATGGCGACAGTGAAGTTGTGGATTAATTACATGAAGTGTTTCTACATTGTAAACATATATACAACTTCCAAAAATTTGATAGACATGGAGGTTGATTGGGCGGAATGGTTAACGTTACATTGTATAAAGTGATCACTTAAGCCAGCCGAAGACAGGTCGTAACTCCAGTAATTTACTACCCATACTTCCATATTTTGCCGTATAATATAATTTAAATAGCTTCGACTTTATGAGATATCTTTAATTTGTTTAATATCAGTGCCTTTGGAGGTAAGAATCCAGTAATTGTGAGTTCTTGGACACATCAAATATTGTTAATGGTAAATACAATAGAAGTAACATTAAAAGTGCGCGATCTGCACCCCGCGTAATCCCTCATTACGTATAAACAAATCAATGAGTAGAACACATGGATAAGACTGTCCTGATATCACCATCTACACCAAAGTAATGACGCATTGCGCGGTCTGTTTCAGTCGCGCCTCCCGGACCACTGTTCGTGTTCTTCAACAGCAAGGCCGGCTCGTCCTCTGCCATCAAGAACGGAGCTGGATTCAGAGCCACCTACGCGGTGACGAGCTGATGCTGCAAAATATCGGGCTAGATATCGAACCTCGGTGTACTCCGTTGGGTCAATTATATTAATTCCGGCTTTAATGCTTTTATCACTTCAAATTTTATAATTCATAAAAAATACAAATAAAAATCACAAATTTTAAATATTTTTTCCTATTAAAGTTTTAAAAATTATATTATATATATTATAAAAGTCTTAAAAATTGATTGAAACTCCTAGCGTCATCTAGCGCCTATATATATATACAAGGAAAGAATGTAAAGCTGATGTTAGTATAGTGAGTAAGATTTAAAAAGGATCACTTAGGCGGTTCGGTCATATGGAACGGATGAATGAGAAGAGAATGGTAAGAAAGATATATGATGCAAGTGTTGATGGCACCAGAAATAGAGGACGTCCGCGGAAGACTTTGCACGACCAGGTAAACCATGTATGAGAAGATGTATGAATGTGGATGAGGCGAGAATTATGTGTCAGGACAGAAGAGTGTGGCGCTCTATCCTCTCTGCCCACCCCCACGGGGAAACGGCGTGATGGTAAGTACGTATATACATACTGCCTGTTCTCTCGACCGATCTATGCCTAATTTTGCGTAGCCTCTCCCTAACCTCTCTTATCAGAACTTAATATAGATGTTTCATAGAGACGAAGCCATTATTTTTATATGGGAAGTATGGAAGTCATGGGGCCTGTTCTCGGCTGGTTCGAGTAATCACTTTACATAATGTAACGTTCACCAATTCTACCCATGTGCGACTGACTGCACACCTGGAAGTGGTTTTGGAAGTTATATATATGTTTTTACCATGTAGAAACCGTTTGAAATTTGATCTTCATTCTCTGAAACAGCATAGATGTCTCTAGTTACAATATTTTTTTATTGAAGTATATCCCCTATAAGTGTATAAAGGTTTGAATGCCAACTGCCACATTTTGTATAGTTGAAATGAAAGTCAGTTGGCACCCCCGAAGATGTCATCTAACCGCAGGTGCTCCGGTGTATTGACATTGGTCGACGAATTTTGTAAGAACGAAGAACCGATAAATAATTTAATATATTAGTGTAATCTTATTTTAAGTAGGTGTGGGTTTGAGGGCATTCATTAATATATAGATACAATGTATTGATAATACTTTTATTTTCAAATACAAACAAAATAATTCAAAATCAGTCTTTACATTTTTTTATACGTATTCAAATTTAATGAAGACACTGAACATTATAATTCGTTCGGTCCCAAACGTTCAGTATGTACGAAAGATTGTAAGACGAACAAATGTTCGCAATCTTCAGGCGCTGCTCGCTGAAGAAAGACTAAATATAAAGGAATGAAATCTAGACTACTTTTGGCATGTTGACAGAAGACATGGATGCGGCCTGGAGAAACTGGTATTCACAAGAAGTGAACAGTTCAAGAGATGGCCGGAGCCTCACAGAATACAATCGTCAGTGTGAAACCTACTTAAGTACCTAATTACGACCAGAGTAAAAGGTCGCATTATAAAATTAACGTAAATGCGCATTTTAGGATTTAAGACGTTCCTCAGGGATTTGAAATGTGCCCGATTAGTTTTTGGTAGTGATTTATTTAATTCACATTTCTCTTAAAATAACATGGAGGTATATCTGGTGGTGTAACATCCGGTGATGGAACACCCGGTGGTGGAACACTTGTCGGTGATGACGCTAGCCCTCGAGGTAGATTATCCGCAGTTGTTGAGCACGTTGTAATTGATTCTGTATCCCACTTCTGCTGTAACCGAGGGAGCCACGTTGTCGCTGTTGAAGTAGACCAGCAGGGGACCGGGAGGGAAGGCTGAGAAAACAATAAATTAAATAAAAATGAGGAATGGATCGGTCGGCCTGGTATAAATTTTGAATATGTGTATTCTATTTGTGTAAATTTAAAACAGTAAACAATAGCAAAATTGCTTCTGGTGAGAGGCAGTTTTTTAATCGGACGGATATCTTTTATGGCGGTGATATAAAAACATTTTGTCTATTATTATTATTATTAGTTAGAGGCTGATCGGCAGAGTTTAAAGATTCAAGACTGCAAAGAGAGGGACCATCGGCGTCTACCAGCCCAGTTTCACAAAGTTTGGTGTATTTTTATTCGCATGGATTAAATTAATATATTCAACAATATCAATAGAAAACCCAGGACTAGCTATCTAAGGGTAATTACGGCAACAGGTAGCTATTTTATAAAAAGTATTAGTCCGTTCAAGGTATGCAATAAGGATAAGTCCTAAACAGTGTTCTTATGATCGGCATCATCACTGTGTTCCTCTCTAGTTCTAAATTCACTTCATTCGATAGAAGATGTCTAACATTACGATTGAAGGGCTGATCGGGATAAATCGTCGCTCGCTCTTCGGCAGTTTCATTAGGGTGTGGATCTTGCGATGGAGAATACTAGGAAGACTAGCAGACTGAACAGCGTGACTTAAACACACGAGTGTTGTCGTTTTTTCTGCTTAGGGAGTGTACCGCAAATTGTCACTCCTATGATTGCCCTATTTATGTAAATGGCGGTAAATGTAAATAGTAGATTTTTTTTAGAGGTTTGCTTTTCGAATTGGCGACATTTTTTCCAGCGACAGCCAATTTGATAGCTGATTTGTGCTCAGTTTGATTTGTCATTCCACCATGAATAGACTTACTCTAGAACAACGCTTGAAGATTGTGCAAATTTATATCGAAAGTCATGATTCAGTTCACGAAACTTGCCGTGCGCTAGGTTCATTTTACGATCGACACAATCGTTTATCCGAGCGAGTAATTCGAATAACCGTGGATCTTTTTCGCACCGCGCATACTCTGGATAATACGCATCCGCAGAGACGTCGTAGATTCCCCATCGTGCACAGCAATTGGAGCTGTGTCCGTCCACTTCATTGAAGATGTTGAGAAAATATCTCGGTTTACGAGCTTACAGATCCAGCTCGTGCAAGAATTGAAGCCGCGTGACCATCGCGTGTGTCGTACGTTTGGTGAGTGGGCCGAATACCAATTACCAATTAAGAAAGCACAAAGGGGCGCCGAAAGGTGTAATTTTTAAACTTTTCACAAACCATCACCTCGTCTTTTTTTTGAATAATAGGGTAGGGTCATTTCAATATGATACGTATTCCGGTACACATCTCTATTTTTAAAGAAATGTTGACCACGCCGAGGGAGTCCATTTCGAGGTCATCCAGGATGTACTCACAGGCGATGATGCTGTTAGCGGCGCTATTCCCGCACCACTTGGAACCCCTGCGACCGTCCACCGTCTGCCCGTCTGGTATGAAGAGGTAGTCCGTGCTCGAGGCGCTGTTTACTACGTAAGGATTTCTCTCGCAGTCAGTATCGAGAAACTGGTTTAACTGGAGCAGAGTGGTAGAGCTGGCCATCTGGAATAGACTGGGGGTGTACCTGAAACATCATTTTATTCTGTGTGAGTGCCGTCAGAGTACATTTATTCCTGTCCCTACTGTGGGTTAGAAAAGCAGATTAAACCTAGAGTAATAATTTTCCGAAATGAAAGGTGTTATATATTGCGCCCGCTATATACTATGACGAAACTATATACCCTTCCGCCAGTAGTTCTGTTCTTCCTTCAAGACTGACGGTGTAGATGGTGTCGCGGATGATATTCGTTTGCTGGTAACAATCTGTGTTGAACGACGCGAAGCCTTCTCCCGCCGGCCGACGCACTTCCCGCACGCACACACACGCACGTATTCATTTGTCCCGTCTGCCAGACGTCGACAAACCATAAACATCACAAAAGGTAACCGAAACACTCCTGGCATAAATGATAATGATTCAAGGCTCTTACTTGATTCCGCAAACATCTGTAGATCTCCTAAAACACGTGGCGTAGCGCAAGTTCCCCAAGTAGGGTCCCTTCCCTCGGTTGTAGTTGAAGGACTCGAAAGCTCCAGACCTATCTGGGAAGTACTGCAGACACCCTGGGGGAGCTACAAACAAATTTCATCAGCTGGATTACTCTTCAATGCAACTGGTAGAGGCATTCCTGAACCGCATGATTTACATTCTCTGTTGTAAATGACTATTATCGAATGAATGGCCCTCCATGTTCCGTGGTCAGCCATGGAGGAGTTTAGACTCAAGATTTTTATAGCTTTCTTGTGTTTTTCCAATCTTTTTCTTATTCTTCTTCCGCTCTGCTCAATATAAAATACGCCACAATCCTTGCAACTCATCTTGCAGACTTCGCTTTTTTCTTCTTGGGGTATTTTTAATTTATTATTCAGGCTATATTTTTTAATATTGTTTTTATTTAGAAGTCAGGGTTAAATTTTTATTAGTTTATTAGTAATGAGAAGATATTCCCGAAAACGTTTTAACGTTTAACACAATTTACAAAATAATCATAGATTTCCACAACGGTTCACCAAAAACCTTAGAACAATTATTCTTCTAAGATGAATTGTGCCTTTGAGGTGTGACACCAGTATCAGAGAAATATGAAGATGGACTGAGTATAAGGACAGACTCTCAACCATCTGCCGAAGTCTTTGGGCATCTCGCGAGAAGAGGAGAAGATAGCTTGGAGAAGCTTTTTAAGGTGAGTTACGTCGAAGGACGAAGAGGAAGAGTCCCCGATCAACCCCGTAGGCACTTCTCAGGTGACATATCTCAGGTCAGAGAAAAACACACGAGTATATTTGTAAAAGACAGCTGGAGAGGGACCCTTTCTGGGGACCGGTTTAAAAACTAGGGCTTCCATTTACATTTTTACAATTACAAAACGAAAAAGGAGAAGAAATTCAATGTGGTTATTAGCAATTAAGATTTAAAATTTAGGCCCTCCCCTCCCTCCCCTCCCATCCCTCCCCTCCCCTCCCTCCCCTCCCCTCCCGCCCCTCCCCTCCAGCGTCCTAAGGGACTGCTGTCTTTATTCATAAAAAATCATAGAACAGTTTTACACACAGGTGGAAAGTTTATGGAAAATTAAGGTGCAGCAGTTGAAGGCAGACACTCAGGGATCCATTCATCAAAAACACTCCCAAAAGAGGGACAGTGGACGAGACACAAAATGGATTGAGTCACACTTACACGGACATACAACCAAAACACGAGGTATGGAGAGTAAGAGTAGAGTCCCACCCACGCAGGCCTACCTAAGTACCCATTTAAGGAGTTCCAACGAGTCATCCGTACCTGAATAAATTCCTTATATAAAGGAGCATAGTCAAGAGAGCGGGAGTTTCCGGAGATCACGATGTGAATGATGATACCTCATACATGTGTAGAATTTTTCTATTCTCTGGAACGCCAGCGCACTGATGATACTCTTGACTCGGCAGAATACAACACGATACATTACCTATGAGGTACTCGTCCATGGCGGAGGTCACTTCGAACCGCTTGTCTCTGGACTCTCGCTCGACCGGCGGCTCGCTTCTGCCGAGGATTTGACTCGGATATCCGAGGAACGGTCTCACCGGATAGTTGGCGGTCAGAACCTCCAGCACCGTCGGCTTCTTCTGGAGCCTGAAGAAAAATAATCGCGATATAAATATATAACACTCGTGTGGTGTCGGAATTAAATTGTGTACAACGCTGATACAACTGATCGTTCCATACGGGTGTGAAGTTTGCTTTTTATTTAGATTTACGATCATTACATTATCAGGACATTAAGTGAAGAACCTAAAACTTCCGGGAATGTCTACTATCTCAGATAGTCTGAGGAAAGTGAATGCAAGGAGGATGCAATGGGCGGGACATATCGCGAGAGCAGATGAGTTCCGTAACACGCGCAAGCCCACGGAAGACTTAGAGGTACGACCGCGTAGGCGATGTCAAGAAATATATGGCGCTCCATTGTGGCTGCGGTTATGGAATTTTGAGCTTCATGAGACCGGTAAAGAAGTTGTATCAAGAACACACCACGAAGGAAAAAATGTGAGGTTCGCTCACTGTTAAGAAACTGTTAACAGTTAAATACGATCACTTTGGTGATCTGAAATGAGGATTAGTTAAATCGTTGACAGACATATACCGCTATAGCTGCAACCGATGAATCAATTCAAGAACTACACATCGGAACAGATGTGCCGAATAGTCTTGGCTACAGTATCGTCGTTATCCAGTTCAGATTAAGCGATGTTCAGTAGATATCAATATTATTTATTCTGAACCTTTTTACATTTTCAGTATCGTCTGCAGTGGTAAGTGGTATAATATAATTAACAATTTGATCGTGGATTTCATTACCCTCTGGTATTGTAGCACTCCAGCTGCTGAATCCTGACCCTCCAAGAGGGCTGCGACAGATCATTCCTTAGCTTCCTGTCAGCAATTTTGAAGTTGATCCTCAAAGCTCGACTGTTCAGGGAAGAGTTGACTCGCACGTACACTGAAATTAATTTTTGATAAAAACGATTTATCTTAATTTGGCGCCCGACGTGGGGTCATTATTTTATGAATACATAATACATTATACAGAATGTTGATTCCCTTGTACTGAGAAAATAGTATAAATATCTTATAATAATAATAAGAATAAAGATTTCTCGATCTTTAAGAATAGATTCATAATTAAGTCAACTTTTAATGTAATTAATAAAAGTCAGTAATTATTGACAAACAGTGCGGGCGACTAGTTTTGTTTTGTTTTAAACTACAAAAGAAAGATATCCGCGAAAGACCTGGAATCGTCAGATATATCACATGTTGAAGGACGGGTAGAAGCTTCAGCAATCGTTGAGCGTGTATGATGATGTATAAAAAATTAAAGAGTAATGGCATGAAAGAGAATATGTGTGTGAAGTGTGAGAAGATAATAATCTGATAATTATAATTATATATATTTATAGATTCCCGGTCACCGTGTGAGCGCACGTGAACATGACATACGTAGATACAACGGTTCCTGTACCATTACCCCATTACCCCCTTCCCTATACCCAGAGTATCTTTTCTGTAGTTTGTTATCCATAGATAGTTTTGGATCAGTCAAGTTACTACCGAATTACGTTGAATAATGCCAAGTTATTTCTGCCGTGTGGAAACGAATTGTTGGCTTGTGAATTATAGTCCTGCTGTATGGGGCCGATAGTGTACTGTGCATCTTGCTATTGCGCTTACGTGTTACACTTCGTGCCATCAACGAAGCGTGAGTTCGGACAACGAAGTCGTGTTCTGAAGCCAGAAAACCTACAGCTCCAGCGGTATAAGAAATCTAGATACCTAAAGAAGCAACTCGGGTGGGTCGCGTTTCTAATTGTTTCCTAATCCTGTCCCTCTCCCTAGGCGAAGGAGCCTAAGCGAATGAAACCTTTGCCAAACGACGTTTTTCCAAAAATAGGTGGTATATTGCTCAACTCACAGTGCTGACCGCTGTTTTCCCCGCACAGGGGCGGAATGGTCTCGCTGAAGGCCTGCAGGTTGGTCACTTGGAAGGTGTCGTCTCTGCAGACGTACGACTGAAAAATATTCCAGGGATTATTTGTACAAACTGTCGAGGTGCACACATCGGCGGCGCCGTTAATTCGCGCCGTCGTGCGATGTGATTATCGTAACTTTAATAAAATAAGAAAACCGGTAGGAAGATCAGAACAGGATGAAAGCTAACTGTCAAATGTGGGACGTAAGAAGAACGCTTTCATCATTTCTGTCTCTATCTAAATGTACAAATATTATTTGTTTACCGCCTCAACGGCCAAATGAGGAACGCGCGGAAGAAGCAAATGAAATAAGTCTTTATTTGCGTTCGAGTTCACTCGTTAAAAAGAACACCTGGACTTATTTAGTTTGCATAAAATACTATTTATTCTTCAATTGTACCACAGATAAGTTTATAGCTATTAAAAATGTAGTATCTAGACGGCGAGTTAATGGCACCACCGGTACTTACCAGCCGCTATTTCCTTCCGCTCGAATGATCTTCGCCGGTCCTCGCCTCGCTAGACTCGCGCGCAGAATATCTGCCGGCAGTGGTGCTCGGATAGGGAATCGATTCAGAATTTTCCCGTGTCTCCTCTGTTCCCTGACTTATGATTATTTTCGGTATATTATGATATTGTTTTTTGTATTATATACTGTAAATTATGTAATAAAATTTTATTAAATAAATATGGGTACTCTGTTGGGGTGATTTTTTGGTTGGCGACCGTGCATCGTGGCTTATTTGCTTTTACATTTAAAAAATGCCAACCTGGCGGTGACCGAATAGGAGTTTTCGCTTATAGAACGGTCCCGGGTAAGCGGTGGGTCTCCTCTCATATCAAAATGTGATATTTCACCGAGTACTGAGTGACGAGTTCACCCCTCTGAAAGAGCACGAGCGCACTGCCGGTGATTGTGTAATGGAGATACTTACGAAGGCGCCGACTATCTTCTGGCGAGCCGTGCGGTTTCCTCTCTGAAACAAATAGTGGACAATATATTGAATTTCAGAATTCGCGAACCGCATCATGATAGTCACGCGCAAAGGTATTCAAATTCGTAATTTTGAAATAAAAAGGAATTTGAACTCTGGTATTAATTTGTTAAACAATATTACCTTTACTAACTCATCTCCTGCCCTCTCAGTATTCTCGTTACGACTACCCTCCACCCTCCATCGTCCACCGTCCACCGGTAACTCCGCCCCCTCCGCCTCCATCTGTCAGTACCTAATTACTTGTATGCCTACCGCCCAAGCCTTGTCTCCTATATTTATATGTAGTCAGTTTAATACTTCACCTGTCGATGAAAATTACTCGAGTAGTGCTAATAAACTCGAGTAGAGTTATAACATTGTTTCATTTATATCCATCCATTACGATGAAACTTTACAAAACTACCACCGAAACACAAATAAACAATTGGCATCACAGTTTGCTAGGAAATTAGCTGATACGTTAGAGCACCGGCTCAGCACGCGAGTGGCCTTCATCCAGCAGTGAATCAACAATGAGTAAACCATATAAGAGGGTTAAAATGTTAGAACGAACTCACCTCGGGCTGCTCGTCTTGCGGAGAACCTTCCGGAACAGTCGGAGTACTTTCCGATGCCTGCGACGCTTCCTCGGCTTCTCTGGACCCGCCGGACCTAATCGGCAGGGGCCCCGTGCTATCCTGGAAGTGGGGGGTTTTACTGAGTCGGAGTTGTGGAGCATTTTATTTTCAACATTGAAAAATAGGTTTTACGTAAACACTGGCTGCGGCCGCACAGCGACCACTATTGTCGCTCGCGGGATGTAGCAAACTGTTATGTATTCCACGGCGCCTGTGATTATAACTTTGTCGAAGAATATCGGTTGAGATGGTGAAGCTCGTAATAGTAGCTATAAATAACAATTTGGTATTTATTCTTTCCGTTCATTGTTCTCTGATGTACCCCACTACACAGACGCTTTCGTCCCGTACGCGCGTGCGCCTGTCATCCGGCTTCATTCTGTAGTCATCACGCAAATAGTTACTGTTTTTTGTCACATCACCTTCCTGACACCCGGCATCGTACAGATCTAGTCTGTCACCATTCTATCAACTAATGTTCAACGCCTCCCACCTTCCCTTCCCTCCCCCGCCGCTAGCGAGCGGTCAGTCGACCGGCGACCTTGAAACGGAACGGTTTAATCAACCTCGAAGGCTCCGCGATCGGGTAATGTATGTTCCGCGGATCGGAAGAGATCCAGGTTCGAATCCCTGTAGCGACAAAAATATTTTTAGATAAAATTGATTTAAATGTATATCCTTCAAATGAATATATTTTTTTTTATTATTTTGATAATTGATTCTTTAAAAGAGAATTACTCGACAGACTAACCAGTGTCGGTTGCGACAGGGTGAAGATGTCCAGGTCGATCCTGATCTGGCACACCCTGGGGTTGTTGATCTCCACGTTGTAGGAGCACTCCAGCCCGCTGGAGAGGGACGTCAGCGGCGGGTTGGAGAACAGGGCGTCCTTGGCTCTGGTGACGATGTCGCAGGTCTGCACTGTGAACAGATTCAAACACTGGAAGTGGACCAATAGACAATTCTGGACTCTCGTTACGATCATTTTTGTAAGAGGTGTCTCAACCAGAGCGGAAAATATTAATTTGGCGTCATTTTTGTATTGTATAGTTTCGGAGCTAAGAACATGTAGAATCTTTGATAAAATGTGGTTGTTGCTCTCGAAACTGGTGTGTAGATGTTTGTTGTTTGTCTTGTGTTGTGTCCATGATTTATTGGATTTATTGCATGGAAATATTGAACGAGTCTCAACATAAAGATTTGTCTTATATCTAGGACATTGTACTCTTTAAATATAAGATCTGATGGATATCTAAAGGGACGACCAATTATTACCTTGAGAATTGTTTTTGTACTTTTTTAGCCGACTCCAATATTGTTTTTGCCGCTCCTCCCCAAACTAAAATAGCATAATTAATGAAGGAGTAGCACAGTGCAAATTACGCCGATCTTAAGAGTTAGTAATCAACTATACATCGTATTCCTTTAAAAAAGTCAATTAGTTTTCTTACGCGTTATTATGTTATGTGGAAAAATATAGTGATCACTTTACACTATGCAACGTCCACCATTCCATCCACAATCAACCTCCATATCTATCAGTTGTAAATATGTTACCGTGTTGAAACACTTCGAGTATTTAACTACAACTTCGCTGTCGCCATCTGTGGTCTGAAATTTATTATTCATTTCCCTGAAACAGCACAGATGTCACTAATGAAAATCCTATTTTTTAGAAATACGGAAGCTATATTCTTTATCTGTGTATATGACGAATGATTAACACGTTATACTAGAATACGTCTGAAAAGTCAATTTGCAAAAAATTGATAGGCGAAGTAGAAGAAGAATAATAATAAGGAGAGAAATAAGACGAAAGAGGAGAAGTCAGGAGCACTCACGGCCGCAGCAGGTGCTGAAGACGCCGCAGTAGCCCACCACCTTGCCCCCCTGGCGGCCGCACTCGGTCCTGGTGAGGCAGACGCCGTTGGACACGCGGTCCGTGCCCACGCAGATCTCGCCGGAGTCCAGATTGAAGATGCCTGCAACAGAGACAGTCAGTACTGGAGGTATCATCCCGGGGAATCGGAAATAATAATAAAAAAATCCATCACGCGTCTCGGGAGACTGATTCATTAATTCCGTCAGAAGATATAGGTATACGTATTTTCCATCCACTTTAACCGGTACATAAATAATATTCAAATGTTAGGAAACTTTCTATCGCACTATTTCTAATGCAGTTTTCGCGCTACCCACCCCGATGGACGAGCCGATTAAACGATGATATAATTAAATTAAAAGTAACAAACATACTAAGACGTGCACTGACGTAACAATCGTACATTTCGTATTTTCGTAACGTAAATCCTTATGTGCGTAAATCGAAGATTAGGAATGAAATTTTATTACTTACCCAGAACGCAAGTTTGTTTTGCCTTCTCACAATGCACAGTTCAATCATAAACTGAACTCCCCGCGAGAGCGATTCGATGATGAACTTATTAACAAGAATTATCGTTCATCACTAGATCAATCGTTAACGATCGATCGATCGACCGTAGCATCGCTAGTGCAATACGACCTTATTGCTGTAACAATACTGGGACGGCTGCTCACCTAATCATTCCATACTACATGTATGGTGTGGAACATAGCTTTAGAGGAATTCTAATATCTTTGTTTACGGCTGACAGATCGGAGGGACGGACACGACCTGTTCATTCATATTTTCTATTTTTTCTTGTATATAGGTATTTAATTATTATGAATATAATATTAGCCATGAATTTAATGATTTAACTTTTATCGTGCACGTATTGTTAACGTTTTTGTATATTTTTCGTTTTTTTTATATATTATAATAAAATTATGTGAAATATTCAATTGGAGCTGCTAATTTAAAAAATAATAATAATAGAAGGCCACGACTGCAGAAAAAAATCGGTCTTATATTAAATACTATAAAATTCTATAGGTATCCTTTTAAATTTTAATTAAATTATTTAATGTTTGAATACATTTTTGCATATTGTAATAATAAGAGACCGAACGTGAATTTGGACGTTTTTGAAAACGATATATTTAGTAACCGATGCTGAAGCAATAATTTCTGTTTGAATTTTTTACAGTCAATTTATAAACACAATGTACGCTCTTCGTATGGAAATATTTCGAGATTCGGCGTACCGAAGATAATTCCATCGCGAAAAAGATTTATGTAGTTTTGGCTTTATATTTTTGTAGTGAATATTTAGCTTTTTTTATTATAGAAATTCTTTCAGATTGTTTTTTGCAAAAAGATTCGCGGATCGCGTCCTGCTGCCTCTTCAGGATCCTCTTTCAAAATGAATGAATCTTTCCAAATTTTTTGCTAAATGTTGATTTTCATCGTATATCAGAAGTTATACCCTAGTTTATACTTAGATAGGACCTTTACACTAATATAAAACTAATACTATGTGCGCCATTCGCATCGTGCCAAAATATCAGCGGAATTAACATGAGCACGAGCATCGTACGAGGGGAAGGGATAGACTGAGACTGCCGTTCAGGGAGAAGGACAAATCTCAGAAATCGGTGAAGAAGTTTTTTAATGAAATGCCAGAAAACATAAGAAAGGAAGAGAAATTGGAAAGATTTAAAATGAAACTGACCAAATATGTAAAAAATAAGTTTAAGTAAAAGAAAATACTTTAAATATTGTTTATATTGGAGCACATATAGGAGTGCTTCTGTATGCATCGGGTTAAGAATTAAATTAATAAAATTTCACCATGAATATACTAAATAAAATTCCAATCCGGGAGCAGAAGGCGTGTGACGATTCATAGATCGCATCGCCCTGTAATCTGTAACGTTCTCGTACGCGAGTCGAATCTCTGATAGAAATCGCATCCGCGGACACGCCCCACAACACTGTTTAGTAAGGGTAGCTTAAAACTGGAATAATACAAATTACACATTAATTGATCGATATGGCGAAATAGCAACGGATAGGAAAAGTTCCGGGTTCGTATCAGATCAATTTTCTTACAATTATTATTATCTTATTTCAAAGCCGAGCTAAACGCTTGCGCTCGTGCGGAAGTAGGGTGGCTTCCCGCAGTGGCGTAACTAAACAAATTACAATGCAAAATGTAATGTGTACTGTAAAATAATAAATAATAATTATTATTATTTTATGTATTCACTTGAAAAAAAAGTGTATATAGGTTCGAAAATTTGTCGTCAAAAATAGCGTAGTTGGTAATGCACCTTCCCCGGTTTGCAAAAGAGATCCAGGTTCGAATCCCGATAGCGCGACGACAATATTTTTCGGTAAATTTGATTTCATATGTATATCTTTACATTGAATATATTTAGTTAGTATTTAATAATAAATCTGTCTACTTTCTCCTGTAGTATTAACATTGTCATAAAAAAAACTTAACGAATTTCTGCAGGTTGTCCTGCACTGCACACACCGATAGTGTTTTCACGCATTTAAGTAAACCTAAAACTTTAAGTAAGGCAAAAACCATTTATGGGTCTGTATCTAACCTGTTGGCTGCATTGACCGGAACGAGGTTCGAACCCCCGACCGCTAGATGAACGGACCGCAAGCGCGTCAAGCCCGTTGATTCGTTTAATTTGTTTTGACGACATTTAGAAACCGCAGTATATTATATGATATTTATTATTAGTATACACGCCCTATTCAGCCATTAACATCATTTGTTAAATAACGGAAAAATTCATCAAAAATAAATATAGAATATGAAGTAAAGCAATTGATCCGTCGCCATTGAGTTGAGACACTAACAATTGTAATAATGTCGTCCTATAAAGAGTTCCATTTACTGCGAAAATGTCCACTACCTCCGCACATTTATTCCCCAAAGAACGCAATCTGCATGCCATTATCGCTGTAATAAGACAATGAATTGTGTCTCGATGACCCGAAGCAGCCCGAGATCTGGGGACAGTCTATCGTACCATCGATGATCCTGTACAGAAATAGAAGGTCGGTCATCGTACGTCTCACTGACAAGTTTAACAATTTCAGACGGCCAAGGAGATAATCACAATTGCTATCCTCAGAGCGTATATTTAATTTAAATTAAAAATTCTTTCAACCGCCGTCGAGTGAACGACGAAGTGAGGCGACCGTACGTCCGAATTATATTCTAGCCGAGGTCTGACCGGACAAGGGTAGAGGACTTTATAAGTGTGCAGGTCTGAAAAGTTTTTTGCAGTCCGCAAAATAAATCCCAACATTTTGAGACCTTTATTAGTTGCGGAATGAATGATGATTTAATGTCAAATATTAGACCCGGATCGTTGATCTCCGAATCCATAACTGATTGTGAGATTTACAAAAAAGCAAGATTACACAAACCTCGTTCTTCACGCTCTGACGCCCCGCAAATCTGCGCCGCCAGGCTCACCGTCAGGAGAGCAGCGAGGGTTTGGACCGGGGCCATTGCGTGTACGCAACGATGTCGATATCGATCGATACAGAACGCATACAAGTATACGAGAGTGACGCAAAGCTGCTCCGCTATTGAACTGTGAACTGCTATTGGAAGGAAAGCAGTGTCGGAAGGTGGTATTTATATCAGGTGCGGTTCACAAGTTCGGCAGTCCCTTGACAAGCGACGTACCTTAGCCAGATAGTTGCGTAACCTTCGCTATAAAATTATCGCCCAAATTTGAACAAGACGTACTTAACCCTGAGGTGTGACTTTTGTGTTTCGCGCGTATTTTAGAGTTAATAGTCTCGTCAAGAGACACGAGCATTAATGTATAGGAAATGTAGGAATGAAGAATAAGATGAAAACTCAATTGAGTAAGAAATAATTGTAAGATTCTGTAGGTCCCAGACTGCAATGGGCTAACGAAGGGAAATAATAACCGACCGCTAATCCAGGACAGTTTTATATCGGTCCTTCTCAATCACCGCCAGGTTGACATTTTTTAATGGCAGCTGTTCGACAGCGCCTCGTATATTGACAGGGATACCGCACATCCGCCAAAACAATACAATACCTGAAGACAATATAAAATAATACAGTTAATAAGGCAGGGAAGCGTAGGGAAAGTGATGAGGCTCAAAAGAAAACCACATAAGAGACTCACCCTCCGCGCACCACTGCCGAGAGATTTAACCAGCAAGATCAGTACATCGCAGATAATATTTGGGCAGGATAATAAAGATGAAGCAGTTCTCCGGAAGATCTCCCATCTGGAGACAACTCCAGATCCATGTAACGCTCGAGCAGATCAGAGTTTCTGGCGGAACCTCGATGTACTCACGAATGACGCAATGCCAGAGGATGTGCTGCAGGTACACACGTGTAACCGTATTATGAATAGGAAACCCGGGAACAGCATCCGAGCAGCGGCGCACGGCCGCCAACTAAAACATTTCTCATTACACCATGACCTCGGACAATGCGCGGAATAAAAATAATAATTCAATATTAACAAAGACAGTTACAACATATAAAAGCCGAAGGACAGACACTAAACATCCTCGCGGGTAACAAGATGGGCTCAAAAAAGAGACCTGAAGTTGATTCTCTATCCGTGAACTACTGCCGGCAGTATTATCCAGGAAACAGTACCCGAGAGGGTCCGACTGGGAGGCCAATGAGACGCCCGCCGCAGGATAACCCACTTTCTCACCGGGACCCTGAATTGTTCGGAGTTACTTACAAAACTGCGACCCGCTTCCTACAATGGGCTGGTCGTGTTAAAAGAATACCAGATGACGGGACACCAAAGATCATAATCGAGCGGGCTGACTGCGGAGGAAGACTCGAGCGGGATGGGAGAGTCCGGGAATGGAACGACCGCGGTCAGGCATAGGAATCGATGGGAGCATTTGTGATTTGTTGTGCTGTGAAAGAAAAAGAAGAAGATGACAATAATGACTCGAGATTGCACAGTTCAGCGCAGAGTGATTTGTGAATCTTCACCATACGGGGAAAATAATTGTGAATTGTGATTAATATTCAGATATTTCAGATTAATATAGACTCGCATCAACTGAGAGAGAAAAGACTCCCGGGCGCGCGTTCCGGGGTTAACTGAGGCCGGTTTTGACAGCGAAATGGATTAACGTAAATACTAGTTTTCGGAAATGCTCTTGCATTTAAAACCGGTATTTAGAATGCTCGATTCCTCATTTAGATAGCGGAGACGCGCGCTGGAGATTCGGAACTTATTTTGCCGCCACCTCTCGGATTCCGGCAGAGATGCGCGCTAAATTACGCGCACCGCATCCGTGAAAATCATTCCAAACCTTATCTGAAGGCTGTTGTTCTATTACAATCGACGTCCTTGTGGACTTTTACACAAACATTTCTCGTATTTAGATACACCTAACAGTGCAACATTTCTAAACTAATTATATTCCAAGTGCAAATATGTATGTCTTCAATTCAGGAATGCTCTTGCAACGAAACGGAACTAGTTACCGAGCCGGTGCATCCGCGATATTGGCGAGTTAACGGCAGCATTATTCATATGGGTACCTTACCTGCAGAGAACACTTCGTGTTGGCACTTTATGCGAAACCTTTTGTGTTCATTCAGGGCGGTCCAACACGCTGTTGATAATTTTGTGTAGAAATACTGTACCGCTCGCGTCTCTTCTCCGGGATAATATTTTCAAATGAAGTAGACTCGTTTAACGATCGTAACTTATATTTTCTATCGGAATATGCAATTTTAAATTGATAAATCTTAAATACTGATTAAATGTATTCATTAGAAAGATATACATATAAAATCAAAAATGCATTAACCGATTATGCTATAGCAGATGGTACTTTAGACGATAAATTTTCGAATCTATATGTTTTCAAATGAATACTTCTATCGTTCCATGATTTGAAAGCCATCTACTTTGTTTTTACGGAATCTCAAATATTAAGGAGATCACATTCTTATTGTGAAGGTGTGATTATTCAGAACACAGCTCTGCGATAATTTAAATACTAATTAAATGTATTCATTAGAAAGATATATGGAAAAATATTGTTGGCGCTAGCGGGATTCGAATCTGGATCACTTTCAATCGTGCATTATCCGATTATGATATTCCAATACAGTATGATGGAGTTCAAATAATGGAATGATAGATGTATTCATTTGAAAAGTGTAATTCTTAATTAAGTAATTAAATTTGTATTTAATATTGTAATTAAAAATATGATCATTAAACCTCCTAAAAATGTGATGAAACACAATGTGCATAATGTACGCGCCTTGTTACTTCGACTGACACCACTGGGTTTCTCGGTTTATAATAATGTACATATGCGTGTGTGAGTATTGCCGCCCTTTTTTCGGAAAGCTAAGAAGACGGTAACCGACAGGCGTCATTCGATTACATCAGTCCAGAGGTACAAATAAACCACTCGAAATTAGATGACAAGAACATTGGACCGGAAAGACCAAAAATAAAAAGGTTAGTGCGGTTCATATGTCACACGTGTCCTTATTGTTAATCGGGAACCTGGGGACCGGCTATCGAAGGCATTCACTTAAACACTGTGTATATCTGAACAGATAACAATGAAAGTATAAAATATGATATAATTACACATAGAAATATCAAAATACCAAAACCAAAGGCCGCATTGAGCAGCTCTTGGCAACCTTTAACACTATGTTCTGCAGTCGAGGATTATCGATATTATTTTATGGAGCCACAAACCCAAGGAACGATAAGAATGCTATATGGTAGAGTTACGAATGAAGATGTCATAGTACGCATGAATACAGAAAAATATGTATTTAAATATAACTTGAATATCTCTGACGTGTGATGAGACATTCGGAGATCTTGCACCTCATCATGCAGGGAAAATATCATGGCTGAAGAAGCTGAGACAATGGTTTGGCCGATCTACTGTAGACGGGCCGCGGTAAACTAGTAATGTTAGCCAACATGATATGTACCAAATATGTTTTTTGTAGCTTAGCAATGAATTGAAATGTCATTGTACAATCTACACAGGCGTGAAATGTATCGCTACGGTAGACATCTAGTCGGAACGTAATCTGTGATTTGTGATCTGGTACTCGCGCGAAGCCTATCACTAGAGATCGGACAACTTTTTAATTATTGAAATGGAAGACGCCACATCTCGAGTTATCAATCAGTTATCTCGAGTTATCTGTCGTCCGCAGCTGGCAAAATGATTTAAAAATATGACTTTAATCCCTGCAAGTTTGCAAGGTCCTGAAGTATATATTATATCATACAAAGTGTAGCGTTGTTTCAGTGCGTGTCCGCGGTTCCATTCAATATTAAAGTGCAGGGAACACATCAGAACACGTGGCTGGGAGGAATGATGAATAATTAGTTAGTTGGGTTTTTGACTGTGTGCAGTGGCGTAACTATAAAAATTGGCAAAAGTGCTCAGAACCACTCACCTTTTGAAGTTCCGTCTCTCTCTCCACGCTCAGTAATGACATTCGGAAGTGATGTAGAAGATAGGTAGGTGACCGGTGTTTTATCGTTTACAGTACGACGACCATTGCTCCGCGCCAATGGGCAGACTGATTAGATACCAACTGTGTGTCTGAAGGTTGAAAGGAATCTCTACCACACCCCCTATACACGTATCGCACGTAAGGAGTATGAACATAACTGGACTGCTTTCAAATTTACCTTTCTTGATAAAAACAAAAATGTGTATTATACGCATTTGCAACCGAGGACCGACCAAGAGGTCCGACCTTAATTTAGGACAAATTTGTACTTATAAATTCAATGCAGCAAGCAGTTATTTTTTAGTTATACGGTCAAAACGGCAATGCACCAAAATCCGAGTGACTCCAGGAAGTAAAAGCAATAAGTGTCGGATTATTTACACTACGTATTAAACAAAAAAATATCACCGCCCGCCCCTGGAAAAATTCCTGGATCCGTCGGTGCTCGCAATTGAAAAAATTATTAAACAAATATTTATTAGCTATGTCAGAGAAACTATTTAATATTCAATTTAATGAAAAATGTATAGAGTATGGGGTAATTACATGGCTTACGACCTGTCTTTGGCTGGTCACCAATTCTCACTCCTCAATCGCCATATTTATCTAATTTTTTAAAGTTGTATATCGCCATCTATGGACTAAATTTGATAATTCATTTTTCCATTTTTTTAAATAGCATATATTTATATAGAATCTGTTTGTTTTTTGAATTATTTTGAAGTAATATGTTTTTTATCATATTATATTATATACGCCTGAAAAATCAATATTTAATTTTTTTCCAAGAGCACACAATGACTGGATTCTCACCTACGAAGGCACTGTTATTGAACAACTATTCTTCTCTTTCTCTTAGAGACAAAGCTGAATTCAATGGAAAATGTACGGAAGTACGAAAAATCATTGCCCATTTTCGCTTTGTGGCATATAATATTAATTAGGTCGGACTATTGATAACGTTTTCTTAAGAAATGATCAGTCTATATCCACGCTGGACGGACTTTTAGGCCCCTACGTGACACGGCAAGGCGCTGCTACGCCGCTGACCGCGCATTCCTCCCGCCGAGTATTCAATTAGCATACAAGTGATGAACCTACGATGGTACTGATGCTGCGTATTTCCGCTGAGCGGTCAGTCAGGTGGATTCTCGGGTCGCCCGAGACCGACCGCCTCCGCGATGACCGGTTGCGCAATCGCAATCGGCGAGCCGCACGGTGACCGCGAGCTATTATAACGTTACGAATTCTCACTATAAGAAAATATGTAACGTCAGTGTATCTAATTAAAGTAACGATCACCCCGGTTAGTTAATTTCGCGCGCAGTTCGAAACGCCTAGTACCGATTTCGATATTTACCGTCCATCGATTCGAGTGACGGGCCGGCGCTAGCAGGTACGAACACTTCCATTCGCGCTTCGAGCTGGGAGGGTTCGCCCTGCGGGCGGCTGTTGGCCGTTCCCGTCATATTGTGGAATTCATACTTGAAGATACGCTGAAGATGGAGCCCATACGGGATCCAGGGGCGGAGCCAACGCCAGAGAGGCGTTCGGATAACAATTGAAGGATAAAATTAAATTGAATTGGAAGTCTAATTGTATCGTAAAAATGTATATTTTTGCAGGAAATAATGCCGTTTCCCTTCTATCTTATTCTTTATTTTATTTATTCTTTGATTTCCTTATTTTATCTCCTTCATTATTTACTTCTTTACGATTTAAAATTACGCCTTCTTCCCATCACCCTGTAATCTAACCTATAATGGTTATAATGGTCCACCTGGGAGAGACCTGGGAGCCGCGCGCGGGCCGCCGGTTGAAGGAGTGCTCTGACTATCGGAAACTGGTGCTCCCGGGACACCGAGAGGGATGCATGCGAGAAGATGTTACCTTTTTACCGCAGAGCAAGAGGAATCGCCCCAGGTAGGCGTATTATTTGAAAATTATTATTGTCGCCGTCACCTGTTACGTAGCTCCGAAATTAAATTTTATTTTTAATTATTAAAAAATAATAATTATAGTAGTTCTTGGTTCTTTTTAAGTTTTGTAATAAAGTTTGCTGACTCTTTAACTATGAAATATCACCTTTCATGTTTTACTGTATTTTTTAATAAATACAGTAAATTTCCCACGAGATGGCAAGGTGCGTCTCCATATCACGGTGAGTAGGTAGCTTCTGATTCACGCATCGTGCTCTCCCCTGTCACTAGTCGGCGGAGGACAGTCCGCCAGTACTTCCGAGTTGTGGCGGGCTACACCTCACACTATACAATGAATACTGCATTTTTAATTGATTACATTTCTGGGTATACATTCTATATATATATATATATATATATATATATATATATATATCTAAACGATATTTTTATTCAAGCTAAATTATATTCAAATAAAAGATTTTATACAAATTTGGCCACGACACGCAGAGAGACAGAACGTTTCATTCAGCGTTTATTCTGATTATACATAAAAATCAGTCGGTTCAATATACTTGTCATATAAAATGCAAAGGCATTGTTTAAACGAATTATTCTTCTTCTTGTATCCTACTTCTACAGTAGACTGATGAAACCGTCGCCTCGGGTTCTTCAGCCACGATGTTCGCCTTCTTCCAGTAATCTTGCCCTGCATTATCTCAGATCTGTCTCATAGCACCTGATCATTCGCATTCGTAATCTTAGGTCGAGATCATAACTGCATGAGCTTGCTGAATGCGACATTTATTTTATATTAAATAAAATAATACGCCATAATATTCTGGAACAGCGTGTAGTCGGCGTTGATCACGTGTGAAGGTGCATTAAGGCGGCACCCGGTACATCCACATTCCTCTTATGCATCTTGCTCAACTCCCCAATAAAGTTTCGGGTCAATCAAAGCGCGGCTGCGAGCCTAAAAAGGGCGTCGCGTGATTCTTAAGTATATATCATTAAATACTAATAATATGGATGTCCGCACCAGTCTTCTAATGCCGCTGAGACGACGATGTAGAATTGTGTCTAAGAATGAGATTTTTAAGAGATATTCGACTCGAGACAATCTCTGATATTCTTTGGAGACATTGTTACTTCTGCGTACAGTTTTCTGGGCTAATCTGCCGTGTATATCTGATCTTTCTGGCCATTCTGAACGGCCGTGAAAACCTAAGAACATTTTAAACCGATTATTACGTACAAAAAATAATTTTAAAATACATTTTAAAGTAAACATTTGATATATGTGAAAATAAAAAACTTGTTTTTTTTCATTTACTTGAGACGTTACCAATCTAACAATTTAACTCAACAACTTGTATTTATAACTGTAATGGGGGACAGCTATACTATTATATTTGCGTGAGATGAAAAGGGACAACATTATTCATTGTAACTCTGAGGATTTCCATACACTTTGAACGCTTCTAATTATTTTCTAAAGTAGCCATCGTGTTCCAACACTAGTGATATTTTAATGCCATAGTGAAAGTCAAGTTGTAGAAAAGGATAGCTATATAATTGTACAATCTATTATCAATTTGAATTGTTCAATTTTCAACCCCCGAGTTCAATGTAGCATTCGAATTGCACTGTCCAGTGAATAAAATGTTCAATTTCGCACATTTAGAGAATTCTATATGGATCACGTATTAACATGTTTAAACCCCTTTAGGGCCCAACGCATGACGTACATGATGACGATAACCTAACCTAACCTAATCTTTGTCTATTTTTATAGACTTATAGTCTAGTCAAAAATCTTGAAGTGGTTTTTTTTGTGTTTTTAATTGTATTCAATTTTCAATTCAAATCGATCGATAGATTGAACTCGAGCATCGGAAATTCAACAATTAAAATGTTTACGTTAATTTTTTACAAATAAAATATTAAAAGTATTTTGTGTCTGGAAAAATCTAGGTCCGCAAATACTGATATACAAATGCGGAGTATGCACATTCACTTTTGTGTGGGTAATTCTATAAGACTTGCGAACGTCAGAGATAATCGAAACGCTCTCGGCGATGGATCTATTAACGGCGGTGTGAGCGAGATATAAATGGTGTCCGGTTGTAAATCGAAATCACCACAAAGTGGGGAGAATATCGGATGAGGTGATAGGGATTTGAAGGACTGCTCGCCTTACCTCGAGTATGACGCCTCCGCAGTCTTCTAGTCACCGCCAAAATCACACGCAAAGCTGGTGACGATCTCCGCTCCCGACTGAAGGCGGCGGTGTCACTGTTCACCCGCGGCACGCATTAACAATAAACGCCGCGATCACAAATCTCAAGAATCACACAAAACCGTGCCGGTGCACTGGAGGTACCTGTCGAGATGGATCGAACAATATTGATTAAGTTGACATCTGATGGCATCAAGATCACAATTCACACTGGCGGGCAAGCAGTAGAATAGGTCATGGGTAGGAATTTGGACGCGGATATGTGTCAATAACATTAGTCGACTTTATTATTTTGTTTTTTCTTTCTACCTTCTGCCCAAATATGATTTGCGATGTACTGTTCTTGCGGGCTAAATCTGCCGGCAGTGGTGCACGGAGGGTGAGTCTATTATATGTTTTTTCTTATGTGCCGTCTCACTGTCAATATGCGAGGCGGCTAATGATGCGAGGCGAATGAGCAGGACCGAGATAGGAGCCTCGAGCTTATTGCATCGGTCCTGGGTAAGTCGATATTAAAGGACGCGCTAAAAGTGTGTTTACGAATTCGGAAGACCAACCAGAAGAACACAGGAGACGACCAGCAGATCGCAGACGGGAGATGGAGATATATTGGATTACAAAACCAGACAAATCTGATTAGTGGTTTTACTTTACATAATCTCAAATTACATTTTTCGTACCTATGTTACCAATAAAAAACCAGGACCCGACTATCGAAGCAATTTCACGAATTCAAACGCCTTATATTAATGTTCACGTTTAAACTAACTATGCTATCTTGGTATGCGAGAAGGATGAAGCTCGCGAGACGGTCTTCCAGATAGGTGCTGGTCGCACGGTTATTGCTGAGAGTTTAGTTTCATCATTCACGTCGGTCCCTCATGACTGAGAATCAACGGGTGGGGGATCTTCCTCTTAATCCTTCGACAAGATGCCCAAGAAGTAGAAGGATTCGTTTCAGGCTGTCCTCTATCCTCGATGTTCAGTTCCTGCAGAACGGAGACATTCGTGTGACTCGCCGTCCATGTCTCCAGCACCACATCTGCACACAAAGGCATCAATCCGCCTCCTCCCCCTCGCCTTCAGGGTCCATGATTCCACACCATATAGAATGCACCGTACAAGTCTTTCGTCCAGACACAATTCTTGCCTCATCCACAATCATCAAAACAAAGACGTCTTAGTAAAACGTACAGCGGTGGCCTATTGCCGTGTAGGTACTTGCAATTATGACTATATGTATTGTTATGAATTTGAATAATGCATGTATGTATTTGTATTCTGCATGCGGCAGCCATTCTCGATTAGTGTGCCTATATTGAACATCTTTTGTGTTTCATTTCTTTCCACCTCATCATCACCATTATCATCATCATTGCCCGTTGAGAGGCTGAGATCGGCGAACCACCCTCACCCTTGTCTACATTTTTGTTTCCTATTCGGAACATCCACATTCATACAAGCTCGCCGATTATCGTGGATTCGATCTAAGTAATCATTTTTAATCTAATTCACTATACTTAGATTAGCATTACATTTATTTTCTTATTTCTTCATTCTTTACTCTGTCATAAATAGATCTGCCACACATGTGCCTAAGTGATCTCACTGCATTCTTTCCTCTTCACATTCTTATTGTGAAGTTGTCATTATTCAGAACGTGGCTCTGTGATATTTTAAATACTTTAAATGGCTTTCAAATAATGGAACGATAGATGTATTCATTTGAAAAGTGTAACATATAGGTTAGCAAATTTGTCATCAAAAGTACTGTCGTTGTAGCATAGTCAGATAATACACCTTCCCTGGTTTGAAAAGCGATCCAGGCTCGAATCCCGATAGCGCAACAATATTTTTCGATAAAATAGATTTTGTATGTATATCTTTCTAATTAATACAATTAATTAGTATTTCCTAACTAAAATAGTTCCAAGAATGAAAACTAGTTTTGGCAAAGATTATTTATTTTTCAAGCTCCCAGAATATATAATCAAATTGAAAATAAAATTATAAATTTAACTGACATTAAGACTTTTAAAAAGGATATTTCTAATTGGTTGTTGCAATTAGGAAGAGCAGATACAGAGAGTCAACTCTTTTATATAACTACTTTTGTGCATTTTGGTCTTGAATATTTCCATCTACCTTATATTTGCTTACATTATTGGTATTATTATTATTTCTCTCTCCTTAAATATTTTCACATTGTATGCTATGCTATGTATGTATTCGATCTTACTGTGTTTTGCCTTCGATGAGTTTTGGTTTCATAAAATACATTAGTTTATCAATTAGCCCTAAAAGAGGCTTGCCTTATTGGGCAATATATGTAAAAATGATACATTTTGAAAGAAAAATTCAGCTACAATACTATTATATTATATTAATGATAACAAAGAAATGATGAATGCTATCAAAAGATGAACATGTATCCCAAAATTCATAATATTTTTATATCGTTGTCATAAATACGTAGCATTTTATTTTATTATAACCCAGTTATTGTAAACAATAATTATTAATATGAGATCCTCTTCTCTGCATTGTACCGTATCATTGTAATTATAACAGATTAATAAATACAATTTAAATTCACATTGCCTTTTTGAAACGGTATTGTTTTGTAATGGGGCATATTACTAAATAAATACAACACAATATGGCACAATTGTGAGAAATGGAGTGCTCTTTCATATTAACTTATTTTTTATATACGGGATGACAGTTCTAATATTCTTTTTAGATCTTACCTACGTCCGTGGGACGTCTCCGATCGTGCACCGAGGTACCGTGGCGCTCAGCATTGAGCGTGTAATAAAAAAGAAGAAGTGAGGTACGATAAAATGAAAACACATTTAATAGATAGTATTTAATAATTTAATTTCGTCTCCTACCTACACTGCGTACTCGAGTACCAGGATAATTAGTACAATTTACATAATTGTCAATATATAAATTCTAAAATAACTATTTACACGTCCTTATGATATTTTCAATGTGCGATGGAGACAGACCTCCAGAATAAACAGATAACAATTTGAAATATTATTCGCGGTAATACGACATTTCAAATAAGTCTCACATCGCAAAGGAAGTTGAAGTTACGCTCAGTGTACTTAGGTAGCTTTTGCACGTTATAAATGGTTTGCACTAAATATGAGATTTCCAGACTGCCGCACGGGCCTCTTCAGCCAGAAAACTATGTCAAGATTTTACCTGTCATCTACAACAATTCGTTCAAGTGCTAGTAATATTATATATTCTACGTAAAAAAATAGTAAAAAAAAGTGACAATTAATATTTACAATCTTAGCTATAGCTAAATTATTCCAAACAATTCTTTGTAGAAGAATGCAAGCTCTGTTGTGACTGTTGTGGACCGAATAGTAAAAGAAATTCTCTCAGTGCCAGGCTAACATCAAATAAGGCGTGCACCACCGATATTTTAGTAATATCTGCGCACAAATTAATTACTAAATATATTAATTTTTCCATGTACTAAGATTATGACATTTAAGAAAATTAGCAATAGCGTGTCGCTCTAAAACAATAACATATAAAGATCACATTTGAAAGCAATAATAAGGTTGCTGTAAGTCAATTGGAAACGCATCCAATCAGCGATCGGATCAAGTTTTGGCAGCAACTAATTTATTTTCTAATGATAGATTTGTTCTTTGTACCTTTCTTAATCAATTACCTAAGTATTAACTGCACTGTTGACCTACAGTGGAACCGGCGGAGTAATTGTAGGTCACGAGAATCTTTTGCTTGAAATAGTTGCACACGATGTTATAATTTGCGATAATCCTAGACCACACTAAGCTAATATACATCAACCAGTAACAACCTAACTGAATATCTCCCACTTTGCTATCTTTAAATTATGTATTTGTTTGATTTCTGCCGTCCATTCCTCCTTATTGCGCCTTTAAAGAGGACCCTTTGTTTGGTCTATCCGACTTGCGCGTGATTTTCCCTCAACTGTCCATAATTCTGCGTAACCTGTCTAAAGTATTTGCTGCTTGTTGTTGAAAGTCTTTCATAGTCTTGGAGGATGAATTAATGTCAATAAAGTCTTTCATCGTTGGAGGATGAATTTATGCATATAGTGTTGTAAGTTAAATAGCTATAAAAAAAATGATGTGATATACAATGTTTGACGCATTTGTTAAGCGTAGCGGTACAACAGTCATCCAGTAATTGTGGGGTCAAAGATTTGATCCTTCTTCTTCTTCTTCTTGTGTCCTATCCGTTGAACGGACGTTGACTATCATCACTTCGTATACTGCGGTCAGAAAAAGTTCTACAGAGTAGCTTATAACCACTAGTAGCACTACACCAAGCTCTACAGAGTAGACGTATAACTTGTAACCATCGCCTCGGGTTCTTCAGCCGTGATATTAATTTTTCATATACTTCAATAAAGTGGAAGTTGTCGGGGTCAATGAGAGCAAATTAGTGTTGACAGCTGTGCGGCACCGCCCTGTCACTATTGTGCGGGACGTTGTTGCACAGTTGTCATAGTAGCATTAAATAAATGCCAAACTAGCGGCGAATGAGCAGGACCGTATCGCTTTTGCTTATAAACGGTCTTGGATAAAAGGTGGGTCTGTCGTAGTCACGATGTTCTCCTTCTTCCGGGGCCCGGACTTCCAGCAATATATAGATTATTTTAATATTTATTTTTCTTTGTTCATCCGAACCGTAACAACTTCATTCGTAACTCTCTCCATCCAGCTTATTTTGAGAATTCTTCTGTAGACCCACATCTTAAATGCTTCAAGTCACCTTTTCATTTCTTCGGTAAGTGTCTGTGCTTCCATTCCATTAAATTATATCGAAAACACATAACAACCGACAATTCTTATCCACAATCTACGGTTCGATCCACATAGCACTAAAACTAGCGAGCCATACCTATTTTCAAAGCGCGTGTCCTCAGATTCGCTTGAAATATATTAAGAACATCATGGAGATGCTCTTAACATATCACGGATAACACAACTTAAAATATTGGATATTTTTATTTGTTAACTTTGTTTTATTTACCACTTATTGAGTTTAAATACATCTACCGATTTCGAAAAATACCACTTTCTTCTTCAAGATGTCAATACTAACTAAAAACATATATTATTGTTTCTTTACCAGAATCTATTTTTAAAAAAATAATTTACTTAAATTGTTACTTAATACAAATTTACTCGAATAACTAAATTAATTTTTTAAAAATAGATTCTGGTAAAGAAACAATAATATATGTTTTTAGTTAGTATTGACATCTTGAAGAAGAAAGTTGTATTTTTTGACACCGGTAGATTTATTTAAACTCAATAATTGGTCAATAAAACAAAGTTAACAAATAAAAATATGAATTGTAACCACAAAGTTAATTTCAAAAGTATTACAATATTGGATTATTTTGCTTCCTATTACAAAAACAGAATTCCAACTTGTCAACCAGATCATTCAAATATACTTATCCATGATGTAAAATATAAAAGTGAGGTTAATTGTATGTAAACACTACTTCCTGTATTCTGGTTGCTAAATATATAACTACAACTAATTGTTAAAATACTTAAATACGACATAACAGATATGGTTCGAGTACAAAGTACAAATTAAAATTATAACAGGGTATAAACTAAACATCGCGATTTTTAAAACAAATGTCGATTACAATTTTAAACTTGCTGTGAGTTAGTTTCTATCAGTGGCAATTAATCCGGAAGACTTTATATTATTTATTGGAAGTCACGAAAACTCCTCCATTTGATTGTGGTCACATTATTCTGCAATCTGGGTGAAGATTTGATGAATATTTATTGACAGCGGGTTTACCACACAATTTTTGTTATTTATATCGATTGAAGCCGTCGACTCAGGCTCAAGTTGTTTCAATTGCTCGAGGCTGTCAGTCCGGGCTCAGAGGAATGGCTAAACGTGAAAGTAGCATGCTGGTTCTGCTACTTTAAATGTTTTTATGGTTTGAGCCTTAGATAAACTGATATCTGTATTCTTTGCTTGGCATTCTGAATCAGGCACCTGTTGTGAGAATGACTCTTTCATTCATTTATAATCTACTTTTGAATTTGAATATTATAATGATTTATATATATATATATATATTAGACCCTATAGACTCAAATAAAAATAATCTATTTATATTATACAAAATATTTTTAAACTTAAACCAAAATAATTGTCTACACAGATCAACTTTATACACAGTACGATTTTCAGTCTACTGCAACAGTCTTAAAGCACAATAGAACGACCACAAAATAATGTTTATTGACCGTAGTACTGCTGATTTCTGTTCATGGTGTACGTGGAAAGAGGTATTCCCTTTGTCCCGTAGATAGGGTCCGGTGCGTTCTCATAATCCACGTCGTAGTAGATTCCTGATTGGTTCTGTAATTAAACAAATTCAAACATTAATATTGACAACTTTAATTGTGAAATGAGGATTTTTCTTCTGAAGAGTGAATGCCTCTCGCTTGTTTCAGAGTGAGAGCCTTTTTCTGTTTTATTGCTCCAATGTAAACTCGAGTCAACATTAGACTATATTATGTAAAAGCTAATCTTGTTATACGAGGCCTGGATCATAATATTCACCCTGTAGTTGCAAACTACATATATATTTATTAATGCTATTATTATTATGAAGGTATTGCTGGAGTAGGGTGTCACGCATCCTGTGGATAGCACCACACACAAATGGTCTCAATCTTGCAACAAATCTAACCACGGCAAAACTTATCTACAGTAATGAACAAAAAACTCTTCCAATTCTCGGGTCATCGGGCCGATCCGGGACCGAGACTTGCGGAGGTGCATTACAAGCCGAGTCACCTGATTGAGGCCACTATATGTCAATACTGACATGAAGGAGGAAAGAAGAATATTATGAATGACAATAGCTATAATATGGTTAAAAACACAAAGTAAATGTAAAACCTTCTTTCAAAAACAAACTAGTTTCCATACTAGCCGCCATTTAAATTTGAGAGTAGCGAAAATTGCTATCAGTTGACTCTTGGTATAAATGTTGGCAGACAAAAGCAACTGACTTAGCTTACAGCTAACAATGATTTTGAATGATCAATTTATTTAAAAATGAGTTAAGTGTGATTGTTACACAGTGCAACAAATAAAAACTGCTTTAACAATTAGAAAATTGATACAAATAGAGGTTGCTGACTTTGTAACTAGTACCCTCATTGTATTTGTACTTTTTGGAACATTTCATTCACGATATTTACCTTTGGACGAGCTTGGTCTATTACACGGAGTTATTCGGTGATCGGGGGTTCAAGCATCATTCCAGGAGACCATCGAGTTAGTCCTATTTTATTTTCATAGCGCAGGTAATTGCTAAATAGCTTAGTTTTTAAAATAATATTATGGGTATCAGAAGTAAAACATGGCTTCCCATTATATCGCACAATACCGTGCAAAAATATGATTTATTTACCGTCTAACCTTCTGAGACCGGAATTGTATATTTTTTTAAGTTTTAGGTGAACTACCATACCATCAAGACCATGGAACAAAGATGGAAACACAGTCATGTAACTTCCAAGGTACACATATGAAATCCCCTCCTGTAACAACACTACATATTGGTTATAGATAGACAGAGCGTCGGCTATCTTGGATGACATACAGTGTAGTTGCAGGGAATTTCACCTGGGTTTATGTAATATGGTTGTTAAATATACAGTAAAATCCCTTTTATTCGAAGTCGAGGGGATCGAAAATCAAGAAAAAAGTTCCAATAACGAATTAAGATAATGAATATAAAATTTTCAAAAATTCGATTCTTTTATACATACTAACTTTTTTCATAGCAACTCAAAGTAATTATATACTCCTATATCCACACATTTAAAAATAACAAACAAGTTGTCAAAATACAGGGCAAACAATATTATTTAAAAAAAAAAACACTATTATAACGGAGTATCATTTCCGCCACTTTTAATAACGACACAACAGTCGAACTTGTCAACCGCCATTTCTCCGCTGAAGTTGGCGACAAAAGTTTCCAGCGCTTTTAAAACATGCGACGTTTGGCACTCGCCTCTCAACATTCTACTTCTTTCTGTCATCATGTTTAATATTGTCGACAACCTCGTCAATGGGGTCGCGTATTTTTCTGTTCATTTAGTTTTGGATAATATTTCTTGTCAATCTCTTGTATTAATTCCATTTTTAGCAACTGTCTGCGTTTTGAACGAGTTTCGCATTAATGCTATTATAGAGAATATAAAATTATCAATTAACATTATAAAAATGTTTTAATTTAAATTTAATGAAATACGGAAAAGTCTAAGGAACGCAAACCACGCATTTGCGAATTTCAAAATGGAAAAACAAATAATGTTTGTTAGCGCCATTAAATGTACTCACGCACGTATACGCGCACACCGTATTGGATTACAGAAATACGAGTATATCCCTTCCTTTTTCTCTTGTCCAATCCTATTCCCTAGGCGCGAGTGAAAAAGAAGATTCCTGTCTGATACGCCCGAACGAGCCACTTCGCTTTTGAAACCGAACACGGTACGTTGCCGTCGCTGTAAATCCGCTCACTACCGCTAACATTAATTTCTGCTAATATATCATTTTTACTACCGCTGATAGATTTAAAACAATTACTTTTAACGCGAGTGTCAACAAGTGCGTGACATAATTCTGCGTCGCTTGTGAATTGGTGGACCAGGGAGAAACAGAACCAGCTTCGAGAGATAGGAGATCTTCAAGTAAGCGACATCCTGTCTTTATCTCCCGACAACCCGCCAACTTTCCAATGTTCTTTACATATAAAACAATGGCAATAAAATAATTAACAAGATACGAGAAAATCTGTGAAACGCTAACTACACATTCTTTAAAATGCCTCGACATTAAACTTAAATTGAAAGAGAAATGTCCGTATTAAAATGAATACAAATTAAATCATTTATAAAACACGGAAAAGTCAGAGGAACTCAACCGCGTACTAACGTTTCTACAACAAAATATACAAACGCTACGCAAACAAAAATAATGCGGTAATAATACGAAACAGAAGATTGTCAAGCACTGACATTCGCAGCTAACACCTGGGAGAACTAGAGAACTGCGTTACCGCCTATAAGGGCGCAAAGATAATATTTGCTATCTTTTTCTAATATAAAGAAAACGAGCGAGAGAAAAAAGCCTGCGACCTTAAGTTAAAGCGTCGCGGTAAAAAATAAATATTTCAAATCGAGAACGCACAAGACATATTTGTTATCTTTTCTAATATACTAGGAGTGAGTGAGAAAACAAACAATAAGAATTAACTTTGTGCGCCGTGAATCGGTATAGGAGCGGAACTACCCATTTTGACGGTCTCGGACTTTGGACAGGCACATCGCGTAGCGCGTGTGTATTTTCCAGATTGCTGACATTTGACAAAAAAAATCGAATTAGGCGAAAAATAGATGGACAAATTCATCTGATAGGGTCCAAAAATAGCTTCGAATAACGATATTCGATTTATAAGTATAATTTAGTATGAAAACTTTCCAGAGGGACTACACACTGCTCTAAAACTTCGACTTGCGGCGAATTTCGAATAAACGGGATTTTACCGTACTATTAGATGTTCAAGAAGATACACAACATTGATGTACACATTCATGATTCTGATCTACCCATAACCTAACCATAGTGAGTAGTTACAGGGGTGGCCTCATATTATAATATATAAATTTATTGAGTAAATCTTGGGGAAATGTATACAGGAGGATCATCAACCTTTTGAATAAAAAAATGATAAGTCTCACCGCCATACTGTTGACTGTGTTGGAGCGAGACTTGGGCCTGGGGACGTGGAAGCCCCGAGCGCCCAGGAGGTCCGTCCTGTCGGGAGCTCGGCTGTCGGACTCCGAGCTGCTGGACTCTGCTTGCTGACTATTCAGCCCTGGAACACGATTATACCGTTAATTGGTTTTAGTTTTCTCGTGTTCATCAATCAGTACACTGTTAAAGTAACAAGTATCGAGCTTGCTATTTTTGGTATTTGCGTCGCTTCTTCTGAACTGGATCATCTTCCATATTATTTAAACATTACAAACTAAACAATTTGTAATATCCATCATCATACATTCAATGTCAAGATAAATAAGTGACATTTTAACTTTGAAAACATACAATTAAGGTCACCTTAATATTTTTTATCCATATAAATTTTACATTGCAAAACACCAATTTTCTCAAATATCTGACAATATTTAGAACAAAACGGATTTATTCATTAATACTTAGGCTTTCAAAGGAATTTGACTCTTCTTTTTAATAAAATCTATGAATTTCCCATTCAATTTCAACTGTCACATCTTTAGAATTTTGAAGTTGACTTATTATTTGTTATAAAAATATGAATATTTTTCAGGATAGCACATACAGTTACCTGAAAGCGTAGAGAAGGCGTGGCCCAAACCAGAAAGGGTGTTAGCTCTCGAGGTGATGGTCGCTCCCGTGTTCATGTTACCCTGAGTGTTCAGGTGCATTGTGGAGCCGCCCATGTGAAGACCCAATCTGTAAATAAATTAGGTAAAAGATAACAGTGATCTTGTGAAAACACACCCGGAACTCATGACAACATGTGCCATTCCACTCGCTGCTGCCTCAGTTAAGATATCCAGCAAACGCTGCTCTGTGTAGACATTTCAAATTGCATATTTCTAAACTGTAACTCCGCACAATCAAACAATAAACTCCTGTCAACCGTAAGTAGTTTCTCTTTTTCAACCAGCTCTGGCTACATATGCACAATACAACTCCACAATCATTATCAAACAAACACGTGAACACTGGGTGAAATATATGGAGCATCCAGTGCTCACACATACATAACCTACATATTCATACATATACAATATACAATCATCTAAACCAGAGACTGTAATTCATATAAACAATTTTATATATATTCTGCATTTTTCATGCAAAATCAAGAGACAATTGAACCAACCGATTTGTACCTATGTATTATAACAAAATGATTACCTCGGCCTGGGTACTGGCGGCAGCGTTCCCGCCGGCAGCGTCGGGTACGCCCCGTACATGGCGGAGGTGGGGCGCGCACCGGGATGGCCGGGGGCGGGCTCGGGCTGCTGTCACAGACATATAACGTGTTATTAACTTACAATACATATATAAACACATATTACATACGGTGATATCAATGGATGCATGCGCTTGCAGTGACTGTGTTATAAATGTTCAAGTCACGTAAGGCCGTGACAAAGAAAGAAGAAGAATATCAAAAAGCATGTGTCAGATAGTTAGGTGACTTACCGCGTAGTGATTGGCTTGAGCCATCACATCGGCCAGCTGGGCCCAGCGCATGCGCTCTTCTAAGGAAACCTGAAAGATGAAAAGATGATTCAGAATGCAGAAGAATGAATTTTGAGGAGAGGGAGTTTCTAGGTTGTAGTTTCCAGCTTATAATTTCTAGAACCACTGTTGACACTGGCTTAGGCTTATTGTCTGATCCCTATATACTGCATTCATATTCCTCGCACTTTTATTGCCTTTATTGAACTCATGAAGCAAAATATGCTCCTTTGTCACTTACATTATAGTTTTTATAAAATAATTGTTAAAATCCGACTGCATTCTACAAAACTTCAGCACTAAGTTACTACAGTTAGTAATAGTACAGCAGGTAGTAATTAAATCTGATGCAGATAGTTTATCCCGTCCCCCGCTGACTTTTAGTTTATGTAATTAAAAAAATTGCATTATTTATGGGATCGCCACTAAGAGAAGCAGGAGACTTATTTGTGCTGTCTTTGTCGCATCAATGACACCTATATAAGACAAATATGTCGGTAAGATAGTAAAACATTATGATCAAAGTAATACAAACAAAATAATGGAGGACATACCTGGTAAGGCGGGTGGCCCATGTTGGGCATCTTGGCTCCGCCTGTCATGTACCCGAACACGGGCGAGCCCATCCCGGCCGCGCTCTTCTGCTCTCTGTTCCAGCGCCGACTACAATATAAACACACAGTTATTTATGGAGTTTTAATACACTAATATACAAGTTTCGAGAAAGACAGTAACTCTCATCGACAGGTGAAGTATTAAACTGACTACACATAAATTTAAAATTCGAGTAGTGCTAATAAACTCATGTACAGTAATAACATTGTTTGATATACATCCATCCGTGAAGATGTTATGGTTCGGACGAATAAAGAAAAATAAATATATAAAACACTTAAAATCTGAAAACTTTAATATCTCGGACATGTAATGAGACATCCAAAGAAGTAGGAGATCTTGCACCTCAACATGCAGGGAAAACATCATGGCTGAAGAACTGTTTGGCCAGTCTGCTGTAGAGCTTTTCCGGGCCGCAGTAAACAAAGTGATGATAGAAAATATCTCTCGAATGGATAGGGCACAAGAAGAAGAAGAAAATCCAAGTCACACACTACACAATACCGCTGGATGACTGCGTTTGTCCAACGATTCTCTCTTGGCTATTCTCTTCCACACGTTTATTTTCTTGTCTCTCGGAGATACATACATATGTACCGACATTCATATTTTCAAATCCCTCTGCGATATGAACCTCTCTTTTGTTTGAGCGGCGAATGCACTTGTTCTAAATGTACCCTGTTCACTACAGATTGATGATACAGTGATCAGAACTCTGCGTGTTGTCACCGTGACTTTCAGTGACAATTTAAATAGGCTCAAAAGTATTAATATCAAAATGAGAAAAGATCTATGTTGTACAGTTAAGCAATTAACCAACCTCCACATGACGAGGCAGGCCAGGGTGATCAGGATGACCAGCAGCGCGGCCAGGCTGGCCCCGACGGCCACCCCGACCACCTCGCCGTCCACTTCACACTGCGAGCCATAGTAGGCCCCCGTGCAACTGAAATGTAAAGAACGTGTAATGTAATTACATATTTGACTTCTGTTTGTTGTAAGGTTATTGTCCTTTGAAGATATTGATCTTATTGGATCCCACTAATATATTTTCATATTTAAACTATTAAATGCCAATACAGCTTATTCCTTAAACCATTTCTAAAACTCTTTTTGTTGTATCGATAATAATTTCGGTTCTACTTGACGGATTTTAAAAATGTATAGAATTTTCAATCAATTCGTAATATGCTGTTGAAATTCACATTTTCAACTGTGTACTGTCATTTATGTGACATTTGAGATGAGTCTCTTCTGTGTACACGCACCGTAACACACTATTAGAAGGTGTCATTACATATTTGGTAATTTTAAGCTGTTGTATTCAAAATACACTCAAATCTTTTTTACACAGTGGATAAGTTCCACCAAAAACTGTGTAATAAAGTAATAGAATACATAAAATCGACGATTTCCTAAATTTAAAAAATTGTATTATTTTAAAAAATAACATTGTGATATAGAAAACCGTGTAAAAAAAGGCAATATTAAAAAAATATTATACATACACATTTTAATTAAACAAAAATAATACAATATCGCTACTTGATAATTTACGTACACATTAATTTCATCAGTAGAAATTTCTAACACGTCTAATGCGTTAGAAGCTTATGAAGCCTTCTGTTTGTTATTATCAACAACATTTGAATTTGTAGATCTGTTATCCGCTTCTGAGTTTTTTATTTCACAAGTTGTTTATACATTTCTCGACACCCAGCCATACACATCTGTAGGTCCCGTTGGAATTACAAAGCTCGTTCTGGGTCGGGATCACGAGTGAGAAAATGTTGTTCCATATTAGTAGCAAATTGCAAGCTCTCGTGAATCAAAGCAGTTGGAAGTTGATAAATGTTGGCATTTTGTTGGACCGTGTTATTTCAAAAAATGAGTTGAGTGTATATATTGAAGGATGACCCTGTCCCGGAATCGTTATAAGAATTGTGCACTCCCGCTTGTAATTGTAATATTCAGCAAAGCAACGCGTACATTAATTAACAAAATCGGCAGTTGTGACATTTCTTTACACTTTACATTAATTCTATCTAAAAATCGGGGCTCTCATCAACCTTAAAATCACACCTGCATCAACTGAAAAACAAATAGGGAACTTGGCCTTCTTTCACGACCGTCTTGAATCACACAAATTTTAATTTTATTCATTTTTCACAGTTACTCGAAACACTTCTGTTTAAACAACAAATTACTGTCAGAATGACTTGAGACCATAGAGTTCAAAAGAAGGAAACTTTATGACTACATATACAGATGACGTTAGTGCCATCTATTAGTATACAAACCACGTTATTTATCAAACCACCATCGTAGATTGGCTCTAGTAGAAAAATATATGTATAATCTTATTCACCAGGCTGGTTTTGAATGACCAGGAATAATTTTTACGGTCGGTACTCACGAGCAGACCGGCTGCCCCCCTCTGTAGGAGCACGTGCCCCTGTTACTGCAGTGGGTGGGCGGGCAAGTGTGGCAGTTTCTGCCCGCCCTGTTGGGCTGCTCCATCCAGGCGTCTCTCGCTTCCTCCGGACAAGCACATCTGGAGATGTTTACATTTATATTAATATCTTAGTCATAAGAAAATAATTTGTTATATAGATTTGAATGGATCTTCATACGAGACCACCGACCCCTGCAACAATATACTGTATATGGGTTTTGATCAGATCTGAATTATGATTGCCACAATCACATCACAATGAACATCTTGGGTATCCGACAGAATAATAATTCCAAAACCCCCTAAAACGACTTTGTATTTTTTTTTAAGGGGTACACATTATTATTGTGAAGTTGTAGTTTTTCAGTATATAGTTATGTGGTATTTTTAATACCAATTAAATATATCGTATTGTATATGTATCGGTGCGGGTGGCAACAAAAATATATTTTCGATAAATTTGTTGCATGTAGCATATAAGGAAATAAAAAATTGAAGGTTGAAATGATAAAAATAAACACTAGCAGAATACCGTTGAATGCCGTAACAATACGCTGAATATAACGCGCAAAATTTTTGAATTGTTATAATTTGCATCACATTATATTATATTGACTTCAGCCACTTTATAAAATTGTTACATATCTTTAAAATGGATGATTCAAACCGAGTCCGTACTAATTTTTAGCAGTGCTTCGCTTCGTACTCACGATCAAAACATCGAAGCCTATTTCAAATGAAGAATCCCAAAGATGGTCGGATTACAATATGAAAACACGGCAAACATCAAGCATTTGAGTTGTAAAGGAATGTTTTCATATATCGATCATAGTGACAAGGTAACTCGGTAGTAATTACTGACTTGAAGGATCCCCAAACGTTGGTGCAGGTGGCCAAGTCGTGACAGTCATTCAGCTCCGGAGAGGAGCACTCGTCCAAATCTGAAACATAAAAATCAAATATTTGATGTGATGTCTATGGAATGATGACGGAATGACAGGCGCACGCGCGTGCGGGACGGACGGGTCTGGATGTAGGTATGTATGCATATGGAGAGGTACCTAAGTCAAGCGAGAATGCATAAGAATGGCGGACCGCAAGTGAACGGCCGCTTCGCTCCGCATCTTCCATGGCAGATGCTAATAGCATTTTGTAATTTGTACTAGTGTGATCGGAATAAATATTCACTTCAATCTACATTCTTCGAGGGAAAGATATACCATCAGTATAGCCGAATAATATCTGGCACCGCAAGATATAACATTTATTAGGCAGATTTCAAAGGTTAGCGGGTCAGTTATTGGTTCCCATTGCCTTACGTGATACTTGTAAAGATAAGTGTTCAATATTTATGACAGATTCATAGATCATAGTCACGGTAAGCGCGAATGAACGTGCCATGTGTAGACATAATGGTTCCTGTCCTATTACTGTTCCTCTTCCCGTTATTCCTTAGATCAAGCCCTTTTTTCTGTGGTACACTTGTCGGATTGATCGTTAATTGTTCACTTTGGTATTGTGCGTGGTGCTTGTGGTGTCCACTTCGTGCTTATCAACGAAGTGTGCATTCGAGGGAAATCGGAAGACCTGCGGTCACTGCGAGAGAAGAAATCCAGACAAGGAGTATCACCACTGGCAGGTAGGTTGTGTTCTCCTTCCTGGTTGGTCATTGAGCCCTTCCTTACTGTCCCTGTACTAAATTCCTTCCATCCATCCCCACATCCCAATTCTCAATCGCAAACAATAAGTAATCAAAATTATTAATTGAATTTAGTCGTGTCACAGATTTAGGAAATCATCAGGGCGCGTATATTATATTCCAATTCCTATTTCCACTGTACACTAAATAATGAATGACAGTAATTGTTTACACACGTTTGATATCCTTTAATTTTTTTTAAAAAGCTAATGAGGGTGGGTGAACCCGCCGTTTACCCAGGACCCTTTATAAGCAAAAGCTTCTATATGGTCTTACTTACTCGCCGCCAGGTTGGCATTTTTTTAATGCTAATTGGTAGCTATGCGATTTCATCTCGCACATAAACAAATGGAACCGCACAGCCGCCATCACAAAAACCCTAATTGACCCCAATCCTTTAATTATTTATTGATAGTTAACCAATATTTTAACAAATAAATATAGTAGATGAAAAAGCAAATAAATTAAAATGTAGCTTATATCATTATATGATATTCTTCGATTGCTAGCTCCTGGGTTTTGAGTTGTCGGTATGTCTGTTTTTGCTCTGAATGGACGAGATACTACTTAACTTGACAGAATGATCAGACAACTTCAGGAATCAGCAGAGGATCAGCCAGCAGTCCAGGTTCGTGGTGGTATGTCTTACTAGAGTGACACGGTCTTATTATCAATAGAAAACCCAGGATTGGATTCTGCTATCGAAGGAATTTAACTCACACAGTAATGTAAGATCTACAGTAATGTTTTGTTGGTATAATGTATAAGGAAGTACCTTGCAACGGAGACACGCTCCCCCGCGTGTGGTCGACCCAGAGGGCAGACTGGCCCACGTTGTTGCTCCGCCGCTGAATGACGCCTAGGAGGTGACGCGTGATGTCCGCCCCTCCCTTCATCTCCCCACTCTCCTCCAACTGGAAATATACATAACGGATCTGGGTCAAGCGATTGTGCGCATGAGGTTTTTATAAATATTTGCAATTCACCCGTGTCAGTTAAATATAAATGGATTTCAAAAATGTTACATTTCTAGTGCTACGATGTCCTAGGCCATGGCACCTCACCGAGTGGGATGATTATTACCATCAAGGTCCCAGAGTGCAGTGTAACTGGGCAAAATTTAAAATTTAAAGCATTTAATATACATCAGGCAGAGGAAAGAGAGGAGGAAGAGGCGCAGGGTCCTAAAGAGAAAATATGCAATTAAATTATATATATAAAATGTACTAACCAGTACAGTGACATTGACAAACACTCCCGTGTCACCCTTGGGTCCCTTGTAGATGGTGTTGACGGAGCCGCTGACAAACTCATCAGAGTACGGAGTCATGGAGAATGCCGAATCCACCTGAAACAAACATTACCTTACTACGGGTGGTCTCCGAACAACAGTTTATAAGTAAATATTATATTTAAAGTACATATTAAAGAGGATAGGATAGTCATTAAAGAAGTCCCTGTTGCCTTTTCCACTCGGTCTGTCGGGTGGAGGTCTTTCTCTTTCTCTCTATCCTTCAACGTGGCCCATCATAACAAGCTTCTCCAATCAATTTAAGGATTCGGCTTTGGAAAATGGTTGCAATATTCCATAGTAATGTCCCATGAATAATCGGATTATTTTCTAATCACTCAGCTAACAGATTATTAAAAATCTTATAAAAACAAAGGGAGAAAAAAAGGTGATTTAATCATCAAATAAATCTATCTGGCGAATAATTATTTGACTGTTTATTCAGAGACCTCCGAGTTAAATACATATAAAATAAATTATTATACTCACGGCTCTAACGGCTTCGAAGCTGAGTTGTTGGTACGATTCAGATTCCCTGTCGCTCAGCTTATCGTCCCACGTTATCTGAAAAACAAATCAATACTCCATTAGTATAATACTTATAGTCCATTAGTATAATATTAGTATAACTTAATATATATATATCGGAGTCGATTTTGTCCTTGGAATTTACAAGGAATTTACATAAGTTATTATTTGTGTAAAACGCGGGTCTAATACAATTTGGTAATTTTTTACGAAAGTTAGTTTATGTATAAAATTCAACATCATTGTTCATAATGGATGTCGTAAAATTTGATGGAATAGTTCAGTTGTACACCTATCCTGATGAAGATACGTCAGTATCAAAACCGGTAAAAACAACAGTGGTTTAAACAATATAAATACAATTTTAATTAGGTCTAGTCTTACAGAAAGGCTATAAATGTCAACTGTTATACTACACTTGTGGCTGTTAGAGGAACAGAAACGCCCGGTCCAGGCTATGTGAAAACAAGAAGAAGAAATAACATATTAACCTTCCTGTCGTACATCCGATCAACCCTGAGACTGAACATCATAGCCGCTACCTTCCTACAGGGATCCCGGTGGTTCCTGCGAGCGTACCCGGGCCGGCAGTGGCAGCTCGATATACCTGTAAGTGATCGCTCTTAGCTATCAGTATTCTCAAACACCTGGTATCAAGTAATCGGCACGTATGTACAAACAAGGGTTGATTTTGCTCCCACCAGCTTAGATACTTTGCAGATTAATAGACAAGACAGACTTTTGTGTTTACATATCTACACCAGTATTTAGTCTTGAGCAATTAATTGTATGTTACTCTCTCAAGATTTCCAAAATGAATCTTGTGCCCAAACATGGAAAATTATCAGACAATCAGAGTTGATTATATATATTGTATGCAATAAAATATGGTTTTAAAATGATAAAAGCGCTAAAAACTTACACATCTACTCGATTTCTCTATTTTTTCACACAGCATAAATAGAAGTCTACAAATAAACGTATTGTCAGCTTACCAATATCAGTTTTGCACCTTTCATTTTGTGTTTGGTCACACGTGGAGTCGTCTCCCACGATGCACGTGTCAATCCTGGAAGAGAAACAAGAATCATTCACAAAGGAACAGACGGATATTGTGTTTGTCATGTAGCTGACGAGAAAATGCTGAGATGGGCTGTCGGAGTCAACAATTACAAGGCGGAAATCAAAATGGTCAGGTGCAGGCTCGCTGATGGCGCTAGCTGTGTCTGCTGAGTGACTTGTCGGTATGTGGTAACGATGATCGCCGGATTGCGCCCTGTGTTTGTTAGGTCAACAACACGGAGTCACATGACGTGCAGGGAGGATGATCACATGTTTTCAATGATGATCAAATAGAGTCAAATCAAGTGGATTTGTGTCAGATCTGAGTCGCGTCCAGATGTCACCTTGTGCTGTCGGTTAGCTGGGGGCAGCGGCGGTGGCGATGGCGGTGGACTTGAATTGATAGGAGAGAATCGAGTAGCCAACGAGCAACATAGTCACAATCTTGAAGGTAAGTGACCGAGGATGCCTCTCTGAACAGAAAAAAGGCCATGTCTCCGGGCGTCCTGCAGCTAAGGCTTCCCTTCTTCAATGTAGTCGTGGCTCAATCGGACAAACAGATAGCTGATCTCCGCGGTGTTCAGTTTAGTCGCTGCAACCTAGATATTTTATCAAGAGCTGGAGAAGTCGTTTGCACTGACCTGACCGGAGGCTGGTGCGTGGTCCTCCTGGAAGGAAGAGAAGGTCGGTGCGGAATCACGGGAACCGGAGCCGCCTCTATTTCCGGAACTGCGTATCCTGTGCCCGTCACTTCTGCAGTATACATTAAAGACTAAGTAAAATGCTTAGTGCTCAAGGAAAAACAAAACAAATTGATAAACATATCTCTTTACAGAAAACAGAAAGAATAGATTTCCTTTCAAATATATGTACAAACAATCTGCAAGAGTGTTAACGTGATTAGGATATTCCTCATTCTATGCGGTTGGGAGGGATGGCAATTTATATCTGAGAAGACATGATCACACGTGTTGCAATCGTACCATAGGTGCTACAAAACACAGGAATATGAAAAGGTTCTTCAAACTCCGTCTCTCCTCCCTCCAGATACAGTGGACTGTACGGGATTATCACACAATTTTGCCAAAGGTCGAACACAATAGACTCACAAAGTCTCCGAGATGGATAACAGCGTTTTGACTGTTCTGATTCAGGGTTGTCGATCAACTGACACTCGCTAGCGGCGGGGGAAGGAGGGGAGGTGGGAGGCACAGAGCATCAGTTTGTTCAAGGTGTATAATAATAAATATGAGTCCTAAACAAACTAGATTGTATCGCACAAGTACTTAGTTGTTTTTAAAAACCTAAAACATATCTTTTTAAGTAAGTCAGCTTCTATAAATGATGTCACAGGTTTAGGGGGGAAGGGGGTCAGTGAAGTTATGAAGTTAAGTCTGTGACAGAGGGACAGGGTCAACCAAAGGAAATGGAGTTATGGCGATTTTAATGTGAACAGCTGGTAAAGAGAAAATATGGCATTAACAGGGTGAATACCCGTGAAATATGTACGAAAAGATTTTATAAAGATTTAAATAAGATTATAAAGAAGGGAATTTGATCCCGATTACGTCATTTGCCTTCCGGCTATTACAATGTAAAAATGTCCACTCCGTTAGCAGTTTGCATTAAAGAGGAATAACGAGCAGTGATCTGATTTCATTGGTTGGAGGGTGTGAAAGGGGCTGAAATTTATCATAGACTTTTATCACAATACAGGGACAGTGCGTTATCACGTCAAAGTGGCCGGACGAGTGTGATGCACGAAAAGGGAGAGGAATGTCCGTCAAAGTGGCCGGACGAGTGTGACACACGAAAAGGGAGAGGAATGGCCGGACGAGTGTGACGCACGAAAAGGGAGAGGAATGCCCGTCAAAGTGGCCGGACGAGTGTGACGCACGAAAAGAGAGAGGAATGCCCGTCTACCTCCATGACGGACAAGATTCAGCAAGCTCAAGAGGTGGTTCTACCATCGGTGAGGTAACATCTTGTTTGACCATCAGTCACGGCCCATTCTGCCCATCAAATTATCCACACAGGGCTTGGCTAAAGTAAAGTCTGTGTAAATAAATAGTAGATATTTTTTGACTTGCCCTCGTACATTTTAACTTCTAACGGTAACTACACACTTACCACTTACAAAACACAATTCAAACGGAAGGTAAGAATTTAAAGAGTAGTTGAGGCTCTAATCCTACTTTGTTGGGTTTGGTTAAGTTAGAATATACCTTCGGTAGGTTTCACGACGGCCGTAGGTCTGTACAGATGCTGCGTGGACGTGGGCTGGCCTTCTCCGAGCAGGTTGAGGTAGGTCCTCTTGCCGTCGATGGACACGAACCCTTGGTCTCCGGAAGCCGACACTATGATGTCTCCTGGCTGGCCGGTGAGAGGATTCACGCTCTCGATGTGTACTGGAATACAATAAATGTCATCATCATCATACTCGGGTGCGCGCCCTGGCGATTACGCACTGGCCTGGCGAGAGCGTCACTAGATGGCGACTGCTTGAGGGGGGGGGGGGGACCCACCCTTTCCCGGGACCGGTTTAGAAGCTACGGCTTCCTTGTCGGTCCCACTCATCAAAGTTAATAAAAGTTCGCGTCTTTAATTCAATTACATTTTTATATTAACAAAACGAAAAAGGAGAAGAAATTCAATGTGATTATTAGCAATTAAGATTTAAAATTTAGGCCCTCCTTTCCCCTCCCCTCCCCTCCAGCGACCTAAGGGACTGCTGTCTTTATTCATAAAAAATCATAGAACACAGTTTTACACACAGATGGAAAGTTTATGGAAAATTAAGGTGCAGTAGTTCAAGGCATACACTCAGGGATCCATTCATCAAAAACACTCCCAAAAGAGGGACAGTGGATGGGATACACTTACACGGACAGACTGACGGAGTTGCAAAACAGGAGTTATGAAGAGTGAGAGGGAGGCGCGTAGATGGAGTCCCACCCGTCCAGACCGGCCTGACTACCCACCTAAAGAGCTCCAACGAGTTACCCATACCGAATGAATCCTAATATAAAACAAGATTCCTCACATTACTGAGTCCAGTCAAGCCGTCGAACATACATTCACTCGCATCTCCGAGTATCTCACAAGTCCACAGAACATGGTCAGGTGTCCGTTCCACTCTCCGACACGTGCACCGCGGGGCATCCACAACTCACGCATCGCTCGCAACGAGAGTCCGCCGAAGCGGGAGAAGATCGATCAGCTGCCGTCTCTGCTTCCTGCGCTCCTGGCTGGATTGTGACCAGGAACTGCAGGAACCGCACAGTTCGGGCACAGCTCTGGCGCTCGCTACGAAGTCCCCTTCTCACTTCCTCCGACCTCGCTCTACCGGCCGCGCTTGCTCGCGCCAGAAGATGGCGCCTTCGGTCTTCGCGCGTATTTTCGAATGTTACAATACATATAAAATCAATTTTATCGAAAATTATTGTTGTTGCGCCACCGGGATATCTTTAGTACTAAATTAGTATTTAAAATATCGCAGAGCGTCTGTTCTGAATAATTACAACTTCACAATAAGAATGTGATCTCCATAATAATATTATTTTAGTATTTTTAAAGATTCTTAAGTTACTTGGATTATATATATAGTTCCTAGATACTCACCGGTAGCCGATCCCGTTCCCCCGCCGGGTCCCTGGATGGCCGACACCGTGACGTCGAAGATCTCTCCCTTCCCGGGCGGCGGTCGCGGGAAGCGGTGCGGCCTGTAGGCCGGGGGCGCCTGGTGGGTCTTGTCGGGGCGGCCCTGCCCGGGGCGGTACTCCGGGTCGTCCAGCACGATGCCGGGCCGCGGACGGTACTGCTGGGGCGGGCCCGGCTTGCCGGCTGTGGATCATGCGATCGTGTCTAATGATCAGTCTGATGGTCTAATGGCCTAATGCACGATGAATAGACCGATTAAGTCTCCTTTAAAAGCTGCGATCGAGAAGACTGGAGGAATGATTAATTTCTTTAAATTAACAGCTCCGATTGAGCCTTTTATACTAAAAATATAATATAAGGGGTGTCCCAACGGGAGCGGAAAATTTAAATTAATTGCGCTTTGACAAACCATTATGATGGTTCGATGGTGGACAGTCCGCTCTTATTAACTCGACACTCTTATTGATAAATATTATTTCTAAAATAACGACTGTTTGACTGCCACGATTGAGCTAAAAATTACGAACCGTGAGTCAATCACTGATGTAAAGACATCTAAAGGAGTCACACTCACTATCGGTGATTGAATATACGGAAATATCGTGATTTCATCATTTTTAAAATTTTATTTATATTTGGTTGTGAACCGTTATTCGGCACATGTGCATATGAAACGAAAATATTCATGAAAGAATGACGATATAATTCGTGATAAGCGCCATTTAGCAGATTCTGCCAAAACGTTTTACGCAATTTGACCTGAAATGCTGAGAATTTGAAATAACTCACATTTTTAAAGGGTGTTGTGATGATATTAAATTATATTCACTATGATGCTAGAATATATTTTTCACGTCAAAAAAAAAGAATAATATCAGTAAATACGCTCAAAATTATGGTTTTTAAATTTATTTCGTGTATTGCAATATCGTATTAGTAATGAAACTGTGATCACAGTCACCGACACGTGTTCATCCAATCGGCGAGGATGTGGCCGAGAGTCCAGCATTAAACGTTTCATGGATGGTGCGGATCCCGAAGACATGTGGTTTCAATAAGACGGTGCCATTTGCCACACATCATGATGTGAAACAATGGCATTCCCTGGTCGTGTTTTTAGAAGTCAAAAGTTGATGTGAACAAGCCCACGACCACCCGAGCCTTGCATGAGGAGATCAGACGCTGAATCGCTGAACTCCAGCCGCGGTTGTGCCAAACCGTCATTGAAAATTTCGTCACCATCTTTAAAAAGTCTATTTATTTGTATACAAACATAATAATTTACTAGAGTAAATAAAATAACCACGAAATTTATTATACGTCAACCGGTTTCGCTTCTCTCAAACTTCATCGGGACATATTTAAAACTGATCATAAATACAAAAAGAGTGCACTTATATAATACATAAAGAGGGAGATAGAATATAAAATTGCATGTGAAAAAGAGACAGAATACATATACAGATAGACGGAACATCCTTTAAAATCAATTTAATATCCATCAGCACTGTATTTTCCCATCCCTTAATGTTCCGTCTATCTGTATATGTATTCTTCTCAAAATCCGCATTTTCGTTATCCATGTTTTGAATTCAACGAAATGGAGAATTAAACTAAGCAACCAGTATTGTTACAGTAATAAGGTATTGTAAGATGTAGAAGAAGAAAATGAATAAGCCATGTACAGGAGATATTAAAAGTACTTACCGGAAGTTGGCGATGACTTGACCGTCGTTGGAGTGACAGAAATGACGCTGAAATTAGAACTGGTCGTAGAGTTGAGAATCGATGCAACAGTCGGCAGTCCTTCCGTGGGCGTCGACGAGGTGGTTTCCAGCTTTGTAGAATTGTCCACACCGGGGCTAGAATAATCAACTTTAGAAGACTCCAGATCTGGAGTGTTCTGGAAAGAAATGGTGTTGTTATTAATCGCGTCTTCCTCGCCCAGTTGAATTATTGTGTTCTTCACACTTTGTTCTGCCTCTTTTACCTTTTCTTCCTGCTTTTTGTTGCTAGGTTTTTCTTTCTCTACCTTGGTCATTGTCTGTTTCTTTTTATCCGAGATCTCTCCCTCTTTCATGACTTGCTGCTTGGTCGGTTCCTCCGCTTTGGGTGGCGCTTCTGTAGTAGTGGTCGTGACTACCTCTTCCACGATTGCGGCGGCGGCGGTGGTGACCGGCGGTTCTGTGGAACTCGGAGGGTCTCTGTCCCGCACAAAGCTGTTTTCTTCGTCTTCGGCCGTTTCGTATTCGGGTTTCTTGTGTGTGAACGTTTCGTTGTTGGTTGCGTTATCGTCGTCTTTATGTTCCGTCTCTTCCACTTCTACTAATTCTTCTTCCTTTTCTGGCTGCAGTTCTTCGTTTTCAGGTTCATTTTCTTGAGGCATCGTCACTTCTGGCTTGGCATAGACTTCATTGTGAGGCTTGGGTCGCAGAACTGGCTCTTCTAACGGAGCTTCCGATGTGAAACTCTCTTCGGAGTTCACGTACACGTGCGGAGGTGGTTCCGCCATGTTTGGAGGCTGCGGTTTATACATGGGGAGGTTGGGATTCGGTCTTCTGTTCGGCATCTGAGGTCTCGGCCTGGGACGCTGCCAGGGTGGCAGATTCTGCGGCCTTCCGTTGATGAACCCGTTAGGTCTGTAATTATTCTGGTTGTTCATCATGGGTACCAGTTGTTCCGGAAGTGGAACTCCATTCAAGAACGGTCTGTGAGGAGGCTGCTCGCTCATGTTGGGCGGAGGCCTGTCGAACGGATACGGCGGAGGAATTTTCGTAGAAGTCTGAGGAGGCAACGGCGGCATCATCTGTCCCGGTCCTGAAGGTCCCGGAGTGTCGAAGTCGGGCGGCAAGGGCGGCAGGTCTGATATCCTGGGAGGTCCCCTATTGTTTATTCTCGAGTTTTGAGGTCTGCCCGGCCTCGCGTTTGCCGGTTGGCTGTTGGCTTGCACGTTGACGTTGCCGTTGAGCAACTTGACGATCCCGGTGATGATGTCCTGGATGTCAGGATTGGCCTGCCGACCGGCCGAGTCGAATCTAACGGAGGAAGCAAAATCCCTCTTGCGAGCACTCGTGATTTGGGGCCCCTTGGGAGAGAGAGCTCTGCCCATCGGGACCCCTCTGGCTTCCCCCTGGTTCTTGAGTCGCTCGCCTCCCGTCTCCATGATGGAAGACGCCATGTTCCCGATGCCCGAGGCCTGAGGCTGCGTCCTCGTCGGCCTGATTTGATGATAATACCTCTGGTTTTGATGCACCTCGACATCGTTGGTATCCAAAGACTCTTCGACATTTTTGGAGGATCCCAAAACGTCGTACGCACGCCTGTTGGATCTCCTCTCCAAGTCGTGCAGAATGGGAGCTGCCGACCTCACCACTATGACGTGGGGAGTGTTGTCATATTTTTCTATTTCTTCTTCCGGGTTCTCTTCATCTTCGTCGTCTTGGCTGTCGAAAACGGGCAGAGCGCTCGCGGAAGGCAGTAGATCGATGACGTCACTGGTCTCCAGAGGTCTGGAGTCCCGGTCCAGCCGGTGGTTGGACGCGGAGATCGGTGACATCTGCGAGACATGCGGATCGTCGAAGGCTATAACAAGGAGAAAAGTAAACATTAAAATAAATTGTTAGTTGAGGCCTAGAGAAGGTCTTCAGCCAGCAAATGCGTTGCTAAAAGTGCTATAAATTCGTTTGTCAGTTTAGGCCATTCTGGTGGTGGCATTGGTAACGTCGTGCCACTAATTAAGATAAATGTCAAAAAAATCGGACAACACGTTTAGTTAGGTAATAAAATTAGCGAATTGGAAGTTAATTATTAGCCAAGTTCAAAACCTTTCAAATGTCATTCTGCTAGAAAACCGCATAAGTAAGGACTCCGTACAACACGGACCAGCTCTGACTCTTCCGGGTGAAATTTTCAATTCAATAAGTAGAAATTGTATGGCTTGAATAGAACGATAGATTAAAACAGTGGCTAGTAATTTTAGTAGCAATAAATAAAGAATAACCTAGAAGAGGATTACAGCGCTCAGTAACTAATGATGCTACTATTATTAGGGCGGAAACTAGTGTAATTATAACATATGGATTATTAATTTATATTTGTTTCCCAGAATTTTTAGTAATTCACAGTTTTTTTTTGCTTGTATACAGTGTGTTCTATCCTTTAGAGACAAGTCTCATCCGTGTGCAAGCACCATAATACGCTATACAAAATCTGCCGACACCGGTTTGATTGTGTCACCCCTTTTGTCATTAATAAATTTTACAAGTCTAACCGATACTGGATTACGCTCTCCTATAGTGAGAATGCGCCGAGCGATGTTTTTCGATGCGATGTGTAAATAATTTTCCACGTTTTTGTTCTCGTTTTCATAACTATTTTACATCGTATTATATTTTTTCGTATCGTTTTGTTATTTGTCCAATGACCTTATATCTGTATTATTTACAATAAACAAAATTCCCTTCCAAATGTTAATCTATTTCTATTGCTATTGTTGCTGTATTTAAAATTATTATAACGTCCAGTATATTTCAAAGATGGTTTAAGTTGAACATTTACATTTCTAAAAAGCCTTTAACGTTATCCCAAATCATAAATAAAGCACGTTTCTTCCATAATATTCAGCCGGGATCATTAATTACATTCCATTACGTCCGTTTCCCGGGATTCGTCTTGCATCAGTGTCGTAAAGGTTAACATCGTGTTTCGTAATAGTGTTCGGGAGAAGGATGTGATGTTCAGTTGCTCAAGTATTTGTTACACGAAAATAATCCCCGCTGACGTATGTCTCGCGCCAGTGAAAGTTTTCAACGAGGAAACTACCGTGAGTCAAGGCGGATCTGCTCCCCGCCCCAGGGCTGTCCGAGGCGAGGGCCGCGTCTTGACAAACCGTGACTCGGAACGAAAAACTATCATCTGACAGTGTATCAGAATTCTGACAATAATTTTCTCTTTAAACTCTTTGAGTTAAAAACATGTCAAATTTCCCAGTAGCAGTAGGGAAATATAACAGAAAATAAAGTTATAATTTAAACAGAACTCGCGAGAATAATTGATGAAACTGAATATGCCAAGAACGCAGTCATCCATTGGTAACTGAGGGGGAGAGAGAGAGGCCGACAAGCCGCTCTATAAACCGCTATACTGACGAAAATATCAAACTACCAACGACAAAGAGAAGCGTGGGATACACTCGGGGAGGCCCTCATCAAGTGGTAGATGAAGAACAGCTGATGATGATGAATTAGTTAACTGTGTATTACAATCACATCCATGTTTGCTTATTGGCGTAAACCTTTCCTTTCAAGAACCCCCCCTCCACAGAAATTTTTTGACAGTACGCGGTCGGGAAAAATTTAGCATTCAAGGGTGATTGTTGCGTAGCTCGGGCTGTGTGTGAGGTGGCACACGTGTGACGATAGCGATCACACGCGATGGCCATTATTTAGATTAAATGTTTTAATGACTTCAACAAGTTGTCGAGGCGTTATATGCTCCATAATAAATTGTAATCGACTACTTTATACGACTACCAAATGTGTGCGAAATCAAAATGACGGGCTAACAAAATCGTCCTGGAACAAACTATTCACCCAGTACGACACCACGAGAAGAAGTAGAATATGAAACTAATATTCTCCTTAAGTTCCACAAGACAACCGGTCTGGGCTTCCCGGCCGACTCTCCATTGAGAGCCCCTGACTATCCGGCGGCAGCATGTCGCAACATATGACCGACATTTCCCAAACCGCGTGTTGATTATTCACAATACATACTTTCATAACTGATCCACGAACGTCACATTTGACGCGCGCCATTCTCGCAGTTACGAAATGCACATTCATCACAGTTAGTGTCCGTAGAAAATGACGCGATGTTGTAGGACGTAACGCGGGCGAGCTGATACTCTAAAGTGCCAGACGGGGGATAGAAGTAGAATTCTGGGATGAAGGCGAGACACAGGCAAGAGTAGGTTGGAGAGGACTCGGAGGGGATCGCGCGAGCACCTTGTTAATTAAGAAATACAATATTCTCAGATCAAATCACAACCTAACTGAAATGAAATAAAATTTAAAATGAATCAAAATACATTTATTTCGGGTGCACAGAGACCAGAGACCAGAGATCAGAGACCAGAGACCGAGCCGTTTTAAGTCTATAGTTTAACAATGCTTAAAAACGACGATGTTTGATATGTATCGCTTCCAGATGTTTTTGGATCTTCAACGCAACATTTTTGTGCACAATACTTATCCTTCATACTTCATACTTACCGATACTGTGCACAGTTTTGAAGACAGTTCCTAATATTAATAATACGATTATTATGATAAACATAATGATGTATATTGGGTATATACAGTTCATTTAACAAATTCTTCTACGGCACTACCGCACTGTCCTGTCATCTGACATTCTTTCTTTCTTTGAGAGTATTAAATCTGACGATTATTTCTGGCATCACTTTACATACACTGTTGGACACTCGTTTTTATGTCTCGAGACAGGTGTCCGCCTAGTTCGGACAAAGCGCGAGCATGAAAAGCACGATCGAGAGCTCCGTCGGGTCTCTCGCGATTAACATGATTTCTGACACCGGTCGCCAGATAATTTGGGCCCGGGTACAGTCCGCAATATTTTACTTGAATAAATTACCAGTCAAGGAGTATGCACAAAATATTCTATTAAATTGATATTATCCACATTTATAGTGCGCACTGCACTGTGCACAGCGCCGTCGCCATTATTGACATTCACAGTGAGAAACCAAGCTCTTGAATCGGTTTAAACAGATGCACGCTGTTCTGGATTCGTAAACCATATATTTATTATTGACATCTTTCCTCATGCTTGTCTTCCCAGTGTAAATAGTGACCTCGACGTCAGCAGACATCGACTAGACCGACACCGCGAGAGCATTAGCGGTGTGGATTTATTCAGCACCGGTGCATCAGTATTATATTGTTTGTGATCCTGTGATTTTTTTGCACAGTGATTGTCATTTGTTGTTTTGCGTGCCGCGGGTGAAGCTGCGATATCGCCGTCTTCAATTAGAAGCGGAGATCGCGAGGATCGGATCGGAGAGGCGTCATACACGAGGTAATCTTCCAATCTCGATTCCCCGAGATCCGCTGATCCTTCGACTGGATTCCCTACCCATCATCGATCTTTATCCGTTATATCCAGGTTCCCTCATCCCTCCCCCGCGCCCCTTCGGCTATTCCGATTTACGACCGGAATCGTCGTAGTACAATCCGCGGAACACGCGATTTGGAGATCGCATCGGCGAAGGATTAACGTCTTTTCACACGCGTTCACGTGTGGAGCACCAAATACGTCCAATACAAATTGTGCGAGGGTAGCTTTCACTTTTACTGGCGAGCGAATGAGGACTGAAAGGTCGGAAGAAGGAAACTTGGCCAACACGAGAAAGAAAAGGCGAAAAATAGGAAGGCGAGGCTCGTGAGGCCGGGCTCTGTCTCGGTCCAGAGCAGGTTCGGCTCCGAAATCGTCATAGTAAACGTAATAAAACGTCATAGTAAGTAAACGTAAATAAACGATATTATTATGCAAATAATGTTCAGCACTTACATTACATTTAACATTGTCCGTTTCCTGTTTCTCCCGTGTTTCAGCATCTTTTAAAATGACATCCAACTTTTCATCCATCGTACCTTACCTTATCCTTATCCTAATATTTAATCTTTTATTCTGCCCGCAGTCCGTATTGACTTCTGAAACCGAATTTTGGTTCAGCCTGCTCATCACTCGTGTGACCAAACTTAAGGTTTCGTCTGAAGGATTTAAATTTGGGTCTTTAAGCGCCCTTAACAAATTGATCAAATTCGAGTGTATTCGATCGTTTCCAATATTCAGATCCGGGTTATATGGTCATCACCCGTCCGGGTCCGGAAACCCTAAGAGTCGCGTATCATCCGTATTCATACGATAACCTGCCCATCGTTGCGCGCGGTATGCTACGCCAACACTACATCTCAAAGGCGCTGTTCATGTTCTCGATTGACATAAATGTCTAAAACTACCAGTGGAGAATATGGTATTTTGGTTTGTGCGAAAAGCTTTCTAGCGATGACGGGATCCGAGTACGGTCGCCCGCACGGCGGTTGCGCAACGTTGCCGCGCGTCACTTTCATCGTGCAGCCCGCATCGCGCGAATTATCAAACGTTTCACTGGTTCTAGATCGTTCGATAGGTACCGACAGTGACACCTCAGAGACGTCTCTCCCTTCGAGACGAGGACGATCGATTGCAAACGGAACAATTGCTATTATTCAAAACGAAACTCCGTTTTTTCAGTGTGAACCATCGGCGTATTAGTTCTGCTAGTGTCAGCTCGTGTCTCGGGTGCATTGTGTGCGGTAAGGTCAGTGTCTCTTCGGTACGGCGGGAACTTTCTACGCCATTGTTCGAGTCCGCGGCGCTTGACGGAGCCAGGTGGAGCCAGGTGGAGCCGTACACCGTCAAACCGCCGATAGCCAGCTCGAAGCGGCCGTATCATCACCGGTTGGCGAGGTCCGCAAGATATAATTTTCAACATAGGATCTGTTTTTTCTGATGTTCCCCCGGTATAAATATCTCACGAAAATTACGATAAAAAATTTACTTGTATAGGGTGTTTTTGTAAAGGTATAGAACTTTAAAATGATATATAATCATTTTAAAGGATCAACGGGCGCAAACCTATGCAATTTACACAGATTACAGTAAAGCCTTTGATAAGGTCAACCGTCAAATATTAATTGGCAAGTTGATAAAAATAAGAATCCACGGAAACCTACTGAGATGGCTTATTTTCTACATCAGCAACAGAAACCGAGCGGTGCTCATCAGATTGCTCTTCCGGAGTTCCTCGAGGGAGTTTGCTAGGTCCATTACTATTCATAATCTATATTAACGATATATACACATGCTTTCAATTTGCCAGATTTCTTCTTTGTACGGATGATATGAAGATCTTTGCCAAAGTGAGCTCCCTAGATGACTGCCGCGTTGCAGCCTACTGCGAGGTAAACAAACTCCTTCTGAATGCTAAAAAGTGTTTTCAAATAACATTCTCAAGAAAATTGAACAATATTCGTTTTACTTACACAACAGACAGCACTCAGCTAGAAAATAAAAGCGATGTAACAGACCCAGGAATAATCCCCGATAGCAAACTTACTTTCAAAAATCACGTTGACCAAATTACCTCCGAGGCCTATAGAATGCTAGGTTTCATACTTCGAACCTGCAAACACTTACAAAATACTGTATTACGTATTCGTTCCTAGTCACTTAGAGTGCGCTTCTCAAATCTGGAACCCGTGGCAGATCACATATATTGCGAGATTAGAACGAATACGAAATAGGTTTATTCGACATCTAAATGTTAGATCTAATCTATCATTCGGCTCCTATTTAAATGCAGCAAACTACTACAATGTGAAGACCCTAGAATATCGACGAACACCTGCTTACCTTCAAACTACTACAAGGCCACGTCGATTGTCCCAGCCAATTGGAGTTAATATCTCTCCACGTGCCATCTAGATCAACCCGGCAATCCGCACTCTTTCACATTCCCAGAAGTAGAACATTTTACATACAAATCTATTCATTCACCGGTCATGCAAATACCATAATGAGAAATTTACAGAAATTGACTTGTTCAACATTAGCCTTACTGCGCTCAAAGAGTTCTTCTTATGAACCACCGCAATCTAAACTTTGGCCATTCACTATGCCTATAAAAACTCATGTTGCTCTCTAGTCAGTTGCAACCACCCCAGCCTTCTTCTTCTTTTATGTAAACATACTTTGTATTCAAATATTTTTTGTAGATTTTCTTTATTAGTATCGCGTGTTAAATAATTATTATGTTTATTACAATATGTTTTCACTGTCAAAATACATTAATAAAAAATAAAAATAATGGCCCCACTGTTGGCTTTGTTGAAAGATAATTTGATCCCATTGTCAAATATGATTTCATACATGTACACACGGCCGCCCCGGCTGGCTCGAATACAGCAAGATCTGGAAGACCAATTTTTAGCGCAGCTGAGGATGTATATCGGTAATAACGCGACAAATGTTGGCTTCCATGTCGTCTACAGTCCCTGGTTTATCGGCGTAGACTAGCCACTTCACACATCCCCACAGAAAATAATCTCAAGGTATTAAATCCCACGATCTCGGAGGCCAATTCACAGGTCCATTATGCGCTCATCCTTCAATAATGGTCACGCGGCACAAAGTGGATGGACACAGCTCCAATTGGGTTCTCGGGTCCTCCTCAATACTACGCTCCACTGCAGCAACAGCTTCTTCGGTGCGCACTGTACGACCTCTCTGCGGAAGCGTATTATCGATGAGAGTATGCGTGATGCGAAAACGATCCACGGTTATTGGAATGACTCGCTCGGATGAACGATAAAATGGACGGTAAGTTTCGCGAACTGAACCACGATTTTCGAAATAAATTTGCACCATTTGGCAAACCAAATGGCAAACCAAACTGAGCACAAATCGGCTGTCAGCTGTCAAATTGTCTGTCGCTGGAAAAAGTGTTGCCAATTCGAAAAACAAACCTCTGAAAAAAACACATTTATATTTAGTTTTTTCTTACTGTAAATATAGTCAATATGGCGCATCGTTAAATGTGCAATGTAATAAGGAAATATAGATTCTACGGCGCAGCCCACAATAGACACCCGCACTTCGTGTATATTACATTACAGTCAATAAGGGACCGCCTGAATAATATTCCACGTCAAAAGTGTCGCAGCTCAGTCGGAGAAAGAGTCTACTGGCAATTGTTAATTACGCGATATGACGCACTGCAAAAGTCTAATTTCGAAAGCCGGCCCGTCGCGGCACCGCATCACCGTCCCGTTACAGGAGGAGGGCGCGCCGGATTCCTCGCATAGCTCGAGACGCAGGCGGGACACTACCGCGAGACCTGATTCTCGCGCGCGGAAAATTCGACTTAATTTGATTCAGTTCAAACCGTTTTCCGTTCTAGATGAATCGAGGATGTGAAACGAGATCACCAAATTGGACATTCAGTTCAAATATGTCATTCCTGTGAAACACGATTATTAGCTAGAATCACATGCAAACATTATATAGATGCCAGAATATAAAAATGTCTCTGTTGCCGTATTGCCTTCTTATGTTGTTGAATTATATAGGTGTCCTTTTCTACCTATTACCCGTGACATTAGAATTATTAGTAGCATTATAAATGTATGGAAATCCTCAGAATGCTGATGAATAATCTTGTCCCTTTACCGTAACGTAGTAGGCAGAGATGATAGTACGCAGGGGCGTGCAGTGCTGTGCATTACTAAAAATTCTAGGAAACAAATCTATAATATGGATTATCTACGGATTTATTACAATTAACGCCATATGTGTACCAATAGGAACTTTAATGGCTTAGTTCTAAAAACTACCCCGACAACCCACCGCTGTGGTTATAGTGCTAGTAGCTACAATGCGTCGATTACTTTCGGTTTATCCGTTTTGTATGGAGTCGTTACTTATGCTGTTTTTTTAACAGAATAACATTTAAAAGGCTTACAACTGCGTGCAAATCATTGAACTCTTTTACTAATTCGCGAATTTTACTATATTACTGTTTTTACCGTGTCGATTTCGCGATCGTTCTTTGGATTTGGTGTGTGGATTTGTTTTTGATTTGGAAAAGACGAAAAGCAATCGGCAGAACTATTTCCTACGTTAACCTTTAATAAAATTAATTATTTCCTTTAGTTATCGCGTGAAGGATTTTCAAACAGTAAAAAAATCATGTTCAGTCATAAAAAGAAGATTGTTATATGGGTAAGAAGGTATTATTTTACGTTAAAACTTAAACCTTAAAAACACTATTAATAGTACTCTACAATTGCAAATAAATGCATGGTAGGGTCGTATAAACGACTGTATAATATCATCGGTAACAGCATAACTTAAATCTATACCTATCGCACGCCACTGATCACTGATAGTATTAGCGCATCTCTTTTGCCTAGTCTGTGCTATTTAATACAAATTAAATGAATCAACTAGAAATATAGACAGAACTGTATGTATATATAACAGAAATATAGAAGCAACTAAATGTTTTGTCGACAGACAGACTTTCTTTATTTCCTGTGAATATTTAATTTGTATTAATTATTATAAAACAAGTGATAGATCTCTATAGACCAGCGTGACTAATTATTTGATGATATTCAATTTTTTGTGTCGAATCTTCACGGCTGACGATGGCCCCTCTGCGGGATCGGGTGTCGGTCCTCCTCGATCTGAAAGGATCGGCAGCGAAGAGAGTGACCGGAGACTGCCATGAGAGAACGTGAGGCTTCAGAGAGTCGCCAGGAGGGAGGGGATCGGTGGATTACAGGAAAAAATTTAGCGTATTTCATTTTTCGAATTATCGGTTGTGTCGCAGATTCGGCCTTTTCCGAAGACTCAAGGTTGCAGGGAGAGCGACCGTGGCTGAGTAACTGCCCAGTTTCGCAAAGGTCGGTGTCTTTTCATTTGCATAGGTTCAACTGACCAATCAGAGAACCCTGGACTGGCTAGCGGTGTAAATAACGGCAAAACAGTGTGTCCCAAAAGTCTTCTTCATTTTGTTTCATTCGTTGGACTGAAATTCAGTCGCTATGGAGCGTGTCCTTACCGGTTGTTCGTGAAATTTTACCTGGAAAATTGATATCCCGAAGAGGTGACGTAAACTGGCCTCCGCTGGCCCTTTTACCAACGGGGCTACCTTAAATCGAAGGTATACCGATTAAAAGAAAATATCCCAGAAGAAATGGCGGTGATCGCGGAGAATACTTTTGCCTCCCGTTTAGAAGAGCGCCAGCGAAATAAACGATCACATTTAGAAAACATAATTTTTAAGAAATAAATACCCAGGGACTGTACTTGAATGCAAAATAAACATTTTTATTAAACTGTGACATAATCAAAAAGTAAAACAAAACAAAATGTACAATTATCATTCCGCGACCGCCAACTTGGAAGACGGTCAGTTCCGCGGGCTAACTTTTTTTTGAGGCAATCCACGAGTTCCATATCGACTCCTCCAAATTGCCATAGAAAATCCCATGTAGAGAGAGCTAGCGATGTGTTCGATCGCACGGCGTTCGACATGAGGTGTTTTCAGCTGAATGGCAATATAAAGGCGATCAAGCTCATATCAGATCAGATACTGCCTTTCAATCTAACCGCAACATAACAACAATGTTGCCAAACTAGAAGAAGAAGAAGAAGAAATGATTTTACGTTTCTAAATTGACTTTTGCTGCACGTATTTCGGCCATTCTGCCTCAAAACTGTTGTGCGCGCCTGACCGGAATATCGGGCACGGTGAGGAATGCGCGTCGGCCGTAATATATGCTAAGTGCTGGCGTAACCGTCGCCGATCGGAATAGGTAATAGTCGCGTGCGTCTCCACCTTCAGCTCATCGGACTATCAGCTCACCGGGTCACCGGGTACCGTTACTCTGCCCAAACCTCGACACGTTTAGCGTTCTAGAAAGGTGCGAGCGCGCGGATGTGCGGACGGGAATACTGATGCCCGACGAGAAATAACCGACTGCGGATGGAGCGCGGGAGGATAGGCGAGGTTTCTAGGAAACAAGACCTAGCCTAACCGTTTAGCCAGCCAATTACCTGGCCATTCTGCCTAGTGACTTCAGGCTTCAGCCGACAAACATAACCGAAGCAAACAAATACTATTTATATCTCTAAAGGGTTTTATCAACTGAGACAGATTAAGAGCACCTTCCCTCTGAGGCAGCCCGTCCACTCACTGTGGTGTCGCGGGTGGACTATACTGGCGTACCAATATTGCCAACATTGCATGCTTTAAATTAAACTAGTTTCAGCAAGATTTAAATATGTCCAAAAACACACAATTACTGTATTTTCACCTACAAAAACACTATTATTAAACAAATAATAGATATCCCAGAGACGAAGCCATTTTTTTATTAATGGAAAAATACGGAAGTATGGGTAATCACAGGGCTTACGACCTATCTTCGGCTGATTTAAGTGATCGCTTTACACAATGTAACGTTCACCATTCCACCCGATCAACCTCCATATCTATCAAATTTTTGAACGTTGTATATACAGTGGAACCCCCATTTTACATGCCCGGAATTCACGTTTGACCTCTATTCACGCATTATTTCTGCAGTCCCGCGTCATTTTAGTATATTTAAAACCTGTTTTAAGTTTCTCTTTCCCGCGATTGACGTCAAAAATGAAATAAGTCCAACCTAATAATATTGGAAGTGGTGAAGGACTGTCGTAAAAATGAAAACTTGACCAAAGAAGAACCTTCTGATGAAGAAGCGGTGTCTGCTCAGGACGATGCCATGAGGCGTATTGAAGACCTCAAAGCGATTTTGCTAGTATTAGCAATATACCACCAGAATCCAGTAATTTAATTTATAATATTGAAAGAACTATTCAAAAATAAAATTCTTTTTTCTTCTTTTGTAAACCCCCATTTAGATTTTTCCTCTATTAATTTTTTTTTGCCGGTCCCTTCAAAAACTTAAAATCGGTGTTATATGTGGAATCACTTCGAATACCACTACACTATCGCCATCTGTGAACTAAATTTGATATTCATTTTCCCTGAAACAGTATATATGTCACAATGAGAATCTAATTATTTTTAATTATTACTTCCATACTTCTCCATTGATAATAAAAATAGCTTCGTTTCTATGAGATATCTATTATTTGTTTAAACTGGTTTGGATAGATTTTGTATCAACTCCTATTCATCTGTTTAAATATTAAATTTGTTCAGTGAAACCGATTATGATAGAACTGCCAGGTATTCATTAAACTGTCAGTGCTCACGCATTGCCGGTAGCGTGTAGGATGTAACACATGTACACTAATTATACTGTACACGTATAGGGCGCTCTTCGTGGCCTGAATGTTGCTCGTGACGCAACGACCTCACCGACAGACGCGCGATTCACTGTTGCGGAACCGCGAGAGGCTCCACCTCAGTGCGGTTCGATAACCCTAAAAAGATAAGGCCAATTGAAGATGTAAATTCACCAGAAAATTGCTCAAAGTGAGAAGAATGGATAGTCACAAACTTCTCTCACTAAAAAGTAAGTCTTTGTTTTTTAAGAGATTTTCGACTCGAGACGATCTCTGATATACGGATTTTGCTATCGCGAGATTCTTTGGTGACAGCTTTTGTTCTCAGAAAAGAGAGATACCTCTCTATACCATGTACACGTGTTGAAACTTTGATCTGGAGATAATCTCAGAGATCAGCTCGAGATTGATAGATGCTGATGATTCGATTTTTATAACTATCCAAATATCACCGTGACACTTAGATATGATGATTCCTGACCATTATCTCCAATTACCCCCCCCTATACCCAGAACACGACCTTTTTCTATGGTTTTGGACCTATTGTAAAGTTTGAGTTGACAGTATTCGTTTTACCATTAGGTACGGTAGACTGTTAAAACTGTGTGAATTATCTTCCTGCCATTTGGGAATGATAAATTGATGGTAAATTAACGTTTGACCTTCGGAGTTGATTGAAGTACGTTAGACTGCCGTGTAATTGACGTCTTGCTATCAGGCTCGTCAGACTAACTATTGTGTGTAATCGGTTTCTAGCTACAGTGCGTACCGGTTAGTGTTGTCATCTTGCTATTGTGCGCGGTGCTTGATGTATGATACCTCGCGTTATCGCCGAAGTGTGCGTTCAAGATTACTTCATGCGGAACAACGAAGTACGAATTCTAAAGCCCAGTGGATGAAAAAAATTCAGATACCAAAAACTCTCAGGTGGGTTGTGTTTCTTCCCGGTTCTGGTCGATCTTCAGCCCCCCTGTTCCCTATTCCTGTTCCCCTTTCAATTCCTTCCGCCCTTCTCTAAACCCTTGTTCAAACAACCGCCGTGCATTACAAACATTTATTAAGTTTGACGAACGAAAATAATTTTTAACGTTTGATGTATGCGACGAGAGTGAAGTGAGACGTCAAGGGTCAATTATAATTAGTATGCATCCCGCTAGGATCACGATGCGCCGTGAAGATCACCGACAGTGCTCCATTTTGACTCTCATGTTTCGATCACGATCGTATCATATTTGTATTCTCTGATTCTATCACCCCACGCCTTTTGAGTGTAGTCTTGGGTGCTTTGGATGGATACCAGTACCTAGCAGTAGTAGGTACTCGGCACACGCGAGCGAGCCGAGTCGGGTAACGGAACCGCTCTAGTGGAAGTGGTGACCGCTGGCGTTATTTGTAATAACTATATTAAATAATATGGTCACTCGTGTTCATCGGAAGAGACCGAGCTTTTGAACGGGTTAAGCAGTTGAAAATATCTAAAAACAAATGTGTGACAATGTACAGCGATATCCAACAATTAATAAATCATGAAATTAAATTAGCTGGGGTGTCCCGACAAGAGCGGAAAATTTAAATTTGACGCCATTTTTACTATTATGACAGTTCGATGGCACAGTCCGCCATTATTAAAAATGGATCGCTATTCGACACAACAATGCATTCTTATTGTGTAAACATTATTTCAAAAATGGTGAAAGTTTGGCTGCCACAATTCGCAAATTGCGACCAATTTTTGATAATCAAGTGTATCAACTGTGAAGAAAGTAATCGAAAAATTGGAGATGTCAGACTGTCGACAAGTGTTCGTCCAGGTCGTTCGCCAGAATGTGGCTGAGAGTCCGGGAACATCCATTCGGCATCGTGCTCAAGAATTGAACTGCAACTGACTCAACTACAGACCGTACGTTCGTTATCGTGTAATCTCCCGTTTGGGCGACCAGAATTGGCCGCCTAGATCGTGCGATTTAACGCCTTTGGACTTCTTTCTTTGGGGTTTTTTGAAGTCAAAACTTGATGTCGACAAGCCCACGACCACCCGAGCTTTGAAGGAGACTGAATTCCAGCCACAGTTATGCCAAACCGTGATTGAAAATTTTGTCAAATGAACGCAAATATGCCAGCAAAGCCGAGGAAAGCATTAATCGGATATTGTATACACAATACCCACATGTCTACTTAGATAGTTAGAAAATAACTAAACCGGGCGAACCCCGACTGCCCCCCACTGCCTCGCTCCGCCACCGACTACCCCCGGTGACCACCTGTTACAGAGATCTCCCTCGAGCAGCTTTCTAGTACATCACGTGGGAATATTATAAGACACGGCTCCTCCCACTTGAAGATCGTTCAAACGCTATTATCCCTCGGCGGTGACGCGACAATAACGGGGCTATTAGTCTTAATGATATACGGAAACGTGTGAAGTGTTCAGAGCTGGTAAACGCAGGAAGTAGGATGGAGCGGGATGCTCAGGTGCAGTTCCTGTTATGACCTGAGATTACAAGGTGTTGAAGATGTGTGTGTAGGTACATATATATGCTACCGGGATTCGAACTTTATCCTATCCGGGAAACGTGTTCTATATAACTGGTCCTTTCGGCCCTGAACGCGCCTCACTGTTAACCGGTTGGCAAACCAGGCTCGTATCAACCTTAAAAATACACCTGGCGCCAAACCCGCGAACCAGACAACAATACCACATGTGAAAATAAAACACTCGTTTGTTGATTTGATTTGTTTAATTTACTTGAGACGCGTTTCGCCTTGCAAAGGCATTATCAATCTAAAAATTTAACCCAAAAACTTGTATTTATATATTATAGTAGAGGACAGCTGTACAATTTTATTTGCTTGAGACGAAAACGGACAACAATAAATTGTTGAATGCTTCTAATCATTTTAAGAAACCAACCCTGAGGATATCTTAATGTCACGGCTATTATGTACAAAATAATAGCTACATAATTTTCCATTGCACTTTGAAACCGAAGGTTTCGGATTCAATTGATACTTGAACAGTTAGAGATTATCGAGCATTTACGGACAAACCTGTGTACGCGACGTTCCATTTGACATTTTGCCTAAACGTCACCTAAAACCATAGACGCCTACAACTATCTATTGTGAAAAGTCGGCCAAGCGGAAAATATTAAATTACAAATATTTATTCTGTTTTAACTGCTGCGGGGGATATTCAAATTCACCCAACTGACGAATTCTGGTAAGGCGAATCGGGGTAAATGCGACATATAAATTATCACCATAAACTTTGAACTGTTCTGAAACGTCACAAGGTGACTCTGTGACTTTGTAACTTTGATACGGGGAGCATTAACTATTTCTTAATTTAAATCTTTAAAAATCGGAATGTCACCCTTCAGGACAGCTGATACGGAAAGATTTTAAGAAAAATTGGACAAGTATTTAGCATTTGAGGTAAGAGCATCTATGTAGTGACCCACAAGCTTGGATACCAGGGTATCCAACTAGCGTGCGAGACTCGGCCAATCAGGATGATAACGGTGGGGCTTTTGTGGAGGACGAGAACACACTATTATCACAACAGACTTCTGATATACATATATATATATATTTATGATATACTTATTGTACGTATAAACAGAATAATAGTTGTTATACGTATAGGTACCAAATAGTGGTGCTAGCGAGCTCTGATTCGTTCTATATATATATATATATATATATGGAAAGATAGTATAGTAATAAATATTTAGTTAATTAAGTAAATAACCAACATTTAGCATGTTAATTAATGATATGGTTGGTATAAGATGACTACAAGGAACTTAATATTTACTTTATTAATATTGGTAAGTGAAGTTAAATAATGATAAATAACAACTAACATGTACTCCGGTATGTAGATAAGAATGAGTTGACGATCTAGTTGTCCTATTTCTGACAATTATATTACTGATAGAATCGGTGTTAACTTTGTAGAGTTTCATCATAATGGATGAATATAAAATAAACAATGTTATAACTCTACTTGAGTTTATTAGCACAACTCGAGTTTCGAGAGAAACGGCAACTCTCATCGACAGGTGAAGTATTAAACTAACCACAAGCGAATATAGGAGACATGGCTTAAGCTCGAAACTCAAGTAGAGTTATCTATATCCATCCATTATTTCTGACAAATTGTTCAAATAATGAAAATGTTTATACTTTTAAAATTAGCAATATTAACTTTGTGGTTAAAATTCATATTTTTTATTTATTATCTTTGTTTTATTAACCACTGAATTGAGTTTAAATACATCAACCGGTTTCGTTCTTCTTCAAGGTGTCACAACTAACTAAAAACATATATCATTGTTTCTTCACCAGAATCTATTTAAAAAAAATAAATTGAGTACCTAACTCAAGCTGTTGCTTAATACAAATTTAGTCGAATAATTTTAGAACGGGACTCGTAGTTAAATTTAGTTGGTTGTTTATAATTTCTTGATTAGTTTTACACGCTTTATTTATCTCCAACGATTCCAAATTATTTCATTCGTGACCGACACCGTTTATATGCAAAATTGACAATCCCAATTTTTTATCAAAACCGTGACCATGTTTTTACTGATCTGCTTACTGACAATATGAGCTATGTTGGTCCTTAATGACTGGCACAACGTGTTTACAAAAAATCTAGTAAAATTCATTTGACGGGGAAAGTTCTGTCTAAACACCGCTAATTGAGAATATTTCCGTACAAAAATATATGGGATACAATACCAACAATTGAGTAGATACACTTCCCCCACGGTGTCAAATGTATGGGGTGAGTGTATCTGGTCTTATCAATCATAATCGCATAACCAATATATACATCACAAACTACAACTCAAATTATAGGTCTTGACAAAATATTATCCAGAAATATTGAAATATTGGCGTACACAACTCGCAATTAGAAATGGTATTACAAGCAAACTAGTGTTTGGATTAGCACCATCTCTGGACTGTCTCTTCTAATATTGATTTAGAACATTTCTTAAAAGATCGCGCCACTGAAATCCCCGCACAGAGTCGAGGGCCGATGCAGCTCGCACCCGGTGTGCTTCAGACGGGTTCGGGTCTCGGGCCGCGGCCGGCCGACCCGCACAGGCTCCGTTAGCCAGTCGTCCAGGAGTCCACCGTTTATACAGGTGTAGTGCACCCGGGCCCGCTCGATACAAGAAGTTTGGTCTATGAACAGATCGGTTTAAAACGAAAATACCGCTAGCGGATCGGATCCAGGGCTGTTTTAGGATCGTCATAGACCCCAGCCACTTTGGCATAATATTGCATATGAATATGACGTGGTTGCTATCGATATGTCAAATTGATGTGTCGGGGTATGAATACATTTGGTACTTGGGTATATATAAGAAGTACATCGGAATGTATGCAAGGAAAGTGACCTTATGATGAATGTCAACAGGTCCAAAGTGATGATATTCGAGAAGGAGGAAAGCTAAATACTTGTAGGTAATGAATGTTTGGAACAAGTAGATGAGTTTGTGTATTTGGGAAGTGTGTTCGAGAGAAACCGAGAGACAGAGAAAGGTGGGTGACTGCAGAGAATAATGTGAATGGCGCTTCGAATGGAATTAGAGCTAATGGGAACTTGTCAACTGAGGCAAGACTAGCGGTTCACAATGGAGTCCTGGTACCGACACTGATATATGGAAGTGAGGCCTGGAGCTGGCAGAAGAGGAGCGAAAGTATACTGAATGCAGTGGAAATGAGATCACTTAGGTGTACATGTGGCAGATCCATTTATGACAGAGTAAAGAATGAAGAAATAAGGAAATAATGTAAAGCTGATCTTATTATAGTGAGTAAGATTAAGAAAGGATCACTTAGGTGGTTTGGTCATATAGAACGGATGAATGAGGAGAGAATCGCAAGAACGATATATGACGCAAGTGTTGATAGCGGCAGAAGTAGAAGACGTCGGCGGAAGAAGGGCGACCAAGTAAACCAGATACTGGAGGATGGTCTTGTTAGAAGCCTCTATAATTGGCGAACTTGTATAAGAAGATGTATGAATGTGGATGAAGCGAGAATTGTATATGTCAGGACAGAAGAGTGTTGCGTTCTATCCTCTCTGCGTACCCCGTATGGTAAGTAAGTAAGTTTAATATTTAAAAAAACAATTATAACTTAGTTAACACAATCTGGGCCAATTTTCGTTTAGTGCATTCCACAGGTGGCTTGCAGTGAGCGGTCAAACTGCTCTGGTCATAACTGTCATAATGGACCCGCGAAGCTATCTGCTCAATTTAGGGATATTTAGCGTCATAATTGGCAAGTGGGCGGAGCAAATGCTTTTGCAAACAACACGTAAAATTGACGTACTATACTAATCTAGGATTAATGAAGCAAACTTCGCGAACAATCTGCTTAATTGTATTTAGTGACAACACTGATTCAATGTGTCGTTTTGGTTCTGCGATCTAAGCTGGTGCTGCATTGGTGTGCGTGTTATTTAATAATCTGTATTATTTTGAATTTATTCATGTAAAATGCATAAAAAATAATGAGAATATGGTATTCATCTGTTTAATGTTAGCCACCGCCGCGCAGGGCTAAAGCGAGATGTCACTTTTGATCATTTTGACATCTAACTTACAAAGGTGGAATAATTTTAATTATATTGACATTTCATTAGCGTGTGGTTTGTTTCGGGGATAGCTCTATTATGGAAATATAGATTCTATTTGCTTGTAAATTTAGTCAAGTTTGTAAAAGTAACAATTCTATTGATATTTAAATGTCACAGGTAAGATGTGGAAAATGAGAGCAATATAATTATGCAACATAAGATGACAATACGGCAAAAAAGACATATTTGGTATTCTGTAATTCATGTGCTATTACGGGGTTGTACAAACTTACCTCGGGAACGGTAAAAATGTTCAGAACGCTAGACGAGACGGAGTACCCGCGGAGCGTGTTACTTGACGATCTTGACATTGACCGCGCATTCCGGAGACGATGTCAATTTTTTCTGACGGACGAAACTGGTTTCGGATAACGGTCCGGCGCGCCCGGAGCCGAGTTACGTGTGCAGGTGCTCGCAGCCTCGGCTTTATATAATGGAGAACTCCGTAACGACGGCTAACGTCCGACTAATTAACCCGGGTACCCAGGTATCGACAGGTATCGCTGTTCACTGCGGTCGCGCACGATCCTCGGAGATTAGATTGCTCGCGCCTAACTGAGATCCGTCCAGTGCCGTCGGAACGACAGACAACAGTACATCGCGCCGCAACCGGTCCGGGAAACCGCCAGAATCGATCGCTCTTCTCCTGGCTGCCTGCTCGGATGCATCGCTCGGCACCGCCTCCGGTGAACTTTGGTCTTTAACTTACAATTTATATTTATTTCGTGCATCATTTGACAATAAACACAATCTTTTGTAAGTACTGTTTCATCGTAATTATAACCGACACCGACGCCTGTATACACACCCACACTCGGTACATGTGTGAGAATTCGAGGAGGAACACCAATGTCTATTGGTAACTGAAAACCGTTGGCTTATAAACACTAGCTGTTTGTCACATAAATACTGCGTAATTATGAAATAAACAGCTCACAAACACAAAACGGCAATGTTGTGTTTTAAATCGATAATATTAAACGAAGCCACAAAATGCATTCGACATAATAATTTTAAATTTATGACACGAGTAATTTCATATAAATCAATTAGGTACTTCAATAAATTATTTAATTTTCGATGAATTAATTTAAATGACAATACAGATTTTATTCCATTCCATAATATGAATGCGAAAAAAATACTCGGATAAGAATCTAGACACGAGTTATATTTGACACTTGTCTCGAATGCGAGAAAATCAACAATGTTATTGTCATCTCTTTCTCTCGTAACAAATAACGTCCCCAAGTGTTTATGTGAACTATCGGTCCCGGCTTGAAAGAGTAAGTACGGTAAAAATGAAATGACGCCCTTATATTAATAAAAGAATGTAATAGTTACCCGAGGCGACCAGCGACCAGGACAAGGCCAGCGCCAGCACCACCCCCCGCCACTCCATGCTGCTCGTCCTCCCCCGGCTGTGCGGCTACTGCGCTCCGCCCATAGGAGGCTGGCTCCTGTCAACACAACGGACGGCATTAGCGGGCTCTGCAGCCGATATCTTCATCCGCCTTTCTGATGCAGACCTAGTCCACAATACTTTACGGGCGGGCACCTGACTAAATTGCCAGTCGAAAATGTTCAAAGGATATGTCCCGAATCTGAACCGTGTCAGAGACACAAGCATTTCAAAGAAATCGTAATTATGCAATTTCTTCGGTTAATTAAAATATTTTTTGGTTTGGAATTAAATATTTAATAGAAAAATATTTAAAGAAGGTGATCGGATTTCGAGCGGCCGGGAAATTTTTTGTTAGATGATTTCCCAAATATTTTTTTCGAATTACGTAGACTTCCAAATTACACTATTTTGTAAAAAAATCAATGAATAATATTTTTTGTAACAGTGCAGTATTTGCATATACTCCATGAACATTTTAAATAAATCATAAAATATTGTGGACTGGGTCTGTTATACCCTGTATACCGTATACACTATTGCCTCCACTCTCATCGCTCGGCGATGCTGAACGCACCCAGCAGGTATCGGTGCAAAAAACATAACTCCCATCAGTCTCAAAGGCACTCAGCATCGACGGCATGCGACGATACCGACAGAGCTTCAATCTTCTCATCGTTATTTGTAATGTTTGTGTACGATAAAGTCGGTGAAAATAGTAAACAGTTTCTGTTCTCATAACCCGCCGCCTGCCACATTCACAATACACAATACACTCGGCGACATGAAAACAAGCGCGAGAGTTGCGGACCGACTACTCTCGCGCTGATCACACACGTACTAGCAGAAAAGATCTATATTTTAATGCGGAAATTCCTTCTCATATTGCTCTAGCAATGCATCACGTAGCGTAGGTACTTTGTTTTAATTTCCAGTAAGAAAAACCAAATATTACTAAGGATAACATAATGAATCCAACAATAGCAGCTCAGAAAAGTATTATTTGTACAAACGCACTCACAAAGCAACTCAAAATACAATCAAGACATGGACAAATAAACATAACCCACAAGCCCCGAGAGTACGATTTTACGACAAAATCTCCGCAGAGGACAACACGACACAGCGGCCACAAACGAAATTTCAAAATTATATTTTCAAAAAATCGAGCGGTGACTGAAATATGAATATAATATTTGGCAGATTACTAAAACTGAGTGACCGATCGGAACAAATCCAATGCGAAATACAAAGTTTACAGGGAGAAGTGGAATGCGGGGCCACGCTGGTAGCTGATAAAGATAATGGTGTCTCGTGAATCTGACCATGATACTTGATATATACTTGTAATAATTATCCACATCAATGAGCGCGTCAAACTCGTGCAAAGCGCACTAAACTATCCAGCGCGGCTCGCGCGAAGCGCACCAAACTATCCAGCACGGCTCGTGCGAAGCGCACCGAACTATCCAGCACGGCTCGTGCGAAGCGCACCGAACTATCCAGCACGGCTCGTGCAAAGCGCACCGAACTATCCAGCACGGCTCGTGCGAAGCGCACCAAACTATCCAGCACGGCTCGCGCGAAGCGCGCCAAACTATCCAGCACGGCTCGTGCGAAGCGCACCGAACTATCCAGCACGGCTCGTGCGAAGCGCACCAAACTATCCAGCACGGCTCGTGCAAAACGCACCGTACACTGAGGGCCGGTTGTGTGATCAGTAGTCAACTTTTACCATGGTATTATTACCATCGTCCTTGGTAAAATATGTTTGCGCGTTGTTAATACGTCAAATTTACTACAGTAAAAGCGTATACAGACGAATAATCATGAAATATACTTGATCAATATTCCAGGCTCAACAGCAACTCGCCCCGAGCAATAAATCATGGACTCAACACAAGACAGATCTAGACGCCAGTTCCGAGAGCTACAACGACATTTTATCAAAGATTCTACATGTCCTTAGCTCCTTGTACTGTACTCGTACAACATACTCAGTACCGTTCACTTCCAATCAGATTACACAAATACGATCCTATCGGGTAGAGATCGATCAGAAGCATGGCTATCCAACATTCCAACACAATCATTATACAGTGCTTACACTAAAAATTCACTAGTTCTACAACTCTTTTTATTCCTACAACATATATCGTAGCTGTAGCATAGTCGGATAATGCACCTTCCCCGGTTAGGAAAGAGATCCAGGTTCGAATCCCGGCGGCGCAACGACAATATTTTTCGATAAAATTGATTTAATATGTATATCTTTCTAATTAATATATTTAATTCATATTTGAGAGTAAAATTAGTTGACCATTGCATTTTTTACGATTTAGAATTGTTTTTACTCGCCATAGTAAAAAGTTACCTCTGATCACACAACAGGCTCTATATCTCAGTCGCGAGAGTGGAGAAATCTTTGTATTTTTAAACAATGACCAATATTTCCCATACAAATTGGAACACCGTCAGAATAACGTCTAAATGTCGAACGCCGTACATGGAACCGAGCACAAGTGGCAGTGGATGTTTTATTGCCTTTTAGCAGGTGCCAAAGTTTTGCTTTCGACGATGACTCGACGTCGTTCAGACGTTTCTCTTCAACGCCAATCCATAATGTTGCAAGTGATAATAATTGAAATTATTATTTTTATGACACAAAAAGTACTCAAGTAAGGTTTGATAGAGAGCGACTGCGTGGAATAAAAAGAACGACGCTTTGAATGAAATAATATCTAATACGAACTTGTCGACCAGAGACAAGCATTAGAAGAATAATAATTGTTTATCTACGAGATTAGGAATACCTACGTTTCTATGGTTAAGAGATATAGGCAGGCGTAATGCAGCAGTACAGGTTATATTTATTTTAAACGTTCCGAATCATCTAATAATATAATTGCACATTTTCGCTATTGAATCTTAGTGTCCTTTAAAGTAGTCTGAAAATATCATAGTAGTCTTTAAAAAATCCGCTAGATGGCAGTACAGATTAGCAAATAATTAATATTAATGTATACAATAGATGTCACCCATTTATAATATTTTTTGAAACTGCTGTGAATAATTCAATAGATATATTGCTTGTATTGCAGTTCTAAATCACCTCGAAGTACCTCGTAATCACATTGCCAAGTACCTTCAAAATCACAAATAATTGCCCTTACGTTGGTATCGCAATCTGTTTTGAAAGTTATAAAAACGGTCACCGTCTATGGTTCTTTTTCATTTCATCGAGCAGAGCTGTCAAATTTGCGCGGCCATCGGTACGGCCAGCGGTTATAAGATGTTATACGAGATGTTTTTCTTTGGCTTTGGTTATTTATTCGCCTTGGTGTCGGGCTACTTTACATCTGTTCTTATACGATTCTGCATACGGATCCAATCGCGTCGGCCTGTCGCCAATTTTTCCCAGTTTAGGATAAAGGCAGAATGTGACAAAATAAGTATGTATTTCTGAGGTGAAGAACCCGCGGATCTTGTGTTCGCCACTGACTAGCCGGTGAGAGGGTAGAACGCCAGTCTGTACTCCCACAAAGTATATACGTATTTCGAACATGTTTTTAAAATCTCTAGGATAAGATTACTTAAATGTTTTGTCTTTTGTATAGTCAATCATATTTACATGACAGTACGCGAATATATGTTCAATTTAATAAAATAATATACACCAAAGAAACATTAATTCTACTGGCAACTATTTTGACCATCTATGGGCAGTGACACATAAACAATAGTTGTCAAAAGTGACATGAAAATGGCGTCTTTTGATAATAATGTAAGAATCGCGGCTATACGAATGTAATTGTCATATAACAACGCAAAAATACTATTTTATCTGTACAATATGCATTTGAGTAAAGACGGAATCATATTATTTTTGCTAGTTAATTAATAAACCGGTAGAGCCGTATAAAGTATGGACTGGCGCTTCGACTTTCCTGGCAGGTGGCTCGCGGAGAACCACGGCTCGCTGACTCCGCAGGCAGACCGTCCGCTTCTGAAAGTCTACCTTACCAGTTAATTCTTTAATCTTTCTGATGCGCGCCGTACGGTTCCGTACTCTCGCAGGTCTGCGAGTCCTAGAAAATCGCTATCACATAGACAGTTGAGGCGGAAGCAAATGGACGGTGTCCAGGGCATTTCTACTAGTTTTCTATGTAAATCTTTTGTATCTCGATGTTAGCAAAGTTATTTCTCAACAGCTATACATACGTCAGGTTATTATTTGTAAACACGGTTCGTTCCACTATATTTAAAAAATTATATTTTAATGTAATTTTGTAAAAAGCAAAATGATATAGTGAATATTATGTTGCAGGCCGATTTTGTTTGGTCGCCATTTTCGTTTGGCAGATATTTGTCAGTTCGCATTTAATAATCGTAGAGAGTAATTGATTACAATATATTACAGAGTATCTAACGCCTCAATAACGTGTTGAAGTCATTAAAACATTTTATCTTTCACTTTTGGAAAAAAATCGCCATGAGCGACGAAGCTCATTTCGACTTGGCGGCTTATTGGAGCACTAAAAACCCTCAATTGATGGACCGACGACCTTTACGCCCTCGCAGAGTTACCGTATGGTACGGCATGTGTAACGAAGTAGATGGGTATGATGGGTAATTAAGTAGAAACTGCTATGAAAACAAATTTCGACCACTTTCTGGAGCAGTTGGGGACGTATATCTGCAATAACGCGACCAATTTTGGCTTTCAAGAAGTCTATCGTCGCTGGCTTATCGGCGTAGACTAGTGACTTCACATATCCTCACAGAAAAGAATCCAAAGTTGTTAAATCACACGATCTCGGAGGCCAATTCACAGATCCATTGCGCGCTCATCTCATGTTTCCTTCAATAAAGAGATTATGGCGCGCGCTGTGCGGCATGTTGCGCCCTCTTGTTGAAGCCGCAGCTCTTTCCCATTAATGCCATTCAATTGGGGAACAAAAGGGTCAGTAATCTACTCATTCGGGTCCTCCTCAATACTACGCTCCACTGCAGCAACGGCTTCTTTGGCGCGCACTGTACATAGTCTCTGCGGAAGCGTATTATCAATTAGAGTACGCGTGGTGCGAAAACGATCCATGGTTATTGGATTATCTTGCTCGGATGGACGATTATGTCGACCGTAAAAGGGACGGTAAGTTTCGCGAACTGAACCACGATTTTCGAAATAAATTTGCACAATTTCTAAGTAAGTCTATTCATGATGAAACGGCAAATCAAACTGAGCACAAATCGTCTATCAGCTTTCAAATTGGCTGTCGCTATAAAAGTGTTGCCAATTCGAAAAACAAACCTCTAAAAAAACACCCTTTAGTTCCAATTGCACGAGAGACCGAATACAAAACGATCACCAAGACTCAATACCGGGAGGTACGCAGAAGCAAAGTGATATGCGGAAAGGATGAACGATTCGAGGTTAGCCCTCGCGAAGGTCCCTTGACAGTGGTCCCCGCGGAAGGGCCCGTAACAGATGGGAACAGACAGACGTCTGTAAGAAGAGAAAGAAGTGATGATTTCGTAAGCACGTCTCCGTGCTGTCGTATAAGAGTCAGTACGTATGATAACTGAAGCGCCTGTTTCACGAGTACAATGCATCCAGACAATTGACAGTAATTTAACTAACGCTAAAATGACAGCGCCAATTCTATTATGATATCTCCAGGGCCGTCGCTGAAGACAATGCGATCTGCTGTACATTGTTCTCTGTGTAGAGGGCCTTCTCGCGCCTCACCGCACCTGGCCGTTTAGCCAGCGCTCTACAGACATACCGTTCCGCCTAAATTGAGATAACAATACATCGCAATGTAACAAATCCGAGAGGCCCACTCGAAGCGACCACTCCTCTCTCAGCTGCCTTCTCCAGCGAGCACTCCTAGTCATCAACATCGACCTGTGTACTTTAATTAATGCATCGATCTTCAATAAACGCCACCAATCGTAAGTCAATGTTTTATTTAATACTTTTAATATAATAATTTTATAATTCCTATATAGATTCCTTTCAACCATACCTACTTGCTCGCCCATCAGCGAGGCGCAATTCAGTGTTAATTATGATCGCCTTAAACAACAAAAACTGTCTTTCTTTTCGATTACGCGCCGGTACCCTTCTTCATTTCGAGTGTTAAAAGCGATCAACTTCCCAGCATCCGTCGAGGGATTTACATAACTGATTGTGAATAGAGTGGCGCGGCTTCAAAAGGTGAGCGGTTTCTTAGAACTGTCTCTTCCTCCAATACAGTTAATCAGTACAATACAGTCCACTTGACTATCCCTAACACGGGCTACAGCCAATAATTGAAAGTTGGCTCCGTTACGCGTAGAGGATAGATCGCCAGGTATTATTATTTCATATATATCATCGTGCAATACTTTGTTTTGACAGTTTTTATTAGAAAACGTCATTTGCAAAAACGACCTCAATTTTTATAAGATCTCGAGCTGGCTCCGGAGCGTAGGTACACGGTATAGCCGGACTCATCACGGAATTTTTCGCCACACGAACCGATATTGTTATTTAATTAAGAATAGAAAGGCGTGGCGTGACTACCAGAATCGCAAAGACAAATGCAGGACATGAACTTCATCAGATCGACCGAATCTTTTTAATTTTTTTTATTAAACGGATGGCGTGTCATCACAAACTCAACAGACCAGATCCAGACAGAAGTATCCAGCGATGGGGATTTCTCAATTCGGACCAACTCAATAGTCGAGCGCATCACTGCCAGTTGAATGCACACTTACAGCTGGATAGAAATCATTTTTAGAAATTTATTAGTAATTTTAGAATTTAGGCTCACTTAGGTCTCGAAGTCCCATCATTTATTGGGCGTGAACAAATTTTATCACATTTGTATTCTGTCACGTTTGGATGCATACGTCCCCGTGTGTGGGCCAACCAAAGCGAAAAGAGAAGACTGTAGTCCTGTCAGACAGTAGAAAGCCAGATGCTCTGCCAGTGATCTATGGCAAATCGATATGGCGAGCTGTCACTTCTTCGGTGGCGACGGGTCGAGACTAGCTCTAAGAAGAGAGTGTTGACCAAAACGCGGAGACCAAGACGGAAAAGGAAGGCGAGTCTCGGAAGCGTCTGGACGAGATGCCGAGCGTCCCTGGCCCTGGCGCCCACAATTTCTGGGATGAAAAAAATTTTGGATTGCGTTTCCGAGGCTGACTGGTTGGCTTCCGTCACCTCGGATCCTCTGGGACACTGGTGTGTGCGACATGTCATGATGTAAAAGAAAAATTTCTTCAGGAGACATGACATAACGTGACATATAGAAAAACTGTGTATGTCTAGTGCGAGAAGCGTGGAAAAGATAATGAATGAATTGATATTTGATATACGAAGGCGAGTCAAAAATTATCTACACTTTTGCAACGCGTGCTTAGAGTTGGTACGACTTCGAGTGCGTCATTTGCCTTTCACTATTACAGTGTAAAGGTGTCCGCTCCGCTAGCAGTTTGCACCGCGGAGGAACAACGAGCAGTGATCATGGGATAAAACACAGTAATTGGATCCAATAAAGATTAGGATGATTTGCCAAACTGGCCTTTCAGTACCAGGTCCAAACCTATTGTATTTCTTATACAAATTAATTAGCGAGATAAACCGGTAAAATTAATTTATTTTATTGCCACCCGGACTCGAACCGGGAACCCTTCCTATCCGGGGAAGCGCGCTGACCTATTACACCACGGCACCGCAGTAAGATAACGTCAAATTTTCGAATTTATATATTGCACATTCAAATTGATACATCTGATATTCCATTATTTGAAAGCGATCTACTTAATGTGTACGGAATCTCAAACGCCTTTGAGTAAATCCGATAGGAGACGCCGGAATTAATTAAAATTAATTAATTTTGGAAACACTAATACAACTAATTTATGTTCCACACTCCTTGCATTGTATTTCATTCAGAACAAGACGCGCCCACTTCAACTGCACGCTCAACTTCCAACGTCGAGTGACCGAATCCCCTGATGGTGGTACGGAAGAACGTCTAGCTTACGCGAGGTTCCGCCATCGTCGAGTCTGATACGGCCGCGGACGCGGAGAGCGGCAGAAAACGCGAGGAACAGTTTCTAGACTACGGCGTGGAGATTGTCCCCGACGCGCTCTGATTGGCCGCGGAGATGTTGCAATGTATTCGGCCGCTCATCTCGCCGCCACACATGGCCGGTAATATTACAATTACTAATCGTGCCACGGAGAGACAGGGAAAAGAGCCGCACGCGCGAGTACAACATTAACTCACCCTCTGGTGTTCTCGAGGCTTTAAAATACGCCCAATATTGGCATTCATCTGTCATATTGGCTTAGTAAGTGACGTATTGCCCAGCTGGAGATATGATTGTTCGGTCCAGATACATATCTAGTCATAATTTACACAGCGTCAGTTTGAAACATTAGAAGAGTTTTAATGTAACTCGAATATGAATAGTCGGAATTTACTCTAATACTGTTGGTGTTGCGTACAAGCATAGATACCGGAAGAATTTGGGATACGGAAAGAATAGGCACTCACCATAATCTGGATTCTGCAGACATCTTCAAAATGTGGACTGCATCTTTTAATAGACGCGAGGTCTCAAATAAGTATAATATTGTAATCCTTTCCGTACGCCGTACCGGTTTAAGGTCGCCAATCCACTAGTCTCGGCCTGGCCGGTAGGGGAAGGTAAGGGGGGAAGAGGTAGTGCATTATAAATATATTTAAATAAATATATTTATACACACTCAAATATGTGTCCCAATCACTTGGGGAGGCCTTCATCCAAGAGCGGATAGTTATTGATGATGATTTGTTTAAATGTTTAAACAACACGCTATCGCGGATTGCTAAACAGTGAACTATTTAATATATTTTCTGTGTTGAAATAATTAAAAAATGAGAAAAAAAAGTGTTGATGGGGACTTTTTGGCAGCATTACGATAATTTGCATTCGTCAGAAAATAAAGTTGACCAAATTGCGAATACGCCATCAAACGAAAGTAGCGATATTTGCTTGTAAAAATAAATGACTCATTGTTATTTGGGGGCCGGGGTGATCTTTTGAATTTTTTTCGCTACCGTTCCGGTGATTTAGAGCCTTGCGTGTTCACAGACGCGCGGTGCGAGTGACCCACCTGGCAGTGAACGGCCTCCGCACTTTCGGGAGACCGTTTTAGGAGCCGGTGCGGCGGTGTGATTCCGCTCCGGTTGCGCTCAACAAAGTAAAGTAAGTAGATTTTTTGTGGAGGTCCACGACAGTTTGAGTGAGACACGTTCAACACGTGTCCTCACAATTCCGATGAATAATGTTGTCCCCTTTCATCTCATGCACAAAAATGCATGGTATAACCGTTCCCCGCTATAGATATAAATACAACTTGTTGAGATAAATTGTTAAATTAATAATGCCCTCGCAAGGCGAAACGCGTCTCGAGTAAAACGAGTAGAGAAAAAAAATGTTCACATATCGACATCTTAATCTGCAAAGCAGCTAACTCCATTTTTCTTAAATGTTCAGGAGCAACAAAAAACTGTTTAATTTTGTAATTAAACAAATTATTAAAATTACAAAACACAACTTGGTAGATTGTTTATGCAGAAACAGGGTGGCTGAGAAATTCCGTCGATATTTTGATTTATCTCGTAATTATAGGGAATATTTGGAGTTAGCTGATTTTCCATGAGAATGCAGTGCAACCATCGTGATTTGTATTTCTGGTGCCATCGCCACTTGTGTCAGGTGAACATTTAAGGTTTTTGAAAGAATCAATCTGAGGTTTTTCAGCGCGCGTTTTAAAATTAATGGAATTTTTGGCTTTCAGTGTACCACAGAGCGACAAAAGAGGAAAATAATGGCATCAAAAACGGTTTTTTGACCACGGGCGGAGTTAGCCGCTTTGCAGATTCAGATATCGATATGTGATTACGGAGTTCTACAAACCCACCTCGGAAACAGTGACAACAATTAGTTGCGCGGATGGCCAAGCGGACATTGTCGATGTTGCGGCTTTCATAGTTGAGATCTGCCCGAAACCCTCGCACTGTTGCCGCGCGGCCGGGGCCGGTCCCAGTCGGCGCCATCAGCGTCCATTGACAATGTTAGATTCCGTAACATCGCAGTCGAGAGCTCGGCGGGCCGGAGGAAGTGCACTCGCCGGTTGGCCCGGACTAGATCTACTTCGGCTGCAGCCGGAGCCGCATCAGCGCCGGACCGCGGCCGCCGCAGAATCCGCACGTCACTATCCAAAATACCCCCCATCCACAAAAACTGGGTAGAATTTGCCCGCGACAAATTTTAAAATTTTCGACACGTCGCCATTTTGAAACAAACCGACCGATCAGGCCGGCTATCGAACTTGACAGAGATAATTACGAGATCAATTTTTGAGAAACGTTTTATTGAAATCTGATGAAAACTACTGAACTAATTGAAGTTTGATCATTTCTATCAAAATCTACGGAAAATTAAACTATGTCTTATAATTTTTTACTATGGTACACTAATTTTAGCCTCGAAAATTGTTGGTTAAACGTGGCGGACTCTTCACAGCTGTTACAATATGATCCGAAAATTTTTACCAGCAGAGTGACAGATTTCGAACGCAGAGGCGAATAAAAGCATAGATAAAGCATATTTCATGACTATTCGTCTTGCCACACTGTGAGGCGAGATTTCTTATCTGTGTTTTGACTATACTAAATTTGACGCAGCTACGACAATCTGCACGTGTTAAAAGTTACCATGGTAAAAAATTACTACTGATCACACAGCCGGCCCTAAATCATCGGCAGGGGTTAACAGATGTTAGAGGGGTTAACAAACTCGACCCGAAAACGTTTTTAATGATCGCAGGAAGCGGCTGGATGCGGGGGTGGGAGGTTGAAAAGGAGAGGTATTTATTAAAAATACCCTTTATTCAAAAATAGATGGACTTTTTGTGTTGCGGGCGGTTTCGGCAGTTTCTCAACAATATGGAAGAAAATCGCGATTTGAATTTAATAATAAATCGTATTACAGTAGCGTTCGTGATACTCGACATGTTTAATGGCTGGCATCCCGTGGACAACTGTGACGCGCGTGCGTTACATTGGAACTCAAATATGTTGCGGAACCGAACCCAATATAATACGAGAAATTGTGAGTGTATATATGTATATATATAAAATTGAATGTGAATGTTAAAATTTTGCACAGTTACCCCCTAGGATCCTGCGCACAATATCGATATCCCCCCTCTCCCCCTCCCCCAGATATAAACGCGTATTATTGTATTAAACACATCTACATTTAGTTCAATTTCATCCCGGGACTCTGACGAATATGGTCACCCCCGTGACGCGTGTGACCGATATTTTTTAACGGTACCGTTTATGAATTCGAAACGTATATATTTTTTCCTAATATTATTTTAAATATACGACTTTCTCCGCGATGTATTGGACGACACGCTTTCTCTTGTCGCGAGCTGGTCGCTTTGGGCTCGCGCCGACACCTACGCAACCTAATATTGTCTTTTCCGCGCGAAGCTGATATCGCTATGAAGAGAACTTCAACGCACGGACAAGAAAAAAAATTGGATATCGCGGCTGCAGATCGTATTAGTCCAATTACAATGTTGGTACATTTTACTTAAAATCAAATTAGCATTCATAAATATGTAATGTTATCACAGACCAGTAAATGAATAGACATGATATGAAGGGTATATACAGGAGAAGGGTTTGGAACATTATTTATGCAACAATAAAAGTATTCACTCTTCGAAAATTAATTATTTGTGTGAACCAGACGTATTTTTTACATTTATGCATATTATATTTTAAATTTTCGTTCCGATCGAGTCACATTTTTAAAAAAGTCGCGGAGCTTTTTGATCGTACGAGTGGGTGCCACCAAAATGAAAATTTTAGTTCATGTCTATTTATTTGTTTATTAATATTATTAAAAGTCAGATCCATCGGCGAGGCCGCTATTATTTTTTGATAATTAACATTGGACAGCCCTGACAGTCGATCGTATCGACAAGGCGTGTAATGGTCCGAGTCCACGGAATGAGATTTGGTCGAGATAAATCTCAAGTGTCTCGCGTTGAGATTTTATTGAGCTCGATTTGATAGCGTGACTCGACACATGCGTGCAAATGTCACCGCGATTTAACTGTGGAGGTTTAGTTTCTAGTATACTAGTCATTTCTGGAAGACCACCGTTAAAATATAACACAATAACAGTCTAAAAAAAAGGTTTAAATAACAGTTTAATCTTTAAAATTCGATGACCTTTTATTTTTTGTATTTAATATATAATTTGGTTATTCAGCTGGCAGCTTGAACGTTGTGGACTAGGTGCAACACCCAGTATTGTCAGGGGGCTCTTTTTCACACTTTGCATAGGAGTCCAAGATCCGAGTCCAAGAGACGACGCTGATCATATTCCGCGCCGCGGCGTACAATTGCTGCGCGAGTTGAAAGACCTCGGAGCTGTCACCGCTCGGGCAGTCACACCCGCGCGCGCACGGTGCACATGACGGACTTATCATCATTAAAGAGGCTCGCGCGAGCCCCTTGTTAAATTAAGATAAAAGATGGTTTAAATATATAAATTTCTTCTAAAATACATTTATTTCGGGTGATAATAAAAGAAACCTAGCCATATTTGTTTCCCGATGTTGTGGCGTGTATCAGTGGCGTACAATATGTTTTGACTTAGAGATGCGGTTCCACAAAGAATGGTCAAAATAAGCTAGATGGGTAGAATTATGAAGTTTAAGTTAAAAATACGTATATTTTTAATATTTGCAAATTCAACTTTGTAGTAAATGAACATTTTTATATATAGATTATTTAATTTTGTTTTTAACCACTGAAAACCTCACCAACGAGTCAAATGAATTAATCGATACCGTATCTTATATATGACGTTATTCTAATGCTATTTAAAAATAAATGTAATACCTGACATAAATTGTGAAAGATGTGGAAATTGACTTACTTATATAAAATTATTAGAAAAGTCTAAATAGAATAGGACTTAAACAGCACGAATTACAATATTTTGTTAAGTTTTACACTATCTTTAAGGGGAACACATTTTTATTGTGAATTTGTAATTTGCAGAAAAAAGATGATGGCTTCAAAAAATGGAAATAATGGAATGTATTCATTTCAAAGTGCAACATGTAAGTTCTCGTCACGTTGGTGTAGTGTAATCGGTTAATGCATTTCGTATTCCAGTAGCAATAAAAACATTTTTTCGATAAATTGATTTTATCTGGAATACCAGATATATCTTTGTAATCGATACATATAGTTTGTATCAATTTAAGACAAACGTTGTTGATATGTAAAACAGGCAATTCCAAATTTTTATCTAAAGTATCATCGTTTACTAATAAATGATTTGAAAATTCTGAAAAATCATTACTATTATTGGCCATTCTACTATACGGTGATACGAGAAGAAGTCCGCGAAATGACCGAAGCCTCGCTACGCGTCACACTAAACGATGCCCTGTTGAGGCGAGCACTTGGCGCTGTAGAAGCGGACCAAATAATGCGAGCACATTGTGTGCGAGAAAGATTATTAATATTGTGATATATCGTCTTCTTTACACACCGCCATCGAGCGCCAGCATTTCTCCATTACTCAAGAATATTTGGGAAAGTGGCATCATTTCACCGGGTACGTCACACTGTTGACGTCCCCCAGATGTAGTTTACGCTCCAACTATCAGTAGAAGATAATTATCGCCGATTATTAACAGGGCATGTACGCGGTTGAGACTTGTCTCGGAGACTCGTCTCGAAAAATTCAGTGTCGACTGCGAAGCGAGTTATGAAACATTGCTTTTTGTATTTTATGCGCACATTGAACGACAAATCTCACGAGATCGCTCTTCGTATGGTACCTGTCCTTTATGCGCGTTCGACATAAATCTCTTCACGTCAATTTGCCCCGCTTGCAAAATACAACACAATACAAGACGCATGACCGAGCCAAGAGAACTGATGACAACTGTCAAACGAAAAAAAGCTGCAATTGCGCAATGATAGGTAATAGTGATGAGAAAAAACGCTACTCTTGACTCACCGGTGTGATTGTGATTGATATTAGATCATATCAGTGATTGAAAACTGTGACTATTTTCGTTGCATATGCACATGCGCCGAATCACGGATCACAACCAAATACAAATTAAATCACGAATCACGATATTTCCAGATATTCAATCACCGATAGTGAGTGCGACATAAATACAATACATCAGTGATTGACTCACGGTTCGTGATTTTGAGCTCAGCACAGCACCATGCACATCATAAAATGGTTTAGCTCTCGTCTTGCGTATTACGCAAGGGAAGATAGAAGGCAGAAGAGGAGAAAGTAGAAAGAGTCTGCTAACCTCAATATCCAAAAAACCGACGATACGATACGTCTTGTGCAGAATAAATTAACATACGGCAACCCGGTCGCCGATCTTCGACAGGACGCGGACCTAGTTTCGAGAGCAAAGTGCAAACGCATTTGCGGCGACAGAACCAAAAGTGTGGAAATCTTTGACCCCAGCATCACGGAGACTATTAAGAATGGTACTAAATATGCACCTTTTCAAATAAAACATTTCCATAAGTTCAAATAATAGTTTGAGGAATTTTTTTTACTAAAATGGCGCTGTGAAAATGATTTAATATTAAGGATACACTCAACCAACTTTTGGACGTCTTGCGAGTATCGTATTAACAACCTAACCACAATAATACTATGACTTTCTGGATGTGGCGTCGGTGGCGACTCCGACAGTGTCCTTTGCTTCGGTAGGCTGTAAAGTACTCGCTTAAACGGCCAGGTTTGCGAGACTTTCGACATCTCACGTGTGTCTCATGGTCGTATCGCGTCGCATTCTATGTTTTTTTCCCTTATCTATGTCGCTGTCAAATGTGACACGAATGTTTTGCTAGTATTTTTCACGCGTGTACAACTCCAGGGAGAGTAATACAGAATGCACTAACAGAAAAGGAATCGGCGCTAGGACCTGCGGGCGGCCCACGGTGACCGCTGCGCGGCCAGGGCTTCTGTAGAATCTACATTTCATCTATAGCAATATAACAAGAACGCACAATGCGCTATTGTTAAAGCAATATAATAAGGGGTTTCTCATTGAAATATAAATTTTACTAAGACCCTGACCCACCGATGGCCGTGTAACATTAACCGAGTTTGTCTAACTTTATACATGTACGTTGTTATCAATAAAGAAAATAAATTGACAAGCTAACATCTCGTATTTTGTCAGTATTAAAAATTTCAGACAATTGAACATTTCTCACTTTTGTTGAGAGGAACCGACGCGTGAGTTACCACGACACGCGTAAAACGGTTAAAACGGATGTTTCGTGTCGGTCCTCTCTCATACCATCTACCCTGATTATCTTCTGTCTTCGTCCAGTGCAGCAGAATGCTGAGAGGAGAGGGGGGACATGATACTTTTAGCTTATCTTCGCTGGTCTTATTTTAGTATGATGTCATAATGTATTATATGTCGGTACCGTTTGTTTATCGTGAGTAGATACAATATTAAAAATACGCTGGCAGAAGTGACTGTGAAGAAGGGGCTGCGAGGGGGCACTCTCAATTGTGTGTCAGGACAGAAGAGTGCGTCGCCGTATTCTATCTGCCTACTTCCGCGGTGATAGGTATGATCGTTTATAGTACTCCGCTGCATTCGATCCTGTCTCTCGAATAATAGCCGACATCTGCACGACACGCGCACCGAGCGATTTGTGAAAGTGATTCGATTTCACCTGAGATCTGTCTGCTTTTGAGGCTCTATTCGATCGGAGCCAACCTGGCTTCCCACCGGCTGCGTCGCCCGCGTCGTTCAAACACCAAAACGAAAGCAGAAATGTGTAGAGACATTCGTTCGGCCGGATCGTCGGTCCGCGTGCGTCGAGTACTTCGGAACGGCTGTCCCGTTAGCCAGCTCGACGCGCGTGACACGCATACCTTAATTTATAACAATTTAAACAAAACGAATACCTTCACGAGAGCACCACAAAACACAAGAACCGACACAGAATGCAGAACCGAAAATTTTTAAATATTTTCCAACAATTCACTCCCGGAACCGAATATCTGGTGCACAAACGACCGTCGGTTTTAGACGTCCAACGCTAAATACCGCACTGTGCGAATGTCGCGAGTCGACTTTTTAAACTTTGGACTCGTTCGAGGGATGTTTTATTCGACTGGACCGATTTCTGAAGTGTTTTAGAGCGGGGACGGCGCTGCGGCAGTCGCGTCGCGGAACTCGGACTCGGTGTGGCGAACTGGCTCGGCGGGCGCGGAGTAGAATGTGGCGGTCCGCGGCGGACCAGTCGACTGCTGGCAGATGACGGTAACGTCGGCGCTCGATCCAAAAGTGAAAATTAAAAATAATTGCGGTGCAATATAAATATTTTAACAGATGCCCGTGACTTTGTAGTGGGCTTGAATTATCGCGGGTCCGTAAATACTGACCGCGGTAGCTGGGAGCCAAAAATTAAATGACGCTAGATACGGTGAAATATCCAGATTTGACAAAATATGCAATGACCGCGACATTTCCAACAAACCTTATACAGTCTCCTGTGCATTCTTTACCTACTCTTTAAATTGATGTCTTTGAGATGTGGTGATGGAGACACATGTTGCGCGTAACATTACATCCAGGGCAGACTCTCGACCGTGTGCCTGAGGCGAATCCTTCAATTTTTTGAGCATCTTGCTAGAGCATCGGATAAGCTTGTTGTGGTATTATTGGCGGATGAAGAGGAAAAGGAAGATCCCCCACATGTTAGACATGTTGGAGTGGCACTTAGCCCTGAGATCTGCAGGATGAATGCCGAAAAAAGTGGAAGAGATCGCAAATCACAGTCATGATAAATATTTTAACCGAACCTCGCACTGCAGACACAACTGAGTTTAATTTTTATCACGATCAATAAAAAATGACTAAGTCGTATAAAGAATCCAGGCCATATCTCTCGATTATTACTGGTAATACGTATTATCCGATTATGTTATATCAACACAGTGGATTGACGACAAATTTGCAAACCTATATGGTACACTTTTCAAATGAACACATCTACCGTTCCATTATTTGTTTGTTTTTACGGAATCTCAAATACTGTGTTGGTATAGCATAATCGGATAATGCACGTTCCCCGGATTGGAAGAGATCCAGGTTTGAATCCCTTTAGCAGCAACAATATTTTTCGGTACAACTGATTTCATATGTATATCTTTCTAATGAATATTTGGGGGTTAGGGCGGTGGTTAAAATGAAATAAATGTTATTTGTGTGTTGAGGTTTATTATGACAGTATGATAAAAACAATGAAGACAGATAGAATTAAAGAATGAATGAAGATGTAGAAGGTGCACGTGTATTATGAAATGAAATGAAGCGAGCTGGCGGTTTCGCTCGGCGCGCGTGGGCCGGCAAGACCGCCGTTGTGAAACGATGAAACTGGAGAGACTGCTTAGCGGTGAATTATCGAGCCAGGCTTGTTGCAGCAGCCGGCAGCGCTGTCGCTAGCGTCGATGCTGACTGAGATGGCGGTGGATTTGAATTCCGATCGCTACAAATACATTTAATTAGTATTAAAAATATCACAGACCGTCTGTTCTGAATAATTACAACTTCACAATAAGAATGTGTTCTCCTTAATAATATTATTTCTACCTTAATACAAACATTTTTTAAAGTGTGCAAATGTCCGCCATCTCACGTATCTCAACATGTTAGTTACTGGCTGAAAGTTTTAAGTCATATATCTATCATAATATTATGAATTGCATACCAAAACAATAATGTAAGAAGTCAAAACATTAATAGTTTTAAAAACCAACAAGAGAATTTAGCATATACCACTTTTATTGATTTGACGTTGACCTGTTTCGTAGCTAATGTATCTTAATCAGAACATGCGCGCATTAATTGATCCATAATACGAGAGGAAGGAGGGTAAAACAACCTTGAAATAGGGAATATACTAAAAACGGATTATTTGTTAAATTTAATTAGTTATTAATTATTAAATGTGTCCTGTCTCTAGAACATGGTTAGAAAATTCAGAATAAATATTATTACTGAGCCATCAGTGTTATTTGATTGTAATATTTCAAATATACTTGCAGTTTTACCTGCATACAATGCTTGCAATTAAAATCACTATCGATATGGTCCATACAATGAACAATTATGTTGCAGATAGGATATTCTTAATATAATAAAACTAAGCGCTAGGATAGTGAAATGACGTCAGCCCTGCTGGCGCGTCTAGAAAACTACCAATTACCCTTTTTACATGAAGCATTTCGGCTACTCGGGACAGCTGTCAAAATGGCGCCGGAGAAGTAGCGGTACATCGGCCGGCACCTGCTGGAAGGGGGCGAGCGAGCTCGGCGCGCGGCCCGGTCCGCCCTTGCTGCGCGGCGCCCGCCCCGTGAAAGGCACGAAAGCGGTGTCGAGCGAAGGAGTAAAAAGAATTGAAAAGTATTACTTACATGCCTATTGTCTTCTTCCTTTTATTATTTATATTGTGCGGCTTCGGGCGGCGTCAGTATGACAGATTCGTTTTCTTACGGTTGCGTTGTTGGCCCTGAGTTTGATTCAAATATTAACATTCACAATCGCGGCCCGCGCGCTCCATACAAAAATGAAAATAAAGACGGCAGCTTGAAAGGTTCTAGAAGACTCAGCTGTTATTAATAATTTTGGTTTCCACGGTGAAGAGGTTAAGTATAACTATTGCTGAGCTTTTAATAATAAAAAAATGATTTATAATAAAGTAAATACGATTTAATGATATCATGAATAGATCCATTATAATATGAACTTCGTATTAGAAGATATCAATAATTGTCTGTTAACCCTCGGATACTACACTGGGCAGCCGGGACATAAGCACTACAGTGGGGTCCTGGAGACCCCATATCCTTTTCCTCAATTTTAACTATGCAAGGATCGCTTTTAAACTTAAAATATTTGTTTTATTTAAGAATACTATTTTACAAATGATTAAAAATAGTTAACTTTAATTCAGTCTTCACATGATTGAATAAGTAATTTAGATTAGAAAACTCTTAAAACTATTGGCACGATAAACCACAGTAGAAACTTAAAAAATAAAAAATAAGCGTAGTATGTAATATAAATGTGATAATAATAATAATTAATATTATATAAAAATAGATACATAATATTTTATTACATATAAACAAATTAAAGTTGAAAATAATAAAAATCCGATTCGACGATTTAGCGAGAAACTCAAAACTTGTACGTTACACATATACTACAGTGGGGTCCGGTAGACCCCAGATCGGGACTATTTTCTAGTTTCATAAACAAAGACAGACTTACTCACATTGAACGGGCGTGTAATGTTGTCAATAGCTGGAGGAACACTAACTGAACAGCTACACAACGTCCCGAGTGGCGAGGCCACGGAATAGCGCATGAGCACTAGTTTTTATCTTGCCTGGGTTCCAACACACCCCGTCATAGTATCCGAGGGTTAAGATGTATTTTTTTTAGTTTTATTTACATTCTTACATTACAGAATTGTCAGACTTAATTAAATAAATTCTCTTCATAATAAACTGACCATCTTTTTAACCATATTTTTTTAGGATACAAACTATCCCCTCCACCGCCTTGGTTCACAAAGAAACCACTACTGCAACATATAACTTGTTTCAAGCTTCTCATACACTTCTATGTATAAGCCGTATTTAAAGTTTAAGTTTTAACGTCTAATGACACCTTCTAATTGAAATAAAGTGACGTTCTTTCGAATATTGTTAATGATTAAACACGATTCTATTGCTGTTTGAAAATCCTTCACTTAATAACTAAAGTAAATATTTTTTATTAAAGGTTTGGTTCTTTATTTACCCAAATCCAAAACATGTTCAAACAGAATAAGAATGCATTGTCTTCGAACGATCGTGGAAATAACACGTTTAGTAACATAGTGATTCCTCTCCACCACTGGTACAAGCGTCGCGGGATGTGTAAACTAATACTCGCAAAAGGGATTATTTGATCTAAGCGGGTTAACGTAAAATTGATTAATAAGTGTTAGCGGCTTAAAGCGGAGTGAAGCGAAGGTAGTTATCCGTACAAACGTTCCAAGCGCACTGAACTTGTTGCAGTTGGAACATCTTTAATCACTGCGATATCTTCTTTCTTCTTGTGCTTAAGGATAGGTTAGGAAAGAAAGGGACGAGATACGCAGGTTAAATTTTGGTAAATTAAATGTATGCATGAGTGAGGCAACAAGTCAAATACCAAAAAACGTAATAGAATTTAAATAATTTAAACAGGACTAACACCTATTAAATGTTATTCTGTTAAGAAACAGCACAAGGCCCGATTGTGTTATCAATGGTAAATTTTTACTCTAGTGAAAAAAGTTACATTTGAAACTTTTCTTTCGAAAATGGGTTGTTCGATCGTTGGTAACAAATATTTACTAATCGAATGTACACATTCGATAGTAAATTAATTTTAACATCTAATATCCGATAGTAAAAACCGTAAATGGTTAGATAAAAATGGCAAACTCTTCACAGCTGTTTCAAAAATCATCTAACACATTGATATTGTGATGACCCTGGACGCGCTAATAGATATAGCCGTGTAAGAACTCATCTATCAATCGTACAGGGCCCAAACCAAAGCGACCAATCAGCAGACGCGTTAAGACAATATGCACCAGAGACGGACACTGTCCAGGCAGTTTGCGATCACTCTTCCGCAGACCGTCCTCTCATAGACATCTACATTCAACAGTATTTCTAGCGAGCCACTCCAGAGTTCAACCCGAATTTAACCGTATAATTCATCACATTAATAAACGAAATTTTGTAAGTGCTCTTTCATTTCTACACACTGCTCTAGTTACAACAGACACCCTACATTACGACATACAAACAAGACGCATGAGACTAGAAGACGTTAGGAGTTTCTGTCTCGCAGCATGATAACCTGGAGACACAAGCACGAGTCAATCATATTTAAATAATATCAACATTCACACCGACCGACTCCCACAATACTTAGAAAATTTGCTGTATAGAATAATGAATCATTCAATATCCCGCTATTTTAGTTATGAGATTTCGTCCGATGATGATTTCACTGTTTAAAGAAGGAAATATTACTGTGGTAGGTATCTAGTCTGAATGTTGGATGCTTCCTTAATGGTCTACTACTTGCAAAAAGCTTTACTCTATTATCAACCAGATTAATAACAATCTTGTACAGAAACATCAGATCAGCAATATTGCGTCTCGTGTTGAGACTTGTCAATCTATTGTTTATCAACGATTCATTGTCTATTTCTATATTTCTGATTAGACCTGATCAGAATAATATTTTTATGAAACAATAAGACTGCCTATTGTATATTATAATATTTGGCTTCACTCGTACATTAGCGTCGGTACTTAGACTTCATTATGTACCTTTCGTCTTGCTTCGAATGACAAACGTTCCACAATCGTAAATTAGCAATTTTACCCTTCATTTCCGCACAAATAAAAACACAATAAAAAAACAATTACAATAACATACAACCAAACAAATAAATGCAACCATTTACACAATTTCCAGTCAAATAGTGTAGACTACGCAAGTAGCATATTGAAACGGAAGTACAAACTACGCAAGTCGCGATCATATTAAAAGTGGGCGGGACCTGATACACGAACGTTTCCGTTGTTTACCGAAACATAATCCTCGTGAATTGTAGTAAAAAAGATTGATTTCAATCATTTTAAATGGTGATTCATTTAGTTATTACATTTGTGATTGATGCTATTTTTATCTGTACATAACGACATCATATTATATCATATATACAATTCGTGACATTGTTTGTAACTTTCAAATAGGCCGAACTGACATTTCGCCTTATTGTCAAAATATGTATTTTGTGGAATATTTTAAGATTTTAAACAACCAGATACAATTTCAAGAATTGTAATAGTGTAACGGTAAGTAGTTCATATTTATTGGCTTCACACCGTGCAGTTCACTCATTACTCTCGGAATCCCAACGCCGACGGATCCAGGAAGCCAGGAATTTTTCCAGGGGTCGCGAAATGCTATAAATCACTTGGGTACCCTTTTTGGTGCATTGGCGGCTTAACCCGACACACTGGGTAACAACTTTTAAGATTCGTTTTTGGATCAATGAGTGTGCGTCCGTCCTGACGAAGATACTATATCTCTCTTTCAGTTCTCAGTCGATGTGCTCATGACCGAGTACCGCGTTCTTTGCTTTAATAGCGTGAACTGCTTGCCTCTATTCTTCGCGATCCACATAACCAAATCATCTAAGCGCATTTCTATGACATTCAGTTTTCTATCGATCCCTTTTTGCCAAAGTTTATTTAGTTGTAAACATTATAATATTCTTACATCTAGTATGCAAAACTAACATACAAATTTTACTCAATTGTATCGTGTGTCAATTAGCATTAGGTAGAGAGATTACACACATATAAACTTAACCTACGAAATATCAAATATTAAAATAAACACATATAAACTTAACCTACGAAAAGTACCAAAACTATTTGCTTCTTTCATATTTTCTGGCTCTTCATTGAATAATTTGAAACCTTTATAGTATATACTCTTTTACGTTCCCGACAGATTGTAGAAATCTAAAATCCCACAAACTCCTCGTAAGATAAGTGTGGATCTTAAAATTGACGATGGCAATAATCGATTTTTATTTTGTATATCAAAACTAGAACATTTTGTATAATTTTTTATTTAACTGTCATTAATTTTACCTGTTTAAACATATAAATTATTTATCTATTACATCTCATTGCTCTGTTTTGATTATTTAAATATTTTCAGATCGCCGACAATGCTATGGAGCTGAAGCAAGAATCGCAGGAAACTTCAGCCCGAGACGTGACTCGGAGCTACGGTATTCCAGTCAGCGGTTCCACTGAAGACCAAACTTCAGAGTTAAACATTGCAGCGCGAGCTCCTGAAGAAGGGACGAGGCTTGGATTACCTGACCATGACCCTTCTGTCGTAGAAACAGAATGCTCCCAATTCTTGTATTTAACGGCTTTGGGTGCCACATTACATCCGGATCTTGGTGTGTATTTATATGAATTATTTTTTACATCAAAACATACATTATTTTGAATAAATATAAATATACTCAGGGTGGGTATCTACCTTCGAGCAATTTGGAGCAAATTTGTGTACTCGAAGCGCTCCTCGGCTAAGGCGCGCTTTGCTTAGCGACCTATAGATGGCGGCAGGCGTCTACCGTAATTTTAACTGACACCACCGTCCATATTATTTTTTCTCAGTTGAGAATTGATGCTATCCGCCATGTGTTTTAAACAATAATTGACGTAGAAAACACGCCATTACTTAGCATCACGCCGTTTAAGGATAGAACGCAAGTATCTTTTGTTCTGCCACACATTATGCATGCTTTTCGGTTGTTAAACCTTTTAACAGACCTGTTCTATAATTCAAATCCCCTGAACTCCTAAACTCCGTTGAAATTTATCCATCTGTTTACGCCATCTTGTATTGTATTTCAGGCCGCCATTACGCACGAAATGACTTCCTCCCCGAGATCGGCCAGCAATTTTCAAAGGACTGCGAGAAAGTGGATAGGGGAAGCTCCCCAGAAACAATTTCAGATGAATCTCCATCGATTTTAAAAATTTTACAGACTCACGAAACGACTGCGTGTGAAGAATGTAGTAAACAGTTCAGCTGCCCGAGTAAGTTACGTAAACACGCGCGTTCTCATACAACCAAGAAAGTGTTCACTTGTCGGGAGTGTGATAAAGTTTTTTCGAGGGGAGATCACTTAGTGAGACACTCGGCAACGCACGTGGGAGAGAAACAGTACGTTTGTGAAGAATGTGGAAATATTTTTAATACCTTAAAACAAAAAACGCGACACTGCATCAGAAACCATTCGAGTGAAAAACTTTTCTCTTGTGACGAGTGTAATAAAACATTTCGTCGAAGAAGTGTTCTGTTGAGTCATCTGGGAACACATTCAGGTGCTAAGCCCTTCGGCTGTCGAGAATGTGAAAAAATATTTACTAGAAGAGACCATTTGTCGCGGCATATGGCAACGCACACTGGCGAGAAACCCTTCGTCTGTGAAAAGTGTAAAAAAACATTCAGCAGAAGAAGCATGTTGTCGAGTCACGCGAGAACACACTCGGGAGCCAAACCGTTCGCCTGTGAAGTATGTGATAAAATATTTACTAGAAAAGATCACTTGTCGCGACACGTGATGATTCACACGAGTGAGGATCAATTTTCTTGCGAGGCATGTGGGAAATTATTTATCACCATGCGTCATTTGATCCGGCACACGCAAACGCACAGCGGTCAGAAACCCTTCGCTTGTGACGTCTGTAAAAAGTCGTATTGTTCGAAGAGCAGTCTGTTGGATCACCACAGAACGCATACCGGCGAGAAACCCTTCGTTTGCGAAATCTGCCGCAGAACATTCGGCCGGAAAAGTATTTGGTCGAGTCACATGACCACGCATACAGGCGCGAAGCCGTTCGCCTGTGGGGAATGCGAAAAGATGTTTACCAGGAAAGATCTCTTAACCAGGCACTTGAAAATCCACAGCGGTGGGAAACGGTTTTCTTGTGAACAATGTGATAAATCTTTTGGACGGAGGCACGACTTGGTCAACCACATCAGGACACATACGGGGGAGAAACCATTCGCTTGTGAACAGTGCAAGAAAGCCTTCAGTAATCGAAGTTATTTGTTGATTCACGCGAGAACGCACACTGGTGTGAAGCCATTCGCTTGTGAAGATTGCGCCAAGGCGTTCGGTAGGAGGAGCGACTTAGCGAAGCATATTCGAATACATTCAGGAATTAAGAAAAGCAAATTGTTAGACAATAGATTAAAATGATAGATTGATAGACCTCCGTATTCTGGGCATATTTGACCATGCAAAGCCAGTATGTCTTCAGGTTGTAAGCCCAGCGCACTTGTCGTCATTGGCTGCTTTTCCTACTCAGCCATGGACGGTACTGTAGGAGCCTACAGATTCATCTCTCGGTCGTATGCCTCATTTGAAAGTTTTCTGTACAGTGTCGACAATCTAAACAACTACTAATTGAAAGAATGCTGCGCACTTCGAACATATTCTCCTGCTATTAGAAATATGATATCTTACAACTTATTATGCAGGGAATGATAGAAGGCAGCCTACGCAGAAAGAGGTTATCTTGGCTGCGAAAACTCATAGTGGGTGAAACCTTATACATCTTGCACTGGATAAATTAGCATACTGAAACTTTATCTTCACATGGACGAGGATGCACTGATCGTACCCGTGCATCCGGAGATCTTCGAGGTTAAGTTTTCCAAGTTTTTCAGTTAAGATCAGAACAATTTCAAATTATTTTTGTATCAATTTTTGGTGCAACTCCATTAGTACTACATCATTCCTAGTCCCCCTAATATATAAAAAATTCTACACCCGTTGACTTATCTAAACTTAATTTTGCATATTAACTCTTTAGAATTCTGCGATTAATTACAAAGTTTTCAAGTAATTTTTGACTTAATTTTAATCCACAACGTAATTTATTATAAATATTTGAGTTTTAAATTGGTTTTGTTTTATTTATTTAGAGAAAAATACAGATGAAATGCTCTGAACGCTGTATTCAATCTTGACTCGCACAACTGACCTAACTCTTATCGTCTTACTCAACCACCTAAGGTTCCCTACTTTTCGCGTACCTAACGATTTTGTTATTTTTCTAGTAAAATGAGCAGGTACATAATAAAAGCAATTAAAAAAGACAGACAAATTATATTTCATTACATCCATCCAAGTGGAGATCAAAGTGGAAGCCGACACCGAAAATCCGACCGAACGTCTTCAGAGAATCAGAGGAAGATGTCGCGGTTCACCGCAATTCACCCAGGAGCAGCCGCCCAAACCGGTCCGCAGTCCTACAGAGCAGGCAGCGGGTAACCGCCCACGCTGGGTGTTAACGGCATTGAAGATCCGGGGGAATGTCGATAAATAATCCGAGATAGATGTAGTTTCAGATTAAGTTAGTTGTAAGTATTTCCACCTACCCGTAATTGTAAATGTGTATTTAATAAATGTCTAAATTGCGCACCTTTCGTATGTTCATATTCATCTGTGTTTTTCTTATAACCATGGTACTGATGAAGGCGTGATATCTGATGGTTGGGTCGCGAAGCGAACATTTCATTAGAGTGCGGGGTATCGTTCTGACGAGCGATCAGGAGCATGATGCAATCACATAGCGCACAACTTCGTGTTCCATTTGTATTAAATGGTTTGATATGGTGTGATAGACAACGTTCGAATTTAACTAATTAAAATATATACATCTCATGTATGACACACTTTACAATTTTTCTGCTGTTCTGTTTCATCTGTGGATTGCCGTGTCTGTGGAATTCAGCCATTTTGGCGTCGCCTGCGCGATTTCGTCAGGATATCTTTCTTGAAGGTTCAATGCTATAAAAGCCTTACCGTATCAGTATAATGCTATGTAATTGAGTTTGTGTATATGTTTAGTTTTAATAAGCATCTGTACACGGAATAGAATTAAACTAACTGTTCTGTAGAGTCTTATTTGCACTCTGTTATATCTTGTTGGTGTCTGGTTACATTTACGAGGGACCATTTTCCACTACCATGGACCGGCACGTTCCTTCCGTCAAGGTTGAGCCAAGGTCGCCCGATCACACCGACCAGGAGGGAGGTCAAATTTTGTTTTCTCGTGTATTTATTAAAACTGAGAATTCATCAACTACAGATTTAAGGTTGGATTCGTGTCCGCAGTACCCAGGCGGTGAAGCTTTGTTCGGAGAAGTGAATATACGTAAACATAGAATGACTAACTGCGAAAATAACGAGGATTTCGCCATTGCGAGGGCACCTGTAGTCAAGGCTGAACCCATGTCTCCCGGTGGAGGCTACACCGACAGCAAAACTGATATAGTATTGCATCCAAACATCAAGAAGGAAGCGGACCACGTCGCCGGCGAGGCTACACCAGTCCCCGACATTAAGGATGACTTCTGGAAGGCCGACCCGCTGGCTGGTAAGGAATAATGCGTTCAGTCGTATTGAATTAAGAATAAAGTGAGTTGCCGCATGTTCCTTCGATAGCTAGTCCTGGGTTTTCTATTGGTATTGTTGAATACATTAATTCAATCCATGCAAATTAAAATACACCAATTGTTGTGAAACTGGGCTGTAAGACACCGATGATCGCTCTCCTTGCAGTCGTGAATCTTCTTAAACTCTGCTGATCAGCCTCCGAAACTTTATATACCCAATAATTGAATTAAAATACACAGAACATTTTTGTTCACCGCCGTAAAATATATCCGACTCAATCCGAAACGGTATCTCACCAGAAGTAGTTTCGCTTTTATTTGCTGTTTTTAAATGATATTCAAACTTTATAACCAGGCCTACCTATTGATGTATAAAAACGCGTAAACTAAGAGATTTCATACCTGGGGACAGTGAGGGATATATTTTGCGCGCGCTCACAATTTTTAACGAGACTTCTTCGTGTGCCGCCTTCTATCGAAGGTTGGCGACCATGTCGAAAGATGTTGATTTATCCTGTTTAATTTTTTTTTCACATTGAACCACTTTCTGATGTTATACAGACAAGTTAATCTCTTTGTACTTACGCTGCCTTGTATCTCCCCTACATAATGAGTTGCAAAATATACCTTTTTCATTGCGGAGAATGTGTATAGCTTTCATCAATAGTTGATATTGGTTGTCTTGACTTATTAGTGCGTCCTCATACATCTTCATTTGTAAAGTGGTGAACCCATAGTAGTATTATACGGATAAAGTAATGTTCATGTCAAAGTGGGTAGAAGATTATAGAAAATGGACATTCAGTTATGTATTTGGTTTTTGTTCATGTTTATGAATTTTGTGTATTTTGTATTAATTTTAACTCATAAATTATATTGCGTGATATATTTATATATAGCCGCTAACGGCTTTTGATATTTCCCATTCAATTATATAATTACAACACTTTTTCCTTTACAGTTGGGAAAATATGTTTGAAATGCAGAAAAGCTGATCTGCAAACTTTCGTTGGAGAAGGATCATTCGCGTGCTCAGACTGCAGCTACAAGTATACCAAGAAAACAAAACTCAACCATCAAACATCTAAGCTTACTGGAGAGAAATCGTTCTCTTGTCTGCACTGTAATTTTTCGTGCACAAGAAAAGCTAACCTTAAAGTTCATATGCTGACTCACAGCGGAGACAAGCCGTTTTCATGTCCAGACTGCAGTCATACGTGTTCTAGAAAAGAACAGCTCATGAATCACATACGTACTCATACTGGAGAGAAACCGTACGCTTGTCCCCACTGCAGTTATACATCAATCACGAATGGGAAACTGAAAGATCACATGCTAACGCATACTGGAAAGAAACCGTTTGCGTGTCCAGACTGCAATTATACATGTATCAAGAAAGAAAGTCTTAAATCTCACGCACTCAAACACACTGGGGAGAAGCCGTTCTCGTGTACTAGCTGTAGTTATACGTGTTCCAGAAAAGAGCATCTTAAGAATCATATTCTTACTCACACTGGCGAGAAACCGTTTGCGTGTCCTGACTGCAGTTACACCTCTATTGCAAAAGGAAAACTAAAAGATCACATGCTAACGCACGCTGGTGAGAAACCCTTCTCTTGTCCGGAGTGCAGTTACACCTGTATCAAGAAAGAAAGTCTCAAATCTCACGCACTTAAGCATACTGGGGAGAAACCGTTCGCGTGCACCAGCTGCAGTTACAAGTTTGCCACAAGAGGAGGCCTCAAATATCACTTGCTTACACACAAAGAAGAAAAACCGTTCTCCTGTTCAGAGTGCAGCTATACATGTTCTATAAAAAGAGCTCTCAAAGCCCACATGCTTTCTCACACTGGAGTGAAACCGTTTTCTTGTTCACACTGCAGTTATACATGTTATACAAAAGGATCTCTCACGCTACATTCGGTTATTCACTCTGGAGTAAAACCGTTCTCGTGTTCAGTCTGCAGCTACGCATGTTCTACAAAAGGGTCTCTTAAACGACACGTACTTACTCACACTGGGGTGAAACCGTTCTCATGTTCAGTCTGCAGTTACGCCTGTATAGCGAAAGGAAGACTTAAAACTCACATGTTAAGGCACACAGTAGACAATCAATAACTTCAGTTACGCACGTGATTGGAAAAGAGCATTTACTTTATAAAGTTTTATCATTTCGTTAAAATAACTGCAACTAGCCTGTAGGAGAGGCTGGAGGCTATCGCTTCATCTGCACTTGATCCATTCATCCTATTATATAGCCACACGCTATTATATCTCCCGCATAATTTTTCCACTAGATAGATTATTTGTATCAGATGCATGACGTCATGAATGTATCTTCCTTATATAAAAACTGTTTTATTTCATTTTTTAAAGAAGTCAACGTAAAAATCCATCACAACTATCAGACTCGGAGCAAAACTAAATTAAGAATAGGACAGAGACAACTGCCAACATTAATTAAATGAGCATTAAATATTAATGTGTACAAAAAATAGTTTGAAGGTCTTCAAAATGTATGTATTTGACATCTTGTTTTTTCCCAAGTTCTAATATATCAATATCTTAACATTTATTATTAAATAATATTTTATTATTAAATTTCGCATTGTATTATTATAGATCTTGATTATGTTTTAATATAAATGTTGATGCCACACCCATAATTAGATATTTCTTTTTTATAATTTATGTACAGGTCAAGTCTCATTATAACGAACTTCAGGGATCCGATGAATTAATTCGTTATATAGAATATAAGAAAAAACTTGTACCTACTGTAATGTATGTGAAAAATATTTTCAAAATACTGTAAAAAATATCAAAGGCAACAATTAACTCGTCGCGTAGACGTCTTTTGGTCACCTAGACATGACCTATACCTATCAAGTGATCATTTGTTTCTACGTTTGCGCCAGTTGTCATACGATTTTTGAAAACATCAATAAAAAAAAGTTTGAGAAGTATTTGAAAAATCCACCGATGTGTAAGTGCGTTTATACGCTCAACACTGCTTTGATCTGACCACGTCGCCGCTCTGATGACTGAATGCGACGATTGCCGATCAGCCGTTGTGTATTATCAAATTAACGTATATTTTGGCCACCAAATTCGTTATTCTGAGAATTTCGTTACAGTGGGTTTTTACCTGTATAAATATAACTCATCCATTTTATTTGAATTTAAATCAACAGTTCTAAATAAATAAGTAAATATAAGCAGACTGTCGAAACATGAGACGGGCTGCTGGGGTCCAGAAATGCGTTAGTCCCAAAATTGTCCTCGATTTATTTTCATTTTGAAATAATTCAATAGTAATAAGGACAGTTTAATATCGAGCTCAGTGTGTTATTATTTGTGTTGTATTTTGGAGGGGTAAGCGGCTCAAAAGTGGGAAGTGCTGGAGTGTGGAAAAGTGTGGAAAAAGCACTATGATACAATTCCCTGGTTAGTCCCGTCCCACCTCGTGTACAGATCGTTGTTTTTTTTGTTCGGGCATAACCTGAATTTTATTTCAATTTCAGATAGAAAAAATAACTTTGCGCTGATTGGGCAGTTTCAAATGCGAATAGTAGTAAGCCATCATCTCTGGGAGACATCAGCTCACGAATCGGAGCACAGTCGGCGGTTTCCACGCTCAGCGTCCAAATTTTTAATTCATCTGTTGCCGCCCGAATACATCGATACCTGGGTAGGGGTCGACTGGTGCTTTGTGATCTAACACTCCTTGCTGATAACGGACTCTGTGTGGAGTCCGGAACACTGACAGCTCGAAAAACATTTAGATTAGACTCCCGCAATAGTCATATTTCGTTTAAAAATCACATCCCTTAACGTAGACAGATTAACCAGTGGGAGTGATCTGCTCTTGAGTACCGCGGTCAAATATGATACCTACTAAAAACTTCCGATATTATGATTGAACACCGCAGAAAACTGATAAAAGCAAAGATGTCGCTAACATAACAGAACTTCAGTAGAGAAATCGTTGGTCCATTAAGATTGTTATGAGGATTGAACAAATGAATTAGATGCCTGCAAACAAACAAACTGTCTCGAAGCATCGGTATGACAAAACTTTCGGAATGAAAAACTCTAGCTGAGACAACAACGGTTGCAATTTTACAAGGTATTTTTAGAAAATGTCCGTGGATCGTGATGCTGATCTGTCCTCGTGTATCTTGGTCAAATCTTGGAAATAACTGAACTAATCATAAAGCGAGGATAACTGGATGCTATTTGGAAGTACAAGTACAAGACGGAAGCGGATTACCTCAAGCGAAAATGTATGACCGAGCAAAAAGTCATCCCGGATAATCTATTTGATTTAGCGCTGTCAATAACAAACGCCAATGCCGGCTGGCGGTTGGAGTGATACGAAGGCGGCAAGCTCGAAGGAAAACATTAATGGCTCTGACAGAACGAAACCTGAGGGAGCGACGGCTGACTCTACCATGGATGCCATTACGGAAACCAGCTACAAATGGCTTCCAACCGGTCAAACTTTAAGTACCACGACCCTATTTTAATCACGAGTTTAATTCAACTTTGTTTCTTTTTATTCCACATAAAAGTCGGGACATGTGTCCGAATCAACAAAGCAACGCAGTTCCCATTTAAAAAAAAAGAAACAACTGAAGGGGGGGAACCCACCCTTTCTCGGGACCGGTTTAGAAAATAAGGCTTCCTTGTCAATTCCACTCATTAAAGATAATAAAAAATATGCGACTTTAATTCAATTACATTTTAACAATTACAAAACAAAAAAGGAGTAGAAATTCATGATGGTTATTAGCAATTAATTTTTTTTAACCCTCCAGTGTCCTTTAAATGCTATCTTTATTCATCATGTTACATAAATCCATAAAAAACATAGTATTACATGCAGATGGAAAATTAAGGTGCAGTTGTTCAAGGCAGACATTTAGGGATCCATTCATCAAAAACAATCCCAAAAGAGGAATAGTGGACGAGACACAACTTGATTGAGTCATATTTACACGGACAGACTAACGGAGTTGCAAAAACACGAGGGATGGAGATTGAGAGGTAGGTGCACAGGTGGAGTCCCACCCACACAGGCCGGTCTGACTATCCACCTAAGGAGCTCTAACGAGTCACCCATAGCCGAATAAATACCTTATATAGAACAAGATTCGTCCCATTACTAATTAGGTCTGCATTCCTGGGCGGGCGGTGTCTAAATCCAATCAAACCACCAATCATACGTTCACGTGCATCTCTGAGTATCTCACAATTCCACAGAATATGGTCAGGCGTCTGTTTCACTCTCTCACATGTACACCACGTGTCATCCACAAGTCTAAACTCAATCAGTTTGCTCTGAAATTATCCATGCCCCGTAATCATCTGCCATTCAAAATGATCAGGTCTGGAGGTTTCATCATGCCTTTCAACTTGACTGCGACGTTAGGAAGAAAGGAATGAGTCTATCTCATCATCCTGCGTTTTGCTACTTTCCTAGCGTTGACTGCCTCATTCTTAGAACCAGATCTATCAAAGACCCGTCCGTTGGTCTAAAGTGACGCCTAGAAAAGTCACTTCATGGCCCATTTAAAGGGTCCTACGGGCCCAGGTCTCCAGGATTTCCAGGTTAGTCAGGAGGAAACCTGCTATAACGGGCAGAGTTACCGTGGACACGGTTCTATACGCTCCCGTTAAGGTTATCAGAAGAATCCGCTGGTCTCTATTGGCAACTGCCACTATAAAACCAATTGACATTCTGTGGGCCCAAATTTCCGCGGCGTACTTTATTTGCGCGATGTATGTCGCTTTGTATAATAATCTCACTGCGAGAGTTTTTAGTCACCAGTTAACCATTAAGAGGCGCCCCAAACACCCAAAGAGGCCTACAGCTTTATTAGAGACTCTCTTTTTATCTGTGTAAGATATGACTCCGCTGTGTCTTAAGTGACCCCGAGGTATTTCACCTGATCTTCGAAATTCAGCTTTACTCCACCTATCATAAGGTTCAAATTCTTGCGACGATCCTTATGGAACATTGCAACCGTTTTATACGGGGCCAGTTCAAACCTATTCCTATTAGTCTATTCATATGACATTTTAAGGTCGAAATTACACTTATTATTAGTAATTTCATAGCTGTATCTCAAAACGAGATGCGAGGCATCGTCAACGTTCGCCACAATTTCGCACCTGAGCGGTAATGATATTAAGAGGAAGTCATTAAAAGTTACGTTCCAAAACGTTGATCCGAGTACCGAGCCTTGGGGGCAACTAATATTCGTTCTACGTGTGATTGACACTTCTCCGTACATAACGGAAACCGTTCTACCACTTAGGTAATGCTCAATGATCTTAAAGAGGTACATGGGGCTCTGTCGGTTTTTTAAGTGCATCAATATAATAAATCAAGATCTATTCTCGAATGCATCACAAATGTCCAGGAAGATACCAATGGCGTATTTTTCATTACGTGTGCGGAAATTTCCCATTGGACTACATATTTGCTCCCTTTGTTCCTGGAAAACAATAGCCCATGTTCTTGCTAGTGCTGGCCGTTATTTTTCGCTTTTTAGAAATTGATTTATCGTCAAGGTTGGCGATTGGCTTTATGGTATTTGATCAGACAAGGGAACTCTAAGAATTTATTGTCCCTTGTGATAAAAGAAAAACATGTTTCTCTCTTTTGTTCGTTATTCCAGTCACCCGAATATGAAACTTGCTTCACCTTTTAAATAATAAAGACAGTAGTCATCTCCTTCGGTGGTTATTGCGAGATTTTAAGTCAACGGTCCCTAGGCAATTACGTCTGTCACTTGTCCGAAGGTTTTTTGTTTAAATTACAGCTTCTCCGCCATATGCCACGCGGCAAAAATTGAGTTTACTTTATTATTATTTCGTTTAATAATTACGATTGTACCTAACCTAACAACCTTAGTATTATTAGCAGGTATTAGGGTATACCAAATACCTATTATAATGCATTATTATTCAAATATGTAGGTACTTACACGCTATTTATCTATGGTACGGGAAAAGTTGTGTCCCGTACCATAGATAACACTCAACACGTTGGCTATCCTGTCATCACTGCCATATCAGCTTAAAAAATTTTCTGTTGCGATTCCGATAAAAACCGGGTAAATATTATTTAATATTGTAGATTTGTCATAATATTGTGCTTTAAAAATAGATACTGATATCCGAGAGTTATTGCGCACCAAATGTTTGAAACTTGTGCCAACCGCACAACATAACCTTCAAAGTAATATCACGCCATCTGAAACCTTTACACCGCTGTCAGTCATCATATCAGGCGGATACCAGACTTTAGTATTAAAAATATTCCTTGGATCGCCTAAAACATTATTCAATGAACGCCCCTTGCTTTTACTGTGTTTTCTTTCCCCCTAAAGGGTAACTCTTCCACCGCATTGGATAAATTACAATATCATGTATGCAGAAATGTTATTTTTATTAATCTTTGCACACGGCGTTTTGTGTTTGACCTAGGTACTTGATGACAGATCACCACGGACACACGTAATCTTCTGAAAATTCCATGTAAAATTGTAATCGTCGTTCACGACCGGAGTTTTTCATTCCGACACGTGCAATTTCTTACTGATGCTGCGAGATAGTTTGATTATTTGATACTGAATATGTTTAATAATAATATATTTGTCTGTATGTTTTATTTTTCTACGGACGTAGTGTTATGTTATGTTTGCGACATCTTTGCTTTTATCTATTTTCTGCCATTATCATAGTATCATAATATCGGAAATCATTTGTTTCATATTTGACAGTCCCATCGGTCGTGCACTGTGCTGTTAAGGGATGCGATTTTTTAAATGAAATACGACTTTTGTTGGAGTCTAATCTGAACGTTTCTCGAGCTGTCAGTGTTCTGGTCCTCACATAGCGTCTGATATCAAAAAAGAGTATTGGATCACAATCAAGTGACATTTTACAGAATACCCCACAACGTCTCTTACTTCCAGATGGCTGATATGGAAGTGAAGCAAGAACCGGATTCTTCTGATGAAGGAGTATGGATCAATGTTCCACCACTAAATATCAATTCGATTGAAAACTGTATTCCTTATATAAAGACGGAAGCTGTCGATCTGTTGTGCGGGCCGAGCGGCAGCCCTATAGACTATGCCATGCACGTCTGGATCCCCGACATCAAGGAGAAGTTCGCTGGAAGTTCACATACGCCTGACAGCTCTCATTTATCCTGTGGTGAGTCGTTAATTTACTGCTCGTATAATACATAGGCATATATATTGTTACGTCGCGCGCTGAAACCGGTGGATAGAATGCCAGCGCACCACGCCACCAGCTAGACTCAGTCTGTGGATTGATAAAGAGAGTTGGAATGCCTGTCTCAGATGGATGGGTGAGCTCTGAACAATGCCTAACATTTTATAACACTAAGAACAATTTAATCACATCGTTTACATAAAACCCGACATTGTGAGCACGTGCAAAGTTTTTCATCTTCTTTACACGCCTTAGTTCCATCCACTGAGTGTGAACGCTACTGGTTACGAAACTGACACTATGTTTATGGTTAGGTTCGAGGATGAACTGTTTGTTACTCGAATCACACTTGGCTGGCATGGTGTGATGAGGCAGTCGGGGTCCCGGATCGCTACGAGGCCGAACCTAAACATATCTCGACTTCTGAAGGCTTCCAAAAGGCTCTATCTTGACGTTGCGGCGTGGACAGTGCTCGTCCCGCCTCCATTGCACGTTCGCAGCCTACCGCTCGTTCCCACGGAGTCCCTCCTTCCTTGACTTTTACGGGCAGAACAAGCCCCAATTATCTCTTGTTCTGCCGCGAAAATAATACCACAACTTTGTCAATCTCCGTCGCCAATACTATATTTTCGGCGGAGCGCCGCCCGGCGTTCGTCTCACGCACCTCTCCGCTCGGGCGCTCGCACCGAAGTCCCCGCTACTTCCACCAGCCTCCCTCTCCACCGGCCGCGCCTATTCGCATCGGTAGATTGTGTACTGGGTTTTGACGCATATATATATATATATATATATATATATATATATATATATATATATATATATATATGTATATATATATATATATATATATATATATATACATATATATATATATACATATATATATATATGTTATACATATATATATATATGTGCCTATGTATATGATAGAAGTTTTGATGCATTTCAGATAACCCCGAGCAGTCATCGTGCAGGGACACCTCTGAAGTGTTGAACAATGCAAGAAGTCCAGCTGTACAAGCCCAGTTACCTGTGTGTCAGGATAATGAAAAACGTCCTCATTTGAAGAGGCATTTAAGAGTGAACTTAAGAGAAAAATCGTTTGCTTGTGAAGCATGTAATAAAGTATTTAATCGCAAGGATAACTTGTCGACTCATTTGAGAGTGCACACAGGAGACAAGCCATTTGCTTGTAAAGAATGTAAGAAAGTTTTTAGTCGCAAGGATAAGTTGTTGAGGCATTTGAGAGTCCACACAGGAGACAAGCCGTTTGCTTGTAAAGAATGTAAGAAAGCTTTTAGTCGTAAGGATAGGCTGTTGAGGCATTTGAGAGTACATACAGGAGATAAGCCGTTTGCTTGTGAAGAATGTAAAAAAGTTTTTAGTTGGAAGGGTAACTTGTTGACTCATTTGAGAGTGCACACAGAAGAAACTCCGTCTGTGTGTGAGGAATGTAAGAAAGTTTTTAGTCACAAGGATAAGTTGTTTAGGCATTTGAGAGACCACACAGGAGATAAGCCGTTTGCTTGTAATGAATGTAAGAAAGTTTTCAGTCGCAAGGATAACTTGTTGATACATTTGAGAGTACACACAGGAGATAAGCCTTTTGCTTGTGAAGAATGTAAGAAAGTTTTTAGTCGCAAGGATAAGTTGTTGAGGCATTCGAGAATACACACAGGAGATAAGCCGTTTGTTTGTGAAGAATGTAAGAAATTTTTTAGTTGCAAGGATGCCATGTTGGCTCATTTGAAAGTGCACACAGGAGTTAAGCCGTTTGCTTGTGAACAATGTAACAAAGTTTTTAGTCGCAAGGATAAGTTGTTGAGGCATTTGAGAGTGCACACAGGAGAAAAGCCGTTTGCGTGTGAAAAATGTAAGAAATTATTTAGTGACAAGAGTGACTTAGTGCGTCATTTGAGAGTGCACACAGGAGAAAAGCCATTTTCTTGTGTAGAATGTAAGAAAGTATTTGGTCGCAAGAATAACTTGTTGAGTCATTTAAAAACACACACTGGAGAACGGCCGTTTGCGTGTGAAAAATGTATGAAAGTGTTTAGATATAAAAAATCCTTATTGAGTCACTCGAGAACGCACACCTGAGAAAAGCCCTTTACTTGTGTTATTACAAAAAAGCTCTTAATCGCAAGGGTGTTCTGTTGAGGTACTTGAAAACTCAAAGTTTTGCTAGTGAAAAATGTGAGAATACATTCATGAGAAGTTCTTTGAAGAGAAACTTGAGTAAAGCAATTATTTGCCCATGTGAAATACGTTTCCTTTCACTATTATATTGGTACCTTCATCTGTGTTATGTACTATAAATCAACTCATACGAAACAACGCGTCTTTATAGAATTGTTTGACAGCCTTCTAATTTTATATATATGATAGTATTTTTGTGTAATTAATTTCAAATTGTGTTTCATGAAACTATACCACGCCTGATGCCCACCCTTTGAGTGGCAATGTAACGTAAGTGAAATAATTAAGTGACTTACGTTGCCCTGACTACATGACCTTACCTGTATTCATTTTAAATTTGATGCTTGGTTTGATAATAAAGAAAACTATTCAAGGTTTGAAACGTACTTTATTTCTCGACATAATCCCCTCGATGTTAAACGCGATGTCCCAACGTTTCTCCAGTTTTGCGATTCCTTCCCGAAAATGAATTTTTACGAGGCTTTCAAAATACTTGCTTACTTCCTGTATGGTACCTTCATTTGAATCAAATTTTCGTCCTGCCAGGACAGTTTTGAGCTAGATCTGGCAATAGGCAGGATCGAAAGCAGTTCAAATTGCAGCTTAGCAACCTAGTGACAGTGATTTATCTATCGTAGCAACGTGTTACCTACCTACTGCTTTTGTGATGATTAGTTCAAGATGCTTATATTATCCACGTATCTAATATAAGATTAATATATTATCTAAAGCTGTGTTTAATATTTGGAATCAACATACGGTGCAAACATTAATTTATATTGGTCTATTTTCTTGCGCGATTGTAGGCAGATATCAACTAGTATTATGAGCCTCTCTAGTATGGAGGCCAATGAGTTTCGAAGTAATAGAGAATCACCAGGGATGAACCCAGATAACGCTGCTGAGATTGTTACCCCAGGATCTCGCTTGCTCATAAGCCCCACCCCAGGATGTGAGGTAAATTTGAATGCCTGACTTATTGTTAGGATGAAGGCGATTCAAACGGAAATAACTAGACTAATCAGAAAGCGAGGATAACTGGATGCTATTTGGACGTATTTGAATTGATAAGCAGCCTAATAGTCGAAGCCACAGGATACAAGACGGAAGCGAATTGCCTCAAGTGAAAATGTATGACCGAACAGAAAGTCATCCTGGATTTGTTTATTTTATCCTCATCCTGTTTGATTTAGCGCTGTCAATAAAACTTAGACAATACCTGCTGGAGTTATACGAAGGCGGCAAGTTCGAAGAAAAACATTCATGACTCTGACAGAACAAAACTTGAGGGAGCGATGGCTGACTCTACCAAGGATGCTATTATGGAAACCAGCTACAAATGGCTTCCAAACGATCAAACTGAGGTATGTCAAATAAGCGGACATACTTCCGGAAATGTCCAGAGTATTTTTCCGGGTGTATTGTGCGTTATCCGTAAGCGTAAAGCAATCCACTGAATTGGATCCATTGTTTCCCGAAATATCTTTGTCGATTCTTCTCAACAATATTAACTTAATAACAATTTACACGTAATTAACAAAGGATAACGTGGAAAGAGACGCTAATTCGTTCTGTAGGGAAGCAAAGTATTCAACAATTAAGATTTAACCTTAAAGTGGTGAACTTTTATTTATAATTGCAATAACCTAATAATAAAAATACAATAAGCAAAAGTAAATAATAATATGCAGAATACTTTAGAATTGTCAAGGAGAGACTAGGACACAGGCGTTCGAGCAGTTACTGCCCTTCGGCAATGTCGTGCGAGTGACGGTCATCTCGCTAACAGTACCCGCTTACTTTAAGGCATAGGTAGAATTAAATTATTAATGAATAAGTACGATACAATACAATAAAAGGCGGAAGATGAGACACATGAACGTTTTGAAACACGCAATTACGCACACAAGAGATGCGGATACTGCGACGGAGTCAGGGAGGGAGGACATGCCTAAGGATTTGCAATTATACCACGTCAATGAGAGTGAAACTAGGTATATAATTTTTTGACTCGTTGTTCAAAATTGCCCCTTTTTTTAAAAGATGTGTAAAGCGAACTGTTTATATAAGTTAAAAAGGATTAAATAAAATAAAAAGGTGTAACGTTCCCCGAGGACCCACGCCGGGTTGTAATGATACCACTTCGCTGGCCTGAGGGGGGCTGTTTGTAAAACCTGAGATGAACTGTCTTTGAACTCCCGTAAAACCGTTCTATAAATAGCGTTCTACTCGCTTTTATTATTTGCGGCAAGGTGTGTCTCCACCTGTTGGCTGGATCAGCAAGACTGGCATCATCCGCAGCGGCGTTGCTCCCTCATTTTAGGCCTAATTAATTTTAGACCCCTGCCTTTGTATTTTAATCAAGTAATAATTTAAACTTAACTTAAGTCCATCTTATTGGTTGATATAAGCATTTAACATTTCTTTATTAACTAAAACTCCTAGTCCAGTGACACCATTATCGCTATACATTCTTCCTATATTCAATTTAAACAAAACTTATCACCATAGTAATTTTTTTACACATTTTTCTTTATCGCAAAAGCATTATTATTCTTTCCTACCACATTAAATACAATGATACTGGGAACACGTGAATCTACTCGACGTGAGTCAACTATAAAATCGTATCCTAAATTTATTACATATATTTTAATCTTAACTTACCCATATCTTGTTGCATATATGAATATGTACTACGTGCCTATTTTAATCTAAATTTTATTTCAACTTTATTTTAATTCCACATGAAAGTCGGGACATGCGTCCGACTCGACAAAGCAATGCAGTTCTCATTGTATTATATATTCGCTTCCTTTGTTCCTGAAAAACAATAACCCAATATAGAAAGATATTATTCCGCAAGAGTAAGTAAGCTTAAAATAGTTACAAAAATGAAAACTACTTTTGATCAAAGATTATTTACCTTTCAAGCTCCCAGAATATACAATCAAATTGGAAATAAAATTAAAACTTTAACTGACATTAAGGTTTTTCAAAGGAATGTTTCAAATTGGTTGTTACAGATGCTGAGTGTAAACGGTTTTATATAATATAATGAAATAATTAATATAATTACTTTTTTTGTGTTTTGTGCCCTAAAATAGGATTGCCTAGTTGGGCAATGCATTTAAAATGTTTGTTAAATATATGGTACAAACGTTTTATTGCAGCTGTTATATACATTATAATTAATATTTTTGCTAAAGCTAGCCGTTATTTTGTGGCTTTTTAGAAATTGATTTATTGTCAGGGTTGGTGATTGGATCTAGCTTAAGTGTTATTTCTTCAGAGAAACCTTCAAATTTATTGTCCTTTATGATAAAAGAAAAACGAGTTTCTCTCTTTCGTTCATTATTCCTGTCACCCGAAAGTAAAATATTGAATCCACTTCACCTTTTCAACAACGAATCATATACGACAAAAGACGATGGCTAGCTGCTTTGATGGGTGTGCGGTACCTCGCGGCACAAATGGAGTTTCCTTTATTATTATTTCATTTAATTATTACAATAGTGTCGCGTCATCCCATCTCGTCGCATAATAACCTTAGTATTATTATTCAAGGTATACCTATTTTAATGCATTATTATTTGAATATGTAAGTACCTGCACGCTATTTTTTTGTGTCGGGTAAAACATTGTTTCGTACCATAGATAACAAACAACACGTGTAAGGTGTTCCTGTCATCGGTGCGAGAACCTCTCTGAATTTTTTTCCGTTGCGATTCCGACGAAAACCGGGTAATTATTATTAAATATTGTAGCTTTTGCTATATCATTATGCTTTCGAAATGGATACTGACATCAGAGTTATTGCGCACCAAATTTTGTAGCCAACCGCACAACATAACCTTCAAAGTAATATCATGCCATCTGAAACCTTTGCACCGCTGTCGGTCATATTATCAGGCAGATACAAGACTTTAGTATTTAATATATCCCTTGGATCACCTAAAACATTTTTCGATAAACGCCCCTTGCTTTTATTATCTTGTCTTTCTTCCTAAACGGTAAGTCTTCCACCGCAAGGGATAAATTACAATATCATGTATGCAGAAATGTTATTTTTATTAATAGGTACTTGATGACAAATCACCATCACGGTCCACGGACACACGTATTTGCGGGCATCTAATTTATTTGTTCAATCTTCATACCATTCTTACTGGACTCTCCTGAAGTTATGTTATATTAGCGGCATCTTAGCTTCTATATATTTTTAGCAATGTTCATCGAATCATGATATTGGACATATTTTGTTTCATATTTGATCGTGGTACTCGAGAGCAAGTCAGTACCATCAGTTGTGTACTGTCTACGTTAAAGGATGTGATTTTTAAATGAAATACGACTATTGTAGGAGTCTAATCTAAACGCTTCTCGAGCTGTCAGTGTTCTGGTCTCCACATGGAGTCTGATATCAGAAAGGAGTGTTGGATCGCAATCAAGTGACATCTGCCGCCTGGTATTACGGCTCTGATCACAAATGCTCGGTTCCTGATTCATACAAATAATTATATAAATATCGCATAATGTGAGCACAGATAGACAGATGGACCACACTCAAGGTGCTTGCTTGTCGAAATTTCATGTAAATTGCTGTTTACCTTATCGCTGAAGTTACTAGTATACTCCACAACCTCTCTTAATTCCAGGGCGCCGATATGGAAGTGAAGCGAGAACCAGATTCTTGTGATGAAGGAGTATGGATCAGTGTTCCACCACTAAATATCAGTTCGGTTGAAAACTGTATGCCTGATATCAAGACGGAAGCTGCTGACCTCTGGTCCGGGCCGAGCGGCAGCCTCGTGGACTATGCCGTGGACGTCTGGATCCCCGACATCAAGGAGATGTGCGCTGGGAGGTCACAGGCGGGTGACAGCTCTCACCTCTCCTGTGGTGAGTCATTCACTGCTAGAATGATACATAAATTGTAGGAATACCTTGCACAGTCCGGTTGTAAAAAATAATAATTTGGACTGTAAATGTTTGATGTTCTGTTTGCTGATTGCATTCAATCCATCACGAACGAGATCGATAATGAAACTCTTATTAACCTAGACCAGCAACGAGCTTATCAAGAACGGGAAGACAACTTAGACAACGATTACTGTGTTGAAGTGTCGGATTATATTATGGAAGCTGATCCCGATATCAAACGTAGCCTTATAATTCGTCGAACGATAAACAATGCAATTCATTGTTACAAATGACTTTATGAAGAAAAAAGGAAAAAATGCAGACATCGTCATTTCAATTTTTAGGCAATATGAATACATAATTATGAAAAATGCATTTTTAAATAAAAATATTTGAATTTAAAAAGATTTTAATGTGTAAACTTCTGATTTTGTTTATGTTTAGTTATATTTAATAAATATGTACATACGTAGATACATTCATTTGAATATATTTATTATACATTTATTGAAAAACAGGAAAAAAAATTGTATAGAATGAATTATCGTTTTTTGTATGTGGTTAAGTTCCTCAATCACTCCCGATTTCAATCGGTTTCACCGACTAACCGGACTATTTGAGGTATTTCTGTATATATATGATAGAAGTTTGGATACATTTCAGATAACCCCGTGCAGCCGTCATGCAGGGACACCTCAAAAGTTTTGAACGATGCGAGAAGTCCAGCTGTACAAACTCAGTTACCTGCGAGTCAGGATCATGGAAAACTACCTCATTTAAGAGTGAACTCAAGAGAAAAGTCGTTTGCTTGTGAATCATGTAACAAAGTATTTAGTGACAAGAGTGACTTAGTGCGTCATTTGAGAGTACACACAGACGAAACGTCGTATCCTTGTGAAGAATGTAAAAAGGTGTTTAGTCGCAAGGATAAGCTGTTGAGGCATTTGAGAGTGCACACAGGAGATAAGCCGTTTGCTTGTGAAGAATGTAAGAAAGTTTTTAGTCGAAAGGATAATTTATTGACTCATTTGAGAGTGCACATAGAAGAAACTCCGTCTGTTTGTCATGAATGTAAGAAAGTATTTAGTCACAAAGATAAGTTATTGAGGCATTTGAAAGTGCACACCGGAGATAAGCCATTTGCTTGTGAAAAATGTAAGAAAGTATTTAGACGCAAGGATAACTTATTGACTCATTTGAAAGAGCACACAGAAGAAACGCCGTCTGTTTGTCATGTATGTAAGAAAGTATTTAGTCACAAGGATAAGTTGTTGAGGCATTTGAAAGTGCACACCGGAGATAAGCCGTTTGCTTGTGAAGAATGTAAGAAAGTTTTTAGTCGCAAGGATAACTTGTTGACTCATATGAGAGTGCACACAGGAGATAAGCCGTTTGCTTGTGAAAAATGCAAAAAAGTATTTAGTCACAAGGATAAGTTGTTGAGGCATTTGAAAGTGCACACAGGAGATAAACCTTTTGCTTGCGTAGAATGTAAAAAAGTTTTTAGTCGCAAGGATAATTTGTTGATTCATTTGAGAGTGCACACAGAAGAAACACCGTCTGTGTGTCATGAATGTAAAAAAGTATTTAGTCACAAGGATAAGTTGTTAAGACATTTGAAAGTGCACACAGGAGTAAAGCCGTTTGCTTGTGATATATGTAAAAAAGTATTTAGTTGCAAGCGTTACTTGTCGATTCATTCCAGAGTGCACACAAGGGAAAAGCCGTTTGCTTGTGATTAATGTATGAAAGTATTTAGTTTTATTCAATAATAACTTGTTGAGTCATTTAAGAACGCACACTGGTGTACAACCGTTTGCGTGCGAAGAATGTATGAAGTACATACAGAGTCTTTATTGAATCGCTCTAGAACGCACCCCTGAAAAATGCTGTTTATTTGTGAAGAATACAAGAAAACGCTTAGTCGAATGGGTGTCCTGTTGAAGTACTTTGAAAAAACATTAATTAGTTCCTTGGTTAAAAACTTGAGTGGAGCTATTTTTTTGCCACCCCTCAAGATCTACGTCCAATGGCCTTATACCGGTACCTTAATCTATCTTATTTACAATAAATAAAGTCATTCGAAACGACACGTGTTTGTAGACATGTTAGACGGCGAATTTTATGTCGAGTTTGACAACATGTTTTAACATGCGTTTGACACCGTTTTTGATGATATGTATAAAGGATGTTAAACAATGTGCGATGATTTAACGGTGTCTTTTTTGAAGTTGAGGTAATTTTATTTTCATATTTACACATAACGTAAAATTGTACTTTTAATTTTTCAAGTAACATTACCGTAATCTGTTACTTCTTACAAAAACACTGTCAACATCTATAAAATAGTAATATGAATTTCATCAACTCATTAGCAAACAAAGAGACTTTGCTTAAATTAAAAATTAGATTAATAATAATATTAAATAAAGATATGATTACAGAAAAATAAGAACAATAATTTTTAAATTTCTTATACGACCGGCATTATGCCCAAAAATGTAATTATACAATATTGTTACGAACCTAGTAAATAGGATGCCAGAGATTCCGCCATCGTTCTAGCTTAGTCAGGTGGATGGAAATGGTCATATGGTAATAAAAATGATAAACAGGATTTTATGTAAAATGATTTTGTACCGATTGGAAATGTAATAACTGAAAGATCACAATATGTAAATAGATTTAAGAATTTTGGTTAGCAAAATAGGATTGATCGTCAATATATAGAATATAAGTTGTTTAATATAGGGTACTATGTCGTGTATCATCGATGTTTACTGGTATCAAATTTTAGATTCAAATAGCAATGAACTATGTGATAAGAAAAGAACGGAGTGATGATTTAGTGTTTGGGGGTTTGAATAAAATTAACAGGTGAACAGTGATATCGTTAAGTTAGTGTATAAAAAAGTGAAGTATAGTTAATTATAAAGAAAGTAGGAGGAACCGAAAATTAAGGCTTCAAGCGGGGGCTTAAGTCCTGGCAAGTCGGCCAACGAAAGTACGCCCTCACCGCGGTTGCTTTAAAAAAGTCTGAAGTTGTTGCGGCAGTTTGAGATTGGAAATCAGGGAGTTGAAAGTTGAAAATCGAAGAAGAACGATAGTACGGGTGTCTGAGAGTTTTGAAAGTTGAGAATCAACTTCGGAACCCGGAAGACGTTGTGAAGTCGACCAGCGGAAGCAAACGGTCGGTATCAGAAGTCCGACACGAATGTAATAGAGGGTCGGAGAATAGGCGGCCACAGTTCACCGCAATCTACCCAGAAGCAGCCGGCTAGCCCATTCCAAGCAACCTGCCTGATGGTCTACTGTCGGAGCAGCTGCCGAGTCCGCCTGGAGGCAGTCAGCAGATAGCCGCCCACACCGGGTGCTAACGGTACCACTTCGCCGGCCTAAAACCAGATTTCCAGAAGGTGATACCAGAGGAACATCACAAGATAACCCGAGGTAGAATTAATAAGTTGGTTATAAGTATTTCCACCCGCCCATAAGTGTATATGTATAATCAATAAATGTCTATTCAGTATGTCTTTCGTGTATTTATGTTTATCTGTCTCTTCCTGTAACCATGGTACTAATAAAGACGTGATACCTGGTGGGTGGATCGCAAAGAGAAGCACTATCAGAGTGCAAGGTGTCGCCCAACGAGCGACCAGGATGCTAACAATCTTCTATTAATCATTCATTATTCTAATGATAACTTCAAATCCCCTTTTATCGTGTAAGAAACGCATATAGAGCATTTATAAAAGTGGGAAATTTTATACATGATATTATATTCAACGTCATTGCTAGATAGCATCGCTTATTTTATTATTTATACATGTATGCAAATGCAACAAGTACCAAGTGTTTATAATTCAACACCAAAATGTATTACAGGTTCTCTGCCTGTCCCTTCGTAAACCTCGATGATGTTGGTGCAATTATCGTTCGGAACGTTCCATTGGGGATTGCCTTATTGCCCTCTCCTGCAATCATCCCTCGACGGGGTAGTATTGTTATCGATTGTGAAGATCGTGTGACTAAATTGGAAGCACTTTCTCACGGCACGTCTGGCGGAATGTCAGAATGTTTTATTGCTTTTACTAGGATTAGGCTACGGATAACATCTTAAGTCGTCGCACCCGTCCAAAACCCATCTCGTGCAATCAACTTGACCGCGTCTTCTTCGCTTAACAGTTGGCAATTAAAACTAATATTTTATTATTAATCATATTAATTTTTTGCGAGTGTTTTTGGTGACTGGATCCCTGAGTGTCTGCCTTGAATTACCGCACCTAAATATACCATATCTTTATGTAGGTAATTGTTAAAAGTGTACTCTGGCGGTGCAGGGATCTCCATTTGTAGGTTCTTCAACTTTTATTATTGATGTTAATACTGCTAGCTAATGTCGACCTGCTTCATTCTCTCGCCTAATTCCTTGTGCGGCGCGATACCTGAGAGCATCAGCCTACCTCGCATCACGCTGCTCACAGTAATTAGCTATGTATTCTATAGATTTATGTCATATGTTTTATATCAATAAAGATAGCATTTAAGAGACGAAAGAAGGTCTAAATTTTTAAACTTTTGCACACATTGCTATTATTTGTTTTAAATATGTTTTTGAATTAAAGTCGCGTATTTTTATTAACTTGATTTAGTGGGACAGACAAGAGATCTGTTACATTGCACATAGAGATGTTACATTTAAATAAAATCATATTTTGATTGTGATTATAATATATACTTGCTCACCCGCCGGTACGCCGCCAATTTATACCCTTGTTTAATGTTGTATAAATAATTTTGGGTGGCGTGAACAATGTAGTTTAAAGAAATGTTATGGTCCACGGTACCCCGCCACCTATGTTTTATTATCAAAAATAAATATATTTATGCTTCGGGTGTCGTGGACAGAGTAAATTAAACAAAATAAATAATCCACGGCACCCCAGTACTGGTTATTATAATTTATAAAAGTTTGTTACCACCCTGCCGGCGTAGACCCGTGATGCTCACTGCTCAGCGTGCGACCGTGCGGGATTTTTGACTTTTATTTTTCCTTATAACAGAAAAACATTTTTGTTTGCGGGATATTACGGGCCAGGAAATTCTCTACAAAACCCCCTACTATTTTTAATATTAGAATAAGTATCCAAAATGTATTTCTGTCGTCTGCCAGAGCGCGATCAATTGGGTCGATTGGGCCTGTAACATATGTAACACCTAGGGAAGGACAAATTTGCCTGGTTATTCGGCGGCTTAACTATTCACTTTAACATTTACTGCCCGACATAATTCATTTCTTTGAGTAAACACAACATCGCCGCTCGACCGAATGCCATAAAAGCATCGCTAATACCTGTGGGGAATTAGCGACATGTCACGGACACATAATATGTATTTATATCTTATATACAAAATATATCGCACACCCAGATCAAAACTAAAATATCTTAAAAAAATCATTTTACAGAAGTTAAAAATATAAATAAACATTTTCATCCATATTTTGTTACAAAGCTATAAAACTTTAGGTCATAAATGTATCCTACAATGACGCTATTCGAGAACTGGAGCTAAGTTAGTTACATATATGACAAAGTAACTAAATACAATAAGAACTCAAAATTCTTGTTTTTTTAGTTTTGATCTAGGTCTGCGATATGTAAAGGATCACTGTGATCCATCTTGCATTGGAGACCAATTGTTGTAGTTACACGGTAGAATAACTAAAATATTTTTTATACCTTTGTATTATATGTTGGCATTAAGGGTATATTTGAATGCAATAGGTTCCTGCAGGCTATTTTTTAGTTTCGGGAAAAAGCTTTTTCCGTACCATAGATAATACCCATCAACTGTAAGGTGATCCTGTCATCGCTGCGAAATCCGCTTTCAAATTCCGACAAAATCTGGGTAATTATTATTTAATATTGTAGTTTTTGTCATAATATTGTGCTTTAGAAATGGATACTGACATCCGAGAGTTATTCCGCGCCAAATTTTTGAAGTTTGTGCCAACAGCACACCATAACCTTCAAAGTAAATCACGCCATTTGAAACTTATTTTATCAGGCGGATACCAGACTTTAGTATTTAAAATATTCCTTGGATCGCCTAAAACATTTTTTAATGAACGCCCCTTACTTTTAGTGTGTTTTCTTTCCTCCTAAATGGTAAGTCTTCCACCGCAATGGATAAATTACAACATCATGTATACAGAAATACTGCGAGATAGTTTATTTGTTTGCGGGCATCTAATTTATTTGTTCAATCTTCATACCATTCTTACTGGACTGAATATTTCTCTACTGAAGTTATGTTATATTAGCGGCATCTTAGCTTCTATATATTTTTAGCAATGTTCATCGTATTATAATATCGGAAATATTTTGTTTCATATTTGATCGTGGTACTCGAGAGCAAGTCAGTACCATCGGTTGTGTACTGTCTACATTAAAGGATTTTTAAATGAAATACGACTATTGTAGGAGTCTAATCTAAACGCATCTCGAGCTGTCAGTGTTCTGGTCTCCACATGGAGTCTGATATCAGAAAGAAGTGTTGGATCACAATCAAGTGACATCTGCCGCCTGGTATTACGGCTCTGGAGTTTGAAGTTATTCAGTCTTAGATCACAAATGCTCGGTTCCTGATTCACAAAATAATTATATAAATATCGCATAATGTGAGCACATATAGACAGATGGACCACACTCAAGGTGCTTGCTTGTAGAAATTTCATGTAAATTGCTGTTTACCTTATCGCTGAAGTTACTAGTATACTCCACATCCTCTCTTAATTCCAGGGCGCCGATATGGAAGTGAAGCAAGAACCAGATTATTATAATGAAGGAGTATGGATAAGTATTCCACCACTAAATATCAATTCGACTGAAAACTGTATGCCTGATATCAAGACGGAAGCTGCCGTCCCCTGGTCTGGGTCGAGCGGCAGCCCTATGGACTATGCCATGGACGTCTGGATCCCTGACATCAAGGAGAAGTGCGCTGGGAGGTCACAGGCGGGTGACAGCTCTCACCTATCCTGTGGTGAGTCGTTAATTCACTGCTCGAATTATATATATTATATATATATATACGACACAAAAATAAGTGCCGGGGCAATTTCGTACGTGACCCCAATTTATAACATCACAATTTATATATATGTATATATAATAGAAATTTTGATGCATTTCAGATAAACCCGTGCAGCCGTCACCAAGGTACACCTCAGAAGTGTTAAATAATAGAAGGAGTCCAGCTGTACAAGACCAGTTACCTGCGAGTCAGGATCATGGAGAACGACCTCGTTTAATGAATCATTTAGGAGTGAACGCAAGAGAAGAGTCGTTTGCTTGTGAATCATGTAATAAAGTATTTAGTCATAACGATAAGTTGTTGAGTCATTTAAGAGAGCACATAGAAGAAACGCCTTTGACTTGTAAAGAATGTAAAAAAGTGTTTAGTCGCAAGGATAAGTTGTTGAGGCATTTGAGAATGCACACAGCAGATAAGCCGTTTGCTTGTAAAGAATGCAAGAAATTTTTTAGTCGCAATGATAAGTTGTTGAGGCATTTGAGAGTACACACAGGAGATAAACCGTTTGCTTGTGAAGAATGCAAAAAAGTTTTTAGTCGCAAAGATAACTTGATGACTCATTTGAGAGTGCACACAGAAGAAACGCCGTCTGCGTGTGACAAATGTAAGAAAGTATTTAGTCACAAGGATAAGTTGTTGAGGCATTTAAGAGAACACGCAGCAGATAAGCCGTTTGCTTGTGAAAAATGTAAGAAAGTTTTCAGTCGCAAGGATTACTTGTTGACTCATTTGAGAGTGCACACAGGAGATAAGCCGTTTACTTGTGAAGAATGTAAGAAAGTGTTTAGTCGCAAGGATAAATTGTTGAGGCATTTGAGAGTTCACACAGGAGATAAGCCCTTTGCTTGTGAAGAATGTAAGAAATTTTTTAGTTGCAAAGGTAACTTGTTGACGCATTTGAGAGTGCATACAGGTGATAAGCCGTTTGCTTGTGAAAAATGTAAGAAAGTTTTTAGTCGCAAGGATAAGTTGTTGAGACATTTGAGAGTGCACACAGGAGAAAAGCCGTTTGCATGTGAAAAATGTAAGAAAGTATTTACTGACAAAAGTGACTTAGTGCGTCATTTTATAGTGCACACAGGAGTAAAGCCATTTTCTTGTGTAGAATGTAAGAAAGTCTTTGGTCGCAAGAATAACTTGTTGAGTCATTTGAAAACACACACTGGGGAACGGCCGTTTGCGTGTGAAGAATGTGTGAAAGTGTTTAGATATAAAAAATCCTTATTGAGTCACTCGAAAACGCACACCTGAGAAAAACCGATTACTTGTGAAGAATGCAAGAAAGCGCTTGGTCGCGAGGGTGTGCCGTTGAGGCACCTGTAAACACAATTTACTAGTGAAGAATATCAGTATACTATTTATTATTTTCATATTTACACACATAACTTCAAAGTGTAATTATGATTTTTCGAGTAACATTAACCTAGTAAATAAGGAAAGAATGTAAAGCTGATGTTAGTATAGTGAGTAAGATTAAGAAAGGATCACATAGGTGATTTGGTCATATGGAAAGGATGAATGAGGAGAGAATGGTAAGAAAGATATATGACGCAAGTGTTGATGGAACCAGAAATAGAGGACGTCCGCGAAAGACTTGGTACGACCAGATAAACCAGATAATGGAGGATGGTTCTGTTAGAAGCCTCAACAATCGGCGAGCTTGTATGACAAGATGTATGAATGTGGATGAGGCGAGAGTTGTGTGTCAGGACAGAAGAGTGTGGCGCTCTATCCTCTCTGCCTACCCCCACGGGGAAACGGCGTGATGGTAAGTAAGTAAGTAAGTTTACCTAGTATGTAACATCAGTTAAATAGTAAAATATTACTCTCATTAACCAGTAATAGAGGAAAACAGTCATTTTTATAAAATTAAAAATAAAAATATTATGATTAAAGAAAAATAAGAACATTAATTTTAAAATTTTATTATACGACCGGCATAAATGTCTAAAATTGTAATTAAAAAATATCTGTATATATTGGTACGGGCATTGGGGCATTAGAGAATAGGATGCCAGAGGTTCCGCCATCGGTCAGTCTGGGTTTTAAATGTGCGTGGGTGATCTTGTGTCGCTTGCTACCTCGGATGGGCGGAAATGGTCGTACGGTAATAAGAATGATTAGCCCGTAAGCAGGATTTTATTTAAAATGATTTTGTACTGATTAGAAATGTAATAACAGAACTATCACGATATGTAAGTAGATATAAGAATTTCGGTAAGCATTAGGATTGATATGACAACATACGTAAATGTATGGAATATAAATTATAATTTTAATATTGGGATGTTATGTTATGTATCGTCGATGTTTACTAGGATCAATTTATGGAATGGCGTAACAATGATCCATGTGATAAGAAAAGCACCAAGTGATGATTTGGTGTTGAGAGGTTTAAATAAAATTATCTGGTGAACAGTGATACCGTTAAATTAGTATATAGTAAAGTGAAATATAGTTAACTATCAAGAAGTAGGCAGAACTGAAAATTAAGTCTTCAAGCAGAAGCTTAACGTCACGGTCAGCAATGGACCATTGAGGCACCATCGGTCCTGGCAAGTCGACCAACGGGAGGACGCCCTCACCGCGGTTGCTTAAAAAGAATCTGAACGCCATTGTTGCGGCAGTTGGAGATTTTAAGTTGGAGTTGGAAGAGTTTTGGAAGTTAAAAAGCAACTTCGGATTCCGGCAGACGCCGCAACGCAGTTATCGACAGTGGTTGATCATTGGGAATCCTAAGACGTCCTGAAGTCGACCAGCGGAAGCAAACGGTCGGCATCAGAAGTCCGATAGAAATGTAACAGAGAGTCTGGGGATAGGCGGCCACAGTTTACCACAATCTACCCAGAAGCAGCCGTCCAGCCCGTTCCAAGCAACCTGCCTGATAGTCTGCTGTCGTAGCAGCCGCCGAACCAGCCCGGAAGCAGTCAGCAGATAGCGGCCCCCGCCGAGTGTTAACGGCACCACTTCGTCGGCCTGTCACCAGGTTACCAGAAGGAGATACCAGAGAAACATCGCAAGATAACCCGAGATAGAATTAATAATAGATTAAGTTAGTTATGTAAGTTTGGGTCGGTGGTTAAATGAAAGCGTGAATTAGCGTGTTGATGTTTATTGTGACGTATGATCAAAACAAGGGAGACAGATAAAATTAATGAAAACTCAGAGGGCGCGCGTGTTTTATGAAGCGAGTCGGCGGTCTCGCTCGGCGCGCGCGGGCCAGCTAGACCGCCGTTGCGAAGCGATGAAATAGGAGAGAGCTCTTTGTTGAGGAATCGGGCCAGACTTGTAGCGGCAGCGATATGTCGCTAGCATTAATGCCGGCTGAGGTGGCGATGGATTTGAAGTCTGATCCCTACATAAGTATTTCCACTCACCTATAAGTGTATATTTGTAATGAATAAATGTCTAATTAGTGTGTATTTCGTGTATTTCTGTTCACCTGTCTCCTCCTATAACCACGGTACTAATAAAGACGTGTCACTTGATCGGTAGGTCGCGAAGAGAAACACTATCAGTGTGCGGGATGTCGCTCTAACGAGCTACAATGAACCTAACAATGTACTATTAATCATTGGTTAATAAAATGATAACTCCACCCCCCCTTTTATCGTGTAAGAAATGCATAAAGAGCATTTATCAAAATGGGCAATTTTATACATGATATTATATTCTGTGCCATTGCAAGGTAACATCGCTGATTTTATCATTTATACATGTATACAAATATAACAAGTATCAAGTGTTAGATTAATTGAATTTTTATTAATAAGATACAATGGTGAATTAAAGAATTTAAAAGGCACGTTTTTCGATCGCTCTACAATAAGACGGACACGATTTATAATTCAACACCAAAATGTATTTATTACAGGTTCTCTTTGCTTACCCCTACGTAAACACCCTCGATGACGATGATGCAATTATCTTGCGGATTGCCTTATTGCCCTCCCCCGCAAAACTTTCCTTCGACGGGGTAGTATTATTATTGCTTATTAAGGTCGTGTGACTATATTAGTAGCACTTTCTCACGGTCGTCTGGCGGAATGTCAGAATGTTTTATAACTTTTACAGGGATTAAGCTAAGGATAACATGTTGAGTCGTCGCACCCATCTCGTGCAACCAAGTTAACCGCGTCTTCTTCTCTTGACAGTCAACAATTATAACTAATATTTTAATATTATTCATATTCATATTTTGGGAGTGTTTTTGGTGACTGGATTCCTGAGTATCTGGCTAAATATACCAACTTTATGTAGGCAATTGATAAAAGTGTACTTTAGCGGTGCAGGGATCTCCAGATGTAGGTTATTCAACTTTTATTTTCGATGTTTATACTGCCACCAAAAACGGCTCCTAGCTATGTCTACATCAGATGCCGACCTGCTTCGTTCTCTCGCTTGATTCCCTATACGCACGCGACACTGGCGCTCCCACCTGACATGAGTGTATCAGCCTGCCTTGGGTTACACTGTTCACAGTAATTAGCTATGTATTCTATGGATTTATGTCATATGTTTAATATAAATAAAGAGCATTTAAGAGATGAAGGAAGGTATTCATTTCTACTTTTAAGAACTTTGCTATTAATTATTTTTATTTTACATACCTACCTGTGGCGGCTCGCGCGCATCGTCCAGATGTTTCTCCTTCTGTCATTTCTCCAGTAGAAAAATGCATACATTACTCCTATCTTTAAATCTGGTCAAAAAAATAATCTGACTAACTACAGATCTATATCAATATTCAGCAAACTATTTGAAAAAAATGTTTATAGCCAGGTTTTCAGTGCTATTAAGCCTCACGTAAATCTGAAACAACATGGATTCTTCGCGGGGCGTTCCACCGTTACTAATTTGTCCACCTTTACACATTTTGTGCTCTCCGCAATGGATCAACGGGCGCTAACCGATGCAATTCACACAGATTACAGTAAAGCCTTTGATAAGACTGACCATCAAATATTAATTGACAAGTTGATAAAAATAAGAATCCACGGAGACCTACTGAGATGGCTTATCTCCTACATCAGCAACAAAAACAGAGCGGTGGTTATCTGCGGTTTTAAATCAGATTGGACACGCATCTCTTCCGGAGTTCCTCGAGGGAGTTTCCTAGGTCCATTACTATTTATAATCTATATTAACGATATATACACATGCTTTCAATTTGCCAGATTTCTTCTTTGTGCGGATAATATGAAGATCTTTGCCAAAGTGAGTTCCCTAGATGAATGCAAAATGATATCACCCGCGTTGCAGCCTACTGTGAGGTGAATAAACTTCTCCTAAATGCTAAAAAGTGTTTTCAAATGACATTTCCTGGAAAATTTAACAATATTAGTTTTATTTAACAACAGACAGCACTCAGTTAGAAAATAAAGGTAATGTTAAAGACCTCGGAATAACCCTCGATAGGTAACTTGCTTTTAAAAATCACTTTGATTAAATTACCTCCAATGAATGCTAGAATTTATACTTCGAACCTGCAAACACTTCCAAAATACTGTATTACGCACTTCGTTCGTAGTCATTTAGAGTACGCTTCTCAAATCTGGAACCCATGGCAGATTACATATATTGCGAAATTAGAATGAATACAAAATAGGTTTATTCGGCATCTGAATGTTAAATCTAATCAATCTTTTAACTCCTATTTAGATGCAGCAAACTTCCACAATATGAAAACCCTAGAATATCGACGAACACGTGCTGACCAAAAACTTCTCTTCAAACTACTGCAAGACCATTTTGATCGAAATTGACTTGTTTAACATTAGCCTTACTACGCTCAAAGGGTTCTTCTTATGAACCACCACAATCTCAATTTTGGCCATTCATTCTACCTATAAAAACACATGTTGCTCTCTCTTTACCGCAACAATAGTTGCAATCTCCACACCCTTCTCCCACTTTTTTTTTCTTTGTTTCTTTAATTTTTTCCATCTAAACATACTTAAGTATTAAAAAAAAAAATCCCACGCGAACAAAGCGAGACCGTTCAAAGAAGGCCGGGCTGCACCGCCCGGCGGGCATGACATACATGCATTACAGATGTGCATCAAAACACACCAGAGGAAGCTCTCGGTAGCTTCTAAACCGGACTCGGGAAATGGAGGGTTCACCTCCTGCAGTTTTCCTTTTAAAATACATTGTTAAAGGTTGACGGTCAATAAAACATCCGTCAGACCTTGGGAAAGATATATTTGCCTGGTTATCCGGCCGCTTAATTATTCACATTAACATTTACTGCCCGACATAATTTCATCCTTTGAGTAAACATGACATCGCCGCACGACCTGATGCCATACAATCATCGCTTTAAGCTGTGGGGAATTCACGTTTTGTTATACAGTCATATTACATTATTTAATATGTATTTATACCTTATATACAAAACGAATACAACTCAAAAAATTATTTTTCAATAGATAAAAAATATAAGTATTTTTATCCATATTTTGTTAATAAAATTACTAAATAATCATAAATGTATCCTAAAATGATAGTATTCTAAAACTGAAGCTAAGTTAGTTGCGTATATGAAAAAGTATCCAAATACAATAATAACTCAAAATTCTTGTTTTTTTCTTAGTTGTCTTAGTTTTGATTTAGGTCTGCGATATATAGAGGGTCACTATGACTCTTTTTCATCGAGGCCCAATTTTAGTAGATACGCGGTTGTGTGACTGAAATATTTTTTATGCCTTTGTATTATTTGCGTGTTTTTAGGGTATATTTGAATGCATTATTGTTCACATATGTAGGTACCGGCACGCTATTTTTTTTGTGTCAAGAAAATTTGTTCCGTACCATAAATAACACCCAACGTAGATCTCTTATCTATGCACCCAACATGCGATCCTGTCATCGCTGCGAAATCCGCTTTGAAATTCCGACAAAACCCGGGTAATGTTGTAGTTTTTGTCATATTTATTGTGTCTAGAAATGGATACTTACTTACATTCGAGAGTTATTTCGCACCAAATATTTGAACCATGGGCCAACTGCACAAAATAACCTTCAAAGTAATATCACGCCATCTGAAAAACCTTTACACCGCTGTCAGTCATCATATCAGGCGGATACCAGACTTTAGTGTTCAAAACATTCCTTGGATCGCATCAAATATTTTTCGATTAACGCCCCTTGCTTTTACTGCGTTTTCTTTCCTCCTTCTTCCAAAGCAATGGATAAATTAGAAAAGCATGTATGCAGAAATGTTATTTTTATTAATATTTGCACACAGAACTTTGTATTTAACCTAGATGCTCGCGGACAGATCGGCATCACGGTCCACGGACACAGCAATGTTCTGTAAATACCTTACAAAATTGTAATCGTCGTTTACGGCTGGAGTTTTTCATTCCGACTGTCCTTAGTGTTCAATGTCATGCCGGTGCTGCGAGAGAGTTTACTTAATTGCGGGCGTCCAATATATTTGTTCAAACTTCATACCAATCTTAGTGGGCTAAATATTTATTTACTGAAGTTATGTTATGTTTCAGTCTTAGATCACAAATGCTCGGTTTCTGATTCATACAAATAATTATATAAATATCGCATAAAGTGAGCCCAGATACACAGATGGAGCACATTCAGGGTGTTTGCTTGTCGAAATTTCATATTAATTGCTGTATACCTTATCGCTGAAATTACTAGAATACCTCATACAACCTCTCTTTCTTCCAGGTGGACGTCATGGAAGTGAAGCAAGAACCAAATTCTTATGATGAAGTATGGATCAGTATACCACCACTATTTATCAGTTCGACTGAAAACTGTATGCCTGATATCAAGACGGAAGCTGCTGACCCCTGGTCCGGGCCGAGCGGCAGCCTCGTGGACTATGCCGTGGACGTCTGGATCCCCGACATCAAGGAGATGTGCGCTGGGAGGTCACAGGCGGGTGACAGCTCTCACCTCTCCTGCGGTGAGTCATTCACTGCTAGATTGATACATAAATTATTGGAATACCTTGCACAGTCCGGTTGTAAAAAATAATAATTTGGACTGTAAACGTTTGATGTTCTGTTTGCTGATTGCATTCAATCCAACACGAACGAGATCGATAATGAAACTCTTATTAACCTAGACCAGCAACGAGCTTATCAAGAACGGGAAGACAACTTAGACAGCGATTACTGTGTTAAAGGTTCGGGTTATATTATGGAAGCTGATCCCGATATCGAACGTAGTCTTATAATTTGTCGAACAATAAACAATGCAATTTGTTACTACAAACGAATGTATGATGAGAAACAACCAAAAAGTAAATAGTGCAGACAACATTATTGCAAATTTTTGGCAATAAAAAAAAATGTTGAAAAATGCATTTTTAAATAAAATATTTGAATTCAAAATGATTTTAAAGTATAAACCTCTGATTTCATTTATGTTAAGTTATTTTCAATAAATATGTACATACTTGCATACATACATATAATTATATTACCCTCGTTACATTTATTGAAAAACAGGAAAAAATTTGTTTAGAACCAATTATCGTTTTTTGTATGTGGTTAGTCCCCTATCAGTTCAATTTCAGTCGGTGGAACCGATTAGCCGGACTATTTGAGGTATTGCGAGTTATTTCTGTATATATATGATAGAAGTTTGGATGCATATCAGATAACCCCGTGCAGCCGTCATGCAAGGACACCTCAGAAGTGTTGACATGGCATACATGCTTGTACAATAATCGGATCTAAATAAAACTTCTAAGAATTGTAATATTAAAAATGTAATGTGGGTACCTTCTTTATCACTGAAATCTCTGACGAGCTTAATTTCTATTTTTTTATATACTTCCGCACAGTACCACCATTATCAAGTAATAAATTAAATTTTGATGCATTTCAGATAACCCCGTGCAATCGTCATGCAGCGACAACTCACGAGTATTGGACCATGCAAGTAGTCCAGCTGTACAAGCCCAGTTACCTGCGAGTCAGGATCATGATAAACGACCTCACTCAATGAGTCATTTAAGAGTGAACTCAGGAGAAAAGTCGTTTGCTTGTGAATCCTGTAACAAAGAATTTAGTCTTAAGAATAAGTTATTGAGTCATTTGAGAGTGCACACCGAAGAAACGTCGTTTCCTTGTGAAGAATGTAAAAAAGTGTTTAGTCGCAAGGATAAGATGTTGAGGCATTTGAAAGTGCACACAGCAGGAAAGCAGTTTGCTTGTAAAGAATGTAAGAAAGTTTTTAGTCGAAAAGATAAGTTGTTGAGGCATTTGAGAATACACATAGGAGATAAGCCGTTTGCTTGTGAAAAATGTAAGAAAGTTTTTAGCCGTAAAGATACCTTATTGACTCATTTGAGAGTGCACCGAGAAGAAACACCATCTGTGTGTCGTGAATGTAAAAAAGTATTTAGTCACAAGGATAAGTTGTTGTGGCATTTGAGAGTGCACACAGGAAATAAGCCGTTTGCTTGTGGAGAATGTAAGAAAGTTTTTAGTCGGAAGGATAACTTGTTGACTCATTTGAGAGAGCACACAGAAGAAACGCCGTCTGCCTGTGAAGAATGTAAAAAAGTATTTAGTCACAAGTATAAGTTGTTAAGGCATTTGAAAGTGCATACGGGAGATAAGCCTTTTGCTTGTGAAGAATGTAAGAAAGTTTTTAGTCGTAAGGGTAACTTGTTGACTCATTTGAGAGTGCACACAGGAGTTAAACCGTTTGCTTGTGAAGTATGTTTGAAATATTTTAGTCGCAAGGATAAATTGGTGAGGCATTTGAGAGTGCACACTGGAGAAAAACCGTTTGGGTGTGAAAAATGTAAGAAAGTATTTAGTGACAAGAGTGACTTAGTGCGTCATTTGAAAGTGCACACAGGAGAAAAGCCGTTTGCTTGTGATGAATGCAAAAAAGTATTTAGTTGCAAGCGTTACTTGTTGATTCATTCCAGAGTCCACACAAGGCAAAAGTCGTTTGCTTGTGATTAATCTAAAAAAGTATTTGGTTGCAAGTGTTACTTGTCCATTCACTCCAGAGTGCACAGAAGGCAAAAGCCGTTTGCTTGTGATTAATGTAAGAAAGTCGCAATGATGTCTTGTTGAGTCATTTGAAAACACACACTTGAGTGCAACCGTTTACGTGTGAAGAATGTATGAAAGCGTTTTGACATGCAAAATCCTTATTTAATCACTCGAGAACGCACACCCGTTTACTTGTGAAGAATTCAAGAAAGCGCTTTGTCGCAAGGGTGTTTTGTTGAGGTACTTGAAAACACGAAGTTCGCAAAAAATATTAAATCAGCTGATTTACCTTACCTAAGTATGCCCTCATGAATACATATGCACATATATAGGTACTTACATAGCTTACCGAGCTCTCGACTTCCGCTGTCTTAAATCAATGGTTCGCTCACTCGTCCACCGAACAAACTTTATTTAAATATTACATATATTAATGAAGTTCATAAGAATTTTTAAATAAACGCAAGCACTCTAAATTACCAAAAATAATTTTAAAAACAAGGGAATCAAAATCTTCAATAGAAAGCAGAACACAAAAAAATGTAAATAGCTTACCTAGTAATCGAAAATATAGATCGGTATGTTTGTACTTCTAATCTTGCAATATTCAGCAATCGAAAGAACAGAAATGTCGCACGGAATATAATACTAATGCACATCAATGTACATCAAAAACAATGTTTACACAAAAATCCCACATAACGTAAATATCTTTTACACAAAGTTACGCATACTCTGCGTGTAAATAATTATAAAACTATCATTTATTTCATTTAGACGATTAAAAATGTTAGAAGAACGCATTCTTATTGTGATGTAATTATTCAGAACAGACGCTCTGTCATATTTTAAATACTAACTAAATATATTATTTAGAAAGATATATGTATAAAATCAATTCTATCGAAAAAATTTGTTGTTGCGCCGCCGGGATTCGAACCTGGATATCTTTCCTAACCGGGGAAGGTGCATTATCCAATTTTTTTAAAAGATTTTTATGATAAATTATTTCAGTGGCCAATATCTGAAGATATTGACGAGTAATTGTTGTAAAATATACTTTTTTAATACTTTAGTTAGTCATATTTCTTTCTTTATTTATAATAATGACAATATATTGATAAATAAATCTTCATACACTATAAACACAAGTTTTTGATATTTTATCAAAGTACAATATTAGTATTTTCATCATAAAATTTGTTCACTTTCATTACATATATTTGAGAAACAATGCTTGTCCAAATTATTTGAAAAACACTCGTTCCTTCCAAATTATAAAATGATGTCTTTAAAAAAATACTAAATAATATCTGTATATTATTTTTTCTGATCAATTTTGTATACATTATTATTATTTTACACTGGAAATAACTTGACGAGATAGTTTTTATTGATTATCTCAGAAGTAAGCTTTGTGGACAAGTATTGTTCCTCAAATAAGAGGTCCATATGCATTATTTGCGCATTGAAATAATTACCGTAAGACTAAATCTTTTCCATTTCCACGTTTACCTTCGTATTCAAATAAATAATAACCAATCCTTAATTTCCAGAAACAGTAGAATTGATTAGAAAAATAGATGATTATACTCGACTGAAGAAAGTGTGGATGTCACTACACCGAGATGTAGCTACAACAATTGATAAGGTTAGTATATATTCTTTTAACATATACACATAATACTCTAGTGAAGTAGTTTTTAGTTACCTGTACTATAAAGTTTTTTTAATTATAACTATAAAGTTACAGATTAAATAGTACATTTTTAAGAACACTTTTTTTTTCAAAACATAGTTCTGCGGTATTTTTAATATAAATTGAAAGAATCAACTAGAAAGATATACAGAAAAAATCTAGGTATAGAAAAAATATTTAGTTTCTTCCGGGTTTCAATCCCGTTAGCACCTACCTATATATTTTTTTGATAGATAGATTTTTCGGTATATATTTCCAGTTAATTAATTTAATTTGTATTAAATAGTACATATTCATTTTTAAAATTTGTACATAATGTTTCAAAAACATAAAATGTTCATTATAACAATTGATCGAGATTATGGACACAAAACAGGATACATACATGTCATTTTTCAGCATTGCAGACTGCAAAAAACTTTTCAGACCTGCACACTTATAAACACTTCTCTGGTCAGACCTCAGGTAGAAAATAATTCAGTCATATGGTCTCCACACTTCATTGTGCACTCGACATCAGTTGAAAGATTCCAGAGAAAGTTTCTCAGATTTATTAATTTAAAATTAAATATACGCTCTGAGGATATCAATTATGGTTATCTCCTTAGCCGTCTGAAATTGTTAAACTTATCAGTGAGACGTACCATCGTACGGTCATCACCGACCTTATATTTCTATACAGGATCATCAATGGAATGATAAACTGCCCCCGGATTGTTGGTCTGCTTGACTTACACGCACCATTGAGCTCATCGAGACACAATTCTGTTTTATTACAGTGCTAATGTCAAAACTCTTGCACTAGCTAACTCCGCAACCCCAGATGCGAATGTAATTTTAAAATATTGTTCATTTGATTTTTGAATCTACTAATTTATTATCGCCATAATCAAATATTACTTTAAGTTACTGCTTATTTTGATTGGATATTATTAGGGATTTGAGCAGTGAGAAGATTCACTTCTTTCCTTTTGAATTTTAGGTAAATCTTTTATTTTTTAAGTCATAAATAATGTTAGCAATTTGTGATGAAATAATAATATGCCATATCTAATCTAAGATATTTAATCTGTTTATATACCAATTAATTATCTTGATGTATTTTTAGCTGCAGAATAATTATTATCTTATAAAATAATGTATATATTTTTAAATTCCAGAATAAAACAATAGCAGATATTATAATGTTGTAATAAATATTGCTATCTATATAATATATTTTATTATACATTTTCTGTAATCAGTTTTCTTTCCGTCGAGTGTTATAAAGTTGTTGGATTTCATTAAATAAATTATTTTGATAACAGCTAACCATTTTATTATTCTGAACCACATTTTTATTTTCACAAAATATTAAAATATATATTTAAAATTGGCGCCAATTCCACCTACTCTCTCACCTGACTTAATTGAACATGAACACTAGAGACAACCAAATGGGATTCAAAAAGAATATGTCTACTGACAATGCGATCTTTGTCGTAAAGCAAATTGTGGACTATTTTAAAAGTCGAAAAACCACGATATATGCGTGCTTTCTAGATTTGAGTAAAGCCTTTGACCGTGTCAGATACGATAAATTATGGACGAAAATGCGCATGCGAAACATTTCCAAACCAGTTGTAGATATACTTGACAGGTGGCACAGGCAGCAAGAAAACTCAGTGCGGCGGGAAGGCGCCGACTCCAAGCCATTTTACCTGCGCACTGAGGTGAGGCAGGGCGGGTGCATGTCGCCAATCCTATTCAATATGTACATGAACGAATTAAGCGAACAACTATCTGATGCAAAAATTGGCTGCCACATGGGGGAGACAAATGTGAACCACATTAGTTATGCCAATGATTCGGTTATTCTAGCGCCATCTATAAAAGGGATAAGAAAGCTTTTACAGATATGTGAAACATATGCCAGTGAACACAATATTTCACACAATGCCAGCAAATCGGTCATAGTGGTGTTCATATATGGAAAAGGGCCAGATAATATCCCAACCATGTGGCTGGACGGGATGAAATTGAGTGTTCAAAATAAGGTCAAATACCTTGGCCATATATTCACTGAAGATGTACAAGATGATGATGATATAGAACGGCAGAGGAGACAGTTGAGCGTTCGTGCAAATATGCTGTCACGGCGTTTCTATCAATGCAGTAAGGAGGTGAAGAGCATCCTGTTTAAATCGTTATTCACCAGCATGTATATCTGCGAGCTCTGGTCGAAATACAAGCAAGTGACGTACAACCCTCTCTGAATTCAGTACAACAATTCACTGTACTGTTCGGATTGGCGCGTTATTGTAGCGCATCTACAATGTTTACCGAAGGCTGTATACATGGATTCGTTCCGCTTCTGAGCATTGAGTTGCTGGCATAAGGCTGCGGCTGGAGCTCATCACTCAGTACTAACTCTCCGGTGCAAGCGGCGCTCTCATGGAAAGCTGGTTCCCTGACCAGAGAATGGCAGCCCTTACAAAATAGCTACATATACAGTGACTGAAGTAGTTATAAATATATGTATATATGTGTGAACTTTTAATTTTTATTAACTTTTTCTATTTATTTATATTTTCCTTGGTTTTCTTTTTCATATCATTATATTTATTTTATAACCTTTAACATAATATGTATTATCTTTGTGGGAGTCGGGTTAAAAAAAAAACCTGATCACACTGGAATAAACACATTATTATTATTATATTATATATGATATTATTTGTAGACTATTCGTCAGTTCCCTCTTCTCTGATTTCTGGTCTTCGCCTGTCGTTTCCACGGTCGAACTTCAACTTTTTTCCTCCTTCGACTCCGGAGATCGATTTTCAACTGTCCCTTCGAGCCGTATGTAGACTGTTTATCCTTTGCAAATGAAGTGTCTCCCACTTATCGATTTGCCCTTCACATCCATTCGCGCCGTCGGGAGATCACGCCTTTCTCGGGCCCAAGCCGACACTTTCTCTACCTTATAATTAATTATAATCAATCTTATCTCTAATTATTTACACCCTTCTCCCTACGCTATCGGTCGTATTATTATTCTTCCTTTTAATTCTATCTGAGATTACTTCCGCGTATGTATATATCTATTTACGAGATGCGATTTACCAGGAAACAGAATGGTGGGTACCTAAGGTGGACTCTTAACAAAAAATGTCGAATCCTTTATTTTTTTCGCATTTCATCCTGTCCGATCGTAATGTCTCTTTTTACATTATCTGGTCGTCATTATTCTTAAGTAATTTTTGTCCCGTTTAATGGTTATCGCCTAACTAACCTTCGGTTTGCATTTCTTCTAGTGATCCCTATTGGCCGTTATACTATTTGATTTATCACTTTCTCTAAAAAGGAAGATAAAGTTGTCCGGTTCACGCCGAGCGTACTTAAACAATCGTTTCTTTAGAAACATCCTGTCACATTTCTGTCGATATTGTTCCTCCACGTTAATGTATATGGCGTAACGCTTGGGAAGTTATAACGCCCGTTATCCATTTCGAATGGCTGGTCGCGGTCTTTCGTTAAGACTTCGGTTTTCTTCACATGTCTATGTTTGCGACTTAAAATGAGATTCTATTTATTATAATATTGTTTTTCATCTAATTATTACATTATACAGCGTTGCGTCTTCCCGCGTTGGTGCATTACACTATATATAAATGTATTATTATTTGCATATGTAGGTACCTGCACGCTATTTTTATGTGCATTGTTTCGTACCATAGATAACTCCCAACACGTGCGCAGCGATCCTGTCATCACTGCAATATCAACTTTGAAGTTTTTTCGGCTGCGATACCAACAAAAGTCCAAGTAATTATTAAATATTGTAGTTTTTGTCATAATATTGTTCTTCCGAAATGGATACTTATATCCAAGAATTATTCCGCTCCAATTTTTTGAAACTTGTGTCAAACCGCACAACATGATACAACCGGGGCCACGACTTGTGCGCCATTCGGTTCGAGTCGGGGTTCGTCTAGGGGTCATGATTCATAGCATGCTCCTGATCGCTCATCAGAACGATACCCCGCTCCCTAATGGAATATTCGCTCCGCGAATCATCCATCGGATATCACGCTTTCATTATTATTACCATGGTTATAGATAAGGAAACAGGTGAATATGAACAAGAGAAGATGCACATTATACATTTATTAAGCACATGTTTAGATTTACGGGCAGGTGGAAATATTTATAACTAACTTAATCTAAAGCTTATTCTACCTCGGGTTGCTCGGCGACGTTCCTCCGGAATCTTGTTTCCGGCCGGCGTAGTGATGCCGCTGGCACGTGGCGTAGGCGGCTATCCGCTGACTGCGAACCGGTCTGGGCGGCTGCTCCTGGGTGGGTTGCGATGAACCGTGGCTGCTTCCTCCGTCGATTTCACTCCCAGCTGTGATTGCCTTGACGTTTCCTTGACGATTCACTCCTCCGGACCTTGTTTTATAACTGCGTGCTTCCGACTTCTTTTCGACTGGCCTTCGACTTCTTTCCTACAACTCCCTTCCGGACCTCGTTTCTCTCGTTCTCCCGGACCTCATGTCCAACTCACCACTCTGGGTTTACAACTTCCTTCCGAACCTCGTTCCCTCGTTCTCCTGGACCTCATGTCCGACTCCGGTTTCATAACTGCGTCTCACCACTCCGGATTTACAACTTCCACTGATTTCTCTTATAGCTCATCCCGTCGACCGTCTACTCCGAGTTCCCAACTTCACCTCCTCTCTTTGACTCTTCGGCTTCAACTCTCCACTTCAACTCCGACTACTCACTTCAACTGCGTTCGACTGTTTCGACTCCTCTCTTCGACTGTCCGACTTCAACTGTCCACTTTAACTCCATCCCTCCGACTCTCCGCTCCCGGGTTCACAACTTCAACTCCTCTCTTCGACTCTCCAACTTCAACCGTTCACTGTAACTCTCCGACTGTAACTCCCGATTTCAACTGCTTTTAAAATGGCGTCCTGGCCCTTTTAAAGAAACTGTGGCGAGGGCGTATTTCTCGCTCGGGGTCGGTCCGTCCTTACAGGATTGGCGACGCCTCATTGGTCCATCCGTTGACATCTCCGCTACACTCTCGCTTGTAGGCCTAATTTCGGCCCCACCCACTTTCTTCGTAATTAATTACAGTCCTGACTTATCACATAAAATTCAATAACGCACTGTTCACTTAAATTGTCCACAAACATATATAAACTATTACTAACTTATATTCCATACATTTTTCACATTAAGCTTACCAGAATTATCACTATCTCTAATTACCTCTAAGTACATCAATCAGTATAAAATACAATCAGTATAAAAACATTTCACATTCAAGATCCTAATTAAGAGCTAATCATTTTATTCTTTTTTATTGCCTCTGAGACCTCTATAATTAGGTACGTGTGGGATTTCATTATTTCAGCTTTATTACATAGTTTCGTGAGTGGTTCTCGCATTACATACTCTTATACCTATTAGAAATTTTTTCTCACCTGCCCAGTTATAATTACATTATTATTATATTTATTTAAATTTCTTATTTGTATTAGTCGACTTGATTATAGCTAGCAGATTCAAGAACGAACGGCGACTGAATACTGCGGAGGTGCTACTACACCGGCACACTTCGATTAGATCGAATCGCGGTCGATCTGAGACTTGCTCACACGGTTTGTCCGTATTAAATGAATAATTGACGACGGAATAGTCCGATCTACGCACCACATGAGGTGCATGAATATGGAAGATCTGAATTCGCGTGCGCAGACTTATTCGCACGTGTCCTATTTTATCTGCCTACCCCTACGGAGAAAAGACGCGATGGTCAGTCATCGCCCACGGTGGCCCTTCCGCACGTGGGTGCTGGCCCGCATGCAACAAAAGATGCTTTATCACCCCGGAGTCAATTATCCTCGGGCAGAAAAACGCACCCGCTTCTTAATGGTTCCCTTTTTTTTGTGCGGTCATTGTCTTATTGTCGACCCTCTTTTTATTGCGGTCATTGTCTTATTGTCGACGAATTTACGGACGGTACATTGTTACTAGGCTGCTCCCGAGCGCGATACTTCTCGGAACGATTTCTCCTCGGACAAAAGGCAACCGATTGACTCCCTAACATATTGCGTCACACGTGTGGTCATCCCTCGCAATTGCGGAAGAGATAAATATTCCCCATGAATGGCCTAGGAAACAAAGGACAGCTTTCCAATGACGGGAGAAAAGGTCCTCGTAAAGGGAGAAAGGGTTCTCGCGAAACGCGCTTCCAAGAAAACAACGTGTCTGCAGATGGCAAATAATGATAGGTCGGTCCGAATCAAAATCGTCTCGAGATACAGATTACCGTTTAGGTATATCAAACACATTGCCTTCAAAGCACATTATTCGGCTAAACTTAACAATATCACAGTTGCTCCGATATTGATGAAATTTTTTTCCCCAGTATAATTTAGTGCCCTGATTACATAAATGAAGTAAAAGTATTACATTTATATTTTTAGGTTAGTTAGGTTAGGTTTGGTTATTTTATTATAATTACATTTCTATTTGTTTTTTATTAATAAATTACGCTTGTTTAAACACTTCATGAACACTTCTGTAAAAAAAACGTTATTGTCTGTGGTTCACGTATTAATTTATTTCTCTCTTACCTATGGCCAACGTCCATTGAAACATCTATTTTCTATGGCTTGAATGTCGAATGTCCCGTGTAAATGCGAAACTTTACAGTGTAATAACTTATTTAATACTGGCGAGCGCCTTACTTTGACTTAATTTATGTAATCAGGGCACTAAACTATACCGGGATAAATAATTTCATCAAAATCAGAGCAACTGTGATATTGTTAAATTATCCCGCACCTAGATTTTTGAGGACAGATCGGCATCACGGTCCACGGACACAAACGACCTTCTGAAAATACGTCTTTTATGACATTGTAGGAGTTTAATCTAAACGTAGTGTTCTAGTCCCTACATGCAGTCTGATATCAGAAAGGAGTGTCGGATCACAATCAAGTGACATGATAACTGCCGCCTGGTATTGCGGCTCTGGAGTTTGAAGTTATTAAGTCTTAGATTACAATTACTCCTGATTCATACAAATATATGTGTTCGGTATTAATAACATATCCACAGATCGCCTATTGGCGTGCGCGTCTGGATGCTCTATTATGGTTACTTTTTCTATCTGCCTCACCTGTAGCCTACCCGTCAGAGTACGACTTTTTCTAAGTATTTGTCCATGACTTTTGAACGGTCTAAAAGAGTGAATGTGCTGCTATGTGCTCATTATTCACTTCAAGTTTTTGTAAAGTTACTTATTTCTAGGGTATTCAGTTCCTCGCGTAGAACGGAATACACTAGAAATAAACTGATATCGTGGATCGATGTGGTTTGTGGATTAATGTGGTCTAACTATCGAAAACGATGCAGGTTCCTAAATTTCAGGAGAGAAAATCCTACTGATTCCTCTTCTTTCCTCGTTCGTCTTCCAGTCTGCTCCTTTGGCGAGTTATTAATGTGCATCCCGGTGAAACTACCATTCGCCTGGTTACGCTTAGGACCACTCAGGGTCTGCTGACGCGATCAGTAGTGAAGTTGTGTCTGTTGCTTGGAAGTTACCGTCTTCGCTCCGTTTGCCTTCAAATTGTGTTTTAAATAATATTGTTCTTTTTTCTTTTCTTTCGTTCTAGTTTTGTTTGCTTATTGTTTCGCTGTGTCAAAATATAACGGTAAAAGAATTGTCTTAATCTAACTGCCGTGCTGTACGCCATCCCTCAGACCACGACTTTTTCTATATATTTGTCCAAGACTTTTGAACTGTCATGGAAAGTGGATGTCCTGCAATGTGCTCGTCACTATGTATTCGTACACTCGTATATTTGGTACCTTGCGTGTCCGTGCGGAAACCGCTATTGTAGATCAAAGTTCAGGAGCTGTGATTATACGAAAAAAAATCCAGGTGAGTCTTGTTCTTTCCTAGTTGGTCCTCGAGTCTTTATTGTTCTGTTCCTTCTCCCGAATTCCTACCACCCTTTCTACATTCCATTTTCCCACCCCTTAACTAAACAATAATAATAACGCATAATGTGAGCACAAACAGGCATACGGACCACATTCGAAGTGCTTATGAGGTATTTATACTGGTCATTTGATAAATCGGAAAAATCGGAGTAAATTCCACACTACACCGACTACTAGTCGAAAGGTACTACACAATTGAAGTATACTGTATACCTTATCGATGAAGTTACCAGAATACCCTACAACCTCTTATTTTCAGGTAGCCGATATGGAACCAGATTCTTGTGATGAAAGAGGACAGATTAGTGTTCAACCACCGCATATCAGTTCGACTGAAAACTGTATGCGTGATACCAAGATGAAAGCTGCCGACCCCTGGTGCGAGCCGAGCTGCATCCATGCATACTATGACGAGGACGTCTTGGTCCCCGACATTAAGGAGAAGTGCGCTGGGAAGTCACAGGCGGGTGACAGCTTTCACCTATCCCGTGGTGAGTATTTAATTCAATGCTCAAATGATACATATTTATATGCTCACAGCACGGTTTGCCGTTTGGAACAATAACTGGTTGATATTTCAACTATGAAAATTGTACAGTTATATTTTTCCTTTAACTTGATGTAGTAATAAAAGGGTTTTGTCGAAGTGTTACGAAATAAATTTAATTGTTAATTTTAGACTATTAAATAAAAACATGTACCTTCTTCATCACTGATATATCTGCTATTTTAGCTTAATTGCTATTTTTTTATTTCCTTCCGCACAGTACCACCATTATCAAGTAATAAATGAAGTTTTGATGCATTTCAGAATACTCCTTAAAACCGTCATGCGGCGACACCTCACAAGTATTGGACCATGAAAGAAGTCCAGCTGTACAAGCCCAGTTACCTGCGAGTCAGGATAAAGGAAAACGACCTCATCATCGGAAGGGGATCCTTTCTGATAAACACTGCATCAAATTATTTAGCAGTAAAATAAATCATCTATTGACACAAACAAGATCTCACTCGTCAGAAAAGTCTTTTGTTTGTGAAGATTGTAAAAGAATATTTAGTCAAAAGTGTAACTTGTTGAGACACTTGAGAACACACTCTAGAGAAAATCTGTTTGCTTGTAATGAATGTAAGAAAGTATTTAGACGCAAGGATAAGTTGTTAAGGCATTTGATAGTGCACACAGGAGATAAGGCTTTTACTTGTGAAGAATGTAAGAAAGTTTTTAATCGCAAGTCTAACTTGTTGACTCATTTGAGAATACACACACAAGATACGCCTTCTGCTTGTGAACAATGTAAGAAAGTATTTAATCGCAAGGATAAGTTATTGAGACATATATGTGACCACAAAAGAGAAAAGCCGTTTACGTGTGAAGAATGTAAGAAAGTATTTAGTCGCATGGCTGAATTATTGCGTCATTCGAGAGTGCACACAGGAGAAAAACCGTTTGCTTGTGTAGAGTGTAAGAAAGTATTTAGTCAGAAGGGTAACATGTTGACTCATTTGAGAACACACATTAGAGAAAAGCCTTTTGCTTGTGAAAAATGTAAGAAAATATTTAGTCATAAGTGTAGTTTGTTGAGTCATATGAGGGTGCACACAGGCGAAAAGCCTTTTGCTTGTGAAAAATGTAAGAAAGCATTTAGCCACAAGAATTACTTATCTAGTCATTTGAGAACGCACACTAGAGAAAAGCCGATTTCTTGTGTAAAATGTGAGAAAATATTCAAATCACAGAGTGGCTTTATGAGTCATTTAAGTGTGCACACAAGAAATACGTCGTATTTTTGTGATGAATGCAAGAAAGAATTTCGTCACAGGCAAAACTTGTTGAGTCATTTGAAAACACATACAAGTGAAAAGCCCTTTGTTTGTGAAGAATGTAAGAAAGTATTTTATCGCAAGGATAAATATTTGATACATTTGCGAATACACACAGGAGAAAAGCCGTTTGCTTGTGAAGAATGTAAAAAAGTTTTTAGTCGCAAGGATGAGTTGTTGAGGCATTTGAGAATACACTCAGGAAAAAAGTCTTTCACTTGTGAAGTTTGTAAAAGAGTATTTAGTAAGAAGTGTCGCTTGATAAATCATTTGAGAACCCACACTGTAAAAAAAGCCGTTTGTTTGTGATGAATGTAATAAAGTATTTAGTCGCAAGAATAACTTTTTGAGGCATTTGAGATCACACACTGGAGACAGCCGTTTGCATGTTAAGAATGTATGAAAGTGTTTAGACATCAAAAACCGTCTGCTTGTGGAGCGCTTAGTTGCAAGAGTGTCCTGTTGAGGTACTTGAAAACACATACGCAATGTTAGAAAACAGTCATGATAAGTTCTTTAGTGAGAAATATAAATAGATGTATCCATGTGAAGTACGTTACCTTTCATCTATGTCCATTGCCCTTATATCTGTATTATGTACAATAAATAAATAATATCATTCGAAACAAGGTATGTTTTATAGACACGTTTAACGGCATATTCGATCTCATTTTTGACATGTTTTAACATGCGTTTGAAATAATTTTTAACCCTGGATAACTACACCTTCGTAATTTTGACGATGCGTCAGACAAAATTCTCAGAACTCGACCCCACCACGACCCCGGCCACGCCTTCCCGCACGTTACCTTCATCCTGTTGGCTCTAGATCTCAATACCGGTTTGGCAGCCGTGTAGTATATATGCTTGTAGCCAAACTGGAGTGTGCGTCGTCACCACGACGAAGGTTTAGTGTTTGCGTTTAATTTTGATTTTAATGCTTTTTGTAGTTGTTTGTTAGTTTTGTAATATGTTATGTACAGTATATAGTGTTAGTTTTTAATTTATTTTATAAAAATAATGGCTACCGATGAAGAACGTGAAAACGAAAGAATAAGACAGTTATTAGACGAGGAACTTTCAGATTTGAACGATTCATAAAATAACTATACTTTGTTTTCGGAGAGCGATGACAATGAAGGTGACAATATTGAAAAAGATTATATTGAAGATACAGATGACACAGATGCGGATTATGAGGAAGAAAAAGGTTAAAATAATGCTTCTCTGAACTCTAGAAAAAGAAAAAGGACTGAAAGTATAGAGTTCTACCTGATGTCGTTCTAGTGGCTATGAAATTGTCCTAATATTTTTTATATGCATTATACAGTGTAGTTTTAGGAAACGTATTTGTAAATAAACTAAAACGCTTTCATGAATTGTTTTATTTTTTCCCCGCTAGATCTTGCAAGTACAAATTACAATTTTGTTGTTGTATAACTAATATTAAAACCCACATATCTAATAAGTTATACAATTTAAAACATTAACACTATGCATTTCTTTATTAAATTTTAAAAATTTATAATTACAAATTGTAAAAAAAAAAAAGAATATACCGGCGTCGTCAAATTTACGAAGGTTTAGTAATCACGTGACAATGAAATAGGTTTAGTAATGCATGGTTAATGATGTGTTTGAAGGATGTTACACAATAGATCTTACGTCGCTTTTGATGGTATGTTTGTTGAAGTTGAGGTATAATTTACTTCCATATTTACACACAATTTTCGTAAATCTTTCACCTCAAGGGCGCTTTACACATACGCTGTTTATAGTGTTACGATTGTTACTGTTACGATGGACTGCATCAAATGCAGCACTCATTTCTAAAAAAGCAAGCAGGACCAGATGCCCCGAGTCAGTAAGTGTGATGTCAGACAGGACTTGCTTCTGTAGATTGATGACGTTTGTCTGCAGATTGCATTTGGGGAAATAAACTATTGGCATTGTAATTGAGACTTTTTTGATTTTTAAGTCTGATATATATGAATATTTTACATGTTGATAATGTATAAAAGTTATACGCCAAAGTGCTAAAAATGAGAAAAAAACATTGGTTATCACGAACGACAGCATGAAGACGCAAGACACGCTCGATGCGGCCGGCATCATTTCCTCCACTACGGCATCAGACACCCGGCGTTCCGCGCGCACTCTTCTCCTACAATACACGGTGTTCCAAACAAAATCTGTATGTATAAAATCAAGTATATAATTTTTTTATAATAGTTTCACAAAAAATACATTGATAGAAAAATAAGTATCAAATTAAAAAAACACAATAAAGCTAATATAAATATAAATTACTTTTGTAAGAATAGTTTTACAAACACACACAATGTACATGTTGATAAAATAATATGTTATAATTTAAAAAGTAACATAAGTAATAACAATATAGGTTCTTTCGTAATAATAGACATTTTTTTAAATACCCAATACACTTGTAATAAAAATATATTAATTTAAAAAGAAAAAAAGCAACAATTTGAAGAAACCGAATATAAACAATGGGTAAATTAATAATCAAAGATGGCGACCGGAAATTGTCGAAATAAAACGTAATCTAAGTAAATAGGTAAGCAAGTAAATCTGTTAACTATTTAAGCTATTGCTGATATAGTTAAAACTATTTTTGATGTAATTATATCACATTTTACGAAATGTTCTCACTTTTTTGGGCCAGCCTGTATATGCAGTTGAAGAATCGGTCGCTCTCCACATGTTTACGTCGTATCAAGCGGGTATTTGATTTCATGTACACACGGAATAGGTAATTATCTCTATAGGTAGCCAAACGTTCATCCACAGTAACGTTGATATTTTGAGAATAATTTTGTTTACACACATGCACAAATTGATTAAAAATGGTTTTGATATCTTTCCCATCTAGTTTATTTGCCGTCAAAATGAAGTTGGCTAAATATTGTTACGAACCTATCCCGTGACAGAGCTGGTCTGAAAAATACCATTTGTCCATAATTCATTTAAACTTAATCTTTGCTTTCGATTTTTGCCAGACGCGAGCATTATACCGATGAACGTAAATAATTCTTCTACTGATATCGGCTCGATTCAATCGACGGATACACGACCTAACTGACGGTTTGTTTCATCGCAAATTTCACACACCGTGTTATTTCTTAGAAGAACAGAACATTTCCCTAATGGTATTAACACAAGTACTATCATTCAACTTTTCCGGAATGTGTTCTTAAGTCATTCATCAATACACTCTTGTGACTAACTACTTAAATACATTCTTCACACGCAAAAGGCTTATCACATGTGTGCCTTCTCAAGTGACTAAATACTTTATTACATTGTTCACACGCAAAGGTCTTTGCTGATGAGTGAGATCTCATTTGGGTTAGCGGATTATTTATGTAACTGCTTAACAATTCGGTGAAGCGTTAATTAGAAAGCACTATTCTGGCTCGCAGCTAGCTGGGCTTGTACGACTGGACTTCTTGCAATGTTCAATACTTCTTAGGAGTCCCTGCAGGACGGTTGTGTCGGGTTATCTGAAATGCATTAAATCTTCATTCACTACAAACGGTGGTACTGTTAATGTCAGACTATTATTATTCCCTAACAGTAAGAACTGTGCCGAAAGAATATATAATACATGTATCATTCGAGCAGTAGAAAAATTAACCACGGGTCAGGTGAGAGCCTTCCAGCGCACTCCTCTTTAATGTCGGGGATCCAGATGTCCGGGGCATAGTCGGGGGGTGCGGGGGTACCGCTCGGCCCGGACCAGGGGTCGGCAGCTTCCGTCTTGATATCAAGAATACAGTATTCAGTCGAACTGATATTTGGTGGCGGAACTCTGATCCATCCTCCTTCATCACAAGACTCTGGCTCTTGCTTTACTTCCATATCAGCTACCTATAAGAAAGACAGTGGATTATTTTGGTAACTCCAGCGATGAGGTGTACAAGAATTTACTTCATTTGGTAGCAAATTCCAATTGGTAATCGTTATATGAGTAAATTTCATTTGTAATTTATATACATTTTTCACATTGAGTTAGTATGACCAGTAAAATAGAAGCAACACCTCGAATGTGGTTCATCTGCCTGTCTATGTTCATATTGTGCGATATTCATATATTATTTGTTTGAATCAGGAACTGGCCATTTTTAATCAATGACTGAATAACTTCAAACTCCAGATCCCTAGTAGGTACCAGACGACAGAGTTCAAATTTCGTATAAAAATTCCATTCCATTACAGACACTGCAGGAACGATGGGACTGACCTATTCTCGAATATCTCGGTCAACAAAATAAATCAAAAGATGTATTCATGTATTCATCATTCATTGATGAAAACATACAGATGAATACATTTCATTTCAATTTTATCTGTATTTGCTTATTGTAGGAATGTTATTTAATATATAAAAGTGAAAAATTTAATTTTAACCTAGAGATTAAAAACACGTTCGTTTTTAATATCTCTAGATTAACGATTATTTTGTAGAAACCCTGCTCGCTTCTCACAGACCTGATATTTTGTCATAGAACTCACCGGAACGGCGTTCCTGTACCTTTTAAGTTTAAAAGTAAGTTTTGAAAATTTTATGTTTGATCCACGTAGACTTAAGTCGCCTGTCTAATTGGACAAAACTTTGTAACTATATATTTTTTTTTTTACATAAAAGATTTTCAAGACGTGAGTTATGGCACCTTCTTTCTTTAAAAAAACAGGTATTTTGCTGGTTGTCTTGCTTTTCTCGTTCTCGTAAACCATTACTTCGACTTGTTGACATTCATAATAAGGTCGCTTTTCTTGCATACATCGTACATTCTACTCATTAGACAGTAATTCTTAAAATGAAAACCGTACTTACTGATTTTCGTCAGCCATCGATAATAATTAATAATCTGTGGCTCAGTTAACGATAGTACATATAGGTACTATTTCAGTAACACCGCTACAGTTCGCGACCGTCGTGTAGTCCAGCATTACAGATCGTGGCCTGGCGAGGACGCAAACCGTCCAAGAAGTTACCTGCAATTCATACAATTATTAACCCCACGCATTTTGGCGTTTCCGAAGTATGTCGGTAATGCAGATCTCCGCTCTCCACAGCCGGCCGATAAGGGACGCCGTATCGTGTCGCTGCGAGGCTCGCTCCAGACTCCAGACTCCTCCATCAGTCGGCCTGGTATTTCTGTTGATCCCCAGAGTGCAGGGAACCGCGCACGGATTCTTCGGTCGGATCTCCGACGCGACATTTATCTATGGCTAGTGCTGAGTGACAGTTGTGTATCTTTCTGCGTACGAACAATTTTGTGTTTTCATTTATCTGACTTGAATGACGACAAATATAATTTATAAATATATGTAGATATGGAAGAACGCAGAACAGAGGTAGGTAACAGTTATTTTATAATTTGATTCCGCTGTCCAATGATTTCTTGAAAGAGGCCGCGACCCGCTGTGGTGGAAGGAGAGGAACAGATCGATGTCTGAAAATGTGGACTATTTGTGAATGATGGATATTCAATTGTCCCCAATCCACTTATAGATGTGAATATAGAAGACGGTTGCTCCATTGTAGCAAATACCGTATCTAATAATGTTTTCTAAAAACCATTCCATGTAATTGCGCAAGTACTAAGAGTGATATGTGTTGTGGTAAATGTCAAAAAAGTATAAATCTAAAATGAAGGCGTCATGGTAAGGCCAAACCCTCTTGCAAGTATGATATCACACTTATCCTGTAGCCAGCAGGGGTGTACTAGTAACTGTACAACTGTACCTTACTAAAAATTCTGGGAAATTAATTCCATTCTTCATTCCAAACATTCCATATCTTCTGACAAGACCCTATATAATTATAGCTGTTGATTCTGCACGGCTGTAGTTTTTCCCCGGTCCCCACATGGAGTCTGATGAATAACATTTAAGTGATATCGGCCCTGGTATTATGACTTTGGAGTTTTAAGTTATTCAGTCTGATGACAACCACCCAGTTCCTGAATCATTCAAATAATTATATGTATATCGTATAATAAAGGCCTCAACCTAAAAAAATCTGTAAATGCCAGAACGAAATTTACTACTACTATGACTACCTACTAATGGAATGTTACCAAAATACCTCACAACCTCTCTCACTTCCAGGTCGCCGATATGGAGTACAAGCAAGAACCAGATTCTTGTGATGATGAAGGATGGATCAGTGTTCCACCACCTAATATCAGTTCGACTGAAAACTGTATTCCTAATATCAAGACGGAAGCTGCCGACCCCTGTTCCAGGCCGAGCAGCAGCACTGCGCCTCCCGACTATGCCGTGGACATCTGGGTCTCCGATATCAAGGAAGAGTGCGCTGAAAGTTCCCAGGCAGCTCCGTTTGACGGCTCTCATCTGGCCTGCGGTGGGTTGTAAATTCACTGCTCGAATGATACACGTATATGCTCACGGCACGGTATTGTGTCTAATGGTTATGACGCTGGCTTAGTGATGAAGCGGTCGGAGACCAGCAAATTACTTTAACATAGTTTGAAAATATTAAGAATATTGATGTAACGTGTACTCTGTGTACGCATCTATAAAAAAAAAATGAATTTTCAAATTTGGTCTATAGATGACGATGGTGTAGCGGGACTTGAAGCGAGTCCTCACATTAACTTTCAAAAAATTGATAAATGTGGAGATAGAGGGGTGAGATTAGTGAACGTTATATAAATGATCACTTAAGCCAGCCGATGACAGGTCCTATGCCTTGTAATTACCCCATACTTCCATATATTTTCCATTAAATATAATAAAAAAAAAGTTTTGTGTCTACGATATAACTGATATTTGTTTAATAACAGTGCCTTTGTAGGTAAAAATCCAGTAATTGTGTGTTCTTGGACATATTCAAATATTGAAAATAAATCTGCTAAATAATGAAAAATTATAATTTTTATTCAACATTGTGTAATAATAAATGGTCAAATGTGACGTATTAAATTTAATTGTCAAATGAATAATCAAAATAAATCACAAGGGACGAACAATTCATGCACCTCCTTTAACTCTGAAATCTGACGAGCTTAATTGTTAATTTTTTATTTGCTTCCTGACATTTAATGCATTACAGATAACCCTGTGCAGCCGTCATGCAGAGACACCTCAGAAGTGTCGGGCCATGCAAGAAGTCCAGTTGCACATGCCCGGTTATCCGCGAGTCAGGATAATAGAAAACCACGTCACCGTCGCGAGAAGAACCCTTCTGATAAAAACTGCACCAAATCATTAAGCAATAAAATAAATAATCGACTAACCCAAATTAGACGTTACTCATCAGAAAAGCCTTTCATTTGTAAAGAGTGTAATCGTGTATTTAGTCAGAAGAGTCGCTTATTAAGTCACTTAATAACGCACACAGGCGAAAAGCCCTTTGGGTGTGAAGAATGTAAGAAAGTGTTCGGTCGCAAGAATGATTTATTGCGTCATTTGAAAGTGCACACAGGCGAAAAACCGTTTGCGTGTGAAGAGTGCAAGAAAGTATTTACTCAAAAAAGTAGTTTATTGAGTCATCGGAGAATGCATACGGGCGAAAACCCGTTTGCTTGTGAAGCATGTGAGAAAGTATTCAGTCGCAAGGATAACTTGTTGAGCCATTTGAGAGTGCACACTGGAGAAAAACCCTTTGCGTGTGAAGAATGTAAGAAAGTGTTTAGACATAAAGAAACCTTGTTGAGCCACTCGAGAACGCACACGGGAGAGAAACCATTTGCTTGTGAAGAATGCAAGAAAGCGTTTATTCGCAAGAGTGTCCTGTTGACGCACTTGAAAACACACACAATACAAAGTTTGCTAATGAAGAATGCGAGTAAACACTCGTAAGAAGAAATTTGAGTAGAGCACATTTCTGACGTTTTCTTGTTCATGTGAAATACGTTAAGGTGTGTTAATTGTCACTTTGTCTTATATACCTGTATCATATATCTGTATAATTTACAATAAATAAAGTTGTTCGAAACGACGCGTGTTTATAGACATCTTTGTTTGATGTCGTGTTTAAGAATTTGTTTAAAGATGCTTTTCCCACCATTTTTGACGATATTTTTGAAGGATGCTAGAATCTAGTTATTGCTTCGCTAAGAAAGGTTGTGGGTTCTTTTCGTAACTTTAACAATAAGGTCTACTGCAATTGTGTAGCAAAATTCGACTAGTAATATGTAAGCGTGGATTTCATTGTGTAAATTATATAAATTTTTCAGATTGAGCGAATTACCAGTACAAATACAAGCAACACCTCGAATGTGGTCTGTCTGCCTGTGATCACATTATGCGATATTCATATACTTATTTCATTTATTTATATGAATCAAGAACTGAGCATTTGCGTTTAAAGACCGAATATCTTCAAACTCCAAAATCGTAATACTAGGCTGTAGATGTCACTATCACTACATGTGACCAGAATACTGACAGCTTGGGAAACATTTAGATTAGACTCCTACAATAATCATTTTTCGTTTCGAATCTCATCCAATAACGTAAAAACTGTACGACTAATGGGACTAACCTGTTCTCAAATACCTCGGTCAAATATGTAACAAAAAGTTAGCATTATTTATTATGATTGAACGCTGTAGAAAATAGACGAACGCAAAAATGCCGCTAACATAACATAATTACTCAGTCATTCTCCTCTAAGGTTTTTTTCGATCCTGCAGCCTGGCCTATGCGAACCGTGATGATGTCCTGTCTTCAAGCATCTAGGTCAAATACAAAAGTAGGTATGTGTGCAAATACTAATGAAGGTATATATTTCTGTACACATGACATTGTAATATATCCATTGCTGGGAATTATGGTAATTATGGCTAGACTATAAAAAAGCCACCGCCGCATGAAACATGAAAGTTTTTAAAATAAAATAACTTGATATTGATCGCTGAATATCAGTGTTTAAATAATGTACAAATTGTTAGGTGGTTAAATATTAAAAGGGTGCAATTTGAAAATAGTAATAGAGTTCGACCAGTAATTCAAACAAATTAATTGCCTGATAATTAAAATACACGAGTCCAGCAAGTTAGTACTATTTTCAAAGCACAAGCGTTTAGCTTAGTTTGAATATAATAATAATATGATGCTACTGTATTTCCATTTGAAATATATATATATACATATATATATATATATATATATACATATATATTTATTATATATATATATTGACATACATATTTTTGTACTAACAGAGGTGGATACATAAGACATTCTCATAGTCTATTGTGTGGGATGGAGTAGACTTCACCTCTGATATATACAGCGTTGTCCTGGCTACTTTGCTAGACTGAAGTCTGTGTTAAAGTAGCCAGTTTTTTTTTTCGTGCTGTTGTGGTGTAATTTATCGACAGGAATAAAAATAGAATTACAAATATGTATAAAAAAGTAAAAATAAAATAAAAATATATGTAGTGGGAGTGTTGTAGGACTAGTGAATTATTAGTGAAGGTATTGTATAAATTATATTAGAATGTTGAATATCCATGCTTCTGAGTCATCTCTACCTGATTTAATCATATATTGGGTCCATATTTGTATAATCTTATTGGAATTGTACGATTTCCAGTTGGTACTGAGAGTATTGTATAGTTTCGGAGCTAAGAACATGTAGAATCTTTGATAAAATGTTGTTGGTCTCGGAACTGGCGTGTAAATGTCGGAACTGGTGTGTTTGTCTTGTATTGAGTCCATGATTTATTGCTTGAGGAGAGTTGTTAGTACGGAAATATTGAACGAGTCTCAACATAAAGATTTGTCTTATATCTAGGACATTGTACACTTTAAATATAAGATCTGATGGATATCTGAAGGGACGACCAATTATTACCTAGAGAATTGTTTTTTGTGCTTTTTTAGCCGACTCCAATATTGTTTTTGCTGCTCCTCCCCAAACTAAAATAGCATAATTAATTAAGAAGTAGCACAGTGCAAAGTACGCCGATCTTAAGAGTTTGTAATCAACTATACATCGTATTCCTTTAAAAAAGTTAATTAGTTTTCTTACGCGTTTAGCTAGGTCCGATATGTGTTCTTTCCAGTTAAGTCATCGATCAGTACTCCCAGATTTCGAATAATTTTGACTCGTGTCGATTTTTCACATTGGCATGAGGAAGCCGTGTTCTTGTTTGCTTTGCAGTCATGTACGATGAGTGTAGGACTTTGATGTGGTGTTGTTCTTTCCTTAATACAGAAACACACATATTTAAATTTTTTTGTGTTAAGTGATATGAGGTTGGTGTCTAACCATTTTTTCGCCTTGTTCAGACCAACCATTCATATATATATATATATATATATATATATATATATATATATATATTTATATATATATATATATATATATATATATATATATATATCGCGAGTGGTCGTAGAAATCGCATTTGGAAGTATTTTCTCCCACAACAGGACACTAGTAAATCTTGCAAAGAAAAAGGACTTAAAACTAAGTCACTTTATTCAGAACCTGTGTGCAGTTTGTCTCTGTATAACAAGTTACTAAAATTCATAATGTACTATTAAAGGTGTTGATAATTGTCATGTATCCATTAATGTGCTTGAGATAATGTTCTCTTAGTGTACGGGATTGCGTCGATAGAGTAACAATCGTACCATATAACAATAGTATTTATTTCTTGATGCTTCTATACAATTCTATGTTATCCGTACAACGGTTTGGAGACGAAAAAGTGCGCCCGACGGCGGCGCGATCCTTTATAACTTTCACGTGCGTCATCCTCGCCAACACTGCGTGCGTCACGCTTTTATTCCACAGATACATCACAATAATGTTTATGAAACAAGTAGCACATTATGCTAATGTCATTTGAAAATTTCGTATTACACTTTTATGTTAGGTAGGTGTGAAAATATGGATGTAAATATTACCTTAACTTCAACAAACACACAGTGCTAAAATAAAAACGTGCGTTAAAGTGCTGTAAACTCAGTGAACACGTAGACTTTTACGATTTTTAAGTTGGATAAATACATATCGTTAAAATAATAATTGTGCTTGAGTATATACGTGAATATTTATATCAATTATTGAGTACAAGTACTAAAAATAAGAAAAAGCATCAGTAGACACATCTAACTTGGACAGCGCTTGACCACTAAGTGACGATCGGTATCCGGCATCCCGCGCCCCGCACACTGCGCCGTCGCCACCTTGACGTACACACACCTATTAACAAATTAAAGTCGGGTTCTTCGACAAAATATTTTTTATTGTTGCGTATGGAAAATATTTATATATTGTAATTATTTTCTCTAATACATAAATATATTACGGAAGAATACCTAAAATATAAACTCTATATTCACATAATTAGAGGCAATGTTAATTCAGTTTACATCATCGGAGAGGAAAGATTAAGGGCGTCGTCAAGCATATTGTTTAACAACATTCAAACATATCGTCAACAATGATATCACACGTATCGTTAAACATGGTATCAAATACGCAGTCTAATATGTCTATAAACATACATTTCGAATGACTATATTTATTGTAAATAACACAGACATAAGGGCAATGGACATAGATGCATTTCACATTAACGAAAAAACTACTCTACTCAAGTTTCTTACCAAAGAACCTCTTATGAATATTTCTCCCATTCTTCAAAAGCAACATTTATATTATGTGTATTTTCAAGTGCCTTAATAGGTCACTCTTGCGACTAAACGCTTTCTTGCATTCTTCACAAGCAAACGGCTTTTCTCCTGTGTGCGTTCTAGAGTGACTCAATAAGGTTTTTTTATGTCTAAATACTTTATTACATTCATTACAAGCAAACGGCTTTTCTCCTGTGTGCCTCCTCAAATGACTTAACAAGCTACCGTTCTGATTGAACGCTTTCTTACATTCTTCACAAGCAAACGGCTTTTCTCCAGTGTGTGTTCTCAAGTGTCTTGACAAGTTACACTTCTGACTAAATACTTTTTTACAATCTTCACAAACAAAAGACTTTTCTGACGAGTTAGATCTCGTTTGTGTCAGTAGATGATTAAGTTTACTGCTAAATAATTTGGTGCAGTGTTTAACAGAAAGGATTCCCTCCCGACGGTGAGGTCGTTTTCCTTTATCCTGACTCGCAGGTAACTGGGCTTGTACAGCTGGACTTCTTGCATGGTCCAATACTCGCGAGGTGTCGCTGCATGACGGTTGCACGGGGTAATCTGAAATGCATCAAAACTTCATTTATTACTTGATAATGGTGGTACTGTGCGGAAGGAAATAAAAAAATAGAAATTAAGCTCGTCTGAGATTTCAGTGATAAAGGAGGTACCTACAATAAATTTTTAATTTTAGAATTTTTAGAAGTTTTATTTAGATCCGATTATTGTACCGAGCATGTATTTTTCGAGCAATGAATTAACTACTCACCACAGGTCAGGTGAGAGCTGTCACCCGAAGCCGCCTGTGACCTCTCAGCGCACTCTTCCTTGATGTCTGGGACCCACTCGTCCACGGCATAGTCGGGAGGCGTGGGGCTGCGGCTCGGCCTGGACCAGGGGTCGGCAGCTTCCGTCTTGATATCAGGAATATAGCTTTCAGTTGAACCGATAGTCGGTGGTGGAACACTGATCCATACGCCTTCATCACAAGAATCTAGTTCTTGCTTCACTTCCATATCGGCGACCTGGAAGTAAGAAAGGTTTTGGGTTATTTGTTAACTCCGGCGATAAGCTCTACACCAATTTACTTCAATTGTGTAGCAAAATTCGGATGGTAGTCGTTGAAGTAATAAGCTTTTGTGGAATGTATAGTATTTTTTCTGATTTAGCAAATGACCGGTACAAATACAAGAAACACCTCTGTCAACAACATAATACGTGAGATACTGTTTGAAAATTGCATAAAATGAACAGACTCTTAACGTAACACAGATTCAGTAGGGAAATATTTAGTGCTCGATGTTATGCGGGTTTAAGAAACAAATGGGATGCCAGCAAACAAGGAAATTGTCACGCATCATGGGTATGACATTGCACACAAAGCACTGTCGGAATTAAATACTCCAATCGTGAACTACACCGTCCTGCCGCCTGGCCTGCACGGACCGTGATGCTGACCTGTCCTCGAGCATCTTGGTCAAATACAAAGTGCTGTGTGCAAATACTATTATTAGTAAGATTTATGTTCACATGATATTGTAATTCTGCATTGCGGGGAACGTCAGTTTGAAAATTTCAGATAGGGAGATAATCACTTTGAAGTTTATGTTGTGCGATGTGACACAAGTCAAGTCAAAAAAGTTGGTGCGGAATTACTCTTGTCAGTATTCATTTCATATAACGGATGTCAGAATTCATTTCGAAAGCACAAAATTATGAAAAAAGTTACTACTTCAAATGATCTGTAATAATAATAATAATAACCTGAACTTTTGTCGGAATTGCAACAGAAATAACCTCAAAACAGAACTCGCTGTGATGAGATACACTTTGTGTTGTATTCTGCTTTTCACGTTGATCTTGACTCAAATTTTGAACTCTTCGTCTTACATTTCGCCTTTTACGATGATCTTGAGACAAATTTTGAACTCTTCGTCTTAAATTCTGCCTTTCACGTTGATCTTGAGTCAAATTTTGAACTCTTCGTCTTACATTCCGCCTTTCACGTTGATCTTGAGTCATATTTTTAACACTTTGTCTTGCATTCTGCCTTTCATGTTGCTCTCGAGTCAAATTTTGAACTCTTCGTCTCTCATTCCGCCTTTCTCTTTGATCTTGAGTCATATTTTGAACTCTTTGACTTGCATTCCGCCATTCACGTTGCTCTATAGTCATATTTTGAATTCTTCGACTTGCATTCCTCCTTTCACGTTGCGATATCTTCTCTAATGTGGTTTGGGTTATATTGATATTTGAGGCTTCCATTGGAATCCTGAAAAAATAATATATTTAATGTTTTATTTCATACAGAATAACATTTTTTGGTTATGTTAAATATTCACGTACAGTTTTGACATAACCAAAAATTGTTCACTTTAGACTGTTATGTATGTACAAGATAGCATTGCAGTCTAATACTAAAGTGAAGAAATCTAGAGACATTAAAAATACGTTTGATTAACTTACGTCAAAACACAGTAACAAATTATCAATAGCATAGATACATAGATAAGAAAAGGAAGCCAATATACTTGCCAGTAATAAAAATTCATCCGTTTCATTAATTAACAACAGATCAAAACATTTCAATTTAACGCTTACTGTAAAAATGCTATATAATATTGTTGAGGGGGTGGGGGTAACGACGATTAATTAATTTAATTATTATTATGCTCTTTATCGCTCGCTGAAGTGGTACCCTGCACTATTATAAAATACTTATTACTATGGTTATAAGAATTTGGACAGGTGGAAATAGAGAAACATGGAAAACACATTAATCAGGTATTTATTAGCTATAACGTATGAATAGACAGATGTACATTCTTAACTCTAACTTAGGCTAATTTAATCTACCTTAATAAATCCCCGACGGTGCGTCGAGGTCTCCTCCAGAGATTCCGTTATAAACCGGGTGATGCGGGAGGGTAATTTACACGTCTTTCTATATACAAATTCACTCATTTATTACAACACAAGGAAATATGAAAAAAAAGGAAAATTCTTATTATATCTAACCTTAATTAAACGCGGGCGCACTAGTTTTTTAATTGTTTTTCCCAATCACTTTTGTCTATCTTCACATTTGTGGCCAATTGTATGGCCACCTGTGGCCCGCCGCGGGCGCGTGTGACAAGCAGTATCTAGAGCCCGGCCCTGGTCCAGTTCATGGACGCGGGCTCCGCAGCTTCGTGGGTGGCCTCCGGTCCTCCATTGTGCGGCGAGGCAGGGAAGGGAAAGGAAAGGGGAGAAGGCACAGTGCATTATTTTCGTTCAAGAATAAATATGTGTTTACACAAATAAATGTATGTCCCAAATATTATTTTTATTCGACATTATGTATAATATAATAATAAATGATTATCAAATGTGACATAATAAATTGAATAGCCAATTGTAGATTACTTTATTCAAAATAAAATCATAAGTAATGAAAAATTTTACCTATCTCCTTTATCTCTAAATTTAAAGCTTCAAAAGCTTAATTGGTAATTTTTTATTTGCATTTAAGCATTTGACACCTTTCAGATAACCCCGTAAAACCGTTATGCAGGGACACCTCAGAAGTATTAGGCCATGCTAGAAGTCCAGTTGCACAAGGCCCTGCCCACCGGACGGCGCAGTCCGGCCTTCCTCGAACGTTTCCGCTTTAACGTTACGCGTGGGATGGTGCAATACCGAGAAATGACAGAACGAGGAACATCTGGACGATGCGCATGAGCCGCCACAGTCGCAAGCGGACCCTTTCTGATAAATAGGTACTGCACCGAATCATTAAACAGTAAAATAAATAATCGAGTGACCCAAACGAAATCTCACTCATTAGAAAAGTCCTTCACTTGTAAAGAATATTAGAATGTATATAGTCAGAAGATTTACTTATTAAGTCATTTAAGAATGCCCACAGGCGAAAGGCCCTTCGCGTGTTAAGAATGTAAGAAAGTATTTAGTCTATGCCTAATTTAACTAAAGGAGTTTAAGCTGTTTGTTTGTGAAGTATGTAAAAAAGTATTTGGTCACAAGGATAAATTGTTGAGTCATTTGAGATTGCACACAGGAAAAAGTCCGTTTGCTTGTGAAGAATGTAGGTAAGTAAGTAAGTAAGTATTTAGTCAGAAGTGTCGCTTGTTGAATAATTTAAGAACACACACAGGAGAAGTGCCGTTTGCGTGTAAAGAAAGTAAAAAAAGTATTTGGTCAGAAAAGTAGCATTTGAGAACACACATTGGAGAAAGGCCGTTTGCTTATGAAGAATATAAAAAACTATTTAGTTACAAGGGATAATTATTGAGTCTCTTAAAAACTCACATACAATCTTGTAAAATGAACTAAAGTTTATCATATATAGTATTTTATTTTTCTTTCCTCCTTCATTACTAATGATATAGAGTGACTAAAATCAGATGAGAATCGACTCGTAATGCGCCACCGCAATTTAAATTTCCTATTTAAGTATTTCAATAATTACCTATATCTTAATATCTTTAAGTAGGTACCAATCTATTAGTTTTACAAAAAAGAAATATCCTATGAAATTTTCGTACTCAATCAGCGATATTGACTTTATACCAGTTAGAGAGATCGATGTTCTGGGTATAATATTTGATAGTAAAGTATCATTAATTTCCCACATTGATTCGATAACTAATAAAGTTTTCCAAATGTTGGGATTTGCTCTACGGACGGCAAAAAACTTTTTAGACCTGCTCACTTATAAAGTCCTCTACACTTGTCTAGTCAGACCTCAGCTAGAATATAATTCGGTCATATGGTCGCCTCACTGTACTGTTCACTCGACAGTGGTGAATTCAGATAAAGTGTTAAAGATTAATTAATTATTTTATAAATTAAATATACGCTCTGAGAATAGCACTTATGATTATATCCTTAGCCGCCTGAAAATGTTAAAATTATCAGTAAGACATTTGGTGACCGACCTTATATTTCTACATAGGATCATTAATAGTATGATAGACTGCTCCAAAATTGTTGGTTTGCTTGTCTTTCACGCACCATTAAAGTCACCGAGACACAATTCTTTGTTCTATTACAGACATTTTTACTGTAGTTTAACTGTTTACAAGACTAAATTGTTAATATTTTTTGCGTTTCAACTCAATTGTGACGGTTGAATAGCTTTACTGATTGTTTAATCTCAAGTGAGCCAGCAACTGATATTTAATATGTTATACTTGTCAACTAGTTGTGTGTAATTTGCAAACTATGACACTTCTTCCAACTTTCTACGATACTTAATGTATTTTTGTTTTGCTGTATTCATTTTCTGTTATTTTAATTTGTTTTACATCGCGTGTTTATTTATAATTTTAATTATGAAAATCATGCGTTATGTTTATCTTTGTATATGTGATTCTCTATTATGTAAAAAAACGTTTAAATAAGTTCTAGGATTTATTCAACCGCAACCTATCAAATTGCAGCAGACCTACCTAGTGGAGTGAACAAAATATAATTCAACTACATTATACATTCAAGTGACATCCTATAAAATATAAATTATTGATAATTTATGTGATCCGTGTTTTGTATGAAGCTTCATAATCCTGCCGCTAGGCGGGCACCGTTTAGGACGTGACAGATGAGAAGCGCGCGCTGCGGAGAGCGAAGGAGTATTGTGCTCGTGCGCCTTGTCAGCCGGACTGCTCCTCGAGACTAGTGCGACAGCTTGGCCCCGCAGTGTTTAGGAGGTAAGAATCTGTCTGTAATACTGTCTGCTACGATGGTTTGGCGTTACAAATGGACAGATTACTGTTTGACAAATGCTCTCTCAGTAAAATTGCGTTTACAGCCTCGCGATCGACGATACATAGTTACACTGAAGATCAATCGTGCCCTGGTTCCAGGTCTCATGGAACAGTGTTACTGTATACGTCAGAAAAGTAAAAATCTACCTACTGCCAAAAGTGACGGTGGGGGTCTTGATTTACATCACTTTGCATGTTACAGATTTGTCCACCATTTGCACTCGCAGCCAATTTTATACATTTGTAATTCTACTCCTTTTCGTGCCCTATCTCGAATACATACATTGCATAATGTGGACGCGAAAAACGTGGACCTTGTTCGAGATGTTGCTTGTAAATGTTTTTTTTGCTACAGAGCTTCAAGCAAAACGCTGTCGTCTTTGTCTCGGTCATTGCTCTAGAGTCGCGTGTTACTAAATACGACGCGAGGGTCACAATACTAACATATTATAACCTCTCTTAAATACAGGCTGCCGAAATGGAAGTGAAACAAGAACCAGATTTTACTGACGAAGGAGTTTGGATCAGCGTTCCACCACCAGATGTTGATTCGACCAGACATCGTATTCCTGCTTTCAAAATGGAAATTCCTGACCCCCACAATGGACCGAGCAGCATACACATGCCACTCGACTATGCCGTGAATGTTTGGGCCTCCGATATGGAAGTGAAGCGAGAACCAGATTCTCCGGAAGCCGGTGTTTACGCCGCTGCTCCACCAGATGTTGGTTCAACTGAGCACTACGCTCCTCGTATCAAAGCGGAAGCTGCCGACCCTTGGTCCGGGCCGATCGGCACCCCCGCGCCCCCCGACTATGTCGTGGACATCTGGGTCCCCGACATCAAGGAGGAGTGCGCTGGATGGTCACAGGCAACTCCGATTGACGGCTCCCACGTGACTTGTGGTGAGTAATTAATTCACAGTTCGAACAATGCACATAAATCAAAAATCAAAACTTGTATGAAATCCATTGTTAAATATTAATAGCGATTGGCTACCTCGCGTAAAATTGATATAAAAGGTTTTTATATATATATTTCTAAATTTCAATATGGAATCATAGGTTGGAATACTACATATATAAACATACGTAACGTTGGATATAATAATCAATTTTGAAAATCGCTTTGAACGATTTATCTTCAACCGGTTTCGATACTACTGTATCTTCGCCAGGGTGGATGCACACCAACTGATCCATTATATATTTTATACCTGCATATGTATTTAATTTGATTTAATAAATCAGTTTTTTGTTATTTTTATATCTTTCGGCTTTGTGGCCGTTTATAGAGAAAAAATTTAATAAAACGACAGTGACATCCTATATTAATACAATTTTTTTTTAATATTTAATAATAAGTGAGTTAACATTGCAGAAACTGGCGGACGGAGATCTGCAAATGGGTCAAGCGGTGACATTTCGGAAGTGTTGACAACTGCCAAAAGTCCAGTTGTTCCAGCCCACTTACCCACACGTCAGAATAATGTAAAACGACGTCACCTTCGCGAGGAGATTCTTTCTGACAGAGACTTCACAAAGGCATGTAGTCAAAGGAATAATTTATCGACGCCCATGGATTGTCACACGCCATCTTGTGAACATTATCAAAAAATATTCGATGCAAAAAGCGTGCACTTAAGAACTGTTCCAAGAGAAAAACCCTTTGCTTGTGAACAATGTGAGAAATCAGTCGATCAAGGGAATAGTTTGATAAGGCATCAGAGCGTTCCCACAGGGAAAAGTTCACCATTTAGTCGAAAAAGGCACTTGAAAACAAACGCTGACGAACCTTACTTTGCTTGCGAGTACTGTAAGAAGACATTCAGTCACAGAAGTACAATGTTGGTTCACTTGAGGTCGCACACCGGGGAGAAACCGTTTACATGTGGCGACTGTCAGAAATCATTCAGTCAAAGGGGCCACTTGTTAAATCATTTGAAAATACACACAGGAGAAAAACCATTTATTTGTGAAGTCTGTAACAAATCATTTAGTCAAAGAGCTCACTTGTCTATTCACTTGAAAACACACACCGGAGAAAAACTGTTTTCTTGTGAAGACTGTAAAAAATCATTCAGTCAGAGGGCTCACTTGTTGATTCACTTAAAAACACACACGGGAGAAAAACCCTTCACGTGTAAGATTTGTCAGAAATCTTTTAGTCAGAGGGTTCACTTATCAATCCATCTGAAAACACACATAGGAAAGAAGCCTTTTACTTGTGAAGACTGTAAGAAAACATTCACTTACAAAAGTCGAATGTTAGCGCACTTTCGAACGCACTCCGCAGAAAAGCCTTTCACTTGTGAAGATTGCAAGAAATCATTCAGTCAGAGAAGTCACTTCTTGAGACACTTGAGATCTCACACAGACGAAAGGCCCTTCGATTGCGAAATTTGTCAGAAAGCATTCGGCGAAAGACATAGTTTGATAATGCATATGAGAATTCATTCTGGGGAAAAACCTTTTTTTTGTGAAGAATGTAAAAAATCATTCAGTCAGAAAAGTTACTTGTTGAGGCATTTAAATACAAACGCACACAGAAGAAAAGCCCTTTGCTAGATCATATAAATTGTAAAACATTTTAGTAGTACTTTTAAAAACTAATGCGACAATAACATCTCGCCAAACGTTTTTATGCCGGGCTCCCAAACCCCCTCATAAATACTCTCTCCACATACGATCTAACTTCTCCTTCCCGATTAAGATTTAGACGACCAAAGATAGTTTTACTGGACTACTAAAATCCTGCCCCATAGTAAGCAAATCCCTGCCACAAGCTAAAAGTTACTTCTCCCCCTTCCCCCCTTTGTTGTAACACCACCTCCCCATACCGCATCGGTTGCTACTATAGATGAAGGAGCAAGGAGTTTTTGTACCCGGGACTCTATTTGGCATTTTGGAAGATCAGTGATCAGTGTGTATAATTATACTTAAATACATTTCGTTATTTGGTAAAGAAAGTGAACCATCAGCTCAGGAGACTATCTCTTGTGACGAATGTAAGAAATTATTCTGAAATTGGAAATCTCATTAAAATTTATATGGGACGTGCTACCTCTGTAAACAAAAAAAATCTTTTAATTATTATTAAATGAAATTATAAAAATTAACATAAAAAGTGTTTATTGTTAAACAATAACGAAAGTACAGTCATTGTTTAGTCAGTAATAAAATGTCGATCGCTTCCACTCTTATCATCACCGCCCGGCGATACTGAACGCACCCTGCAACGTGGTGAGTGATACAAAACCAGCAGTCATAAACACACCCAGTACTGACGCCATGTAGCAATACTAATGGGGCCAGCAACCGCCCAACTATCAATCGAGCACGAGAGTGGTGGATGAATATTGGGACATTGACCACCTGCATAATACTTCTGACGCAATACATACCCGTACTACATCAACCATTCGTTAAATATTTCCTACATTCTCCCCAAACTGGCAATCCAATCATATCCCGTCATATTGTACCATATCATATTATAACGCCAATGATTTTAGTTATACTATATATGGACCCAAATATAATGATGACTGACTGCATCTACCTATGAATCGCTCTCTCTCTCTCCGAGTGGCTCCAAAGATTCTAATGTTGATCTTATTTGCTCTAAGATCTTAGCATCAAAGATGAGATTCGTTCAATCTTTTATTATTAAATCAAATAAATATACCTGTTTCCTTCACAATTCTCTGGAATAAGATGGGAGTATAAGGAAATGGATAGATGGATTAATTTGGGAATTCCTTCAATATTTGTGCTCATTATTATGAAAGTGGTCTAAGTCATGAAATTGAAAAAAATTAATTTATCAATTATTTCGCGTCACAGTGTTTTATATTAATATAATATGATGCAAATTGTGAAAAATTTGAAGCGTGAAGTATTCCGCTAGTGTTTATTTTGATAATAAAGCAAGTCATTTCAACATCAATTTTTTTATTTCTTTATAAGCTGCATGCAATATTTATATCTCTAAATGAATTATAAATCTAGTAGACTAAATAAAAAAATTTGAAAAATTGTGTTGGATAATATACAAATATTTTTTAATCAATTTAAACTCAAACCTTTAATCTCGGAACGAAAGAAACGTGACTTAGACCACTTTCATAATAATGGGCATATTAAAGACCGGATTGTGAGGACTTACGGGAGACGAATATGACAACTCGATTCACCCAATGATGACGCGGATCCTTAACTCTTTATCTCCTAAAGGCAACAATCTCAAATTTTTATATTTAGTTTTCAACTTTTTCTCTCATATTTTCTGATTTTAGTCCTGTAAAGTTTTCATTATTAATCGTTATCTATGAAGCGTAAAACTCATTGTCAATTAAAGTCTTCAATAAGCTATTTATCAATTTAATAAGTTTTCTTAAAATTATTGTCTTACGCTGTATCTAGTATATCTTTATTTTAGAGAAAACGTGTCATTGTTTCAATTGGTTTGTTTTCCAAATAAAATAAAATAAATAAATTTGTCGTTCAAAATATTTTGGCTGTCGTGACGAATTCATTGAATCATTGGTGGTGTACATTGAAGCGTGTGAAACGGGATTTGTAAAAAGCTTTCCGATCCTACCGCCAGACGGACGCCGATTTAGTTAGTGACAGATGTGAGCGGCGAACAAAGGAAGGTTAAAACAAACGGTGAGTGCGATATTATATATACGTGCCCTGTTCACGTGCCGTACTGTCAACCGCGACCGAATTCGGTCACGTCGGGCTGTGAAGGTACTCCCGCATCGAGAGCGAATCGGACCACTTCTCCATACTAGGGTGACAGCTTGGCCCAGCAACAGATCATCGGTAGGAGTTCTATTAAGAAACATTTATAGCGTCTTTCTAACACGTGTGACCGTCAGTGTAGTGTTTTCTCGGCAATCTTACATCACACAGAGCATATTTATCTTATTTATTAATCAGTTGGAGGACTGAGCACAGCAATCTGCTTGTAGATGTACGCCGCAGGTTTAGTGTATTAGGCTGAAAACATAGCAGACATAGGCAGGCTCTTAATTCCCATTATGTGTTGCGGCAAATATAGGCGTCATGATTTTCACGGACAGTCCGTATTTTAGAAGGCTGTCCGTCGCCGGTCCGTATTTCATGTAAATCTAAAATGTCCGTTGAAACATCATAACTTATTTGACATGTCGATATTATTTTGTTCTGGTAAATGCTCGAGACGGTGAATTTGATCACTGACTATGACAATAACGCAACGTGTTGACAGTTTGTACCCATTACCGTTGGCGTTCAATTTCTGTATGGCCTATATTTCTATATGGCATAAATTTCTACATAACGCAGACCAGTAAATGAATAGACATGAAATAAAGTGTACATATAGAGGGGTTTGGAACATTAGATGGGGGACGAGGAGCATTCTACACACATTCTTTGTGGAAACATTAATCCGATAGTTTACGACACATTTAAGCAACGGTAAAAGTATTTACTCTTCGAAAATTAAGTCGTTGTGTAAACAAGACCTATTTTTTAAATTAAAATGCATATTATATTGTTAGCGTTTAAATTTTAAAAATAGCATAGCTATTTGACACCAAAATCAAAATATCGAAACAAGGAATTTGCGTTAGTTCATGTCTATATATTTGGTAGTCTGTAAATGTATATATATATATATACATTTTTTACATATATAATATGTAAAAAAAACTACATTTTAATCCATATATATATATATATATATATATATGGATTAAAATGTAGTTTTTTTTACCACGAGTTCTAATTTGTATTTTTATTTGCAAACATTAATATTCTGAAGGTTTAGATTTTATATAATATACAGAACTAGTAAAGAACCAATTCGCAATATTTGATGGGACCTGACTAAATTATATCAAGTGTCTACAAATTCTGCACCGTTACCGAAAATCATATTGTTTGATATTTTTACAAAATCATGTTAAGTTCCAAGTCTACGCACTTGGAAATTCATATTAGTGAAATTATTCCATTATATACATACTTATTGTAGTGCCTAATGCCAAAACCCCCTAAAATGGATTTCGGATTATTTGAGTGAAATATGCAGTTTTGTAGATTTTTTTTGCCAGTTACATGTAGAACACATTGTTTCTCGCAAAAGTCACTTAAATTCATCGATATTGCATGTTCAAAATCAGATATAGTTCCAAAATACCCCAATGCAGACAGAGTATAAGTTGCTGTTCCCCCTAAAATGAAATCGGCCAATCACAGCGCTTGTTGATGATCACGTGATTTAAAATACAGATGCCTGCCAGAACGATATATACAGGGAAAAAAATGGTTGCGATTAAACCCTAAAATATTATGCTCTAAGTGTGTTACATTCAGTATATTTTAAAATATATAGTGCTCCCCACTATAGTGTACGTCATCAACTTCCAGCACGTAGTGGTAAAAGTAAAAAAATATATAATATAAATTGACGTCTAAAATAAAGCAGGTTGAATGAATTGGTTGATTATATTCTCATAGACAATTGTATTGACGCGTATCGCAAAGACAAGGTTACATGACAAACCAACTCCCACCATGCGCGCATGCGCCACGAGCGGCGCGCGCATCTCATCATTGGTGGACGCATCGCGTCGGTGACAGGTGGCTTATTGCTAATGCACACTGTGGTGACTCTTGGTGTTCTGTCATCTGCTTATTCTCTCGTGTAATGTGATCAGTAGGTCAAGCAATTAAACCCGGTGTAGATACAACAATACTCTATTCGTACATGAATAATTCGGTACACTGGTAAATATAATAATTACATTTTAAGCAGATATTTACAATTCGAAGTCGCCGGGATCAGAGAGTGCTTCCCAAGGGCGCGGCGACTTATAAAGGTTCGCCCCCCCCAAACCACTCACACTCTCATGGCGGGCATACACATATGTATATAAACAAGTGACAGTTCTCACACATGCTTATAAATGTATGTAACCTTTTTGAATAAATTATGCGGTTTGGTCGTGTGAGTACTTTTTCTGTATCCTGTATGTATGTTTTATTTATTTATTTATTTACATCAACGCCCTTGTGGGCTTTTACATAACAATAATTATTTATTTAATTTAAATATCACAAATACTAGTACAAATATTTCTTCAATTCAGGTGTGCTCCTGCAAAGAAAAATGTCAACGAATTTGAACTTGTTACCAAGCCGATGCATCCGCGTTATTAGCGAGTTAATAGCAACAATATTTATGTGGGTGCCTACAGAGAACACTTCATGTTGTCTCGGTTGAGTTGGTACTTTATATGAAACCATTTCTATCAACTTACGGCAGTCCAACGTGCTTTTCATAGTATAAAAATACTATATCGCTCACATCTCTTCTCCGGGCTATTATATCCATGAATCTACACTGTAAGGGCAGTGAATGCGTTTTTGCTGGTGTTGCGTTACCGCAGTATAGCACTGCAGCATGGCGTGGTGCAAATCGGGCGGCGAATGAGTCGGACTGGTATGGTATCTGCAGCTCGTATAGCGGTCCTGAGTATAAGGTTCACTGTCCCCTGTATGTTGAGCCATACAGGAGGCAAGCCGACAGGCGATCGTTCAACGCACAAATCGTCCAAGCAACGACGCACGGCCGCCAACCAAAACATCCCACATTACATATATGACCTCATATAAAAATGTTCATTAATACAGTAATAACACTTCAATAACTAACGCATGTTGCATACTGTCCAAGCTATCCTGGCAGGTGCAAACCTACAACAGAGGAATTCTACTATGACCCGCCACTAGGCAGTGCTGGAGCAATAGCTGAACGAAGTCAGAAAGGTTATTCTGTCGTTCCTGTTAATTATTTATGGCGCCGTCTTTCTTAGCAGCGCGTCTTATAACTCGATTCGATGAATTTTTACGCCGAGATATTTTGAACTGGGGCAATATTGGAATTCATTCCGGCGTCCCTATTACGCACTTGAAGACACATTACTCGTGTTTGGCGGGATTCGATTTTAGGTGATTTCTCTAGGTATCACTAAACACTAAAATGAAAATTGTGAATGAAGAATGTGTTTGTTAGGAATTCATATTCTGTATTTCACCTCATCGTCCGTGCAGTCCGCGTTGCAGGGACTAGGAACGCGTGATGTGGGATCAAGAAATAAATTGTAGGGGTCTAATCGGTTCCTGTTGTCTGTCTTCACATGGATTCTGATATCAGAAAAGATTATTGTGTCGATTAGGTGATATTTGACGCCTTGTAGTACTCCTCTGGAGTTTATAGGGTAATTTATGTGTCTATTATTATGAAAGTGGTTTAAGTCGTGAAATTGAAAAAAATTATTATCAATTATTTTGCATCATATTTTTTTATATTAATACAATATTATACCAATTTTGCGCGTTATATTCAGTGAGCTGCTACGACTTTCAACGGTATTCCGCTAGTGTTTATTTTGATAATAAGTAATTCATTTCTACAACCTTAAAGTTTTTATTTCCTTAACATTTATACGTCGAAATAAATTTAGAAACATTGTGTTGTGTAATATAAAAATATATATTTTTAATCAATTCAAACGCTAACCTTTAAATACTTCGAAACGAATGAAACATGACTTAGACCACTTTCATAATAATGGGCACATTCGCACAGTTTGGCCACAAGAAAAATGAACTAGATTTTAGATGTTCCTTGTATGAGTACATATTTGTCAAAATCTTCTTTCATCCAGGTCGTCACCGCTATGGAAGTCAAGCGAGAACCAAATTCTCCCGAAGAAGGGGCTTACGCCTCTGCTCATATCAAAACGGAACCTCCCGATCCTGAAGAAGGGTCGAGCGGCAGACACGTGCGTCTCAACTATGCCGTAGATATGGTCTGGCTCCCGGATTTGGCGGTGGTGAAGCGAGAGCCAGAGTTTTCGGATAAAGGAGTTTACCCTTGTGCTACACCAGATGTCGGTTCGACTGCGGACTACGCTCCTGATATCAAGGCCGAAGCTCCCGATCGCTGCGATAGTCCGACCGGCACACTGATGCCACTTGTCTGGGTCCCCGATGTGGAAGTGAAGCGAGAACCGGATTCTTCGTGTGAAGGTGTTTACGGCTCTGCTGCACCAGTTGTCAGTACGACTGAGGACGCTCCTCAAATCAAAGCGGAAGTTCCCGACTCCTGCTCCGGGCCGAGCGGTAGACGCACTCCCCCCGACTATGCCGTGGACATCTGGATCCCCGACGTCAAGAAGGAGTGCGCTGGGAGGTCACGAGCAGCTTCGGATGCTGGCTCTCACCTGTCTTGTGGTGAGTATTTATCTATTATTTTCAAATTGATGGGTTCTTGTCTCTTAGAGAATACACATCCAGCGACCAAAAATGGACACTTCTTTATTTGTAATATTATCCTGCCGCCTTATTTTGGATCTACCTATGCTTTGTCGTCCTTAAAGTCACTTCAAAAAGTCATAAAATTAGGAAAACATCCATGACCTAGGTAGGGTATGTGAATTGTGTAACTTTTGTCTCATCTTGCGGGTTGTAAAGTTCCCGGTTTGACCGCCTATTCAACCACACCCAAATTGACAGCTCCAAAAATCCTGCTGAGAATTCTTCTCTTTATTTATTTGTTACTATTTTATTTACATTTTATAAAATACAAAGCATTGCCAGTTTTATGAATTACATTTAAATTATGGTCATTAAACCTATTTACTGTTTCCGAGGTAAGTTTGTAGAACTCCTTAATCACATATGTGAAAATAAAACACTTGTTTTTTTATTCTACTCGTTTAATTTCCTTAAAACGCGCCATAGTCTTCTTAGATTGTAAAATTATATAGCTGTATGTTTCTACAAATTACTCGTGACATTTTTTTTTTAAAAACTTCAAAAACGTAAAAACGAGATGCGTACACGGAATACATTTCACATCAATATTCTTAATATTTTCAAACTAAGCTAAATGCTTGTGCTATGAAAATAGGACTAACTTGCTGGTATCCCGGAACGAGGCGCGAACCCCCGACCATTAGATCACTAGGCCAACGTCTTGACCACTACGCCAACAAGCTACTACATTAAAATACTATTAGTGTTAAAATTGAATGGGTACTTATAATAACTTAGTAAGATTCTATTAATAACCTCATATTATCATTTGACATGACATTAATTGGTAATTTTTGATATAGTATTGAATATATCCTTTGCAATTAATAAATTAAGTCTTAATGAATTTCAGATAAACCTCTCGAGAGAGGTGACATCGGCCGCTCTGTAAAGACAGAAATGTTGGAACACGCAAGAAGTCCAGCTGTTCAAACCCAATTACCTGCTGGTCAGAACAGTAGTAAATGGCCGCACCACGGCAAGGGGATCGTTTCTGACAAAGCGTGCAGCCAGAAAAATAATGTATCGACTTACATGACACCTCACAAAGAAAAATCATTTCCTTGCAAAGAATGTGCGGAAACCTTCAGCCAGAAAGGTCAAATGTTAATACACTTAAAAACACATACAGGCGAAAAGCCTTTTATTTGTGAATACTGTCAGAAGGAGTTCAGTTGGAAGAGTAATTTGTTGATTCATGTGAAAACTCACACCGGAGAAAAGGCATTCACCTGTGAATACTGTAATAAAGCATTCAGTCAGAGGAACAACTTGTTGAATCATTTGAAAACGCACACCGGAGAAAAACCTTTTGTTTGTGAATACTGTCAGAAGTCATTCAGTCGGAGTGGCACCTTGTCGATTCATTTGAAAACGCACACGGGCGACAAGCCGTTCATTTGTGAATACTGTCAAAAGGCATTCAGTCGAAGGGGCGACTTGTTGATTCATTCGAAGACGCACACGGGCGAGAAACCCTTCGCTTGCGATAAATGTAACAAAGCATTCAGTCAGAGGAGTAACTTGGTGATTCACTCGAAAACACACACGGGCGAAAAGCCCTTCGCTTGTGAAATATGTAGCAAATCATTCGGTCGAAGGGGTACTTTGTTGATTCACTTGAAAACGCACACGGGGGACAAACCGTTTGTTTGTCAAGAATGTATGAAATCGTTTAGTCAAAATAGTCATTTGTTGATGCACATGAGAACCCACACTGGAGAAAAACCTTTTCATTGCGAGATCTGCAAGAAGCCGTTCGGTCGGAAGGGTGACTTGATGGATCATTTGAAAACACACACTGGAGAAAAGCCATTTTCCTGCGAAGTCTGCATGAAGGCATTCAGTCGCAGGGGTCACTTAATGATTCACACGAAAACACACACAGGTGAGAAGCCCTTTACGTGCGTGGACTGTAAAAAATCATTCAGTCGGAGAGATAACTTTTTGATTCATGTGAAAACTCATCCGATAAAGGGCTTTTTCTTGTCGACAATGTAATAATTAATGAAGCCGCTTACCTGTGAAGACTGCGGGAAAACATCTAGTCATAGGAATCGAATGTTCACTTGATAACACTCCAGAGAAAAGTCTCTTGTGTGTACAATGAGGGCGGACCCACCGCTTACCCAGGACCGATGCAGTAGGCTCAAGGCTCCTATCTCGGTCCTACTCATTCGCCGCCTGGTTGGCATTTTTTAATGCTACTAGGCAACTGTTCGATAGCGACAGGGCGATACCGCACAGCTGCCAAAATAAATTTTTCCTTATTGCCGCCGGTTGACTCACTTTATTAGTAAATAAATAAATTATATTTACAATAGATAATATAAAATGATACAATTGAAGATAAAAATAAAGAGGCACTCCTTTACGGGAAACGAGACTGGGCAAAATAAAAACATATAAGAGACTCACCCTCCACGCACCATTATCGGCAGATTTAACTCACAAGAACAGTACATCGCAGATCACATTTGGGCAAAATGTAGACAGAAAGTGAAACTACTCAGCAGTTCTCCGTAGGATCTTCCATCTGGAGACCCGCACTCGAAAAGAAGGCCCTAAACGACTCCAGATTCCTGCCACGCTTGAGTATATTGGAGTTCCTGACAGAACCTCGAACTACTTCCTCCAAACTCTAGCATATCCTGCCTTGCATCCGCCAGTCACGCAATGCCAGAGGATGTGCTCTTGTGTGTACAGTGGTGGTGGATGTGCTTGTGGTCTATTGGTTACAATACTCGCTTAGTGATCCAGTGGTCAGGAGGCCATCAAGTTCTATTTTCATAGGACAAGAGTTAAGCTTAGTTTGAAAATATTAAGAATATGAATGTGACACCTATTCCATGTACGCATCTCTATTTAAAAAAAAGAACAGTACAATTATACAATTTATGCATGTAGAGTACTCGTGTAGATTGTACGATATTAGAGTAATCCTTACCATACTGTACACAGTAATGCTGTGAACTCATTTTACCGTAAGAAATTACAAATTTTTAGCATTTTAAATGAGAAATAATGCTTTTACTTAAATGAAGTATATTTATTGTATTATTGAGGATTAAGAGGGAAAAAGGTTCAATATAGTTTGGAGACTTCATCAAGTCCCATCCAGCACAACCTTCTATCCAAAATCTCCTCATTTAATTAGTAACTAGTAATTATTTTCAGTGTGAATTTAATGTCTTTCTGTCTTAGTACAAGTGTTACTTTTTATCGCAGCTGACGTTCAACGTATCAGTTTTACATTGAATTGAATTAGAAAATAATTATTTTTGTACGATTCGCTTTACGTTATTGGTTTTTCTCTCTCGTCATTTCTCGTAATAGCTAAAGTATGAATTTAATATTGCGCGCATGTATGGAAATATAGGTTTTATGGCTAGGGAAAGGTTAAAATTGATTAGTACCTCACCGATACATTAAATACAATACAAAATGTAATTATATACATACAGTACACTTACATTGTTTGTAAAGAGTGTAAAAAAAATACGGCATGTATGGTAGTGTTTTAATACCACGTTATTTATTTTATTTTATCAAGCTCAATCAATCAAAATGTTGTATTTGGACTGAGACTGTCTCACTAGGTAAATGTGTGTTGAAACAGAGGAGTAGTTGTATAAGATAATTATGATTACAAATGATTTGAAATGTGTATGATGTGAAAGTAATCTTCGAAAATTAGATTAATCAATTTGTTTGGGTGAGTGCATCGATACCTGGTCTGCGATATTGCGAGTCATTTTATATTAATGTATTTGCATTAGCATGCTGTTTGGTCCAAAGTATTTTAATATAATTTTTCTTGTGACAATTATGTTTTGAGTTGCTTTAAAGTTTGTTTTTTTTTGTGTGTTGTGTACGTATTTTAAAACAATATTAGCGTAGAAAAATCAGAAACACTGTATTTATCAAATACTTTGTCTGTCTTTATGTAATTGGGGTTTGAAGGACGACTTAAAATTGCTCCTCCCCACGCAATTATATCATGCTCGATGATGCGATTGACAGATTGCGCAGTACACCATTTTTACAAGTTTTGTGTTTAGAAGGTTTCCTCTTCTTCGTATGCCGCCGCCTATCGAGGGTTGGCGACCATGTTGCTGTAAGGAGAGCGCATTGCGATGTTGCAGTTTTTTCAAAATATAGTTCTGTGATATTTTTTAATACAAATTAAATGTATCAATTCTTAAAATGTAAAAAATATTTAATTTGTATTAGTTTATTTTTTATTTTACGTTTGATAATATTTTGAGTAATTCGTGATTTTAGCGTATTGCAGATGTGAATTTATATATTTTTTGTATTTTAATTTTAGGAATTGGTAATTTGATACAGATTTTTCCAATTCTTGTGTTTAGGTTTTGTTAGTATTCCATCTTAGTATTTTTTTAAATAGCTCACTGAAACCACAGTCAAGTATAAGGGTGAATATTATGTTTCAGGCCGATGTTGTCTTTGAATAACTAGAAAATGAAACACAATTTTTTTAATTTATCGGTTATTTGATTTATTACAATTATGCATGGAATAAGACATCGACCAAGTGGCCGCCTCTGGCAGCGGCACAAATGCGTGCTCTTTTAACCATATTTTTCATAACATTCTCACGTGTTATTTCAGCAGTTTCATTTCAAATATTGTTCTGTAGCTTCGGAATTGTTGTTGGCTTATTAGCGTAGACCTTTCCTTTCAAGTTTCCTCGCAGAATATATTCGGGAGATCGAGGAGGCCGGCCGATATCACCACTTTTTGACATTCTACGGCCGGGAAAAATATCTCGCAAAATTTCAAACGCAGCTCGGGCTGTGTGTGAGGTGACACTGTCCTGTTGAAACCGCATGTGTTGCAGGCTCAATCGCCCCAATAAGTTTTCTAACATGTGACGTCAGCGATCACCATTAATGCCATTATTATTTAGATAAAATATACTTCAACACGTTGTTGAGGCGTTAGATGCTCCATAATAAATTGTAATCAACTATCCTCCACGGCTATCAAATGCGAACTGACAAATGTCTACCGAAACAAAATCGGTCTGGAACATAATATTCACCTTGTAATGGACCACGACCAGTCATTGTTCATTCATATACAATGGGTTTGATAATGTTCTTTCGTGTACTTCGCAGGAGTGTTAATAGTGCTCATAATCCCGTGGTACACTGTAGCGTACTTAGGTAATCTCGGCTTTATATTAATGTACTAGTCGTCAGTTAAAACGTTATTTTTTCCAATATTTTGAGTATGTCCAAATCTTTGTAGGAACCAATTACTGGGATTTATCCCCTGAGATATCATGAAATACACTGGTTTAAATATGAAGTTTAAAAATATTGCCTTTTCAGACGGATTCTAGTAATATGTTAATATTTCGGAAGAATTTCTTATATGCACATAAAGGATATAGTCCCATACTTCAGACAAACGAGTCTCAGCTTCAGCGACATTTATATCAAATTTTCAAAATAATCCATCGATGGCGACAGCATAGTTGGTAGTAAATAATTAAATTATTCCAACATGATAACATATATACAACTTCCTAAAATTTGATAGATGTGGTAGCGTGGGTTAATAGGTGAACGTTACATTGTGTAAAGTGATCACTTAAGCCAGCCGATGACAGGTCGTAAGCCCTGTAATTTACCCCCATATTCAACAAAGTGTAGATAAAATAGATGACGTTTAAGATGAATGAATTGTATTATAGTTTAATTTACTTGTAGACAATTAGCATCCAGAATAAGAATTTCATATATCAAAATATTAGACTTATTTTTTATCTCGAATGTGTTTCTGAATCGTTTTTTGTAGAACGTAAATAAGTGTTTTGGTGAGTGCAGTAACTGAAAGTTTTAGGTTAGGTAATAATTATTGTGTGAAAGTTTATAGAGAGACTGCCAAGCATTGTGAGGAATTTATATTTATTGATCTCATATATATTTTTTTAAATTCTGTGCCAATGCTGTTTTTCTGTCATTTTGTTTAATCTCACGTTACAAGGGACTCGACCGTGTATCTAAATAGATTGAAATCAACTGTACTAGTTCTTGAGCCATATTTAATATTATAAATTAGTTTTAAAAATAAAAATCTATGATTAACTGTGTCTTTTCTTTTAAACATTCGGGGGTTAGGTCAGTGGTTAATTTAAAATGTTGATATTTATTTGGTGTAACAGATAGAGAATAATAGGGGTATAACAAAGAATATAGAATTACAAGACGAAATGTAGAGAAACGAGTCGGCGGTCGAACATAAGAGGTTGTTGGTCATTCTCTTTATCCTGTCGTTGGACGGGGCTCTTCCACCGCCGTCTGTCCATTGGCGTAACTGTGAGATTGCAGCCAATGCGGTGCATCGGGGTCCACATTAGATAAAAGTCCTACAATCGATTTGGCATCGATATAGCTATTCCTTTCCTAGTGTCAATTTGCGCTAATAAGGTTTAAAATCTACCACGGTAAGTACAATTGAGTCATATAATTTAAAAGATCGTTTCCCACCCGTGTTTGGAAAACATTATCAATATGTACAGTGGCAATACCCTGCTAATGTGCAGGTTAGGAACCAGATTATTGCCGTAAGGCGAAAATCGCCTTACAACGAAATTAGTATTTTTTAATTTGCAATTGTACATAAATGCCTAAACCACTTATGTGGTTTTTTCGTGAAAGCGAATATTATTTCTACACGATACTTATATAGGGTCGATTTTTGTATGTTTAACCATGATCAAATAAGTATCACTAGTCTACGCCTTGCTCCCTAACGGGAGCAATTACGTTAAAAGACGATGAAGGGTAAGAACAAATTTGAAAAAAAAAATCAAAATAAAGTGTCATAAAAACTTTATTCTTGTGATACTTCTATTTTATTAAGACTGTCGTAGGCGCCAGCCATTTAGAAAACTTGTAAAATGCAGTACACTTTTGTCACTCACAGATAAAATCAAAATATGTCCACAGGATAGTTCTAAATATAATAATATATAAGCATTGCGCCTGTGGAAAACTAATCACCAACGCTAGGTGTTTTGCAGATAGCAGGTCCGTAGGCGCCAGCCGTTTATACTCTTAAAAAAACATTTATTTATCCATAAAATCGGATATTTTGATGAAAAATATGTGATAAAGAAGCTGTACACTTTTTTCAATCTCCGGAAGTTTTTAAATCGTAAATATTGCCTAAACTCATAGAGAAAAATTTTCTGTATCCACGGAATAGCTCTTTAATTAAAATTATAAGCGATACGTCTGTGGAAGACTTATCACTAATGCTAGGTGTCTTGCAGATAGTAGGACGTAGGCGCCAGCCATTTATACTTATAAAAAAATTATATTATCCATTAAATCAGATATTCAGATAAAAAATATGTGATAAAGAAGATGTATAATATGCAGTTCACTTTTGTCAATCTCCAGAAGTTTTTAAAACATAAATATTGCCTAAACTCACAGAAAAAATTATGTGTCCACGGGATTGCTGCTTAAAGCTTTGAAAATTGTAAGCAATGCACCTGTGGAAGACTAATCACTAACATTAGGTGTTATGCAGATAGCGGGTCGTAGGCGCTATCCTTTTATACTCATAAAAACATATATTTATCCATTAAATCGTATTTTTTAGATAAAAAATATGTGATAAAGAAGATTTATATACTTTTGTCAATCTCCAGAAGTTTTTAAAACAAACATATTGCTTAAACTCACTGAGAAAATCATAATGTGTCCACGGGATAATACTTTAATTCTAAATATAAGCAATGCACCTGTGGAAAACTAATTATCAACGCTAGGTGTTTTGCAGATAACGGGTCTTAGACGCTGGCCATTTATACTCATTAAAAAAAGTTATTCATGAATTCGGCTTTTATCGATGATGTGACTTGCTTCGTGAACACCACGCATAAACGTTGAACGTCAATTCAATATCCAAATACAAACAACTCAATAGATATGTTCTTGAAGAGCGTATCAGCATTTCTGCGTAATACTGTTATGGTGAAAATTATACTGAAATTTGTGCTTCAATCGTCCGGAATATTCGTCACCCACAAAAAAGTATGAATATGGTTTAAATTCAGTAAGTGAGAGTAATACGAGATACAAAGTATCACAACATACAGTTTAAACGCAGGTGTGAGTCAACACTGCAACATATCAGAGAACCCTATATTAATATTATAATATTAATTGATACAAAGAGCCTGTGATCCTCCTTTGTGACGTCTTGAAAGATGAGAATTTTGCTACCCCTTCACATATGTTGGTAAATAGATTCATTTTTTTAGTAGTTATAGCCTACCTGCAGCTCCCGCACGGGAGCAAACACACCCTGCAGAGACGCAGTACTCTGATGTCAATCTCCAGATCAAAAAATTTAATAATTCGCTAATATTCTATGTCAAAACCATAAAAAGTGATGTGACAGGAGAAGAGAGATAGATTAAATATCTATATGTGTTAGCGCCATTTAAATGTACTACGCGCGCGTATCTCATTGGATTACAGAAATATGTCTTGTCCCTCTTACTCTTGTCCTATCCTAGTCCCTAGGCACGAAGGAGAAAGAAGAGTCTGCAGTTTGCTGATACGCCTGCACGAGCCACTCCGCTTTTGAAACTGAACACGGTACGTTGCCGTCGCTGTAAATACGCTTACAACCGCTAACCTTAATTACCGCTAATTTATATTTTTTTTCTACCGCTAATACTTTTAAATCAATTACTTTTTTAACGCGAGTGTCTTCAAGTACGAGACATAATTCTGCGTCGCTTGTCAATTGGTGGACCAGGGAGAAACGAACCAGCTTCCAAGAGATCGGAGACCCACAAGTAAGTGCCATCCTATCTTTTATCTCCCGATAACCCGCCAACTTTCCAATATGCGTTACATGTTTATCAATCACCAGAACTTTTCAAAGTAAATATTGAACCTAAATTAACGTTAAATATTGAACGCCGACAGGCGGCCATTTTATAAATAAAAGTCTGAAAAAAACATTTTCAAATGACAAATCCTTAACTGATCAAAGTTTTCGCAAAACGTGTCAAATATATCAAAGAGAAACACCATTTTATATAGTTACACCGCACTTACGGCCATTCGGCCATCTGTTGTAATTTTTTCGAACTTCTGTAAACCTTGATTGATATACAACAATACAACACTGTAATGGTTGATAGTTCATGATCACTGTGTTGGCAAAGTACAGCGTCATGACCGGGGAGTAGAGAAGAGTAGTAAAAAAAGAGAAAAAATTACCACGGTCCTCTGCACTTCGAACTATGCATATATGGCGCGATTGTATAAAAACAATGTTTATGTTTCAAGTTTTAAGAATTTCCCTCTGAAATGTTTATAGATTTTAAAGAATTATTGAAATAATCGTTATTTAGTTTCGTGTAACGATGGCGATGAATCGATATGATCGGTGTTGTATTTTGGAGCGTGTGAGACGTACTTTATAGAAAGCTTCCCGATCTCGTCGCCAGGTAGGCGCATGTTATTTCGTGACATGTGCTAACAAAGGAATACTAATATATATTGTGAGTGGCAATATTGTACATGTATGCCCTATCCGCTTGCCTCTGGAAGGTTTGTTGCCGACCACGGCCTGGATCATTCCTCAGTAACCTCACTTCACTTGGCGAGTCTCGCGTCAGGAGAGAGCATGTCCATTAATTAATTAGAAGGTTCCAACGTTCCCTCTGAGGTGTGCGGGGGTGCGAGCAAACGGTTTGGCGTCGTAGCACACACAAAAATTACAATTTTTATCAAGACTCACGTACCGCATTCTCTCTTTTAATAATATTTTATATTTAGAGCGTAACATAGAATTGTAGGAATGCTGATGAGAGGTTGTGATCTTGATTTGATCGGAATTATTCCGGTTTCACAAATTGATCCTGGCTTTCCCGCAGTTTTTCCCGGCCGCTGCGGCTGCGGTGGACGATAGTTGACGTCGATCACTTGCAGTGTAATTAAGTACTTATTAGTAAGGTGACAGCGCGTAATTTATCTACCGCAGTCGTCTGCACGAATGTCATCGAAATAAAACTATGCTTTTTCCATCCAAGTCGTCGATATGAATGTAAAGCAAGAACCAGATTCCTTCGATTTCGAAGGTGTTCCATCAGATATTAGTTCGACTAAGAACTACGCACTTTATTTAAAAGAGGAACCCCCTGAACCCTGCGAAGTGCCGCCACCTGACAGTGCCGTAGATGTCTGGGATCTCGACGTCAAGAAGTGCGCTGGAAGTTTACAAGCAGCTTCGGGTTCTGGCTCTCACCCGACCTATGGTGAGTTTATTTAGTTCAGAATGAACGTTGAGTCACGTGGTCCAATGATGGGCGAATGTATTCAGAACATTTGTTATTTTGAAAGAACAGTAACGGACTGAATGTATAATTATTGTAACATTGTATTTGCCCATTTACAAAAAAATTAACGAAACTAAAATATTTGTTGTGTACGTTTATTTATTAAAGATATATATAAATTAATATTATATGTTAAACCTTTTCTAATTATTAATTTTAAGTCCCTCGCAACTATATATTTTTTTCTTGTATTCTCAAAATAAACAAGTTTTGATGGAAAATTAAAAAAAATTTCAGTTACTCATATAAATATTATTAATTATAATTTGTGGTGATATACACAAAAAATAAAAATATATAGCATAGTACAAAAGATATGAAAGAAATATTCTAAAACATTAAAAGAATAAATTAGGTCAAAATAACAATTAATAATAACAAGGAATACAAGCGCGTCAAACCTAACCTTGTAAAATACATAACTGACATTTTACTCGCCGTAGTGTTGACACAACAAGAAAATAAATAAATCGAGTAGATTTAGTAATATCGTTATAGAATTGATACCGCAGTCATATATGTGACTAGATAAAGTTGATGGTACTTTAAAGTACCGTCAGGGTAAAAAGGGTGTCAATTTTTTTAGCAATGGGTTCACTTCAAATTTGGCATTTTATTTATCAGTTAATCTGCTGTATCTGCTCCATTCTTCATGTAATAACTTCCATATGCTGTTTTTTGATGCGGAACAGAATTCGTCTGTCCAATTCATCCCTTAGTACCTGGGAAATGAGGAAGCCATGTAGATGTCGCTCGCGTCTTTGGCCGGCTGAGAGCGGCGATACTGGTGGTGAGTTAGAATTTTTCCGTGATACAGGCTCATACTGGCACCGACGATAGTTCACGCGTCGTTTTCCTCTGTACTCTTTCATTCCTATCCCTAATTCTACCCAAACTACACGTTTCATTCCACCCCCATAGTCTCCTAAAAACTCAATTTGCTAAAATTAGCAAACGCTTTTTATCGCTACTTCCCTGTGCAATAATTAATCAATTATGTTTGAATTTCAGATAAGAGTGACATCATCCACAGTACTGTAAAGACTGACGGAGAGAGACTTTCAAATGGGCTATGCAGTTCAGCAATTTTGGAACATGCAAGAAGTCCAATTGTAAAAGCCGAAGTGGCTGTGAATCCAAATAATGTAAAACGACCTCACCGACGTAAGAAAGTCTGCACCGAAGCATGGAGTCAAAGCAATAATTTATTGACCCGCGTGGGATCTCACTCCTCACAAGAATCCTTTTCTTGTGAGCACTGCGACAAAACGTTCAGAGCAAGAATGGATTTCTACAGACACTTGAGAACGCACTTGTGTGAGAAGCCCTTTGTTTGTGAACATTGTAAAAAAGCATTCCGTCACAGAAGTACAATGCTAATTCACTTGGCGTCACATACTGGAGAAAAGATCTTCACGTGTGGCGACTGTGAGAAATCATTCAGTCGGAAGGGTCGCTTATTGATTCACTTGAAAACACACATCGGAAAAAAGCAATTTACTTGTAAAGACTGCAAGAAATCGTTCAGTCGGAGGGGTGGCTTGTTAGTTCATTTGAGAACACACAAGACCACGAAATCGGGACGAACTCGCGACTACCATCCTCGCCCCGCTGAGGAGGTACGGTACGGAGGCTGGGGACATTTCCCGACGTATGCTGCGAAGACTCTGAGATGCAAATTTTGTAGCAAGGGAAAAACAAAAGTGAAATGTGAGCGCTGCAACGTGCACCTATGTTTCACTCCCGTCCGCAATTGCTTTAGAGATTTTCACTTCAGATGAATACCACATTAGACTTTGCTATTGTGATTCGGTGCTTTGACTGCTAGCTAAAAGGAGATATCAAGAAAATCGTAACCTTCATGTACTCCTGCCCTTTTGACTGTGCTCCTTCACTTCTCTCGGCGTCCCGCAGATATTGGGGCTATCACCAGATAAGTGCTTGTTGCTCACTTGGTCGGTCCAACGACGTGACCCACAAGTTGGTCCAAGCTATGCCCCAAAAACTAAAGGATTCGATCGAAATTCCTTTGACCATATGTTGCACGTCCAGTTCAATAATGATTGAGCCAACACCTTTGTATATAGAAACCAAAGGTTTTAGATTAAATTTCCTTGAACAATTAACAAAATAACGAATGACCCAAATATAACTTGAATCAATAGTAAACAGAAAATTATCTTCTCCCCACTTCTTAATATTGTAACAGAACTGCAAGATTTGGCGGCCAAATTCCTGGTAAAAGAGAAATCCTTGGGACCTTCACTCGGTGCGCGAGGCCGCACACAACATTCCTTTGTTTAAGCCGTGAGAACATACGCCGGCGAGCTCGCCAATTAAGGGATGTTTTGGGTACGTGCTCGAGCCTGAGGAATAGACTATGAATCATCGTAAAAGGACAGTAAAACTACTCGGACGTCCTCGACTGCAAAGCTTTATTACTAGCGATCATTGTCGAAACAATAGTTTTTAACACCGAGCGGGACTATTGAAAATTTCATTATTTTAGAAAGCTGCCCTCGGAATAAACTAATATTGTCATTTTTACCAGGAATAGAGATTGGTTGGAAGCCAACGGAGGAGAAAGTTGACAGGCCATTTAAACCAATAAGTTGGAAAAAGACATCTCTCCCTTAGGGTTACCCTTGAGTGAGGAAGAGATGGAACCCAGAAATTGAGTATATAATGCCCAGCAAATCCTAGAGAAGGCAGACGGAGTGGGGGTGAGTCGCTGGACCCTGGTTATAATCATAACTGGTATACCGGACGAACCCGAGGGAAGCATCTAGGAATGCTGACGTTTATCCTGTTCCTTGGGACTTGGTACGTTGTTTATCCTAGATGGCGTGGATGAGGAGGAGGATAGAACGTCTAAAGACTCTGGGCCATCCCTCTTCGGACGGAGGCTTGAATACGGAGGACGTTCTATCGGAGGTAGCGGAGGCGATCGATGGAGGAGGGTCATCGGCGGCCGATATCTCCCACTGGAGGTAGCAGAGGGCTATCGGGTCAGCACAATAAGGGTTTTGCCACGACAATGCTGACTCCGGGAGCCCGAGGTGCCTCGGCATCATGCTGGCAACGTCCGTAAGGACCCAAGTAGGTGGGGCGCTCAGGAGGTCACTTTGTGACTAGTACCCACAGAGCATCATGAAGGATTGGAGGAGGGCACCGTGGATCCGCCTTGCGGGACGCTCGGAGGCTCCAGTCGAAGAAGGTGCTGAGGCTGTGCACAGCCTGTGCGTCTGTCAGACGCAGTAACTTTGCCAGAAGCTGTGGAGTGTATGGGCCGCTCAGGAGGGTGTGTCACACCCAGAGCTCACGGAGCAGGGAAGACTGCTGGTAGGTGGGGCGCGCTGGCAATAATGTATCCCGCACGGATAGAGTTCGTGCGGCGATGGTGCCCAGACCTACAGAGCATCGAGGACGATGCTGAGGCTGATGACAGCCTGTGTGTCTGTTAGACACTAGCTCTGCAGAAGCTGTGGGCCGCTCTGGTGGATACTCCTATCCAGCGTATCAAGAGCCCACGGAGCAGCCAGGGGTATGGAGGAGGGCTGCTAGAGCAGGTGGGGCGCTCAGGTGGACGTATCACGCTCGGAGGGATATCGTTCGATGACGGCTGTCCGGTACCCACACAGCATCAGTAGGGGTCGAGGGAAGGCACCGGGTATCGCGTCGCGGGGATCCAGGAGCCATTGACCCCGAGGATGGCTGGCTTAGATTAAGCTTAGATTTAGATTATTTGTAAGGTAGCTCTTAAGTATTAGGATAATTTCGTTAATTAAGTCATAGCTTGTAAATTATCTCTATGTTTGCAATACATGAATTTATACAACCAGACTTCTCTTTGACAACTTTCCCGGTTCCTATCCCGCAATATATATCAGCAACCTATATGAGGAGACAAGTTGGCGTGTATTGTGTAACGGCATGCCAGCAGACCGATCACCGCTCGGCTGCATTGATTGAAGAAAGCGCGTTCACCTCGTCGAGGTGGAATGCGTGGATTTCCGGGGGTGGGATGGAGTCGGTGCGCCTCACCATAACCCCCCACCCCCCCTTTACGTTACAATATGTTAAAAAAAAACTAAAATAAAACAAAATAACCAATCCCGATGGGTTAATCTCGGTAGTTGAAATAAATAAAGGCACTTATAGAATATTTCAACTAATCATGTACAGAAAATTAACAATTAAGCTTAACCATTAGCAAACATAGATGTTACCGTTACCTATACATATTAATGGAAAATTTTTAATGATAAGGTAGTGCCTCTGAGAATAAGGAATATTAATACACATCGCTCCCACCGGAACCACCTAATTACCCATGGATAGAGGAAGGGGTAACTAAAATCAGTTAAATAAGTCGATTGTACGTAGTTTATTCACTGTTTGAAAATGACCCCGCCGAAACAGCTGTAACAAATAATAATGCTTACGCAAAGTAGGAGATCTCAATAATAATATTTATTATATTTTGACTTTTGAAATTGAATTAAAAATAGACAGTTCTGACTAAAAACTTTCTTGCACTCTTCACACGCAAATGACTTTTCTCCCGTGTGTCGAGTAAAGCGTCTCAACAAGTGACTCTTCTTATTAAAAACTTACATTCATCACACGCAAAGGGCTTTCTTTCTGTGTGTATTCTCAAGTGTCTCAATAAGTCACTCTTCACACTAAATACTGTCTTACATTCTTCAAAAGCAAATTGCTTTTCTCCCATGACTGAAAGTGTTATAACCGTCGTTACAAGAGTTTTTCTGATGTGAGAGGGTTCATTTGGCTCAGTAAATTATTTGTTTGACTGCATGCTTTAGTGCAATGTTTATCAATAAGGATCGACTCGCGACGGTGAGGTAGTTTAGCTTTGATCTGCCTCGCGGCTAATTGGACTGGTACAGCTGGACCTTTGGCATCTTCGAACACTTCTGATGTGTTCCCGCATGATAGCCGCTCGGGATAATCTGAAATGTATCAAAATATCATTTATTGCTGTTGTAACAATGATATTTGCATTATCAACATTCATAACAATGATATAGCGTCACCAAAAAATTATCAATTAAGTACGTTTCAAAGATATAAAGAGATTATATTCTGATACGTCAAAAACTGATACATTTGGACTAGGTAATGAAATGGATTATTTCAAAGATATTGTTTATCCTTTCAAACTTTTTTCTGATACAATAGTTGTTAAATCTGCTCTCACACCTGACGAAACATTCAATGATATGTCAAACGCCATGCGACCTCAGAAAAGAATTATTTAAGTTAAAGTCAAAATATAAAAAAATTCTGAGGTCATATGATACGAGCGTATCATTCAAACAATGAATGAACTATTCGCCTCAGGTCAGGTGAGAGCAGTCACCCGGAGCTGATTGTGACTCATCCTTGATTTCGAGGACCCACACATCCACGTCACAGTCGGGACGTGTGGGCCGCTCGGCCCGGATCAGGAGTCGGCAGCTTCCATCTTGATGTCAGGAACACAGTATTGAGGAGAACCAGCAATATGTAGAAATATGAAACAATACAAGAATATTGGACATAATTTTGAAACAACAGAGGCATTTTGTTTCCATTACAGTTTTTTTCTAGGCGAAACCTTAATTTGAAGTCACGGCCGTTATGCAGTTCGACAGGGTTCTCAAAGTCGCGTAAATAAAGCCGAATTGCTGCGGGCGTATCCATTTCATTCATATAATCGACGCGCCCACTCCTCAAAATAGTCATCCAAAACATCAATGTCAAAGAAAAATATCGACCACAACAAAATATAAGACGCCTTTCTCTAACTGTCATTTCAAAAATACGCGGTTACCTTTTATTTTACATAGGTGTGACTCTGAAATGAAACTACATACAAATTTTCAAGGTGAGCGTCGACTTTAACGCGTGACGTCACACCTTTGTCGGGCGCGGACTTTTGTAATTGTTTGCGGAATTTTAATTGCGTGCATTCTGAATGCAGACCCATATCTTAGTGGGAAACAAAAAATCTAATCATTCTTTAAAAATAACAATAAGAAAGTATGATAGTAAGATGTATTAAGAATATAACTGAAAAGATACAATTGGAATGAAATAATGGACTTGGAATTTAATTTAAAAGTAGATACTCATAGGTTTTATAAAAAATGTTATTGATAACACTGTGCCAGAAAAATAAAGTACAAATCATAGATAGATAAGATAGATGGGGAACTTGAAAAAGCTTTATCTATGGCTTTGAGAGATTGAAAACCAACCGAGTCTGGTGAGGGGGTAGGCGGAATCGGCGCCAATTTTAAATATATATTTTAATATTTTGTGAAAATAAAAATGTGGTTCAGAATAAGAAAATGGTTAGCTGTTATAAAAATAATTTATTTAATGAAATCCAACAACTTTATAACACTCGACGGAAAGAAAACTGACTACGGAAAATGTATTATATAGATATCAATATTTATTACAACATTATAATATCTGCTATTGTTTTATTCTGGAATTTAAGAATATATACATTATTTTATAAGATAATAATTATTCTGCATGTAAAAATACATCAAGATAATTAATTGGTATATAAACAGATTAAATATCTAATAAAAAATATTTTAAAATGAACATAAGTTACACTGTAATGCATGAATTGATAGTAATATTGGTATATACGAATTTGACAGTAACTCTTTGACTTAATATCCATTTTACAATGCAAATCATCTTTGTGCAATTAGCTAATACTACAGTAGTATATAGTAGTACAATAGTATATAGTAGTACCATGAAAGTTTATCGCAAAAAAAAACAAATATAGTATGCTTGTAGTACAATAGGAAATTAGATATGGCATATTATTATTTCAACACAAATTGCTAACATTATTTATAACTTAAAAAAATAAAAGGTTTGCTTAAAATTCTAAAGGAAAGAATTTAAAGGACATATAGTGTATTTTCTTACTGCTCAAATCCCTAACAATATCTGATCAAAATTAGCAGCAACTTAAAGTAATATTTGATTATAGTGAAAATAAATTAGTAGATTCAAAATTCAAATGAACAATATTTTAAAATTATATACAAATTAAATGAATCAAGTACAAACATATGTAGAAAAATTCAATTCTACCCCGGATAAAAAGAGGTACAGGTTAGAATCCCGGTAGAGACTAAATATTTTTTCTGTATACTTTTCCAATTGATTAATTTAATTTGTACTGAAATACCGCAGAACTATATTGTGAAAAATGTAAATTGTATGTACAGAAGTTCATTGTAATGCGTAAACAAATTATTATAATAGCCAATAAGTCTTATCTTGATATTTTACATTATATTCTTGCAATTAAAAAATATTAAATACTTCATCGGTTAAGATTATTTGAATAAATATTTTCTTCAAAAAATAAGAGACTATATATCAATACGTACACTTTTAGAATGATAAGAGTATAAAAACTATTACTGCACAAAACAAATATTTTAATAGAGTACATTAACACACTCACAAAACTATTCTCTAGATTTAAAAACAAATGGAAACTATTTTTTAAATATAATTTCTGTACATCAACTTATATGTAGTTACGCTGATCACTGCCTCTGTGAAAATCAAGGCGCATTACGACTAACTAATATAACATAGAAAATAAATCTTGATTAGATATTTATTTTACATTATGTTCATTCAAATTTAAAATATTATTTAATCGGTTAAGAGTAGTCAGTTCCACAATGTAATTTTTTTGAAAAAAAATAAGAGATTATATATGTATCAATACGCTTTTGGAACGATAAGAGTGCAAATGGCAAAGTATTATTACTGCACAAAACAAATAATCTGACAATATTAATTTACAGAAGAATTTAAATATGTATTTATAATTAAAACATCAGGGAAAACGTTGACAAATTAGGGGGGAAAAGGGTTGTAGATATTCAGAAAATGATAAAGTTTTTGGTCTAGTATATAGTTTAACTACACAAATTAAAATTTAGCAGAAACTAAAAAACTTAAATAATAATTAATAAAAGGACCATTCAAGAGGATATTCTTAAATATTAATATTTAAAAAAATGCTATAATATTAACAAAATAAAGCTATTACAAGATAACAAAGTAACTTTTTTAACAAAGTATTCATAGCTTTTCAACTCAACAATGCAAATAATTTTGATAAAAATCGATAACCTCAACTGTTTCCACCTTTCATTTTGATATTCTTCTTTTATCAGTCACCCTTTTAAACTTCAATCATCGGATGAACAGTTTGTTCCCATCAGAAGTCAAGCCTGCAGGGTACACGCTGATATAGCTTAGCTTATCTGAAATAGATGATAAAAGTAAATGTATTAGTGTTTTGATTAAACAATCCAACCTAGGTATGCAAATATGTATAAAAGTGTATTAGGTAAATGTGGTACATAAATGTGTCATTTGATTCTTTTTAATATACCTCTATGGAGAAATGGCACGATGGTAAATTAAGACATATTTCCACCTGTATTTTTTTTAAATCTATAATAACTTAAGAATATTCAGTTTTTACCTCAATGCGTATTACTAATATTCATTGATATGATAAAATTATTGTTGAACAAAAAAATCAATCATTTTAATATTACTTTTGACAATTTTAATTTACAGAATAATTTAAATATGTATTTACAATTAAAAAATCAGGGAAAACGTTAACAAATTAGGGGGAAAAAAGGGTTGCAGATACTCAGAAAATCCATACTGGGTATGGGACAAGAGTTATTTCACATACAATTTGTAGCTCTATTCTGATGGGAAAATGTGTCATTCGCAACTCCATTACGCCAAATGTATGGACAAGTATTGTTTCTCAAATAAGCGGTTCAGATGCGACGCATGCTGTTTTGTGACAGACAAACAACTAAAATTGTACTGTTGTTGTTAAGAATTTAGGTTGAAAAATATACAAACCTTTAAGACTGTAACTGAAACTTGTAGTGCCACACGACTCAGCATTTCGTCGTATTATTTGATCGGCATGTGGGAGACCATAGCAAAAACTATTTTCTTTTGTTATTTTCCCATTAAACCCTGTAATAAAAAATATTATTCTTTCATTACTCGGTTGATATTTCAGGAACTTTCTGAGCTGAATGCAAAATGAATAATATTTATAATACTTACTATGAGAAAGATTTCGTCTCACAGTAATTATTACAATAAATTAATAATGCAAACAATATACTGTTATGTTCTATGATTTTATTGATTAAGAATGAAAAATTAATGATTTTAAAATTGAAATTCTAATAAAGCATTGTGCTTATAAAAAATAATTTTTTTGTTACTACTTAAATCAGCATCGCAGACGGCTAACAATCGTGTTAAAAAATATATTTATGTTTGTAGGAATTGGTTGAATTTAATTTTCAAAAAGTTTCATGATAAGTGATAAATAATAATGAAAACGAGAGATAGACGATCGCCCAGTAGACTGGACCGCAACGCCGAAGATACAGGTGGAGTTCAAAAGGCCAATAAAAAGTTACCCGGTACATCTATTATTGGTACAGAAAATATCAGTAATCTTTTAATTGTCGAGTCCCTGTTAAATGATGAAAAATGTTTGTCACGTATGCGACGTTTATAAATTTCTGTCATTCTTCAATTCGGTAAATTTGGTACTTGCAATACGACGCAGCCATTCTTTAAATACTATTATTATGTTATTAATGCAATTAGGAACACAGCATTTATGTGGCATGATAAAATTTCTAAAAGTAATAAGAAAAAAACATGTAGAAAAAACTGATAATTAAAAAAGCGTATGTTAAATAAAAGCATACACAAGTCAAATAATATTTATTATTAAGTAGTAGCGATTATAATAAAATACAGCTTACCGATTCCAAAAAATGTAATTTGCATCAATGTAAAAATATACTCCCCATCTAGTGTCAAACAATTTCGAATACCCGTAACGGTTCAACAATCATACATGCAGAAGTTAAACAGTACGGCCGCCACCTCCTCTGTAGAATCGACCGCGGGATCTCAACCTGTGTCGCCTGATTATGTTTACGTACTTTTTCCCAATAACTATATATGTATATATATAGTTATTAAGAAATTTAATGATGGTTCGTGAGAATTTTAGTGACACAAGTTTTTTAATGATAAATTATGATATCGCATACATAGATCAAAACTAAGATAACTCAAAAAAAAGTAATTTTTCAGTTGACAAAAAAACATTACTATCAATTTTTTGTTACTAATAGGTCATAAATGTACTTTAAAATGACACTGTTCAAGAACTGGGGCTACAGTTAATTGCGTATATGATAGTGTCCAAAAACAATAACTCTAAATTCTTGTTTTTTTTAATAGCCTTAGTTTTGATCTAGGTGTGCGATATATGCATTCTTCCATACGAGATGTTCTCTTCGCCCGAGTAGACTATGAAGAGCCCTATAATTACATCATACGCAGACTTCCCGGCGTCCTTGAAAATATCTAATTCTGGGCCTTTCCTACTTTTCAAAACTTCCATCGCATGTTTAATTTCTGATAAAAATGCTTAAAAAAACTCAAATTATCAAATACATATTGTAAATATAGGTGAAAATATTGTCCATGCAAAAATTATTTTAAAAACGCAACTTTTCTTGTGCAAAATGTCATCAGCCAATATTTAATTTATCAATAAATATGTTAAATCGTATATACATTAATACCTCGCACAGTCCTGGTAATCGGTTCCGCCAATTAAAGTCCGACCGAAGCTTCGGTTTCGGCTTCGTCCAAAAAATACACCTTCGGCTACACAATCAACTTGGACTAAAATCTTCCGAAAATTTTGGCCGAAGCAGAGGCTTTGTACTTAGCCACCGAAAACGCACGAACTATTACGAATTAAATAAAATCCAGTTTATCAGTTTTGGAAAACTGCAATTTATTTATTGAACGGATATATTTACAATTATTATCAACACCACAACGCAGAAAATTAAGCAATAGTGTAGAATTTGCATTGTTATTGGCTTTATGGCCGAAGGTTATGGCAAAAGACAAACAATCGACTTCGACACTATCGCCAATATGCCAAACTATTTGGAACCGGACTAATCGAGGAACTAAATACAACTATGAAATGATAAATGGTTCCAAAATATTTCTCGCCGTTTTTCAATATATAAAATGCAATAAAATTAATTCAAACGTCTTTATTAGAAATACATAGAAATACCAGTTCCGAGAGCAACAACGACATTTTATCAAATATTCCACATGTTCCTAGCTCCGAAACTATACAATACACTCAGTACCAACTGGAAATCGTACAATTACTATAAGATTACACAAACATGGACCCAATATATGATTCAATCAGGTAGAGATGAATCAGAAGCATGGATATCCAACAATTTACTATAATGTATACAATTCTTTTACTAATAACTCACTAGTCCTACAACACTCCCACTCCACATATTTTTATTTTATTCTTACTTTTTTATTCATATTTGATTTATCTTTTTATTCCAAATAACACCACAACAGCACGAAAAAAAAAACTGGCTACTTTAACACAGACTTTAGTCTAGCAAAGTAGCCAGGACAACGCTGTATACATCCCACACATTAAACTATGTATTATGTATGTTATGTATCCACCTCTGTAACTACAAAAATATGGATGTCAAAATATATATAAATAAATAAATTTTATTTCATATAATTTTAAAAATGCATGTTTTTTGTAATTAATTTTTAATTCTCTGAATATTGTAATATTATGTTTGCACATTTTTCTTCTTTAGCCTTTTCTCTTCGTATATTTCTCAGTAGCAACGAATTCCATTGTTTAACGTTCGGCGAATTGTAAAGCTACCTTTAATAGCGGGATCAACTTTCATAACACGCTCTGACAAGGCTTCAACCATTCCAATATTTTTGTATAATTGTTCAGATGTTAATTCTATGTATCGTATGGCACAACTTTAAAACAGCTAAAAAGAGATTTAAATGTATAGAGGGAAAAAAAACGATCATTTATGCATTCAAAAATAATTTTGTGTACTTTTTTTGTAAAATAAATTTTAATATTTAGTGTGTTTTGCAATTTCCTAACCGGACTGCATACAGTGAATCCGAACTGATCGAAGCCGGACTAAGCACGTATTTGCCTTTTGGCCTTTGCCCAGTCTATTTTACTGTATGGTATGGTATGATTGGTGTTCAAGCCTGAGCAGCACACCTGGCCGCAGGTGAAAATGTAATTTTTAATATTTTATAGTCTTGACATGTGCGGATTAATAAATCACGCATTTTAGTGAAAACCGGACGGAAATCCTGCCAATACCGACTAAGTTACAAAGTATTCAAAATAATTGTATTTTTTACGTCGCGCGCTCGCCCCAGTCACAAATCCACGCGCGGACGTAATTTGAGTAAATATACGCATAAATATTAGCCATCCTTTTTATTTGCTAATCGCGTAGATATGATAAAATAATTGACATGAAAGAAGACCTGAACAAAATACATCGCATAACTTACAAATTAGAGCAGTTTGAGATACAATTACTTTTTTTATCAGTTTTGGACGTAATAATATTTTCACGGGCCGCTTTCAAATGACAAACCCGCGCACGCGCGCCCCGCTCCAGAGAATGGACCAATAAGAAGCCACGTTTAACACCGTATGAATAAATGCACTCACCGATGAGATAGTTTCTGTTACAAATAAAGGATTAAATAATGAATAAAAAATAAGCTAAGTTAGGTGTAATAAAATGGCCTGTCGAAATATCTAGGAAATGACTTACTGGTGTAAAATAAAATAAGTTGTGTATGGAATCGTGTCTAGTTAAGTAATAATTTGAGATATTTTGCCATAAAAACCTTGTCTAAGAGTATAAAATAGATTTATAAGGATCTTTATATGTTTATTTTGAATCGCACGATTTATGTGGCGCTATCAGAAGATCACAGGAAACCAGCACTTGCAGGAGATCTTTTCAGTTACCACAAATACCTGTCCATTATAATTACAAATTTGATTAATAAAATAAATATAAAAATGAGGCGTCTGGAGGGCCACGCCCCCCGCAAATTATCGTGCCGTATATATAGAGGCGCGTTTAGCTCAGCGGGCAGATTTTAGAAAATATCAAGATTCTTCAAAATACGCCTCTATCTTCGCCGTCTTCTTCTTCTTCTATTCTTCTACCAAGTGCTGAGTTCCTGGGCTTCCGTTACCTATAGATGTACCTGTAAAACAAAATAAAATTTAACCAGTCCAGATCGCTACTAGCTTTCGAGGGTTCTTCTTCTTTATAACAACTGCTGATCAGCCGAGTTCCCGTACCACAGGAAGAAATATTAAACAGATATTCAAGTTTTATATTTTATAAGTATTAATCATATTTATCAAATATATTCCTTAAAGTAAATACACAAACAATGAATGCTTATTATTTAATCGTGTTCTTTCAATAAGCTGCAGAAGGTCGGTTGCTTTTCTCTAAACTCTATTTCACATGCGCTATTCGATAAAACCTATTCCATAATGGTAAACACAGTTTGTAATTCATAAGTGAGCATTAAACTCTTATTAATAATTCCTTCATTTTACAATTCGTAGGTGTCATCAGCATTTATTCATATATGAAAATTTGGTACGAAAGTCATCCGGGAGGACGTAGCGAAGATGGTAGAGTGCACGTTTGCAAGCGAGAGGTACCTCTACCAGGACCGATACCTGGCACCAAAAAAATATTTTATTAATGAAAATAAATACAATTAAATTTTAGTATTAAAATTTATATTTTAATAAATAATTAAGTATGACATCATTCATATATTTATGTAACGATTTTACACCACTGTCTATTAGGGGAATAGCTAAGATGACAGAGAATTGGCTTAGTGTGCGAGACACCTGGTACCGATTCCGATCCCAATACCCGTGAAGGTAAGAATAAAACACAAGGTTAAAGTGAGAGTACATGCAATTAATACGAAATTTTCTAATACGCTAACGTATCAAATTTTACTTGGGTACCTCTGAATAAACATATTCTATGTTAAAATGAATCGAAATACTTGATAATGTTATGTATTCTGTTAAATATAAATAAATCACAATGAAAAAATATCTTTCTCGCAGTAGTCATATCGTGTAGAATCTTTAAAACTTTTACCCTTAAAATAAATATTTTTTATAATACATGTTTGAAACAGTTAACAATTATTTTATAAGTCTAATCATTCCTATATTAAACTTAAAACAATTCGTTCCAGTTCTATTATATCTCATTCCGAATAATATGCTATATGAATCGTCTTAAAAGGAAGAAACTTAATTATCCCAGCATCTCAAAATATTAATTTCGATATTCATTCTATTTGACAGCTCTTCCCTGGATTCTAAACACCTTTACAATTTATTCTTGTGTTTGACATCAATTCAATTAAAATGACAAGTACGGAACAATTTGGGCCAAAAATAACCGACGCCTTTCAATTTTTTAAAATCGCTACGAAAATCTTATTATTTAACCTTGAGTGTATTTTTTGAATTCTCGTTCAACCGAGGTATACAACGCACCGTTCGTGTATACTCTTTTATGTACATATGTATAACAGTAATGAAGATAACAACAGATTCGCCAATAAGCAACCTTCTTGAAGTTCGTGCGGATCAGCGGTGTGACAGTGGCTGGCCCGAAGATGTTTTCAAGGTCGTCGTTTTGAATGGAACGCCCGCCCCCTGACTTCATCATTCCTGACTTTGGCGCGACCCCTGCCACTCGGCTCCAGGTTACTCCGCTGTAAGTTGATATTTGTACAGAATTTAACATTTTAGATTCCCTTCCCGCTGGAACCTGCGCTGCAGTCACTGGTGATGTGTTCAGCCAAATCGGAATACAACATCGCTAACTCGGTTATTTCATTGGCATTGCTTAAGATGCAACTTTCCTTTTTCCAGTTTGAATTTAGAGATATCTTTGCATTTTGCATTCCCTTTCAAGACGAGACTAATAGTTAATTCTATTACAATATTAACTAAACATAAAAGTGCGTTATTTTTTACGTAAATATTGCTAGAGTGAAAGGTATCAATAGAAAAGAACAAGTATACAATTGTTGGTTTTCTTAAATTTCTAGGTAATAAAGCTATCAGAAAATAGCCATTTTGTTATGTATGTACCTACCCTTCGAAGCCACATCCTTATTTTTTGTTTGTCAACCTCGACCTTTCTCGATTTGAAGAGAGACATGGGTTCGAACTATTATTTTAAGAGTTTTGTCTTATCTTATTATTGTGTATGTGTATTGAAACGATTATAATTTACGACTTTGTTTACCCGGGTTTAAATTATTGAATGGGAGAAATATCTCCAGGAATATCTTTTTAAACTACAACACAGCCTTCAGAGATCAGATCGTATCTAACACCCGAACCAGAAAGAACTGAAAGTCTATTCGTTTCAATACATCTCCGTAAACACGCTACCTTGCACATCTGTGCACCTATAATATTTCAATAAACGAATTATTTACGAGTACCGAGTCGTGATTTGAAGACCTCCCGAGGAAGGAACATAAAATTGGTGGCAGCGTCAAGATATACAAGGACTCTATCTACATTCAAAATTTGTCGATTTGCAAATCGCAATCAAACTAGTTGAATACAAGAAGAAACTCTACTATCGAGACGGTCCATTCTTATAGTTTAAAACGAATGAAGAATCCACTACTCGAGTCTGAAGTTCCCGGGTGCAGTTGCAGCGATACCAGTCTGCAGTTGCGATAGGCGAGCGGAGCGGCGCGCATCTGTCATCAAGGCGAGCAGTGCGGCCAGCTACCGAGAACGAGATATCATTCAAAAACTATGAAGACGACCTACCTGTAAGTGCATAATAACTGTATAACACAAACTGTCGCTCATTACGTTACAATTAATTGATAATTTTATCGCCTAAAACTATTTCACAATTTATCTTATTATTATTTAAACTTATCACTATCTCGTCATATACTTTAATCCGTAAACATGCATCCCTCACATTCGACAGATTCCGACACAAAATGCGATATTTCTAATACTAAAATGAAAGAACGTAAGATGTGAATTTTCGACATCAGAATTATTCCACTGGATTGAAAAATATGATAGTTCGAGGATAAAACTTGAGGACTTTATAATAAATGTCAATTCAGCGTTTAGACTCGCAAAACCGGAACAATATAATATATTATTAGAATACACAAAATAACAATTAACCGGTAAAGCTAAAATAATGTCTGAGATAAAAGTAACGCCAACGCGGGAATCACTCCGCGATATATTACAACGTTACTTTTGTCCGACGCGATCTGTAGCGCAATTAACATTAGAATCGCAGACTGTCCGACGAGTACCGGACGAATCGATAAGTGATTTTTCGTTTAGACTGGATATACTGGATAACAAATTTGTTCGGGCAATAAAACGCGAAAACGAAGGAAACGGGCGTTCCTCGGAGGAGTTTCTCGCGAATATGAGCAACTTCTTTTAATTAAAGACCCAACGGCGCATTTAGAAGCTTCCGCATTTTGTCAAAGAGAACAAAATAAATCAGAAACGGGACCTGTTTTCTAAAAAAACCTAATTTTTGCACTTTTTGCGGAACGAATGGACACACCATCGTAAATTGCTACGAAAAATTTATTAAAAATCAAAACCCGAATTATAACGATAATGGTTTTTCGCGAAAAAAATATATTACATTATGTAGATATTTTGAAAAAATTGGACACCGTATAGAAGAATGTAGAATCAAATTAAGGGATGAATATTATAAAAGAATGTTAAAAACTAACGAATATAATTACGATAAAAATTATCGACGACCGAATCAGTTCGGAAGAGAAAATGGAAGGAACGAAAATGCATTTAATGGAATAATTATAATTAAAATCCTCAATTTGAAAGAGGAAATTACGAAAACCAAAATGGACGATGTAATAATAGAAGCGAAAATTATATGATCGTCGTGTATATCATTACCAATATGATAGCCAACAGGACAAGGATTATAGTTCGCAAAATTGTACTCAATTTAATCGAAATAATGGTCGTCGAACTTCTGAAAATATGACTCGAGCTCAACACGAAGACCGAGCACATCACCGTAATAATGAAATAATCACGCCCTCATCCAATGACGAAATTAATTTAAACTAAAGACGTCTCCAAGTAACTACCGCATTTCGAAGTACCCTTCAAAGAGAGGTAGCATTTTTTCAATCAACCAAAATACGTCATCATATATAACTGTTCAAACGGAATTATCAAATAACGTTAATAAAAAAATAAATCTTCTCTTAGATACCGGAGCAGATATATCGCTCATAAGAATAGATTGTTTGAAAAAGTAAAATAATAATATGCCCGCTGACGGAATAATCGGAAGTGATTTTTTAATAAAATATAATGCTCAAGTAGATTACGAATTAAATCAGTTGAGATTTGACGATATAGTGTTACCGTTTAACTTTAAGCTTAAACAAAACCAAACACTTTGCATTCCTCCGCGTTCCGAATCATCAAACTCTTAAAACGTGTACACAATGCAAAGTTGTAATAATTCAAACGGCTCTAAAATTGAACAATTGGATTCCCAAATCAGGGTCGATCATTTAAATAACGAAGAAAGTCAATCTTTATTAAAAATTTGTCTACTAGAAGAATATAATTACGAAAATGCATTATCCCGTATTGTTGTTGACGAACAAAATAATGTACTGAACATCTCGTCAAATCCTAAACCTGACTCGTACGAAGATTTCATAAAATCGAATTATACAAATAGACACCTAGATGTAACAAATATAAAAGAAATTGACTAACGTATAAAGATAATTTAGTTCGCTTCATTAGCAACGACAAGGAAATGTGCCGAGATTTATCTAAAGAAATCAAAGAACTAATAAATAATTACAGTACATTAAAATTAACTGATAATAAAATCTTTGATATTTTAACATCGGAATATAAAAATAAAACAATATATCGCGTAATTGTAAAACATAACTTTTGGGATAAGCCCACATATAAAGATCTCTTTACCGCCTTGCAAAATTTAAAAACAATGTTTCTTAAAGATAATATTACTAGTTTTACCATGCCGTCGTGTCTTCATGCAGGATTACAAAACTTAAACTGGAATAAAACTAAACTTATAATGAATTACATTTACTATTAATATTACTGTATGTCATAATAAATCCCGAAACCGAACAAATTCCTCGAATTCTTCAAGAGTTCCATAATAATCCTGTCGGAGGACATTCTGGATTTCATAGGACAAAAAATAGAATCAGGAACTACTACAAATGGCACAAAATTAAATCAGATATTAGGGAATACATTAATACATTAATACAGAATGCCAGAAAAATAAAATTTCACGAGAAAGGAACATTCAACCGCTAGAATTAACTAATACGTCAACTAAACCGTTTGAAACCACCATTGACCGTTACCAATGACAGAATTCGGAAATAAGTACGCACTCACTATGCAAGACGATTTGACAAAATTCTCCAGAGCGATAGCTATTCCTAATCGTGAAGCCGAAACGATTGCAAAGAATTCCAGACAAGATTTTAACAGATCAAGGTTCAGATTTTACTTCTAAAATAATTAAAGAACTTTGCAAACTATTTAAAATAGAAAAATTACAGACTACGGCTCATCACCCTCGGACGAACGGTGCCCTCGAACGCAGCCACGCGACACTCGCTGATTATTTGAAACATTACATCTCACCTTCACAAGCGGATCGACCGTGTGTGTTTCTATACAATACCACTCCTCATACTGCTACTAAATTCTCTCCGTATGAATTAATATTCGGGACTAAACCGCAATTTCCAACATCGATAACTAAAGACCCTACATTTAAGTATACATACGACGACTATCTAGAAGAGTTACAATTGACTAATTAATTAATTTAATCGAACAAAAAGAGATTGTAAAAACAAAACACGATGAAAGCATTCGTAAAAACCACAAATATAATGTAGGAGATCTAATATTATTACGTGATGAAGCGAATAAATTAAATAAATCTAGAAAACTAATGCCAAACTAGGAGGGACCATATCAAATCACGGCCATAAATTCGAATGTAAATGTCACTATTAAAATAAAACGAAAAGAAGTCATCGCACATTTAAATAGAATTAAACCTTTTATTTCGGATGGGCTCAGACAATTATCTCAGTCTCGGTTATTGCCAAACGACAATTATGACTCTCGCCTAGTACTATTGAGAAATCTTTAAAAAATGGTCAAAACCCAATGTGTTATTTAAGCATTTTGTGTACAAGGAGGAATTGAGTCTCTCCAATATAAAAAAAGGGTCCACCGCTAATAATCACCCCTAAGTTGACAACGCACACGTGGTGAAAACGGAACGTCACGTGAGTTAGCGTGAGAGGTTAGAAATCTCACCTATCACTTGAGAATCAACGCAGAATCTTAAAAACGCGTTTATTTCATTTTTCAAACGTATCCATATCCGTCATATCATAATTAAGATAAATTCTTGAGATAAATCGTCCTACAGAGATGTATTTATTTGTTTACAAAATTTTCAATAATTGCATTTTAAAATAATGTTACTCCCGCAGCCGTATCGACATTAGGCTGCAGTTTAAGTAAACTGAACCGGAATTAATATTAAGCTAATTAAAAATTGTAATAATTATAATACTTCTATATTTTATAACAGGTGATTTACCAAAATAAATATTAAATCTTAAAGCGAATTCGAAACCAAAAGCACTTCGCGAGGGTCAAAATAATCCCTTCACATAAATTTGATATATCAAGATTACGAGTACATATAAAAATAATAAATATGTATTATTCTATAATAAATATATATATCGATTATTCTTCGAAATGTAATATTCTACCAAGGCGTGTGGAAACATTTGAAGTCTTATATATATATATATATATATTTGTTTAATATTTCTTCCTGTGGTACGGGAACTCGGCTGAACAGCAGTTGTTATAAGGAAGAAGAAGAAGAACTCTCGAAAGCTGGTAGCGACCTGGACTGGTCAAGTTTTATTTGTTTTACAGGTACATCTGTAAGTACCGGAAGTCCAGGAACTTAGCACTGGTTTATCTCGGTAGAAGAATAGAAGAAGAAGAAGACGGCGAAGATAGAGGCGTATTTTGAAGAATCTTGATATTTTCTAAAATCTGCCCGCTGTACTAAACGCGCCTCTATATATAAGGCACGATAATTTGCGGGGGGCGTGGCCCTCCAGACGCCTCATTTTTATATTTATTTTATTAATAAAATTTGTAATTATAATGGACAGGTATTTGTGGTAACTGAAAAGATCTCCTGCAAGTGCTGGTTTCCTGTGATCTTCTGATAGCGCCACATAAATCGTGCGATTCAAAATAAACATATAAAGATCCTTATAAATCTACTTTATACTCTAGACAAGGTTTTTATGGCAAAATATCTCAAATTATTACTTAACTAGACACGATTCCATACACAACTTATTTTATTTTACACCAGTAAGTCATTTCCTAGATATTTCGACAGGCCATTTTATTACACCTAACTTAGCTTATTTTTTATTCATTATTTAATCCTTTATTTGTAACAGAAACTATCTCATCGGTGAGTGCATTTATTCATACGGTGTTAAACGTGGCTTCTTATTGGTCCATTCTCTGGAGCGGGGCGCGCGTGCGCGGGTTTGTCATTTGAAAGCGGCCCGTGAAAATATTATTACGTCCAAAACTGATAAAAAATAGTAATTGTACCTTTAACTGCTAATTTGTAAGTTATGCGATGTATTTTGTTCAGGTCTTCTTGCATATCAATTATTTTATCATATCTACGCGATAAGTAAATAAAAAGGATGGCTAATATTTATGCGTATATTTGCTCAAATTACGTCCGCGCGTGGATTTGTGACTGGGGCGAGCGCGCGACGAAAAAAATACAATTATTTTGAATACTTTGTAACTTAGTCGGTATTGGCAGGATTTCCGTCCGGTTTTCACTAAAATGCGTGATTTATTAATCCGCACATGTCAAGACTATAAAATATTTAAAATTACATTTTCACCTGCGGCCAGGTGTGCTCCTCAGGTGATTTTGACTTGAACAATATTACTTTTTGTATTAAGTATTAAGTAAGCGGATTGAGAACCATCATAAGGTACAAAACGACGAAAAAGAACGGACACGAGTTGTTCAGGCGACAATCTGTTAAATCACATGATATTTATTCACACGAACTATTTAACTTAAATATAAATAAATAATAATTCTACGAAAACATTCATTTTTACATGAAAGCTAAAACGAAATCGGTTCAATCAAAAATAATCAATCTTCGACAATCCTTATCTCATATTCCCACTACAACATCCTACCATTATGACATAGAAATATTTTAGAATGAATAGATATTAATGTTCTCTATTTTAAAAGTAAATTAGTTTTTATGCCATGCGATTCCCGAGTCGGTGAATACACCTTTGAACACATTACGCTATTTGTAAAAAATGATTTAGAATTGTAAACATTTTGATATAACTGACGAGTAAATACTTCTCACTACTTGTAATGATTTGATTTCTTGCAAAATTCTAGACGCCACTAAGTATGCGTGTAAAAATATGAATAATTTAATTGTAACATTCAGGCAAACGGCAATTTAAAGCATTTATTACTCAATTAATAAACGAGAGTTACACTAATTAAATTTAATGTAACCAGTGTACTTGTGTATGTCTTTTTGTACTTATTTTCGAGTGTATTTTTATTTCAAATGTTACTATCTTGAAGAATTTCTATTTTTATTAATTGTTTTTCTATTTGTGTTATTAATAATTATAAACGTAGTTACGTATTATTCTAATTGACTATTATTGTATCTTATCACATTGCTTCATTCATTAAAAGATGTCATTACATATTTTCATACAAAAAATTGATCTTATTTTGAATCGTTACTTTAAAAAGTGTATATTCATAATTATAACTGTAATATTTACTAGTGTATGTAATAATATAAGGTGTCATATTTAATGTCTCATATCGTACAAACTTTTCAATATTATTCACTTTTGTTCGTAAATAATTGTGTAATATTTAATACCTTACGTTTTACAAAGTTTCTTTTTCTTTACTTCTACTCAAAACTTTTGCTAATATTGTTTAAAATTAAATTTTCTACTAGAGAGGTGTTATGTATGTCTACCCTTCGAAGCCACATCCTTATTTTTTGTTTGTCAACCTCGACCTTTCTCGATTTGAAGAGAGACATGGGTTCGAACTATTATTTTAAGAGTTTTGTCTTATCTTATTATTGTGTATGTGTATTGAAACGATTATAATTTACGACTTTGTTTACCCGGGTTTAAATTATTGAATGGGAGAAATATCTCCAGGAATATCTTTTTAAACTACAACACAGCCTTCAGAGATCAGATCGTATCTAACACCCGAACGAGAAAGAACTGAAAGTCTATTCGTTTCAATACATCTCCGTAAACACGCTACCTTGCACATCTGTGCACCTATAATATTTCAATAAACGAATTATTTACGAGTACCGAGTCGTGATTTGGAGACCTCCCGAGGAAGGAACATAAAACTTCAATGAACTAATTCTTTATACTCACGCTTTAAAACCTCTCAGCCGCTAAACAAATGTCCTCCAAGTTACCCCCCTGCGCGGGCCTCTTTTCGAAAGTCGTGTATTCGATTGAACACCACTTTTAAAATGACATTTAGGCATTTTGTGTACGATTTATTACTTGATAGGGCTTCACAGATAATGTTGTTAATATTGTTAATCACCTGAGATGTTCAAATCCTTGAGATAATGTAAATATTAACTGAACAAAATAATCGATCTCCGAAAAAGCCGCCGTCTTACGAATAATATCACGCGGTCGTTCAACCGGATTGCTGCGCCGATCTTCAATATGCAGTTACGCTGTATTTCTTTAACATTTCTTATGGCTGTTTGGAAATAATGTTTAAAGTCTCATGAAGTCCTTTGGGATATATAAATAAACAAAAGAGCATGAAGATGCGGCTAGAATATGTCAACATTAAGATATGACAAGTCGAGTGCCGGCCTCAGAGATGTCCGCCCATGTAATAAATAATACAATAACGTCGGTACTAGTGACGGGCGATCGTCAGACATTTGCGTAATCGAGTGATTAGTAATCGAATGATTCATAATCGATACACGAAACGTTGGCACTTATTTTTTATCTGTAATTAGCATGGACAAATATTGTTTGCATAAGGGCTCTAAAGGCATCGATGTTGCTTAAACAGGATTTTAATTGAATTCCCGTACGATGCTTGTCTAACGCGACCATACGTTCCGTTTTGAACGGGACCATTCCGTTTTAGGGAGCTTATTCCGTTTTAGGGAGCTTATTCCGTTTTAGGGAGCTTATTCCGTTTTAGGGAGCTTATTCCGTTTTAGGGAGCTTATTCCGTTTTAGGGAGCTTATTCTGTTTTAGGGAGCTTATTCCGTTGTCCCCAAACACGGCTTCGGGTCGGTTGTGAGTCATTTTCACAACCGAGTGATTAGTAATCAATCCTTCCGAGCTTATTTTTATTTTCTCAAAGAATTATTATAAAAAATATTTTTATTATTTAACATATTTAATTTTTCTAAATTTATTTATTTATTAGTAACTATATAATATATATAAAAATTTGTTTGGACTATGCCCGTCTCACTAGAGAAATTCTGTGTCGAAACGGGCATAGTTTACAAGCAATTGTTGAATTAATTAAAATTACAAGTAGAAAGATTTATTAACATATAAAAGGTATAGATGAAGAACAATTTTAAGGTGGACTTAATTTTTGGATCATTTTGTAGCAATAATTAATATAGGTATGAGTCAATATGTTTGGGTGAGTGCACCAATACTGGCTCTACCCATATTACGAATCCAAGTTTTAATATAAAGTTTCATGTTCTTGTGACAATTCAATTGATTTATGTCTTTTAGCATTCCATTAAACAGTAAATTATATATTAAATATATTTATATTGTAAAAATGTTATCTATTTATTTTTTAACGATAAAAAAAATATTTTTTATTTCACACCACCAGGAAAAGCAAAATATTAAATTTATTAAATAGCCGCTGAATCTACAACTTCGATGTGGGAAATTAATATAACATGTCATTCATCATTCGTCAATTCGAATTGGCGCCATCTCTCATCGGCTCGACTTGCGCAGTGCGAGCACGCCGAATACTAAATACTAACATCCCCAACAACGAATGGGCAACTGCGCCGACTGCTGATCATGACGAATAATCACTCGTAATCGCTACTCGCAACCGAGGAGCGAGCGAGCTAGCAGGATTCTAACCGACTTACATATGTGTGAGACGTATTGCGCATACCGTCATCACCGCGATACTAGGCGCTACCGTCGGTTTTTTTTCGCACCTTAATTAAAATTGTCGCTGTGGACTCCTCTCTTTCTGAAAACGGGACAATTCGGCGACCCGAAGCCGTGTTTGGGGACAACGGAATAAGCTATCTAAAACGGAATGGTCCCGTTCAAAACGAAACGTATGGTCGCGTTAGACATGCATCGTACGGGAATTCAATTAAAATCCTGTTTAATCAACATCGATGCCTTTAGAGCCCTTATGCAAACAATATTTGTCCATGCTAATTACAGATAAAAAAATAAGTGCCAACGTTTCGTGTATCGATTATGAATCATTCGATTACTAATCACTCGATTACGCAAATGTTTGACGATCGCCCGTCACTAGTACCGACGTTATTGTATTACTTATTACATGGGCGGACATCTCTGAGGCCGGCACTTGACTTGTCATATCTTAATGTTGACATATCCTAGCCGCATCTTCATGCTCTTTTGTTTATTTATGTATTCCAAAGTACTTCATGAGACTTTAAATATTATTTTCAAACAGCCATAAGAAATGTTAAAAAAATACACCGTAACTGCATATTGAAGATCGGCGCAGTAATCCGGTTGAACGACGTGACTATGATCGTATAAACAATATGATTGTGTTGGTGACCTTGTGATAATAGTCGTAAGACGGCGGCTTTTTCGGAGATCGATTATTTTGTTCAGTCAATATCTACATTATCTCAAGGATTTGAACATCTCAGGTGATTAACAATATTAACAACATTATCTGTGAAGCCCTATCAAGTAATAAATCGTACACAGAATACCTAAATGTTATTTTAAAAGTGGTGTTCAGCCGAATACACGACTTTCGAAAAGAGGCCCGCGCAGGGGGTAACTTGGAGGACATTTGTTTAGCGGCTGAGAGGTTTTAAAGCGTGAGTATAAAGAATTAGTTCATTGAAGTACCCGGTGCGGTGTGGACCGTAGCATTTTTTTTATCGTTTTGGTTTGGCTCGGTCATGAACACCCGTCCCATTACACTGCGGCTACGGAGAGACCTAACCTAACCCAACCTAACCTAACCTACCTTCAACTGTCAGTTAATAATTTAATACACAATCATTTTAAGACCATAATTTGTGTGGTACTTGAGGCGCGACTTGCAATAATAATTCATATTTTCGCGTTTTTTACGAATTTTTATTATTCATTTATATCAGAAGTTATTCAATAGATTTAACTGTTTTTTCAGCTATTACTTAAATTCGACCTTTACATTAATATAAAACTAATAAACTGAATGTTATTTGTCATAATTAAGACGATACAAATATTATAAAGAAGACCGCGACCATTAGATGCATTTTAGGCACGGTACGAAATTGAGTCAATACGCCATATTAATAAATAAACGAAATATATTTTCTTATAATCTTGAAGCCAAGATTACGGAAACAAATCTGTAGGAAACCAAATTAGTAAAATGTTAAAAATGAATAGAGTTATAAATCATTCAATTTGCAGTACATTTGATGAATTTTTTACGTTTTTAAAATACTTTGTTTTAGTAAAAACATACGTTTTTAAATAATAAACTATATTTACTCACATGCTTTGAGGCTTCAACTACTATTTAAAACTAAGTTTAATATCAGAAACACAATAATCATTTTTTAAATAATATATTTCCAGTCTTATGAAATACGATATTATTAATTATATCTCACACTGTCAGATGCCATTCAAATATGGCGATGGGGTTCGTAATACTCGTATCTGCGCTCCGAGTTTTTTAAATTAAATTTGCCTATGAAACACATTTTAATACAAATTTTGACTACAATATGAATGAATATTATACTTATTCTCGATACCAATTGCTTATTTTTGTAAATTGTATGGTTTTGGGCTGTTTTTATACGAAAACAGATTATAATTTTGATATTTCAACATTGAACATCAGTCAAATGACCGGTTCGTTTTAGAATTTGGCGGCTGGCGCGTGCGCGGCCAGCGCATGGCGGGTAACGCATGGTTTGGTTCTTATTAAAAGTCAATAATACATTATTGTTCTAAAATTACTACCTCCTGTGACTCAAGATGCCTAAGGTCAAAAAGTATCCATTGACACGCTCTAGGAAATATTCCAACAAAATTTTAAATGGTTAGGTATCTTCTTGGAGTAAAAATCGCAACGTAAGTTGATTATTTTTATCATTTCTATAATAATTGTCCATTTGATTTAACAAAACAAATAACATAGTTCAATATACATATATTATGTAGTGCAGATAAATTATTTTTTATTGGAAATACATATCCTTAAAGATAAATAATCTTATCAAAAGAATTATACATGACAGACCTGTCTGATACAAATGTATTTGTTATAGTCATATAAATGAATAAATACGTATTTTAATATTTTTGACATAAAAATACTGATAACTAAATAACAATAATAATAATATTATTAATTATTTTCAGGATGTTCCCGAACTGAGAATTGAATGTGCGGACTCGTGTGAACTTCCTAAATTGGTTGGCAAAAGAGTGGTCGACGACATATACCAATTCTTTTCTCAATTTAATCAAATTTACTCCCACAGATCGATTTTCGGGTGCACATGAACGAATATTGAATATGTGAAAGAACATAAAAATTTATTTCTAAATTCAATTTAAATTGTAATATGTGTGGATCAAATTTTGTTTTGAGTACGTGTAAAGAAAAAAAAACAACGAAATTCTGAATAACGATAATATGCTCGATGAACAACTAATTATTTAACAGTGAATAATAATACTTTTGTCATATTTTCATTTATATTTTAATATTAAATATATATGTAATTTATTAAAACAATAAATAAATATTTAATAAAAAACAGTTTTTTTTATTACAACCAGAGTATGATTATTATATAATATTAGCATAAATAGTTTTCTCTTCACAAATACAGCTGCTTCAAAAGTTGTCAATATTATTTATTAGTATGAATTTACGTCAATTTTTTCCTTATAAATCGGGCATAATTGTAATAATCATGTTTATCGACACAAACAACGGTTTTTATCATAAACATAACAATTCTTAGGTGAGAACTTTAACAAATTATTTAATTTTCGCTTGATAATTTCAAATGGCGACACATATGTGTAATGAATGATGAAGAAATGGCTATTTTCTGATAGCTTTATTACCTAGGAATTTAACAAAAAAACAATTGTATACTTGTCCTTTTCCATTGATACCTTTCACTCTAACAATATTTACATAAAAAATTATGTACTCTTATTATTTATTATATTATGTTTACTTGATATTGTAAAAGAATTAACTATTAGTCTCATATTGAAAAGGTATGCAAAATGCAAAAATATCTCGAAATTAAAACTGGAAAAATGAAAGTTGCCTCTTAAGAGATACCGCGGTGTTAGTTTCCCGAGTAATACTCTTTTTTTAAGTAGGTAGCTGCTGTCACAAAATTTTGTTAGATATTTATAAAATTGTTTTTACAACTGCAAAAAAATGCTGTTTTTCAGTTTTTGCTCTTCTAATGTATTATTTTGTCCAGTCTCCGCGGTGACCAGCTCGGCTGCCTTATAACTTGCGGGTAAAACTTGCGGGGAGTGTGCTAAGGATAGGATGGGGTGTTCACTCCGAGGTGTATTTCATCTCGCAAGAGCTGAACATTCCTGAGAATATGCTCATTTGTAAAATATTTTGAATTTATTTTTCAGATATCTGCAGATCCAAGCAGCGTAGTGACTGTATTCCATATTGAACCTTTGCAGTGGTCCAACCTTCTGAACTATTTTTATGACTACTGAAGAAGTCGTACAAAATAAATAATGAGTTTATTTTCATTTGATCGATAAAAGTGACACAAAATTTGAAAGAATTGTGTTACGAACATTATCATGTTTCAGATGCATTTTTTGAAGGAAGTCGTGCTCGTTTATCTGAGCGCCGATCGTGTCAATTGTAGTAGAACCCGCTGAGATATTCTTACTGACTAATAATAATTATCTCTCGTTGCAGAGTTCTATACGGGCCACTGCTGCTTCGGTACTGCACATCATGGAGGTGGATTCCAAGTTGGCGTTGAGCTGCGAGCAGTTTCAAAATAAGCTTCTGAGCAGTTCTGAATTCGACCCTGATGACGGGATTCTGAATAATGAGAATATGTCGGCTCCACACCCCAGCCTGACCGTGCTGGCGCTGTTCGCCAAGCACGTTTACAACGATACGGGAGGAGATGTACGCGATGGTTGGGAATTGCTGACGACAGCTGGCAACGATGACTTGAACAACGGCTACTTCGGAGCTGCTCACTTCAATTCCTCACTGCAGCAGGTGGTCCTGGCCCACAGGGGAACTGTTCTCGGTAACCCGGGAGCCATGTGGACTAATTTGACAGGAGTCGTTTTCAAAAATTATTCAGCTCGCGCGAGTTCCGCCGCTACGTTTGCTGACAAAGTGAAGTGCGCCGTACTCGAAGCTAACAAACAACCCGGCAAGCGCTTCCAGCTGTCCATCACGGGGCACTCGCTGGGCGGCTGGCTGGCGCAGGTCAGCGGCTTCGCTGTAAAATATTTGAAAAATAAGGATGGAAAATTCTCCAAGATCCGCGACCGTTCGAACAGTTTCCACGCACACATCGTGGCTTTTGACAGTCCCGGCTGCGAGTGCTCGCTGGAGGAGATGGTCGATACCTATGATTCTAGATACAGGAGAACAGTGCCCTTAGAAGCGTTGGATGTCTCCAACTACCTGTCAGCGCCTAACCGTATAAACACCTTTGGCAAACACGTGGGGAGCATATACAGAGTCATGATTGACATGTCGGCATTTACCATGTCCGATAAACACACTCCCAAGTATGATCTTACAACGCACAATATTGATAATTTTATAAAACCATTAGAAGACAGAAACAAAATACACAAAATGAAGGACTGGCCCATAAGCAAGCTCAGGCATTTTTTATATGACGCATTGTTCAAAACAGAGTATAAAAAATTTCATCAGAAAGTGTGTCACGCGGATGAGTATCACCTGGAGTCTGACGAATGTGAAGAGTCCAGTATGAAGATACATTACAAAACTGAAGCATCCGTCAACTCCGGCAGTCTGAGGATGTTCTCAGACGATGAGTTGAAGTTGCTCAATTTTTGGATTATCTTTAAACGAGAAACGGTTAAGATTAATAAAATACAAAGCTTTCTCACCGAGCACAACTTGGGGAAATATAAGGATTTATTTGTTCATTTTTCTATTGACATTAATAGTCGCATCGTCACTTGCGGCTCCGAGGAGGACTTGGACCAGGTCGTCGGGCGGACCAAGTTGTTGGTGCGCTGGTTCGATACGGAGCTGATGGCCGCAGTGGACCGACAGAGCAGAGAAATACCTAAAATTATATACTCCATAGCAAACCAAAATTACCTCGACTCCTTGCCAGAATGCCTCTTGGACTTCCGGATAGACAGCATCGGGCTTCGAGAGTTCCTACAATCTGACCACCGAATCTTGCAAATGAAGTCCGAAGACTGCGATCTGGAAATGCTCCGACTGTACAGTGTTGCTCGTCAACTGCGGGAGCCGTCATCAGGTTTAGATGACTATGTTAAAGCTGGATGTCAAACGTTTCTACGTTGGACAGATATGATGAACTTGGAAGACGCTGTAGACATTGAGAACCTCCCGGAAAATGATTTTACTGATGATAATTTATTGGTGATCAATTGTGCCTCGACGGATATCCACCGAGATCTCGGAAGAGAACAAATGTTTCAACACTTTCTTAATGATAATAAGAAGAAACTTGTCCTAGTATCTGATTACCGACAGTTTGATTTCCACAGATTCATGGGGATCCCGGTGTCCGTTGGTCCTTTTAGGGCTTTTGAATCAAATCAACTGACAGAGAATTCGCAAAAGAAACTCTTCGCGATAAATATGTTGGACATTGGAGATGAAATTTTGTCCATAGCAGATTTTGTAGGAGAAATAAATTTCAACGATTTTTCATTAAATATAAATGATTTAATAGACGCGATAACACTCAAAAATATTCTGAGAACCAGTAACCTCGTTGTGAAAATAGAAAACTCGTGTCCAAATTTACTAGACTCCGGCGTGAACATTTCCCCAGTTGACAAGGTGGTGAGTGCGGAAACCTTGGTCAAAATGGCATCGTCTGGCGACCTGCTGGTGATCAGCGGCGACCGTCAGGAAGAGGTGAAGCAGAAGCTCACGGAAGCCAATTCGGGCGTGGAGTACAGAGTCATTTGGGTGTCGGAGAAAGGATTAGCCGGGGAGAGGAAATTTAAACAAACTGTATTAAAGAAACCAAACGAAAAAGTGTATTGGCTCCGAGCAGATGTCTCTTCTACAAAAGTTAAACAAATTTATCAAAAGAGCTTTTATATGAGAAGGGGTTTATATGATCGTCAGGTTTTTAACCTGGAAAAGTTTGCGGCGCAGAGTGATATCAAAGATATATTTATCTTCCATGGTGTGACGAGCAAAGAGGACATGGTTATCTCGTTACAATTACGCGAAACAGAGAGAGAGATATTTATTAAAAACAAAAACATTATCATAGCAGCCTCGGACGAGGAAGTGAACGATATTATGCAGAAAAATTATAAAAAGTCTGTTCACTTGCTAAAGCTCGATAATCGCAATCAGTTTTTGTGGCAACGTTCGCTTGGGCCATTAGATAGTCTACGTTCATATATACACGGCGACACCGATCACCCCATTGATGAAGGAGACCTACACGAGTTGAAGCAAAAGGTGGTGATCATCGCGGACGAACCCGGTATGGGGAAGTCCACCAGCCTGGCGAGCATGTCTCGACTGTTGCGCTCTGATCCTGCAAACTGGGTCATTTGGATAGAACTAAAACACTTCAAAATTCCTTTTGACCGATTACCTGCTGAACCGAAAATGCGCTGCGAGTTCCTCCTGAAAGAAAATATTTCCCAAGGTAATTTGTCGCATGGATTGTTACGGTTCTGCCTGCATCACAAACATTCGATTCAGGTTTATTTAATATTCGATGGCTTCGATGAAATAAATAACAATTATTCCTCGAAAAATGATATCAAAAATGAAGTTTTGAGACTTCTACAATATCTGGGCAACGAAACCACAGCGAGAGTCTGGGTGACTACGCGGTTGAACGAGAGAAAATTGCTCGAGAACGCTCTGTCCACGTTTGCTATGATATTTAAGAAGATTGATGAACCACAACAGCGGAAGTACCTCTTAAATTTCTGGTGTTCGCACCTACTTTTGGAGCCGGAAGAGTGCAGAGACATGATGCGGAGCAAGCTCGAGGAGTGCGCGAAAGTGTTGTACACCAAAGCTAAAAGACATCTCGGTGAAGGCATTCAGAGATTCATGGGAGTGCCTTTGCAGATGCGGATGTTGGCGGAAGTGTTCCTGCAGCAAGTTGAGGATTATCTTAAATCAAAAACGTCTATCGGAAATGCCTTTGAAGTGAGCAGTGTGTTCTCATTGTATGAGAAGTTTATTAATGTGAAATACAACATATATTTTGCAGCCAAAACCGCACTGATTGCAAGAATGAGCAGAGAACTTTACGACATGAACGTTCAGAACATTAACGAAACTCACAGAATGCTGGGCCTTCGCACGCTCTTTCCCCGACTTGCAGAAAAATACTACGAGGACTTTGAGAATAAGTTGGGAGGGGCCGAACTGAGCAAAATCGGGCTGGTCCAGTCGGGAGGAGGCGGCAGTGAGAACATCGAGTTCGTCCACCGCACGTTGGATGAATACTTTTGCGCAGACCAAACTGTCCACTGGCTCTGTAAAAAAGGCCCATGTCACGGTTGGGCAGTAGAATTATTACTAACAAATATCTTACTGCGGGACTCCAATAAGATCGTCAGAATGTTTGTGAATAATTTCCTCCTGTTGCACCCGATTTCTGACACCGCACTAGAGTACTCCGCTTTAAAAATCTGCCAACTTTGGGTTCAAAATCGAAATTTGTTATTCAATGTAGACCACCAAACGGCGCTTCATGTAGCTGTTGAGGAAAATAATGAAGGAATTTTAGACTTTCTGATCGGCGGTTTAAAGTCAGGATCAGCCCAAAAAGGTTTAATCGGCTTCGTAGCGGCTCTCGACCAGTGTGGCACCACGGCTCTCGGCCTTGCAGGGTGGGCGAGCTTAAGTCACAATTATATCAAAATAATAGAGAAGCTCGTGCAAAGTTTGGAGACTTGTCCGTACGAAATAAAATTAGAACTTCTATTGGCAACTTATATACACCAAGATCCTTCAAAATTACTCGATGAATATTTAAAAGGAGACTCCGTTTGTTTAGAAACAAGAACTGCATTCACTCGGACCCTGACAATAAAGGCCGAAGTTGTGCCTCCCTTTCTGGCGGCTGTAGAGGAGAGCAGGGTAAGAGATGTCGAGATGTTATATGGCAAAATGGAAAATGACGTTGAGCGTTATTATATTCTCTTCGCACTGAACTGCGATGGAGATACCGCATTACACATTGCCGCTCTTCATACTGATAACCAAATTGACATCTTTAAAATTTTATGCAATCGTAATATTCCTGGAATTGAAAGATCGTACAACGAACAGGGCGACACGCCGTTACACTGTGCTGCTAGAGCCGGCCATTTGGATATCGTACAGCATTTAATAGATCACGGCTCACGCGTCAACTGTCGCAGTCTAACTGATTGTACCGGTGCTGGTAGTCTGACCGCATTGCACAATGCAGCCGAAAATGGACACCTCCCAATGGTTAAGTTTTTAGTCGAGAAAGGAGCCGATATTAATTCCATTGACGTAACTGAAAAGCGCCCACTGCAAGTAGCAGCCGAAATGGGACACCTTCCGGTGGTGGAGTTTTTAGTTGAGATGGGAACAGATATTAACTCTGCAGATCGTTTTGGTAAAACCGCAGTGTTTGTAGCAGCCGAACGGGGACACTTACCGGTGGTTAAGTTTTTAATTGAGAAGGGAGCGGATCTTAACACTACAGACGAGGATGACCAGACCGCCCTGTCAGTAGCAGTCGAAAAGGAATACCTCCAGATGATGAAGTTTTTAGTTAAGAAAGGAGCAGTTGTTGACTCGGCTAATTATTTTAGCAGTACTCCACTGCTCATAGCAGCTAAAAACGGAAACCTTCCGATGATGACGGTTTTAGTTGAGAAGGGAGCGAATGTAAACTCCACAGATAAATATGGCCATACCGCACTGATGATAGTGGCTGGACAGGGGCACCTTTCAATGGTTATGTTTTTAATGGAAGAGGGAGCTGATATAAAGTCTGCAGTCATTAGTGATCGTACTGTACTACACGTAGCAGCCGTTGAAAGACATCTCCTGGTGTTGGAGTTTTTAATTAACAAGGGAGCGGACGTTAATTTTTCAAACAAGGATGGCCTTACTGCACTGTTCGTAGCAGTCAAAAAGGGAAACCTCCCGGTGGTGGAGTTTTTAGTTAAAAAAGGAGCGGATGTCAACTTTGCAGATAAAGATGGCCGTACTGCACTGATGATAGTAGCCGGAAAGAAAGAAGTTGTTAATTCTGCTTATTATTTTTACTTCACACAATTCACAACACCTCAAAGACAACACCTTCCAGTATTAGAGTTTTTGATTGAACAGGGAGCGAATGTTAACTCCGCAGATAAAAATGGCCATACCGCACTGATCTTAGCAGCCAAACTGGGACATCTTCCAGTAGTGACACATTTAGTGGAGAAAGGAGCAGATATTAACTCTACCGATAAGGATGGCCGTACCGCGCTGCATGTAGCAGCCGGATTGGGACATTTTCCAGTGGTGACATATTTAGTGGAGAAGAGAGCAGATATTAACTCTACCGATAAAGATGGCCGTACCGCGCTATATGTAGCAGCCGGAATGGGACATCTTCCAGTAGTGACATATTTAGTGGAGAAGGGAGCAAATATTAACTCTACTGATAAGGATGGCCGTACCGCACTGCATGTAGCAGCTGGAATGGGTCATCTTCCAGTAGTGACATATTTAGTGGAGAAGAGAGCAGATATTAATTCTACCTATAAGGATGGCCGTACCGCGCTGCATGTAGCAGCCGAAATGGGACATCTTCCAGTAGTGACATATTTAGTGGAAAAGGGAGCAGATATTTTCTTTGCGGATAAAGACGGATGTACTGCACTGCGCTTGTCAGCCGATGCTGGACACCTCGTGATGGTGAAGTATTTAGTTAAGAAGGGTGCGGATATTAATTCTACAGGCGAGGATGGTCACACTGCATTGTTCGTAGCAGCCGAAAAGAGACACCTCCCAATTGTGGAGTTTTTGCAGGCAGCTCTTCTGCCAGCCTCCATGTCGGATCCCGAGAAGAGGAAGCCGATCCAACAGTACTTGTTTCGCGAGTGCCAGAGCAGAGAGTGTCAGGTCACTGGCGAGGTGCGGCAGTGTACTCTGCCATTCTGCAACGCTGTGAGAAGTTTCCTTGACCATGCGCTGGCGTGTCAGGTCTGTATATGTTGTTTGATCGCACGGAGAGATTGTAAATTATAACACTCTGCACATTTTATAACTAATTGACCTAAAGAAAACGTCTTCTCATCACTATCACTGATTGAGATCATTCTTAGTAGTGTTTAATTCGGGAGAAATTAAAATTGCATTAGTTTTATGTATCAGAATAGTCATTTCTTCCATTAAGGGGTTACTTTCCTCATGCTCCGACTCCAACTCGGACTCTGACTCCAATTTTAACTCAATAACAATTTAAAGTTCATCATTTCACAATTGTAACACATAAGTCTTGTGGTACATCGGTACGTACATCAATTATTTACATTTATATTATACAGGGCGTAACCGAACCTGTCCGCAATATTTTAGTTTATTCAACCGTGTCAGAGATATGAGCATTTCAAAACTATCATAATTATTGAGACATTTTATTGAATACAAAAATATTATCCTCCAGTATCTGGTTTACCTGACTGTGCCGGATGTCCTCTATTTCTGGGGCCATCGACACTTGCGTCATATATATTCCTCGCCATTCTCTTCTCATTCATTCATTCCGTACGACCAAACCGCCTTAGTGATCCTTTCTTAATCTTACTCACTATACTAATATCAGCTTTACATTCTTTCCTAGTTTTATATTTCTTATTTTTTTGGTATTTCTTCATTCTTTACTCTGTCATAAATGGATCTGTCACACATACGCCTGAGCGATCTCATTTCCACTGAATTCAGTCTACTTTCGTTCCTCTTGGTTGAATCATTTTGATTACAAATGAGTCATTTTTTGTTATTTTTTTAATTTTTTTATTAATATTAAAAATATATTACATTTGAATAATCAGTGGATAAATATATATTATATTTAAACATTTGTTTCTTCTCTATGAGAGTAAGACTCGTGTATAGAGAAGGAGTATATTTGAGTTAATTAATGTTTCAGTTAGTCTGTGTACATATTTTTTTTGCTTCAGTTACAAATTTTTAATAGTCCGTAATATTTCTAATTGTGATAGGGAGATTGTTAAAAAATTTGATCCCTTGATAAATATATTACGGTATATTTTAGTTTTGGGATATCAATTTGATCTTTATATCTTGTAGATCGGAATTCGCTTCTAAAATTTAATTGATTTTTAGTTTTGAAAATTTTAATTATTGAATTTTTTTTGTATATGTCTACTATTTTTGGTACTTTAAAATCTGTGAACAGTTGTAAACTTGGATAGTCTTTTTTTTTTTAGAATAATTTTTATTATTACTTTTTGAGTTATTTCTAATTGTATTGAAGTTTTATATGCATCTATTATTTATATTCAATTTTGTTGTTTGTTAAAATTTAGATTTTCAGTTACTAGTTACGTATAATTTGTATTTTGACGTTTCTGTGCGTATTACATGCTCGTCATTTATTCCTACCATCCGTACTCTGGAGTCTGCAACACAATTGACTGAAAAACTCCCCGAAGAAGTAAAGGGATGTAATATAAAAACATTTTGATTTCTCTTCATTTAATTATGTGGCATATTTCCTATACCAGAAGCACGCAGCCGGGAGCTTTATGATCAATTAACGCTTTTTCTTTTCTCTGAAGGGTAGTTCAAGTTGCGTCATCCCGCCCTGCTCCATTTCAAGACAAACAATGATCCATTGGGACACGTGTTCAAGAACTGATTGTCCCGTTTGCTCGCCGGTACTAGGAGCCGCCCACCTCGATAATCTCAGATATTCAGCAACACGTGAGTTCAGTTCAGTTCTGTCTTCCTAATTTATAAATAATAATGGAAAATTCTGTTATATTAAGTGTTTGTGCTGCGAACAGAAGTCTGACTTGGTAATATTGAGAATATGATAAATGTCATTGTGAGTACATATTTAAAAAGTATTACATAAATGTATTCATATTTTTAAGTTTTCAATTTTCATAGACAAGTCAGAAACGTAATTAATACATACCAAATTCTGAGATTTTTTTATAAAATGCATAGAATTTAATAATTACAGTACATAAGTCAGTGAAACTCCGATTTTACGTGCCCGGAATCCACGTTTTCCCTGCCTTTACTCGTTATTTCTGCAGTCCCGTGTCATTTTAGTACATTTAAATTGTCTTTCCCCTGATTTACATCTAAAATTTATTCAAATTCGTCCGGCCAATTCACTATTCGCCATAGAACCGAGAGTGTGTTGGCATTTATACGTATTTTTCGCTCTCATACCTGCGTAATTTTAACGTTTCATTTTGTTTATTGTTTTCGTAAAAATGGAGTCTGCAAGAAAATTGTGCAGAAGATAGTGTAGACAACATTGCAGAATTACTTTGACGTTGACTCCAACGTGACAACATCTGACGTAGTGGAAAGATGATGAAATAGTGGACAGTCGTAGACTTTAGGTTTGACAAAAGAAGAAATGTCTGCACATCCCATCAACCCAGTTCCTACAAAGAACGATGTCACGAGGCATATTGAAGGCCTCAAAGCATATTTTGCTATTATTAGTAATGTACCACCAGAAACCTTTAATTTAAAATATTGAAAGTCCTTTCTACAAAAAAACATAGTTTTTTAATACTTTTAATAGTATTTAGGTTAAATTAGTTAGTTTAATTTGACAATCCGACGATGCTCAGCAATATGTGCACTTTTTCCATTGATCAAATATCAGGAATTATTTTGGTGAAATTTCAAAACTTTAAAATGTAATAACTTTGTAAACACGCGATGCCGGATGCTTTATTTTCCAAATCAGGGCACTCAATTCTACAGGGAAATATATTCTCGATATATGCCAAATGAGGCTCGAACCCCCAAACCGACAAACACTTGAATATTTGTGCATTTTAACATTAATTGAATGGTTGCACGTACGTCTTTGTTACATGTCCCAGCATCGCCCGCTATTATAATTTAGTTATCATTTAAAATATGGGAAGGGGGTACCATTGTTTTGTGTAGGTCTCAAGAGGAACATTTGGAACGGACAGTTTTCAATCTGTGCGATTATATATTTGTATCGAGAGGAGGGGGAGGGTGGCTATATTTAATAACTGTGCTAAATTAGGGTTAGATCAGCCAAAGGGATTGTAGAGAACTGACAGACTTTCTCTACCCCCGGTGTAGATGTGTTTTATATTGAATGCCACCCGTTTCAAATATAGTACCCTCCCCCCGACCAACCCACCCTTCTTTCCGATATGAATGTGTATTATGACATGAACTAACGGAATTTCTTTGTTTCAATATTTTCATTTTGGTGTCACTCATGTGAACATTTTGGTATCACTTAGGCAATCAAATAGCTTTGCGACTCTTTTTAAATATATGACTCGATTTGAACGAGAATTTAAACGCTGACATTATAATATGAATTAATGTTAAAAATACGTCTTGTTTGATAAGAGTAAATATTTGTACTATTGCATTAATGTGTCATAAACTATCGGATTTATGTTTTCACAAATAATGTGTGTAGAATGGCTCTCGTTTCGCAACTAATGTACACTTTATATCGTATCTATTTATTTACTGGTCTGTGGTATTCTGAGGATTATTGTGGACATTGTACCTCGCAGATGATGGGCGGGATGGAGTCCAGAGTGGCGGGAGTGGGAGTAGGGGGCCGGACCCTGCGCCGCAGGGCTCTCCCCCTGCTGAAGGTCGCCCTGCGCTTTGCCACTTCACCCGACCGACAGGCCCAGATACTCAGGTGGCTAGTGGCTGCCTTCATCAGTCAGTGACAGGTGAATTCTGACTCATCATTTTTACTGAAGTTATATCCCAAAAGATAAACTTATCCCTTTTTAAAGATGACGCATTTCAAACAGTATAACAATGCGCTCGTGTGCTGTGACTCAACGGTGAAAACTCTAATGAATGCTTTCCCTTGAGTATTTATATTCTCCTGTTTATTGGTTTGAATACTATGTTCTTGTCTGTATCTTGTCTTCTATGTTGGGTGGTTTTGAACTACGACGGGTGGTTGACAAGTTTGATGTCGGTTGTTTCATATATTTACAGCAGCAGCAAAGGGTGGGGGTGGGGGTGATGGCCCTCAGCAGCGGCGACAACAGCAGGACCGGCAGTAACAACAATACTCGTAGTAGCAACAACGATAAAAGCAGCTGCAGCAGTAAAGTGGAGAACAAAGATTATACACACGATGGTAGGCATTTGTATCATTATTATAACCGGCATGTGCATAGTTGGAACAACAGATTTTGAGGGTACCTTCTCGTATTATAGATATCTATTCAAATGTTTACTTCGAAAACTGATCTTGAGCGGATCTACTCAATTTACGCAATTCATTATGTTTTCAGGTTTAGTCAGATGTAAAGTCGGCAATTAATTTTTCCCCTCGGTGTCTTAATTACGCGACATAGAAATGTATTAGTCAAGAATTATTTCAAAAGTTAAATAAAGTGTTTGCTGACTGGCTTGAAGGTGGAAATACACGGGATGAAGTTTACAGACGCGCTGGCATTGGATTGCAAATGGTCAAGTCGTGGTTTGAAATGAATCTTCTCACAATGAACCAATGTTCATCAATATGAAAGTGAATACATATGTGTCAGTATCAATAAGGCTCGTCGCCCAAACCTGGACAATTTATTATAACTTTACAATTGTAACACTATCACTGCACAACCCTCGTCGCACTCCTCAATCGCAAGGAGCTAGAAGGGTAAAAAGTATTAAATACCTCAGCATTTGCATTAAACTATATTAAAACTCATTAATATTAATGAACTAAAACTTGACAATCATATTCATTTTTATAATAATTAGAATTTAGTTTTTTATGTTTAGTTTAAAAATAACTATATATGTATACATATTGCTTTTTGCCAGTCCCTTCTTCACTATGCGATCTTGGGTTAGGGTGGAGTTGGGAAAACTACCCTTAACCAATTAGCAATACATTTACAGAAATCCATATTGGTTTCCCTCTAACTCACACTTTGAAGGGTATCGGCTTCTTGATATTCGACAGCTCTATGTAAAAATACTGATCCCTTATTTTCACTATAATAAAGAGCTTCGTCAATACTCATCGCATAATTATGCTACTAGAGTTTTTACTAATTTTAGTTTAATAAATATATATAACTGGAAATATTTTATAACCTCGTTTACTACATTTTTAATATTTCTGGTTTAGATTGGGAATAATTGTTTCAAATTTGTGTTGTCGGGTACAACGGATAAACCTGTCTGCTTTTCAATAGACAGACTCGGATATTTGTGTATTTTGTTTTGACTTCTTCAATCAAATTTTTTTCTAATTCTATAAAACATTACACACTTTCGTGAAATATTGTCTTTATTAAACTTTATAATCATCGATGGACAAGCCCTTGTTTCTAGAACAAAAGGCTTTGTCTATAAAATATATATCAGAAGTTATAACACACCCCTTCTGAGCTAGTAGCGGACTCTGACTGGCCGGCATTTCGAAGACACTCTCCCATGAAGGGATTAAGACACACAAGTTTGTTTCCTTGATTCCCACCCCCTGTAGTATGTGTGTACTCCGGTGGGTAGTCACATTATAGTGGACGCCTGTGATGACCATTTTTAAGAGATTCAATGACCATATTTATATATTGTTGTGTCATTTAACTGTGCTCCGTATAATATTGAAATAGTAAACACTGCATCTCTCTAATGGAAGTGCAGAATGTGATGATGGTCTAACTCGACAGCCAAGTTTCCACGTGGAGCTGTGTGCAAAAACAGAACAGTACAGAATCGAGCTCATCTCTTAAATTACAGAATTTACAGATGCAGAGTAGAATGTTGCAATTTTTTGCTGACTAATCCCTGAGAGAGAATTTACACAGGGGAGACTTGTATAAGGGAAGAATACTGCGCATTAGAATCAAAGTAGGGAGTTCTTCGTCTGAGATGGTAGTCACTAGACTTATTGCTATTGCTTTCCAGGTGGCAAGAGGCGCGCTCTGACATTGTGCTGCGCTACAGCAGCACCTTGGCTGTGGTGTTCACTGTGCGATACACTCCAGGCTAGAAGCGTAATACTCTAACTTTGCAGTGCGCCTTCGGGATGATGCCGCTGCACCAGCCCTGGATCAGCTATAGCGTGTATAGCCTGAGAATACCTCGTCTGTGATTTATTAATACATAAATACTAGTGACAAATAATTTTGAATTTGCACTTGAGACTAGCATTGATACTACATTATTATATTGGATATTTTTAGCGCCATTTTTGTAAAAATTTCACCTTGAGGGGACTGCTGCGCTCAACTGTTTATTGTCCTACATTATCTTTGTATTTAGAATTAAAAATTATTATTTCAACTTATGAAATAATTTTTTGAAAAGGTGCATTTTTAAATAAAGTTTCTGACCCATTCATTGTTCCTTACGACGGAAGGCAAAGAGTTCCACGCTTTTGGGCCTGCCACCGCAAATCTCCCTTCGACGCCTACTATTCAAATTGTCTGAATACAAAGCTCTTGAATATATAAAGGCGCCATGTCGCGTCGCCTTGTTCATTAACCGATGCCTTATTTCAAAATGAAACAGGCAAACAGTCCTCGATCAGCTCATTACCTGAAGGAACGAGAGTTACACTTTTGGACAGAGAAAACGTTAAAACTGCAGCCTCAGTCAAGGTAGCAAACGACATTGTAATAAAAAATGGCAACATGTCTGTTCATGTAATTGTTCATTAAAAAGTAATTGTGATAAAATGGCTGCGCCACTGTGATGGCTTTGGAGTTCTATTCTCTGTGATGATCAGGTTATCCGGTGTGGGATTATTGATTTATAAACTCAGTCTTCCTTGTGACAATATTCAGTTTATTATCACACTAAAGTACGGAGGTTAAAACACTTCAATAATAGTTAATACAATGAGACGAGAGAGCGCTCCCCACTAGGGCGGCGACTTATAACTGTTCCCCTTTCCCCCGCTCACACTCACACCTTCCTGGCGGATAAGCGCACATTTACAACACAAGTGACAGTTCTCACAGTAACCATTATCACAGATGAACCAACCTGGTATATGAAAGACGACCAACCGCCTTAAGTGCACGCTTGTTGCACTCAAACTGGATAATTTGGATTGACTAAATTTTATTTAGAAACTATTCGCTGAACCGATAGAGCGCTGTGAGTTTTTAATGAGAGCAAATCTTACCCAAGATAAGGTCTCGTGTCGATTGTTTCAATTGTCTGCATTGCGGACATCTGAGGCAGGATTATATTTGACATTTCAACCAAATAAAAATAGATTATTCCTCAAAACATTATACTAAAAATGAGGTTTTAAAATTTTTGCTGTATTTAAATAATGAAACCACAGCGGTCCTATATATATAAATGATCAAAAATGATCTATCCCCGTTCACTGTGAAGTTTGAACCAAACAAGCTCGTCTTCTATCTCTATCCCCTCATTGTCTTTGAATGGGCTTCCTTGACCATTCCCTAGAAGCTCTGCAACATTCACGATGCGCTCGAGATGCCTGAAAGCAGAGCAAACACACAGGAATGTCGCCGTAGACTTTTCATAAATAATACTATTCAAAAATAATATTAATATAATTATTTTTTTCACAATTTACCAAAATATAATTTCACGTAAAAAAATTGTGTTACGTTTTATTTTTGCTATTTGTAATGTATAAATTTCTTCTTTACTTTTTATAAATACTTTTACTGTTTCTACACATTTTCTAGAAAAATCTTCATTTGTACTGTTATTTTTACATATGTATTTTCCATTTACAATTCATCAAAAAACATGATAATTTTTATATTTTATACAATAAATGCATCAGTCTGGTGCATTACTTTTGCTGTGTTTTTATATTTTATACAATAAATGCATCAGTCTGGTGCATTACTTTTGCTGTGTTTTTATATTTTATACAATAAATGCATCAGTCTGGTGCATTACTTTTGCTGTGTTTTTATATTTTATACAATAAATGCATCAGTCTGGTGCATTACTTTCGCTGTGTTTTCTACCTGTTTGTGTTTTTAATATGTTTATATAATTTTCTATACATTGTGTTATATACCGTATAAATATAATACAATATAATGTACACTTCGAGTACTGTAACCATTGTCCGTTCTGTGATCTACCTGTTAGAGTTGTGATGTGATTTTTAACAAGAGGTAATTGATCGCTCCGACTTGGATATTTTTTTATAAATGTTTAGACTGTCAGTGGCCCCAGAGCGAGAGTGACGTTCACTTGGCGACGTTTGGCCAGTGTTGGCCAGCCTTCTTTTGTAAAATCTACAAATAATATTTGAGTCCGTTAACCTGTGTCTATATGTAAATATTTCATTATATGGATCAGATCAGTATTGAATTTAAATAAATATACATTACAAAGTAACAAATGTATTTCATTTACATATTTAAATACCTATGATGTCCAACCAGAATCTGTCAACTTCCGAGCGAGCGCCAGCCCGCCCGGCTCCGCTCTGCTAATGGTGTCAGTGTGGTTTTACAGGACTGCGTGTGTCATTGAGTGACGGACAATTATAGGAAAGACCTGAACCGGTTGAAAGCAAGAGTGAGGATGTGCTTGCGATGCAGTGCAGGAGGTGATGTGCGAGCCCCGGTGACCGGGGCGTCTGATGAATGTCAGCCAATCCAAAGTGAAGGCACGTGAGAGAAGGAACTGTGAAAAATTCAACCACCATTCAAAATTCAACCACCATTCAAAAATACAAACATTCAATCGACAGAAGGTTCTTGAGTACTGAGTCTTGTCAAATAGTCTACAGCTCTGTTATTATTCCTCGCATCAACTGCTGCAGCAGCATTTTGTTTTTGGCTAACGAAGAAGAAATGCAACAATTGTCAGTGGTGCAAAATAAAGCTTTTAAAATAATAGATTTACTCAAAACAGTGCAATGCTGAAAGATCTGAATATGATGACCTTTAAGCGGAAAATATATTTCAATGTCATGGTATTTATTTATAAAATCCTGTTATGAGCACGAACATCGTACAAGAGGAAGAGATAGACTGAGACTGCCATTCAGGAAGAAGGCTAAATCTCAGAAATCGATGATGTACAGTGCGATGAAGACGTTTAATGAAATGTCAGATGATATAAGAAAGGAGGAGAAACTAGATAGATCCTAAATGATACTTAGCAGACAAGTTGTACTGAAAAGGAACGATTTTGATCTTGTTTATATTAAGCATATATAAAAATACTTATGTATGCAGTATATTAAGAATAATTAATGGAAATGCTTAGAATGAGTTAGGAAATATGTTCACTAGGGACGGTGCGGTTGAGAATAAGTGAAGCCTGGAATTGGTAAAAGAAGAACGTGTGGAAGTGCAGTCGTTCAGACGCCGGTATGAAAAATCTACACACGACGGTACACTGAAGAATGAATGTAGATCTGTTTTACACTGAAGAATGAATCAATTTAGAATGAATGTAGATCTGTTTGTAGTCGATTGAATTATGAATGAATCGTCGAGAATTTTGAGCATATTTTGACAGAGGGAAAGGTTCGACGAGTGTGCGTATGTCAGGGCAAAAGTATGGCGTCGTGGCAGAGATTTCCCTCTGAGCAGAAAGGAGGATGGTGCTACTTTCTAGAGCAATGATTTAGTCCACTTCCAGGCCGGCAGACTGCTGCCGCTGTCACCATCTAGGTCGCTGCACTCTCGGCTGCTAGGCGTGGTCAAAACATGACACTGGATGTGTGTTGTGCTTAAACTGTATTCATAACGCCAGTCTCACTGCGCTTTGCCTGTCTTGAAGCAAATATTTAATATTTTGTGTGTAGATGCGAGTTTGTAAAGAAAAAATTGGGTAAAACGTAATTTTCGTGTGCGTAATCATCTGTGTTCGCAATTTTCATTTGCGCATATGTGCTGATGTAGTGATTGAATTGCATTATTATCCACAAACCATTCTACTCCTGCTACTCCGCGGAGTCTTATGTGACGCTGCCAGGCTTCCTAGTTCAGCAGCAAGGACTGCATTGGTCGATAATCTGATATTTATTTAAATTACATTTTTATTTATTGTGTGGTTGCAATTTCAGAACATAGTTCTTTGATAGTCAAATCAAAGTGATTCTTTCTTAATCTTACTCACTATACTAAGATCGGCTATACATTCTTTCCTTATTTCTTCATTCTTTACTCATATTACTTCATCATTCTTATGGATCTACCACATATACACCTAAGTGTTCTCATTTCCACTGCATTCAGTGTACTTTTGTTCCTCTTCTGCCAGCTCCGGGCCTCACTTCCATACATCAGTGGCAGTACAAGAATTCCATTGTGAACTAAAATAGAAGGAACATATATATTCCATGTAAAATTACATGGCTAACACAGTGTAACGCATTCTCCCGGCGAGAGAAAGTTCCGGGTGCTAGTCTCAGTAACAACAATATCTTTTTGTCTGTGTATGTGTCTAAGTTCTTCGCTTTATCTGATAATTAAAAAATATTAATATGAGCTATTAATGACAGCACATCGCCCACCATCAAGATCCAACTGGCTATGAATCATATCAAGGTATTACGGTTTGTTATAATACGTTATTGAACTACGTAAGTATACGTATAAATAAAATATAGCTGTCACTTTGTATATATATTTGGGGGTTAGGACGGTGGTTAAATGAAATAAATGTGATTGACGTTTGTTGACGTTTATTATGAAAGTATGATGTAGAAGGTGCACGTGTATTATGAAATGAAATGAAGCGAATTGGCGGTCTCGCTCGGCGCGCGTGGGCCGGCAAGACCGCCGTTGTGAAACGATGAAACTGGAGAGACTGCCTAGCGGTAAATTTCGAGCCAGGCTTGTAGCAGCAGCCGGCAGCGCTGTCGTTAGTGTCGATGCCGACTGAGATGGCGGTGGATTTGAATTTCGGTCGCTACATATATATATATATTTATTAAAATATATAACTTTGAACTAAATATTAAATATCTATCATTGGATATGATAAAAACATTAATCTTACATTTTCAACAAAAAGCGTGTATTTAAAATATAACAATAGATGCAATAATTATTATCACATTTGGTCAAATGAACATTAAAGTATATATGTACATACATATCAATTTTACAATACTAATGGTTAATAGACCATTGATGGTCATATATAAAAAATATACAAGTCAATATGTTTTGAATATCATACAATTGCTTTACTAAAAGTGTTCATCATAGAAGACAATAGTCTATATCTGTTTACAACAAAACAATATTAGGGTCTAAACATTAAAAAAATACTTTATTCAGAAGTGTTTGATGTAGAAGTATTAAGGTCATGAACATATACATGTTCTGTGTACAGTTTTCTGGGCTAATATACACGACAGATTAACCTAGAAAAATGTACACAGATGATGCTGAATTTATTTATTTATTTAGACACACAAGCATTGTACAACTACAAAAAAAAGACAGTTTGTTACATATATTTTATACAGATTTTAAAATGCGTTGCGCAATTAAATTGCAAATTGGCTCATTGACGGCAAAACACAATCAAATAGGATACGAAGCGGCAAATAAATGCGAAAGTATATAAAATGAGAGAGAAAAATACCAATGTACAATACAATATATAAAACGCGACGCGCTGCCGAGTTCGGCAGATTGTTGTAAGGATCGAGCAATGGCGCGAAGGAAGACGGAATTTTATCAAACACGGAAGAACAAGAGGTATTTGGGCCTTGTTCTGTCCGTGGGCATACCGGAAGGAAGGACTCTTCGCCTAGTGGTTCAGTCACGGCAGGAACAAGAGGAATTTGGGCCTTGTTCTGCCGGTGAATGTAAATACAAGGACTCTCTGGAGGCTGCGAGCAAATGCGGAAGCGGAACGAGCTGTGGCCCGGCCAAGAAATGTTAGGAATCCCTCTGCGTGTAATGAAAGACAATTCTACCCTGTTGTGTAAATAAAGCGCAATTAATGTGATGAATGTGTTATTATTGCCTGAGACCTCCCCCACACATCTGAGATAGGCATTCTGACACCAATCCAAAGGTACCCACAGATTGAGCTTAGCTGGTGGCGTTGTGCACCGGATTCCATCGGCGGATGAAGGTCACGGCGTTACAACATATAAGGTAAAGGAAAATATGCAAGATGAAAATACACAAAATGCAGTTATAAGAATTATTTCATCATATGAAACAGTATCCGCTCTACTTAAATTCAACAACCGATCTGAAACATCCCTTTTAAAAGCCTTAATATCACTTAGAGTTCTAATTTATTGCATATTCACAATTGTACTAAAGTAGTTTTCATTCTTGGAACCGTTTTAAGATTATTTGCTCTCGTGGGATAAAACCTTTCGGTCCTCACAGACGGAGCGCTTATTTTCCTACGAAAGCTATTCGGCACATATAATTGTCTCGTATCCAAAACCTGAAAACCTAAGAACATCTTTAACATATGCATGTTCTAAATATTAAACAATCACTGTACTAAAAGTATTCATCGTAGAGGTCAATCAGGAGCAAAGTTAAGGTTTCAGTCAATATTTACGTATTTCAAACAATAAACAATTACTCTAGGCCAACAATCAACATTATATGATGCGTATATCAGCATGTCTATTAAAACCCATTTCAATGGCACATCTTTTATTTTGCTAACTGGGAAAGTCGTTTGATGTCGGTAGTCCACTCGAGGTCGATGAAGACTCTGCCGGTGTCGGTGTGGACGGTTCTGACATTTCATTGTGTCTCCTTAATTTATATGGTCATCTCCTGTGAATAAATTACTTTAGATTATTACAATGAATTAAATGAAGAATAATTGTTTGAGGATAAATGGAATTTTCCTAATCTCATTGCAAGAGCGGAAGGCATTATTTCATTTACAAAGGAAGCCATAGTATCGTCGGTGCCGACTGTGAATTTATTAATGTAATAGTAGGATTAGTGTCTGCTCGATGGCAACAGTTTACAATGTGAATATTCATAATGAGAAACTATTAACTATATATAACTAGAAACACTATTTTAGCTCCAAAAATACTATCTCACGACAAGAACTTCACAAAATGTTCAGTGCGAGTCCCCCGCACCATAACTCCGCATGTAATACATAGGTGATAATGCTCTTGCAATAAAAATATACACGTTAAAGCCATTTGAGACTAACTTTAAATCAAATTGTGCATTTAACTGTAGTCTCTCACAATGAAACCGAAAATCTAGGCAACAATACTTCGCACTGCAACTGATGCACTGCAGTGAGCTTCGCTAGTCCTTAAATTGCAATTTAACCTTCAAACAGTGCTAATTTATTTGTGCATCATCGATAATAAACGCCAACCGATTGTTATTCTTGTTTCATTTCATCAGCCTGCACTACCCGCAACACCAACACCTATACTCGCAAGCACGCTCCGTAACATTTGTGGCGGCCCGCACGTATTGCCCAGATGCGTTTTCTCGTTCTCTTATTTCTCACATGGGGTTGACACTTTTAACAGGGCCATCTTACAGTCCCCGGTCCTGTCGAATCTTCCGGGGACGGCATCCATTTCTGATGCCATCAACACTCAAACAAATTAATTCTACATGACCAAACCACCTTAGCGCCCTTTTTTAATCCTGTTCACTATGCTGATATCTTAATTTGTTCACAGTACAAACACTATATTCTGCCTACCTGCATCGGAAGTTATTTACGACTCGGCCTGATAGAAATGACTGCATTCACTTTATTCCTCGCAGTCGCTTCTCTGTTCCTATCAAACATACTTCCCTAATACACAAACTTATCTACTTGTTCATATATATCATTTTACTACATGTACATAATATTTTGATTATATTGAAAAATGTACTCACAGAGCTACCGGAGACTTTTATAATTTTTATAATAGATTATTTTTAGTAATTTCTCTCTAATCTTATCCTCTTCGATATAGATCTGCCTGGGCCTTTTTCATCTGAATGCCCTGTGAGAGTTCTTCACCTGAGTTCCCTTCTCCGTGCCGGAAGGTAACATATGACCCTCAAAACTGGCCACCAGAGGAGCACGGGACGAGTTGGGGGGGGCAATATCCTGGATGCAAAGATGATGACAATGATTATGAGTATTTTTAATAAAATAATATTACGTTAGTAAATTAGATAACAAGTGCACGTACTGTTTTAAGATCACACTAGACACCCATCATTTCCTTCTTGTATGTAAAGTAAAGTGTAAACCCTTTGCGGTGAAGCGTCGAGGGCTGCAGCGGGATAGAGAAAAATGGATGTAAATCGATCAACGTGAGCACGAACATCACGAGGGGAAGGGATAGACTGAGACCGTCATTCAGGAAGAAGAAGGCTAAATCTCAGAAATCGACTATGTACAGTGCGATGAAGATGCCAAATGACATAACGAAAGATGTGAAATAACTTAAACTAAGCAAATATGTCAAATATAAGTTATAGTAAAATGGAAAATGTTGATATGTACTTTATGTCAAAAATCTATCATACGGAGTAGAACTAAGCATACAAATAGATGCTACCAGAAGAGGCAAATGCTAAAAGTGATTTGAGTCTGTTCCAGAGTGCGGTTGTGGATCTGACCAGGGAAATATGTGGGACTAAACAAGTTTCAGGTATTAATTAGGGTCAAAGAACGTCTCGGTGGACTGGGACAGAAGGCTGTCAAAAAGAAGAAACTATCCTAGCGTGTGGATTGGTAACCAAAAGGAAGCACCTCGAGAAAAGATCGGAGTCAGGAGAGCGGTTACGGAGGGAACACTGAGGGAGGGAAAATTTTAGTTCTAAATTGGGACAGAATTACCACTCGGCGGGAAAACTATTCCGGCAAGGGGAATCAATGGAAGAAGGATGACATTAGGGATAAAAAACACGATTAGAGAAATAGAAATAATATTTTGAGAATTCTTAGGGTGATGATATCAGTATCACAATAGAAGTGAAAAATGTCATAAAGTAATTTAAAAAGTGGAAAGGCAACTGGCGGAGATGAGATAAAGGTGAAGATGCTGAAAACCCTGTCTGTTGATAAATACTTGTATGTATTTATATATATATATATATAATATTTCCAATCGCGTGGAAGACGGTTAAGACTTATAAAGTTTGGCAAACAGGAGTAATAGTAAAAGGTTAAAGGGAAGGCGCGTCACACCAGACTAAACTGAACAGCAATAAAGACTGTATGAAGATGGATTGGGCCTTAATTGGTCAACAATACTGGGGCGGTGCAACACAGGGGAAGATGGAAGCACGAGACCCTTCTAGGATATGGATTTAAAAATTATGACGATGTGATATTAAGCCAATAGTTTAAAGCTCATCACATTTGAGCGTATTTACTATTTTTATATTGGTACAGCACTTTGTAATTTGAAATCTTTTGTCTGTGTCTTAAAGGCACTTAGGAAAAGGCTAAAAATTAATGTTTTCAAGCAATCACTGCTATTTTTAATCATTTTAATATATGATATACGTCATCGCGATTATTATTTCACCATCTTGTGTCTAATCTTTTTGGTCAGTTTTCTGTATATTTATATTTCAACACATGTTTATTTAACATTCAGATCACTTTTCTTTGATATTCCACTGTTATTTTATTGGTTAGCTTTTGTGTTCACTGATTCAAAACGGTTTCCAAATACTCCACCGCCAGGAGGTGTCCCTTGTCGGCTGCACTGCGTAGTGCGGTATTACCAAACCCGTTTACAGAGTTAATATCCGCTCCCTTCACAACCAAATATTCCAACACCGGAGCGTGCCCATTTTCAGCTGCTTTGTGCAGCGCGGTATTGCCAAACTCGTCCAGAGAATTAATATCCACACCCTTCTCAACCAGATACTCCACCACTGAGAGATGTCCCTCATTGGCAGCTCGATGCAGTGCGGTATAGGCAAACTTGTCTACAATATTCACTCCCATCTTAACTAAGTAATCCACAACCGGGAGGTGTCCCTCTTTGGCTGCTCTGTGCAATGCGGTATCGTTGAACTTGTCTACGGAGTTAATATCAACTCCCATATTAACCAAAATCTCCACAACCGGAAGATATCCCTCGTTGGCTGCTTTATGAAGTGCAGTACGGCCATATACGTCAGTGGAGTTAATATTCACTCCCTTCTTAATCAAATACTCCACCACAGGGAGGTGTCCTTCATCAGCTGCTTTGTGCAGTGCTGTATGGGCGAATTTATCTACAGTGTTAACATCCACTCCCGTGTCAACCAAACGCTCCACCACGTGAAGGTGCCCCGCTTTGGCTGCTCTGTGTAGTGCAGTATTGCCAATCTCATCCACAAAGTTAATATCCACTCCGTTCTTAACTAAAAACTCCACCATCGGGAGGTTTCCCTTTTCCGCTGAAATGTGCAGTGCGGTATTCCCGATTACGTCTGCAGAGTTAATATCCGCACTCATAATAATTAAAATCTCCACCACCGGGAGAAATCCCTGTTTGGCTGCTTTGTGTAGAGCAGTGTGACCAAAAACATTAGTAGAGTTAATATCCACTCCCTTCTCCACCAGATACTTCACCACCGAGACGTGTCCCTTGTCAGCTGCTCTGTGTAGTGCGGTACAACCGTACTTGTCTGCTGAGTTAATATCCACTCCCTTCCCAACTAAATATTTCTCCACCGGGAGGTGTCCCTTGTCGGCTGCTCTGTGCAGTGCGGTAAGGCCGGACTTATTTACAGAGTTAATATCACCTCCCATATTAACCAAAATCTCAACGACTGGGAGATATCCCACATTGGCTGCTTTATGTAGTGCAGTACGGCCGTATATGTTAGCAGTGTTAATATCCACTCCCTTCTCAATCAAATACTTTACCACCATGGCGTGTCCTTTTTCAGCTGCCGTGTGCAGTGCGGTATTACCGAACTCGTCCACAGAATTAATATCCATCCCTTTCTCAACCAAATACTCCATTACCGCCAAGTGTCCCTTTTCGGCTGCTCTGTGCAGTGCAGTATTCCCGAACTCGTCTACAGAGCAAATATCCACTCCTTTCTCGACCAAATACTCCACCACTGGGACGTGTCCCTTTTCGGCTGCTCTGTGAAGTGCGGTATTGCCGTACTTGCCTACAAAATGAATATTCACTCCCTTCTCAACTAAATACTCCACTACCGGAAGATGTCCCTCATCAGCTGCTCTGTGCAGTGCAGTATAGCCATACTTGTCTACAGAGTTAATATCCATTTCCTTCTCGACCAAATTCTCCACCTCCGGGAGACGTTCTTCTGTGGCTGTTCTACGCGATGAGGTATGGCCGTACTGGTCTGCAGAGATAATATCAATCCCCTTTTCAACTAAGTACTCTACTACCAGGAGGTGTTTCTTGTCGGATGCTCTGTGCAGTGCGGTATTGCCAAATTCATTGACAGAATTAATATCCACTCCCTCCTCAACCAAATACTCCACCACCGGGAGGTGTCCATTTTCAGCTGCTCTATGTAGAACGGTATTCCCGATCTTGTCTACAGAGTTAATATTCGCTCTCATATTAACTAATATCTCCACAATCGGGAGATATCCCTCATTGGCTGCTTCGTGTAATGCAGTACGGCCAAACACATCAGGAGAGTTAATATCCACTCCCTTCTTAACTAAATACTCCACTACCGGGAGGTGTCCCCTTTCGGCTGCCATGTGTAGTGCGGTATACCCGATCTTGTCTGCAGAGTTAATATTCACTCCCTTCTCAACTAAATACGTCACAATCGGAAGGTGTCCATTATTCGCTGCTATGTGCAGTGCGGTATCGCCGTACTCGTCTGTTGAATTAATATCCACTCCTTTCTCGACTAAATACTTCACCACCGGGAGGTGAACCTTTTCGGCTGCTAGACGCAGTGCCGTAGAGCCATCCTCGTTTATAGAGTTAATATCAGCTCCCTTCTTATCTAAGTACTCCACCACCGAGAGATGTCCATTGTAGGCCGCCATGTGCAGTGCGGTATCGCCATCTTCGTCTGCAGAGTTAATATCCACTTCCTTCTCAACTAAATATTCCACCACCGCGACGTGTCCCTCGCCGGCCGCTTTGTGCAGTGCGGTCTGTCTATGTGTATTTAGACAGTCGATGCGGACGCCGAGATTTTCAAAATGCTTTACGATATTCAGGTGGCCCGCTTTAGCGGCACAATGCAACGGTGTCTCACCTCGTCTGTTGTAGGACCTTTGAATTCCAGGAATATTTCGGTTATATATAATTTTAATAATTTCTATTTGGTTATCCGCTTCTCGGGCAGCTGTGTGTAAAGCAGTATCTCCTTCGCGGTTCTGTGCGAACAGTATGTAATGACGCTCAACGTCATTTTTCATCTTGGCGTATGAGATTTCGACATCTCCTCTACTGCGTTCCTCGACAGCCGCGAGGAAGGGAGGCACCTCTTCTGTCATTATTTTCTGGGTCCTAGTGAATGGTGATTTCATTGTTAAACAATCAGAGCCTTGTAAATAGTCACTGAGTAATATTAAAGGATGACATTTAACATAAGTTGCTAACAGAAGTTCTAGTTTCATTTCGTACGTCCAGGTGTCAGCACTTTGCACAAATTTCTTCATTATGTTGATATAAGCTATTGTGATATTCTCCGAAAAGTCTTCTTCCGCTCTCTGGGACGCAAGACCGAGCGCCGTGTTGCCATCGGAGTTGTGAGCCGCTGCGAAGCCGATTAAACCATTCTGGGCCGGTCCTGACTTTAAACAGTCAATCAAAAAGTCTATAATCCCATCATTACGCTCCTCGACGGCGACATGAAGGGCCGTTTGTCGGTTTGTATTAAATAATAAGTGATATTTTTCACCCCAAAGTTTGCAAATTTGTGAAGCGGCGTATTCTCGTGCTGTGACAGATGTCGTGTGCAGGAGGAGGAAGCCGTCAATGAACATTCTGATGATCTTATTAGAGTCCTGCAGTAAGATTTCTGTTAGTAACAATTCTACCGTGGGGGCCCGACAATCGCGGCAGTGGACTTTTTTACGGAGCCAACGGACAGTTTGATTTGCACAAAAGTATTCAGTGAGCGTGCGGTGGATGAACTTAATGCACTCTCTCACATCGCCGCCCGACTGGACCAGCCCGATTCTGCTCAGCTCGCCTGCTCCCAATACAATCTCGAAATCCTCATAGTGTTCTTCCGCAAATTGAGGAAAGAGGCCGCGAAGAGCCAGCATTCCGTGAATTTTTGTAAAGTTACCAATAATCAGCATGCGGATGTCAGGGCTTATTCCGGCCTTCAGTCCGGTTTTAGTCTTAAAATATATATTGTATTTCACAATAATAAACTTCTTATATAAAGAGAATACATTCTCCACATTGAAGGCGTTTCCGATCTCGGTTTCTGATTTTATATAATCTTCAACCTGCTGCAGGAACACCTCCGCCAACATCCGCAACTGCAAGGGTATCCCCATGAAGCTCTGTATGCCTTCGCCGAGATCATTTTTAGCCCTGGTGTACAAATTTCTCGCACACTCCTCGACCTTGCTCCGCTTCTGATCTCCGCAGTCTTCCAGCTCCAAAAGTAGGTGGGCGCGCCAGAAGTTCGCGAGGTACTGCCGCTGTTGTCGTTCGCTGATCTTCTCTAACGTCACAGCAAACGTGGACAGGGCGTCCTCGACCATTTCTCTCTCACACAACCGCGTCGTCACCCAGACTCTCGCTGCGGTGTCGTTCCTCAAATAACGTAAAAGTTTTAAAACTTCGTTTTTGGCGTCAATTTTCGAGGAATAGTTTTTTTTAATCTCATCGAAACCGTTGAAAATAAAATAAACCTGCCTCGGATGTTCGTGATGCAGACAGAACTGCAGCAATCCTCGCGGCAAGCTATCTCGGGTAAGATTTTTTCTCAGCAGGAATTCACAGCGCTGTCTCGGTTCAAGGGGTATATTCTCAGAGGGAATTTTAAAGTGTTTCAGATCTATCCAAATTACCCAGTTCCTGCGCAACATTCGCAACATGCTCGTCAGACAAGTCGACTTCCCGATTCCAGGTTCATCCGCAATGATCACCACCTTCTGCTTCAGTTGGTCTAGCTCTCCCTCAGAAATCGAGAGTTCGGTGTCGCGATGTATGTACGGACGTAGACCTTGTAACGAACTTAGCGAACGTTGCCACAAAAATCGACCCCCATTCTCTTCAAGCTTTAGCAAGTGAATGGGCTTCTTATAATATTTTCTTAATATATCGTTTACTTCCTCGTCCGAGGCCGCGGTGACAATGTTCTCTTTTTTTAGGAATATGTCTCTCTCTGTTTGGGATAATCGTAACAAGCTCACTAGATTCTCTTTTCTCGGTACATCACGGAAAATAAATATATCTTCGACTTCACACTGTGCCACAAACTTTTCTAATTTTAAAAAGACCTGATGATGGAACCGCCTTCTCATATAAAAGCTTTTATGGTATATCTGTTTGATTGTTGCAATTGTGGGCGAGTCGTTTGCATGAAGCCAGTACACTTTTTCATTTGGATTTTTTAATATAGCTTGTTCAAATTGTATCTTGGCTGAACCGATCTCCGGCACCCGAATGATCCTGTTTTCTGCATCCCGGTTGGCTTCCACGAGCTTCTCCCTCACTTCTTCTCGATGGTCGCCGCTGATCACCAGCAGGTCGCCAGACGATGCTATATTGGCTAAGTTTTCCACGCTCACTTCCCTATTGAAGTTCACACCGTAATCCATATAATTTGGACACGAGTTTTCTATTTTCATGAAAAAATTATTGTTTCTTAGAATCTTCTTCAAATTTGTCGAGTCTATTAAATCGTTGATCTTGGATAAGAAATTGTTAAAATTTATTTGTCCTACAAAATCGGCTATGCTTAAAATTTCATCTCCGATGTCCAACATGCTTCTCGCGAACAGTTTCTTTTGCGAGTCCTCAGTCAGTTGGCTCGATATAAAAAGCTTGAGTTGACCAACGACTACTGGAACCTCCATGAAACCGCTTAAATCGGACATTTGGTAGTCGCGTACAATAACAAGTTTCTTGTTAACGTTACCGATGCAGTGTTTAAATATTTGTTCCTTCCCGAGATCTCGAGGAATGTCTCTTGAGCCACAATTGATAACCAATAAATTATCATTTGCAAAATCATTCTCCGGGAGGTTCTCAATGTCTACTGCGAGTTCTAAGTTCGCGATATGTTTCCAATGTAGAAACGTTTGACATCCAGGTTTTACATAGTCATCTAAACCTGATGACGGTTCCCGCAATTGACGAACAATACTGAACAGCCGGACCATTTCCAGGTCACAGTCTTCGGACTTAATTTGCAAGATTCGGTGATCAGACTGTAAAAAGTCTCGAAACTCGATGCAGTCTGTAAAGTCCAAAGCGCATTCTGGCAAGGAGTCAAGATAATTTTGGTTTGCCATGGAGTACATAATTGTTGGTATTTCTCTGCTCTGTTGGTCCACTGCGGCCAGCAGCTCTGCGGAGAACCAGCGCACCAACAGTTTAGTCCGCCTGACTACCGCATCCAGGCCCTCCTCGGTATCGCAAGTGATTGTGCGATTATTGAGATCGATAGAAAAATGTCCAAATAAATCATTCCACCTCCCCAAGTTGTGTTCGGTAAACAAACTTTGTATTTTATTGACCTTAACTTTTTCTCTTTTAAAGATAATCCAAAAATTGAGCAACTTCAACTCATCGTCAGAGAACATCCCCAGGCTGCCGGAGTTGTCAGATCGTTCAGCTTTGTAACGTATTTCCATGCTGTGTTCATCGCATTCGCTAGGCTCCAGGTGATATTCGTTCGCGTGACTCACTTTCTGGTGAAACGTTGTGTACTCTGTCTCGGCAAATATATTGTATATATTATCCCTAAGCTTGCTCGATGGCCAGTCTGACATTTTGTGAATTGTTCTTTCCTCCGCGATCGCTTTTGTGAGATTGTCCATGTTGTGGGTAGCGAGAGTATACTTCGTGCTTTTCTCCGGCGAATTAAATGTTGACACGTCGATCATGACTCGATATATGCTGCCCGCGTGCAGGCCGAAGGTGTTAATACGGTTGGGCGCAGACAGGTAGCTGGATATGTCCAGAGCTTCCGGGGACGCTGTTCTTCTGTACCTAAAATCACAGGTATCGAGGATTTCCTGAAGCATGTCTTTGCAGCCGGGACTGTCAAATGCCACGACGTGCGCATGGAGGCCGTCTATCCGATCACTGATCATTGAATTTATGAATTTATCACCCTTCGCTTTCAAGTGCTTGACGCTGAAGCCCGTGACCTGGGCCAGCCAGCCGCCCAGGGAGTGCCCCGTGATGGACAGCTGGAAGCGCTTGCCGGATAGATTATTGACTTCAAGTATGGCGCTCCTCACTATGTCGGCAAATGTAGCCGCGGAACTCGTGCGAGTAGAATGATTTTTGAAAACGACTCCTGTCACATTAGTCCACATAGCTCCCGGGTTATTCAGAATCGTTCCTCTATGCGCCAGCACCACCTGCTGTAGGTAAGCGCTGAAGAATGCAGCCCCGAAGTAGCCGTTTTTCATGTCGTCGTTGCGGGCCGTCGTCAACAGTTTCCAATCATTTAATTTAGATTCGTAAGGAAGATGAAGTTCATCGCCTTTAATCTCGGTGTAAACGAGGGAGGCGAACTGCGCCAGCACGGCCAGGCTGGGATGCGGGGCCGACACGGGATGGCTCTCGTTATCCAGAATTCCGCTATTACGGTTGAAAGATGAACACGCGCTTATCAGCTTACTTTGAATCTCTTTGCAACTAATCTTCAACTTGAAATCCACCTCCATGATGTAGAGTGGAGAGTACCGTGGCGTACGGGAGAGTCGGCCGCACTGAACTCTGCAACTAGAGATAATTATTGTTAATGACAAAGAATATCACAGTGGGTTTTCTACAGTTAGTGTTATCTGAGCTTATATGGCTATCTGAAAATAATAAATATATCTTATCAACTGTCAGTTGCAGAGAATATAATGTATATTAATTGGCATTAAAATGTGGTAAAGAAAGCGTGGAGCTATGCCATTATTAATTTAAATATTGAATTTGGAGGCATCGTTACGGCAGGTTACCTCAATGGTTACAATTAAAGCAGCTTTGAATTCCTCCTATTCTCTCCGTGTAGGGAGGAACAAACCTCGCAAGTCTTGTTGTATTTCCCGTAGTAACACATTTATATCAAATTGCTGTACATAATTCAGGATCGGCATAAGATCACCCTGCCCAATAGATTCCGCTGTTGTATATGTAGACTTTTCTGGAATATTCTACCATTAAACAGATTATCATAACCTTAGAACCGGACGTTACATTATTTGACTTAATAAACATGTTTCATTTTTTTTATGCCCAATTTTTATTTTTTTTAAACGAAAATTATTTTAGCAATATTTGAATATGTCCAAGAACACACAATTACTGGATTTTTACCTACAAAGACACTGTTATTAAATAAATATTGGATATCTCATAGAGATGATGCTATTTTATTATATTTAATGGAAGATATATAGAAATATGGAATAATTACACGGCTCACGACCTGTCTTCAGCTATATATATATATATAAAGTGATCACTTAAGCTAGCTGAAGACAAGTCATAAGCCCTGTAATTACCCCATATTTCTATATATCTTCCATTAAATTAAATAAAAATAGCTTTGTCTCTATGAAAGAGATCGGATATTTTATTATTTTTTTTAAATTATGTTTCTTGCAATTCTTAAAATTAAAAATATACGTACTTTCGAAATTAGCAAAATTAACTTTGTGGTTAAAATTTGTAATTTTTATTTGTTAACTTTGTTTTATTAACCACTGAATTGAGTTTAAATACATCAACGGGTTTCGTTCTTCTTCAGGATGTCAACACTAACTAAAAACATATATCATTGTTTTTCACCGGAATCTATTTAAAAAAAAAAAATTGAGTACCTAACTCAAGCTGTTGCTTAATACAAATTTAGTCGAATAATTTTAGAATGGGACTCGTAGTTCAAGTTAGTTGGTTGTTTATAATATTTAGATTAGTTTTACACGCTTTATTTATCTCCAATCATTCCAAATTATTTCATTTATGACCAACACCTTTTACATGGAAAATTAACAATCCCAATTTTTTATCAAATGATTAGCAAATTCTGAAAACCCACTATCGTTCAAAGATCTCAAATGCTCCTTTACTCTTATATTAAAATTTCACACAGCACAATCCTTGCAACTAAGTTTATAGACACCAGAATTGTTAAATTTATCATCTTTGTCTTTAGAATTTATGAGTAAATTTCCTATACTATTATTTGTATAAAATGCCGGTCTAATGTTTCGTGGTAGGTGTTTAGGTAGTAGTTTCAAAAAGTTATTTATGTATAAAATCCTACGCCAATTATTATGTTTTATCTGTGATTTATATAAAAATTGATTATTATATTATTTTAATTTATTTTTTAAAATAGTGTCTATCAAACCTGTATTATACCCGTTATTAACTGCTATTTTTTTAATTGTATTCAATTCAATATTGAAATTGGATGTTGACATAGGAATATTGACTAAACGATGTATCATGGAGCGGAACCCTCAATCTTTGTGTGATAATGGATGATTAGATTCATTGTGTATGATAGTATCTGTAAAAGTTGGTTTTCTAAAAATTTTGAATTCAATTTTATTATTATTTTTAATCAATGTTAGATCCAAAAAATTTAGGGTCGAATTATTTACCATTTCCTAATGTAAATTGTATTTTGTTATTAAATGAATTAATGAAATTTAAAAATGTAGTGAACCTGACCACTGATCAAATACATATTATATCATCCACATACCTTTTCCACAACAAAACATTTTTTAACAAAGGAGAATCACAACCAAAAATATTCCTCTCCAAATTGTCTACAAAAATATCTGTTATTAGTGGGCTTGTGGGTGCTCCCATAGGAAGACCCTCTGATTGATTATACATTATATTATTAAATTGAAAATAATTTTGGTTCATACAAAGATTTAACAAACGACATAGATCTTTTACCAAATTATAAGGTAAATTAGATGAATTTAAAAATCAGGAATTAAAATTTTACTTTCATTAATAGGTACATTAGTAAACAAATTAACAATATCAAAAGAAACGAGTTTAACATTGTTGGGAAGGTCCACGTCCTTTAACATATCCACCAATTGCAACAAATTTTTTATAGTGTATTTTGATTGAAAAATATTCAGTCTCTTTATAGTTTTTGTAATAAATGAACATAATTTAAAAGTTGGAGCATTAGAGTATGAAACGACCGGCCTTATTGGTAAATTATTTTATGAATTTTTAATACGGAATACAGGTTTGGAGGTTTAGGGTTCATTAAAATAAGATCTGATAACATTGTATTATCAGTAAATATATTACAAATAGAATCTTTTAAAGCACTTTTAATTCTGGTTAAGAAAATGATATTTTTCAATGTATTTAAACTCGACAAGTGGTTAATAAAACAAAGTTAACAAATACGGTCGAATTTTGAGTTTAATTAGAAATTTTATATCAGATAGGCCATCACAGAGAACATCTCGTAACACGTGAGTTATTTCAAAACATAATATAATTAATTATAATTCTTTGTCATTTTTTTGCTCAATATTTAGCTAATCGGAAATCACCAAAACACCCCATATTGCATCATCTAGTTCTAGTGGGTTTTAATCTGCCCTCTTCGGTGGCCACATGCCTGGTGAGATGAAATTAACATTCTCACAATGAAGAAAGTAGATTCTATTTCTGACTGTGTGAGATGGAGCTCCGTCCTGTTGAGCTCTGTCTAGCTATACTCCAGGCTTTGTTTTGAAACTCTTTGATCACTTTCCTAGCACCCCGACGTTTTTCGATTCACAAATTTTTGTCAAAATTTGAAAACAATTTGACAATTTGAAAAAACCAAATATAAACAATGGGAATGTTAATAATCAAAGATGGCGATCGGAAATTGTTAAAATAAAACGTAATATAGGTAAATAGGTAAGTAAGTGAATTAGTAAACTATTTAAACTACTGTTGATGTAGTTAAACTAGTTTTGATGTAATTATATCACATTTTACGAAATCCTCTCATTTTTTTTGGGCCACCCTGTATATATATCTTATGTCTTTACTTAAATGTACACTATGGTGGCAAAATAGCATCTGTACGTTTATTATTGTCTACCCGTGATTCTTATACAATATCTAGATGTCATTTTTACTCGCTTTGATAGTTAACTTACAAAGGTGGAATAATTTTAATTTCATTCAGCTTTTATTTGCGTGTGGTTTGTTTTGGGCAAAGCTCTAACATTGAAAAATAGATTCTATTGAGGGCCTAGTTCTTCAATAATATACAATGGAGTAAACACGTCGTCTGTGCTATATTCTGACATTGTAAGCGCGTTAGTGTCGCTCTGGTACAAGATCGGTGGACATTGCGCAGCGGTGTATAATAGAATAATGTAAAATGATCAACTCACAGTGAAAGGGCGCGAGGTAGGGGACTCGCGGAGCTCGGCAGCTGTGGAGGGGTGCCTGAAAAATATCACACTTAGTAACCTGATCAGATTTATTATTATTGCTATATAGCAGATCAACAATTACAATTAATAATTAGAAGAAAAAAACGAGAGATCTTGTACAGTCACTATGGAAGTCGCCACATCTTGAGCAAAGCCAAGAAACAGGGAGTCTGCTCTTCAAATCTATTAGCCATAACGAGATGTGTAACTTCAGAAGTGCCGCCGATGCTTGGCCACCTTTACTGAAGACCCGGATGACTCATATATTGTTATCGCTGGCTGTCAGTAAGTATGCGGAAGTTATTATTTCGTTGTCCATGAATACTAAGAATAAAATGAGGAAGTCTACTCTCGCGACATAGAAACATAGAGTCCGAGAGAGTATTATTGCGGGATGTCAGTGACGTACCAGAAACCTCTGGGTCTCGAGAGAAATTACGCTTCTAAGGTGGTTGTGTATAAAATGATCAACTCACAGCTGGGGGTGGCTGGCTGGGGGCTCCTCGGAGTGCGGGACGGAAGTTCGAATCTCGCAGCGGAGTGGACGGGTCCAGCGGTCTCCGAAACTCGGTGGCTGTGGCCTGCAAATATAAAACGACAGACTTTTCAGCGATGTTTCTAGAAATAATCGAATAAGATAGGTTTCCGTTATCCTAATCTAAAATTATCTTAGTATTAAATTGTGAGTGCAGCAACCTCGCTAGTGCCGCCGTGACGGATATGATACGCCGAGGAATTAGAATGATTACGATTAAGAGCGACCGTCCCCGAGACTTATCTGGACTGGACCGGCGCCAGGAGTTTTAAGAGCCCCAATGAAAGTTTGAAAAAATCATAACTTGTTCGTTTAAAATATTTTTTATTTTATTTTTTTGCAGATTATAGAGCATCCCTTGGAGAATAGAATGGCTATATATGATGTCCAGCAACAAGCGAATCTCATTGATTCTATCTATTCCAGTAAAAGATCTGTAGCGACCAGAATTCAAACCCACCGCCATCTCAGTCGGCATCGACGCTAGCGACAGCGTTGCCGGTTGCTGCCACGAGCCTGGCTCAGAATTCACCGCTAGGCGCTCTCTCTAGTTTCAGCGTTCTACAGCGGCGGTCTCGCCGGCCCCGGAGCGCCGGCGAGACAGCCAAATTGCTTCACATTATTTCATTCCGTAATATACACGCACCTTCTACATCATTTCATTGTTACATTTATTCATTTCATTCTGTCTTTCTTGCTTTTACCATACTGTCACAAATAAAATCTCAACACGCGCAAACTAACATCTATATTTCATTTAACCACCGACATAACCCCCAAAGATCTATTAAACCTTGGAATGCAGTGGAAATAGCGTGTATTTCTGAGCAGGAAAATGGCGGTCACAGCCCTCTACTGTTGGTTTTCATACATAATATTGAAAAAAAACATTAATTAAAATTTTAAAAACATTACAGTTATTTTTGTTTTATATCTTTCAGTGGCCACCCTGTACAAACTCTAATGGTATCGGATTTCGAGCGGTAGTTGATTGAAGCCCTGAACCTAAGATACAGATAAATAATGGAACAATTTCGAAAATATTTATTCCAAGTACGCAGACTTTCAGCTTAACATGATTTTGTAAAAAATTCAAACAATAGTATTGTCTGTAACAGTGCAGAATTTGCACATACTCCTTGAACATTTTCGACACGTAATTTTGTCAGGTATATAAAATATTGTGGACTAGGTCTGTTACGCCCTGTATATACACTATTGCCTGCACTCTCATCATCCAGTCCGGCGACCCTGAACACACCCAGCAGTACCGGTGCATAAAATATGACTCCCATCAGTCTTAAAGACACTCAGTACCGACGACATGCAACAATACCAACAGAGATAGGGAATTACGAGCTTCAATCTTCTCATCGTTCGTCTACAATAAACTCAGTGCAAATAGTAAGCAGTCTCTGTTGCATAACCTGGCGCCTGCCACATTCGCAATGCACAATACATTCCGCGAGATCAAAACAAGCCCGAGAGTTGTGGATGATATATCTACTAGCAGATAAGCAATTTGATATTTGGTTCCTAATTTCATACTTTTTATATGACATGTGTCAGCGGACCACTTCAGGGTTAACGTTTTTTGCGTATTTGTTACGTTGGGTTATCTGTGGTTCACTGGACGATAGATCAAGCCCCAACATCGACGCGGATGTTTAATTCTGGTTTGAAATGTCACGTTTCTATTTGTCGATTACTCTGTAGCGACCGGAATTCAAATCCACCGCCATCTCAGTCGGCATCGACGCTAGCGACAGCGCTGCCGGCCGCTGCTACAAACCTGGCTCGAAATTCGCCGCTAAGGAGTCTCTCCAGTTTCAGCGTTTCACAACGGCGGTCTTGCCGGCTCGCGAGAGCCGAGCGAGACCGCCGATTCGCTTCACATCATTTCATTTCGTAATACACACGCACCTTCTACATTTTCATTCATTCATTTCATTCTATGTCTTTCTTGTTTTCATCATAATGTAATAAACCTCACAACGCGCAAACAAAAATATCTTTCATTTAACCACCGTCCTAACCCCCAAAACTCGCAGATGTGCTTCATTATTTAAATGTCGACCCATTACCCTAGCCATTGTGGCTAGCGGAGGAGGCCCAACAGAATCTGCCATGACCAACTTTACATACCTCCTAATCTTTGAATTCTTCACTGTATCGCGAAGCGGCTGGAAGTAGAAGGGCCCTAGTCCCCCCCTGCGTTTATCTACAATAGATATCTGAGAAATCCAATAACCGCACCTTATTATTTCGCCTCTTATCAATGTGAGATTACCCTATCGACCAAATTGTTTCATCGTTTGCTTTTATAAATACGTATATTTTAAATACAAATGTATTTAAAATACACATACTCTGCGGTGGTGGGTTAAATTCGATCCGGGTCTTTGTAAAAATATGAATTACACTATAAATATTCGTTTAATACTGTTTTCCTTCTAGCTAATCTTTCATTAAATATTTACAAATAATTTGAGATGCGAATAAATGTTATCGAACGAGATTCAAATGAGTTATTGATAAAAACGTTCAAAAAGTGACCTAATACAATCGGATTGAATCTCAACGCTTACCCCGAAACATATATTGTCAACATTTTGAACGGGTAGACAAAGGATACCAGGTATGCGTCCATGTATTTGTTTTGACTTATTTTCGTCTGACGGCTCCTAGACAATGCCAGTAATATAATTATTTGAGGGGCGCTGCGCCTACCTGTAAATTTTATAACACTAGGTACCTGTTCGGGTTCCGACGAGAAGATCACATGCTCAATGGATGTTTGTATTTTGGCAGTGTAGGGCGTCTATTGATGCGTGAGAATATGTAAATTATTCGTAATATTTTTTTATTTTTTAGCAGAAACATTACGGCACATCATGTCATTTCATTAAATCATATTTAAAATGAAATATCTATAAAAAATCTCCCACAAAACGGTTAAAAAACCGAAAACTTGAGGTGGGTCTAAAATGACCCACCACCGCCGGACGTGTTTCGTTTTGACCCACCAGGATGTAAGTGAATATTGTTGTTGCTATACCGGTAGCAACAAAAATTTGTATATCTTTCTAATTAATACATTTAATTAGTATTTAAAATATCACAGACCGTCTGTTCTGAATAATTACAACTTCACGATAAGAATATGTTCTCCTTAATAAGGTACATTTTAATTTATGGTGTGATGGTGGTGTTGAAGTCATCTTAAGTGACTAAACTCGCTACAAGAAAGTAATCTACGCAGAGAAGTTGATGCGAAATAATATATTACTAGCAAAAAGAGTTTGCTTGCTCTGCCCCTTTTTTTAAAATTGAAGTCTATTTAAATTAACATAACAGCCGACAGCAACCCGCCATACCGACCTCGAGCGGACGCGGTGACCCCAGAAGACTGGACGAATGAGACGGCGAGTAGGAATTGTCGGCGGGAGAGGACTTCCGCGCGAAGCGGGGAATGGTGAAGATCACAAACGAAGCTTTTCTCAGCCGCGGTGGAACGAGAGATTATTGGGCCTCGGTCCACCGCGTGTTGGAGAAAACTCTTAACCGGGACTACCATGGTGATGGGCAGCGGGATACCCCCGAATCAGCACAGTGGAGAAACTTTACATTTCTGTCTCTGAAGTGTTTCTACAGTGAACATCTTACTGCGACTCTCCGACTCCATAGTTCCAACCGCTCATCTGGTTCCGTCTTCTGCGACCTTGGACGTTAGTTATCATCACTTTGTTCACTGCGGCCCGGAAAAACTCTACAGTAGACTGGCCAAATCCTTGCCTCAGATTCTTCAGCCATGATGTTCACCTACTTCTAGACCCCCGACTTTCAGCAATCTTTTCCCACATAGAGGCGCAAGATCTCATACCTCTCCAGAGATATTGAACTTTTCAGACTTTTAAATACTTATTTTCTTTATTTAACCGAACCATATCATCTTCATTAGTAACTCCATCCACCCAGCTTATTTGGAGCATTCTTCTGTGGATCCACATCTCAAATGCTGCAAGTTGCTTTATCATCTTTAAGGTAAGTGTCCATGCTTCCATGCCGTACAATAATATCGAGAACACATGGCATCCTACTCTTCGCATTCGTAACGAAAGATTGAGATGACGAGTGCAGAACATGCGGATAAAGGTTGCACGAGCTTGCTCAATGCGGCTTTTGATTTCAAAAGAAGGATCCCATCTTTCATTTATATTCTCATTCCGGTGGAGACTAAATACTCCACCACCGGGGGGAGCCCCTCTTCAGTTGCTATGGACAGTGCAGTTCGGCCATAGCTCCCTGAAGAGTTAATATCCACTCCCTCTTAACTGAATACTCCACCACTGGAAGACGCCCCATGTGGGCGGCAGTGTGCGGTGTGCAGCGCGCAGTGCGGTATTGCCACATTCGTCTGCACAATTAATATTCACTTCCTTCTCAACCAAATACTCCACCACCGGGAGGTTTCCCTTCCGGGCTGCTCTACGCAGTGTGGTACGGTTGCGCATATCTAAAGAGTTAATATGTACTCGCATCTCTGACAAATACCAGAAATTTTCCATTTTGACCTGCATATTGCAGCTCAAAATCAACAGAGTCAATATCCACTCCTCTCTCAACCGAATACTCCACCACCGGGAGGTTTCTCTTCCGGGCTTCTCTGCGAATGCAGGCAGAATTGCAGCAAGAAGCTGCCAACTATGTTCTCTCATTACGAACTCGCAGCACTCTTTCAGTCAGCGGGTAGTTTTTCAAAACAAATTTTAAAATCTTTTAGGTCTATCCAAATAACCGTGACATACTCTTCAGACTGGTCGTCTTCCCCGTGCCACTCCCCCTAAATACAGGTTTCCCGAAACCGCTGGTCCTTGGATTGGTACTATACTTTCCCCAATATCCCTTGCGTATACCCAAATCCCGATTTCCTTCCCCACCCAGCGGTAATTCCGTCTAACAACCCGCAACCTCTCCGCGGGACGCGCAACCCAACCCGGAGATTGCACAACTATTATTATAAAAATGTAGACCTACCCGATTCAGTTATATTTCAACTGCCTTTGAGAATAAATAAAGACAGGAATGCTGGATCACTGTTATTGTCACCTTTTTCACCGTTAATACCTTTTTCCACACAACGTCAACACTCCTTCGCGCGCGCTTTTTCACTGATTCTTTCCCGCGTCGTCCATAGATGATGTCGCACCATCGACAATCCTTTGCCATGGATCATCATAAACCACACGCCCTCCTGATGTCCTCATCACCAATCAACACTCATAATCATTGAGCCACTGCGGGGGCCGCCGAACCCTGGTTCCCCGTCTTGGTCCTTCGGATTTGTTTGGCACATCATCTTCTGCTGCTATGCTTTCATCCAGCTCCACAGCCTCACTGAGCTCCTCATCGTCTGCATCTTCTGATTCGCTTTCTTCACTGTCGTCAAACAGTCGTCTAATGTCCAGCACATGCCTTGGCACACCGTCTATCTCTACGTTGTTGTCACTCACAACCCGAGTGACAATACCAGGCTGCCACCTTGTGGTACACCTTGCATTGGGCGGCTTCAAAACTACAACATCGCCTGGGCGGTACGAGGATTCCTTGGTTTCTTCTAGTTCAGCAGGTGGTACGAGTGGGTGCCGCCACATGTAAGCATGCACAATGTTGGCAGGCGACGTCTCTTCTTGACCCGGGTGGGCAGATGCTAAGTTGTACCAGAATACAGCTTGCAGGGGATCGATCTTGCTCCGTGCCGCAGTCCTCTTTATCGTGCGGTGATGCCTTTCGACTATTCCATTCCCTGACGGTCGATAAGCGGCTCTGAACCTCTGGCGAACACCCCACTCCCTACACAATTCTCGTAGCGCCAGAGAACGGAATGCTCTACTATTATCGAGTAAAATTTCGTCCGGGGGACCTCTTTCTCTAAAGACTTCCTTTAAATTACGGACCACATCTTCACTGCTCTCGGCTCTAATTTCTTTCCACAAGGCAAACCTACTCGGCCCACAATCGATGACAGTGAGGTAGCACTTACTCCCAAAGTGTGTCGCATCAACTGCGATCCTACTCCAATTGCGCTCCACGTTCAACACTCCAGAGTTGTGCCTATCAGGCGCTGGATCTATGGTCCGGCACTGTATACAGTTTCTTACGCATTCCACCACTTCCTCTCTCCGAACGTCCGGGTTCACCAGTCGGTTCAGATGAAGAGTCCTGTCTACACCAAAATGATGTTGCTCATGCAAGCGTTTCACATCAGAGTTTTCAACCACTCCCACAGCCGCCACATCACTTCTGTGCCAGCTGCGATCAACTCTTGTCAAAGGATCTGCCTTGTTTTCTATTGACTTAACAAGAGTGATGGTCAACTCGAGACCATATTCGTCCACCAGTTCTTTTATCAGTCCAAGCCTCCTTTTGACTAACATTTCAGACATACCAGAAACTCTGATCCGGTGATCCTTCGTCAAAACAGACGTGACCCATCCCACCACTGTTGCGGAATCTGACATCAACTCCATAGCTCTTAGTCCCCATTTCAATGCCAGCGTTATTCCCTTAACAACAGAGTCAAGTTCTGCCACATTGATATGACCAACGTCCGTGGTCTTTCTTAACCATGACATATCTTCTACAACTTTCCCATCAATTTCCACCATAGCTCCGAACGCTAATGAACTTGCGTCGCACCACACTCTTCCCGTCGTAAGATCTGCAGGAACATTCCAAAAACCCTTTACGGGATCATCGCATTTTACTTTTTGGATCACCTCACTGAGAATTCTCTGGGCATTTTCTCCTACATGTGAGTCCCATGTATCCCCAGAACATGCTCTTTTCACAAAACTACAAGCAACTCGAAGCCACCCACACACCGGGTAATGGCCAACCAACTGCCCACAGACAGAAAACAATTGCCTCTTCGTGAGCTTTGTAGCTGATTCCAGTTCAGGAATAGTATTCCCACGCCTGAACACCAGAACTCCATTTTCTCGCTCAATTCGAAGCCCGAGAACGCGTCCGCCCTCCAGATCTAATGGTGGCTTTGCTTCCAATCCATACCTCCTCAGGTGAGCCGCTACCTCCTCAGCTGAAACCACTGTCTCGTCCACTATGATGTCGTCAATGTAGCTGTCAGTGCCTCGCTTAACTCTCTCGTTTCTTGACAAGACCTCTCTAACTATTCTTGTCATGATTTTGGGGGCGCTGTTCAACCCGAAACCCAATCTCGTCAAGCAATACACTCTGTCTTCAAATTTCACAAGTTGATATTTCCACAGATCTTCGTCAACGCGGATTTGAAGGTACGCCGACCTTAAATCCAGGAGTTTAAGTTGCTCACCATGTCTTCTCCATCTCCTGAGAGTTTCATCACATACTGCAACCTCTTCCCCCGTGTGACTTTGCACATGGTTGTTTAGCTCTCTATAATCAAGCACTGGCCTGACCTTTCCCTTGTTCTTCTGAATGACTCCCAGTAGTGGTACAACACCCGTGCACTCCCCGGTCCACGGCTTTAACCAGCCTTCCTTCATCCACCTCTCCAGTTCGTCCTTGATCGCATCCTTCACATCGTGCTTGTGAAGACTGGAATATGATGCAATGTCATTCATTAAAGCTACCGGTCCTTCTTTCCACGCCCATCTAACCCACCACTTCTGACCATCAAACCGTGCTTGAAAGTCCTGATCTTCGATACAGATAGTTTCAGGTTCAGCTGCCGCATTTATAACATGGCAATCAAGATTTGTTTGTACACACGAAAAAATCACTTGGTCATCATTCACCGTTACTCCTCCACACATTTTTATGAAATCCATCCCAATAATCGCATCCACGCCATCAAACAACTTGTTCACCACCACACAACTAACCCACACTCCACTAGATTGGGCCCTTCGCTCACCATTTTTCACCCCACACATCACGTCAATGCTGACTACAGCTTCGCCCACACACGGCACTTGACTCCCATCAACACTAATCAACCTGCATCGGTTCCCGCCACTGCGAACGTCACACCTAATGGAACTGGACAGCACTGTTCTTGAACACCCCGTATCCACCAATGCTCGCACCAACTTTCCTCCCACACAAATCTTCACAATCGGTAGCGCCGTTAATGTTGACGAGGAAGAACTACCGGCGCACCAGCTCTTCCTTTCCCGTTTCCCTCCTTCGTGGGGCATTCACGTGACACGTGTCCTGTTTCACCACATGTCCAACACGACAGAGCTTTTTGAGTACAATATCTCATAAGGTGTGGCCCACCACACTTGAAACATTGCCTCGGTGTCCCACTCGATTGTCTAACGACCGCAGCCGCGACGCCCGGATCGTGCAGTTCAGCCATCAACGCCCGCGCCCGTTCGAGCAGGGATGACAGCGCAATCGTCTCTACGCCTGGCAACGCCCTGAGCTCACGTGATATCGTGGCCGGCAATCCCACAACAAATGCTCGTCTGAGCAACTGGTCCGTCACCACACCCGCCAATTTGGCCAACTTTCTCAGCTCAGTGAGATACACGTCGACAGGCTCATCTTTCCACCTTCGCTGGGCCAACTGCTCGTACGCCTGAAACGGGTTCATAGCGAATGAATCGCGCAGGGCTTTTTTGATGCACTCAGCATCTTTCTTGTCCTCGTCTCTCAATTCGCTGTAGACGGCAAACGCGGACCCTTCCAAGAATAGCGGTATGACGGTTGCGAGATCTCCGATATCCTTCAATCTCGCCACCAATTCCAATTTCTCCAACCACTGAATGACGTCTCCTTCACCGTCAAAACATCTCACCAAATCACCAATTTTTACTGTCGCCATCGTTACACGCCGAAATAGCTTGTTATTGTCACCTTTTTCACCGTTAATACCTTTTTCCACACAACGTCAACACTCCTTCGCGCGCGCTTTTTCACTGATTCTTTCCCGCGTCGTCCATAGATGATGTCGCACCATCGACAATCCTTTGCCATGGATCATCATAAACCACAATCACTTCAATGGAAAGATTTTAAAATGTGCAAAAGCATACAGTATGAAGTTAACCTGCCAAGAAAACTAATATTCCAGGATCTCGAAAGGCATTCTGGGCGGAATTGTTCTTCGTTCTCGAATCATCTTGTCGCATTGGAATATATCGTGGTTCACTTTGCCGGTCAACTTCTAGCATGATCGACTTACAGCTGAAGGCGAGTAGCTAGATATCTCCTCCCCTAGGAGTGATCCGTATAAGCTCTGGAAATCAAAAAACTATATTTCTGGTAATACTTTTGGGGGTTATGTCGGTGGTTAAAAATGAAAGATATATGATTTCGGCGTGTTGAAGTTTTATTGTGACGGTATAATGAAAACAGATAGAAATAAAGAATGCAATGAAATGATACTGTGAAATGAAATGATGTGAAGCGATTTGGCTGTCTCGTCCGGCGCTCCCGGACCAGCGAGACCGCCGCTGTAGAACGCTGAAACTAGAGAGACTGCCTAGCGGTGAATTCTGAGCCAGCCTTGTGGCAGCAGCCGGCATCGCTGTCGCTAGCGTCGATGCCGACTGAGATGGCGGTGAATTTGAATTCCGGTCGCTACATACTTATGGCGGCCCGCGTGCATATCCAATGAGGGTGGATCCGGGGTTCACGTGGTCACCGACCACGAGGTAAATAATTCCCTCAACAAGTATTAGCAGTAGTGATATTTGAATATGTCTAAGAACACACAATTACTGTATTTTCACCTACAAAGGCACTGTTATTAAACAGATAATAGACATCTCACAGAGACGAAGCTTTTTTATGTTATCTTCCAAATATTTACCATTAAATATAATAAAAAATAGCTTCGTCTTTATATATATATTTATTATTTATTTTCTTATATTTTTCTGTATACGTTTGGTAGTTTTTAAGACGAACAAATAAATGTAAATAAACCGTCATTATTTTCTTATGTTTATTTGAAATGAAAATGTGCCGTGTGCTATGTCGTACTAACAGAATAATATTAATTAATTATATTATACTAATTATGTTTGAAATTGGATTCCAGTGCCGCGATCTATTAAGAAATGTTATAAATCAATCCGTCACCAACGTTGTATCATAATATGACCAACTCTCGGCAATTTGAGACTTATAACATGTGTAGTAGATGATTAAATTTGCTGTCCACAGTGGAAGATTGTTCTGTATCAATCGGGTACAAGATTAGTAGATTCTAACACATAACGGAATTAAAAATGCAGAATATTATAAATTGCCAAGATTATTAAAATTTAATCTACCCATAAAACCTACTGCAATAGGGTATATTAGTTGCCAACACTACTACGACCAGATAATACAATTACGTATCGCTGTTGGAGAGCCATTCGTACCTTTCTTATCTATTGTCTATGATTCAGATCCATTCGCCGAAACGTTATCTCTGATACTCTCCATAGAAAATACGTATACTTAAAATCACAGAATAAAATATAATTCAAAATCAGCAATCAAAGCTTAGAAAAAAATATATATTAAAAATAATTCACGCTATCACCAGTATAATACCTCTTATATTATCTATGCTATAACCTCACTGATGGCTGATGGCGTCATCCCTTTATATATATCTCCATATCTTATATACGATGCTCGATACCGGCCAACCGGCGCAGCCACACGCTCTGGGGAAGTGACGGCGCTCTTATCTCATAGCGTGGCTGTGTGCATTCAGTAGCTCGCTCGACTTCGCAAATGTGTCTAGGGCGTGGTTTCTGTTCAATGAATTCCGATATTTTTGAACTGCTTACAGAGTAGTAATAAGATTAATCTGACAATCCTCCCTGCAGTTGGCAGTCACCAGGTCACTTCCGCCGTGAGTTGGTCATTTTATAGTATTGTTCATCTTTAATCCCCTTACACTGTTGTCCTCTAATCTTGTGCCAGAGCGACACGTCAGACATTCCTTATATTGTTAATGAGTCATTAATGGATTTAACAGAAATCCAAGCCTCGTGGTACCGAGATTAATGACCGCCCTGGCTGATTGTCTAGACTGCCAGTGCTATGTTCCTTTCCTACCCAGAGTTTAATTAGTATTATCAAAGATGCCCACCACCCATCGCTAATATAACGTTGATCGTATTTCTGTACAATATATTTGTCGCATTTTTACTTTGATATTATTTCACCACTTTGCGTACTAAAATATTAGAGTCATCCTAATTTTCAGCTAAACGTGGCCGTGCGTCGCTGCATTCCTGAACATCTTGTTATCCGTAACAGATATGAAGAGCAGATTCCCCATCTCTCTTGCCTTTGCTCAGTGTGTGGCGACTTCCATACCGGTCTGCGGATCTCCTGTTCAAAGTGTTGCCTTACATTTTTTGTGTTACCGAAAAGCTTTTAAGAGAGATCTGTTACGATTAATCTGTTTGATATTTTCTGATTTGAGTCATGTTATATTTAAAGGGCAGCTTTTATACAGATAATTCTATGTTTCCAAGATCAAAGAGACTGCGTAATTGTAGGTACCTAATAATTATGTTCCAGCACTGATATTTTAAGAATGCAGCAGTTCGTTTTCCACTTTTTAAATTTTGTTTGAAATATCTCGTCAACTCTAATTGGCTGTATCATACTGCAGAAAGTGCAACGGTTGGAGCAGGTTCAGTTATTGCAAAAATTAAAGTAACACAGTTTTTTCCTTCTATGATATTCCAATCTTTGTTAATACAAGTATTAATTTTTAAACTTAATAAAAAAATCTGTCGTGTCGAGACTGCTTACGAGTATGTATCGTAAAATGTCCGTGAAGTGCCGTGGCCTTGGTGTATAGAAAATAGACTTGTGATGTAAGACTGTTTCCGTAAATACTTCGATAGCTAGTTCTGGGTTTTCTATTGGTAATGATGAATACAGTTATTCAATCTATGTAAATTCAAATTACACAAACCTTTGTGAACCTGTGCTGGTTGAGGCCGACGTCGCTATCCTTGTAGAATGATGGTCCGCAAATATGCTGGTCAGCCACCGAAAACCTTCCCACAACCGATAATCCGAAATTATATATACTAAAAGTTTTATTATTGCCGCCGTAAAAAGTCCGTCCGAATCACAATAACCCTTTTCCCAGAAGCAGCTTCACTTTTGTTTTCTGTTTTTCAAATCTACACAAAAAGAACACACATATTCAAAATTTTATATCAGGCTTACCTATTGAAGTATAAAGCGCGTAAACAAAAACTATTATTATACCTAGAGCGAGCCCTGAAATCGGAGACTTTATTCCATTTATCATATTTTACACCTTTGTGGCTGGCGCCCATTCCGTCTTTAATAGACTGGCAACATTCTAATCCCATTGCATTTATTCTCTGCAACACCCGGTAGACAAGATATTTTTTGTTGTTTTCAGACGACCGCACGGTACAGAGCAGCCGCCCCACTCCTCTACGCCTCCGAGTAGACCTAAATTACCACCTTCAGCCGTAAGTTGGTAATTTTATATTTATACAATCATTTTTGTGTTCTTAGGTTTCCACCGCCCTTCAGAATCCTCTGTGTAAAGTTTTCTGGGCTAATCTGCCGTATATATACACGGCTGGTTCGCCCAGTAAACTTTACACAGAAGATAATTTTTGCGGTAGTCCATAAATCTCTGGTACCTTGCCCGTACTCGGCTGTGTTTGTATTCCGAGTGATACTCTAGTTTTCAGTAGCAACACCGCCTAAAATTTCATTATATGTGATAAAAAATATATTTATAAAACTGATTCCAGTGGAATCTTGTGATAATACGTTTTGTGTTATACAAAATAAATTCAATTTTGTTAAATGCGGCACCTTTGCAATTAAAAATATAACCTTTCAAATATCAGACTTACGGGTGATTTATATGGTGGAAACTATCTTCAATTTTACAAGGTAGTCTCTGGAACATATCCTCCGTGCTAAAAAAATTGGGTGTATACTAAAATGTTTGAATTCAGTATTGCCTTCAAATAATATTTAATAATATAATTGCTAGAACAGAAAATTGAAAGAGTTGTAATAATTGTTAATGTTTTATTCGATCCAAATAGTCGTGTACACTCATATCGTTTAAACAAAAAGGAGATAATACTAATTTTAGTATTACAGACATTATTGTAACCCGCTTCGCCAGTGTTACGACCTTGCGGTATGAGCTACTCAGTTTCTTGGGGTTTACACATTTTCCTGTTCTCACTAGAATACACATACTTGTGAGAATATTACTTATTCACAATATGTACACAGATAAGCCCAGAGTAGAAAGGTACGATGGGATAAGAGGCCTGTTCTTCAGAAACAGCCTCTTATATTCCCTCACCCCCACTACTCCTTTCACACCTACACATACACACACACATAAATAGTGACAGTCACCACAATTATACATTTATATTGCTTCTTCCTCTATAAGCCTGTGTCATTCAGCATCCGATATCCTCGTCTAGATTAGGTAAATATTGCATTTGAATGAACGAGTTGTGGGTCGGGTTTCTAATATCGACTGAGAGTGGACTTACAAGTTGAAGTTGAAATTATTAACTCTATTGTTGTCCATCGGGTCGAGGCAATTTAGATTGTCATCCCCCCGTTACATTCTTGATCATTTTGTCAGCTTCATTTAATTTGTTTTCCTCTTCCAGCCCTAGTCACTCGCTAGTTGCTTCCTCCATGTGTAAAAATCATTTGTTATTTTGGAGCGCAACACTTCCCGAGCACATAGTTAGAGATTAAAGAATTTATTTTGAACACAATTTTACTTTATAATGTTGCAATGTGACGCAATCTTGAAGCGTTCCATCGCAATATTTTTGTAGCAATGTTGTCTTCTCTGCACTCACGCAACTGTTGGCAGATGATGTAATAATGAAACAATATATTTAAAATTGAAGTAATTCTCGACTCTTTATATTTCAGAGCCCAGGAAGACCGGTACCGTGCTGGTCCACTACCGGTACACCATGAAAATGCATTCAGGTTTTGAGTTTAGCTGCCCTGGCTTTGAAGAAATACTGGTAAATGATTCATACAATCCCTACACGTACGCGCCGTATCCAAAATTAGACGTCCTTGCGAACTTTTCGTCAGCTGTTTATACTGATTACGCTGTTAATGAAGATCACGAGAAATATGAGAAGAAACTAAATCTACCTGGCGGTTGGAAACTATTGACCGCAGCCTTTAAAGGAAAAATAAGTTACAAATACTTCGGGATCGCTTTATGGAACTCCCAGCTTCAGGAGGTGGTCCTCGTTCACCGGGGAACGAAAATACGTAGAGATTGGCTGACTAATATTACAGGAGTTAGTTTAAATACATACACTTCGCACATGGAATGCGCAATGTCGTTTGCTGAGCGAATCAAATCCGCCATACAAAGAGCAAATAAGTCTGACAAATGTTTCCGTCTGTCCATCACGGGACATTCCCTGGGCGGATGGTTCGCGCAAATCACCGGCTTCTCTGTCAAATATTTACATGTGAAGGACAATAAGTTTACTGAGATCTCGGACCTTAACGACGGCCTGCACGCGCATGTTGTCGTATTTGATAGTCCCGGGTGCAGAGACATGTTAGAAAAAATCCAATCAAAATATATGTTGAGATATAATAAGACAATGTACATAAGAAATATTGATATAACTATTTACTTCTGCGTACCGAACTTGGTAAACGCAATTGGTTTACACGCGGGGAGCTTATATCAAATTATGTCTAAATTGCCCGATTTTGAATTAAGTTACAAACATATTACTGAGATTACACATGCAATCAAATATTTTATCGATGCTTTAAAAGAATGCCCCGGCAGTCGAAAAATCGAAGACTGGCCTATATTTAACGTGATGACTACAGAGCTTAAAATTGCTTACAAGATGTTGAGCTTAGGTTTTATCCAAGAACCTCGCCCTGAACAATGGAAAAAGTGTCGTCTCAAACTTGAGGAATTTGACGGCACTGCCAGTGCTAGTCTGAGTACCTTCTCAGAGAATGAATTTAGAATCCTCGATTGTTGGAATACTTTAAAAAAAGGAGTCCCCAATAAAAGATTCATTTTTATTACAGACATTTTGGGTGACGTGTTTTACGAAGACTTTTTAATTGACAGATATGATAAATACACAATTACCTGCCAATCTAAGGAGTCCTTGGAAACCGTTATTCATTACACCCAACTATTAGCGCGCCGCCATTACCCACGGTTTACAGAGATAATGGGGAAATTTTTTGTAGCAAATAATGAGTACCTCGCTAACTTGCCCTACTGCTGTGTCGAATTTGACACAATTGCAATTCAAGAATTTTTAGAATCTCCGAAGCATATCTTGCATATTAAGATCGACAGCTCAAAGAAATGTAGGAAGTTGGAAATGACCAGGCTGTACTCTATATTATGCCAATTGCGTAATCTTTCCAACTTAGATAAATATTTAGATTATGGAAAGCAAACTTTTATGGAGTTGGAACTATTGGAAACTATACAAGATCCTGACAGCGATGGTGCGGATTTCACTCAGGACAATTTGTTAGTCGTAGATTGTGTGAAAAACCTAGACCAGGACTCAAATTACTGTGAATTGAAGCGGATTTTAAAGAAATTGAAAATATTTAACAAAATGAAGAAAAATTGTGACAAGAAAATTATTCTTGTGACGTCGCATGATTTAACAAAGTTCTTTAATACCTTAAAAATTTCATTTTGCGAGACAAATGAAAATGTTGGATTAACACACCTCGCAGAAAGCTCAAAAGGGGGAGTCGTTCAAAATAAGATTTTAGTCGGGGGAGAATCGTTAGCGGCTTATGCGGGAACGGGTACAACCGAAATTATACATCACATCGACAGTTCCGTGCACAAACGAGAGGTAAAAAGATTAATGACCGATACAAAGTTTATATTGAAAATAGACAACCCTGCCCCGGAATGTGCCGAGCCTTACGTGGCGTCCACACATGATACGGAAATGACTGTTCAAGAAGTCGAGCGAGTCTTGGAACGTTCACCCGGGGCTCTGCTGCTTATCAGCACCCATAGTCACAGCGAGGAGTCAAGATATAGAAGATGGAACAAGCTCAACCGAATTGCTAAACGATTTAAAATCACATTAAAAACTGTAGAGTCTGAAAGGGAAGAGCTGTTAGAGAAAATATTGCAGGAAAACACGCATGAAATGGTGTATTTGTTCCAAATATCAGTTGATAAAATTGTATTTAAAAAAATGTTCAAACATTGTTATATCGATAGGAACTTTCATCACCAAATGGTTTTCGATTTTAAAAAAACAGAGAATTGTACTCATGACACATTTGAAGTTCAAGGTGCGCAGGATGAGGAATTATCCTTCTTTTCCAAAAATATTCCTACAGCGGCCTCCGATGAACACGTGCAAAATGTTAATATAAATGCTGGCAAGCATATCGTGAAGTTTGAAGGTACTATCCGGCGCTGCGTGTTGCAACGTTCGGAGGGTTCTCTGAAGGGGATCCGTCCTTACATTACTAACTATACCGATAAGCCGATTGAAGAGAAAACCTTCTGGGAAAATTTACAGAAGACGGTGATCATCGCTGACGAACACGATACGGGTAAATCGACCAGCCTGAGGAGGGCCCCACGCTTTCTTCAGTCGAGTTGGGTAATTTATCCCAATATAAAAGAATTCAGAACATCCACTGATCTGAGTTCGATTACCGAGTTTCTCCTGCCTGAAAATGGCTCCACGGATAAACTGCGACGTAAAGTATTAGAATTCTGCTTGGATAACAACAATAAAAGCTCTAGACGAGTTTATTTATTGTTCGACGATGTCAATGATGTCAACGAGGAAGACGACATACTGACGTTATTAAAGTTCTTAAAATATGAAAGTGCAGCGCACGTGTGTGTCACTACCCAGATATACCAGAAAAAAATTCTAGAAGACGAGCTGTCAGTCTTTGCAACTTCTTTTGAAAGATCGAAAAAATCACAACAGAAAGATTATTTAACAGATTGCTTGCGCTGGGGTGTATTTTCAATCCCGGAATCAGTAAAACGTAAACTCGACGAGTGCGTGATGATTTTTCACAGCGAGGCTGAAAACATGCTCGGTTCAAATATCCACACGTTTCTAGGCAACCCCCGACGGATACAACATTTGGGTAGTATTTTGATGGAACGTATTTCATATTTTGATTGGTGGAAACGACCCGGGAATTTCTCAGAAACAAATGTAGTGTTTGAACTGTATCAGAAATCAACATCGCTAGACAAATATTTTGTTCAGGCTAATTTGAGAGAAAATGTAAAAAATATATTCATGGAGAATTTATCGGAAACATTTCGGAAACTGGCGCTCTCTCAACTCTTTTCCGGGAAGGACATATTAAAAACAGATATTGATAAAAATTGGAACTCAGAAGCGGTCAGAACCGGGCAGGTGGAGTCAGGCGGAGACAAATTTATCCACCCTACTTTAGCTGTATACCATTTGGCTGATTTAATAGTTAAATTTTTGAATGGAAATATTGCTTACCTTCATCCGAAGCCTCTGGTACAATTAATACTATTTGAAATTTTACCAAGTGACTCCTGCAAACTTGCCAGGCTCTTCATTAATCACTTTTTAATAACCGACCCGCCACGCCTTGAAGCGTTGCGACACATTTCTGATGAAATTGTTCTCTGGGATGAAGAAAATCATAAAAAAGCTTTTGATAAAGCGACCCGTGAAAATAATGAACATATTTTAAAATGTTTGGAAATGTTGTGCCAAATAAAACTAGCCACGAAAGCCGGAGATATCAATGGTCACGTGGTGCGAGGCTCCATAGCCAGGAACTGACAGAATTTTGAGAACCCAGAGCGATCCGAAACATGTTACGCACGGTGGCGTTCTATCCGCCATCGCATCGTTCCATCCGCCACCGGTTGATCGATGGGTGAGCATGAAAATGTGGGTTCGGCTGGAATGACTCCTGCTCGCTTACCTGTAGCTGTCGATTCTTCTCTTACGCTTGTAGTACATTTATAATAGTGTTGTGTAATTGGGGCGGAACAGGAATCTAATTAATAAAATGATCTTAATTTTACTTATGTTTTCTGATGACTTGGAGATTTGGTCTGGCGACAGGGCTCGCCTCAGGAAATTATCATAGAACAATTGGTTTGAAGAATATTGTGAATATTTCAAACAAATTTTGTGGCCAAATTAAAATATATTTTATAAATCTAATATTGTTACGTGTATCAAATTTATTATTATTTAATGTATTGAATATTTTTATGTATTTGCTGTTTTTGGTTGAAATAGATAATAGCCAAAGTTAACTATGCTTTTTGTCAAACGTTTAACTGTTTAATAAAAAATTTCTAAGAAAGTAATTTGTTCATTTTTCCCACTAAAACGAAATATAACACGACAGCGAATGAAATGAATGTCGAGTGCCGAGTGCAAGATTATCAGCTTTCGAAGACGTGCAATTTGAAGTAATGAGGTTTTTTAAGTTTACGGGAGTGGCTACATTTTATCATAAAAAAAATATTTTTTTTTATGTGTAATTTTTAATAATTAAAAACAGTATTAGTATTTTATTACAAAATACAGTGAATTTGGGAATGAAGATTATTCACATTCAAATATAATATTTATTTATTCCATTACTCCTAGTGGAGTAGATACAAATAATTGTTATTTTTACTTTTTCTTTTAATTATGTACTAGTAACTTCATTATATATCCCATCACTTTTGGAGCAGTCGGTATTGGGTTGTCTTGACGACTCTTCTTTCTTTCTGCTCTAAAAAGTGAGTGTCGCCGTTTTCCTGTATCTTATAGTTTTTCTAAATTTTTGGCCTCAAATGGAGTTGAGAAAAATTAACATTTTCGACACATACGAGGGCTGTCTGAAAAATTTTCGACCTCAAGATGAAGATGGCAGCACTCACTCGTCAACAAAAGTGAAGGAACATGTTTGCACATGCTTTGATAAGTACTCACTAAAATTTCAATCATTTTGACAATCGTTTAAATGGAGTGTTTTTGTGAAAATAGAAAAAATCGAGTATCAAGCTGTCATTAAGTTTTTGTTTTTGAAAGGCAATACGCCTACACAAATTAAAGAAAAGTCGGACGCTGTGTATCATGTGGACCATCATTTACCACGGTGAAATTTTGGGCAGCTGAGAACTTTAAATGTGGCCGTACCAGCTCGGGTGATGATGAACGTTCGGGATGGCCAAAAAGTTAGAGGAAATAGCAGAGGCTATGAACATGTCCAAAGAACGACAACTAATATATCTGCAAATGAGGATGTTAATACCGTAAAAATGGACAGATGATATCACCTACTACCTAATACTGATAAAACACACTTTCTACAATTTGCTATTCAACAGTAAGATAACACTAATTAATATTAAAATATACACCAAATAAAGACCCTTGCGACCAATGTTCATCGATTGGAGAAAAAGACTGTCATAATACATACACAATCATAATAGATAACAAACTCAAATGGAAAGAACATATTACTAATCTTACAAAACTGAAAATAATATATTACGCGTTTGTACAGTCACATGTGTAATGCTGTATTATTGGATGCAGAGGGGCATATAAAACTTTAATATTACAATTAGAAATCACATGATAATAAAAAAAAAAAGACTATCCAAGTACCCCTCTTCACAGATTTCAAAGTACCAAAGATAATAGACACATACAAAAAAAATTCAATAACCCAAATTTTCTAAATTAAAAATCAATTAAATATTAGAATTTACAAGATTTAGAGACCAAATTGATATTGCAAGACTAATATATACCGCAACCCAAAATCACTATATTTATCAAGGCATCAAATTCTCTAACAATCTCTCCACCACAATTAGAAAAATTACAGACTATTATAAATTTGTATCTGAAGTCAAAAAATATGTAGACTAACAGCACAAATTATATACTCTTCTATACACAAGTTTTACTCTCATAGAGAAGAAACATATATTATATCTTACTGATTAGGTTTAAAAATGTATTATATCTTCTAATAAAATAAACTAGGTCCTCAGAAATTAGCTCGATACCAGACCAGCTGATTTTTATAGAAAGGGCATCCACAAATTGGTTGAAAGATGGGATGAAGTCTTGAGCAATAACGGAGAATACATTATTCACTGAAATGTAATTTTTGTTTAAAAATTTGATTTAATAATAAACACTTGAACTAAACTGCAAAGACTTATAGACGACCCGATACTTATATTTCTCTATCATCCAGCTTACTTTGAGCATTCTTCTGTAGATGATCCACATCTCAAATGCTTCCAAGTCGCCTTTCATGCTACCACTCGCATTCGTAACCTAAGCTCGAGGTGATGACTGCAGAACATGCGGATAAAGGTTGCGCAAACTTGCTCATTGCGGCATTCCATCTCAATAGAAGGATTCCATCTTTCACTTGTATTTAATTCTAACCCAAGTCTCACGTGTCTTCAATACTTACTCGGTTCAGCAAATCAGGGATGGCATTGTCTTTATTTTACTTTCTGCAGTTTATGTGTACACATCTTGTCGAGTGTGCATGTAGTCTCTCACGGATGTCATCCTCGAGGGACCGCTGAAGAGTCACGTGTATAAGTTTGGTAAATATCAAGAATTGTAAACTAATAAGAAAACACACCGGAGTAGCATTTCTATTGAATTTATTATTTTTATTCTGTTCATGTTCTTAATATTCGTGCATATTATACATTATAAACATTCTTATAAATATACAAAAAAGACAAACAAACTTCATAATATAAGAGATGTTAATATTGATGCAAGATATAGATGTCTCACAGAGACGAAACTATTATTTATTTACATTAGAAGGTAAGTATGGGAGTGACCACTTTACACAATCTGACACTCACTAATTTACCCATGCTTCCACGCCTATCAAATTTTGGAACTTGTATATGTATATGTTATCATGTAGAAACCTTTCAATTATGCCATCTACGTTTGAAAATTTGATATTCATTCCCATGTGACAGTATAGATGCTGAAGCTGAGACATATTCTTTGTGTATATATTATTGATTTTTACCAAACTATTCTATACTAGAATAAGTCTGAAAAATCAGTACTTTCAATTTTTTTAAACTTTTTCATATTATCGTTATTCCGTACAGGAAACGAGAATGTAGACAAGGGTGGTTCGCCGATCTGATTCTCTCAACCGGCGATGATGATGATGATTATGAGGTAGAAAAAAATTAAACACAAAATAGGTACACTACGGTGACACGACAGAATCAGGAATATCTTCCCGCCTGCAGAGTGCTGTGCAATACGTATAGTCATATTTGCAAGTACCTACACGGCGACAGGCCGCTGATTACACCTTTAAATTATTGGCACGTGTCTTATCGTATCAATTATACGGCGCCTCCTCGGCGAGTAATTCTGTGCGATACAATTGTCATGGCTGGCGTGGCGTGCCAGAACTAAGAGTGAGGATTCAAGACACAAACCACTTTATTTAGCGAAATTTCAAATATTTCACCACGCAGCGTCGCAGTCATGTGACAAGATATGGATAAATATCCACATAAGGAGCTTGTACACAAAAATCCATTTTAAATAGAAGTACATAACATTGTACAATGTACGATTTTTTTGCCATAATTAAAATAAAAAAGGTTAAATACGCAACGGCTCAAATACCTTAATTATTATAATATTGTCTTCAAGCAGCATTAATTATCACTCATCAATTATCGACTACACAAAATGTCATAAATTAAGGTTAGGTATTGCAGTTGTCAAAATTATTGAATGACCTAATTAAAGTAAACAAGTGCATTACATTGTCAAAATAACACGTCAGGATTATTTATTAGGAAATTGCACGACGTTACATTGCCCGCGGCTCTCGCCACACATTATTTATCAAACAATTAAATATTTAAACATATTATCAAAATATTAAGTAAAGTAGGCAAAATAATTTCATTTATTTTCACCGCTCAGCTTCTCTGACAAAAACTTCACCAACGGGAGGCGACCTTCCTGCGCCTGCGATGCATAATACATTACGGTACGGCCCTGGTTATCTGCAGATTCGATATCTGCCCCCATCTCCAGGAGGGCCTTAACCAACGGGAAGCACCCTATAAAGGCTGCTCCGAACAGAGCGGTCCGGCCCTTTACGTCCGCAGAGTTGATATCCGCCCCTTGATTCTTTAATAATTCAACTACAGGAAGGCACTTCTTAAAGGTTGCTAGGGACCAAGCGTTACGGCGTTTCAAATTGATGTCCGCATCTTTCTGCGCTATTGGGCAGTGCAACATTAAGACGGCTCCAGCTAGCGCAGTCCGGCCCTCGTCGTCTTTAGAGTTGATGTCCGCCCCCTTCTCCAATAAAAGCTTCACGACCGGAAGATGCCCATAATACGCTGCCAAGAACAGTGCGGTTCTGCCCTTCTTGTCTCTCGCCGCAACATCCGCCCCCTCGTCTAACAGAAACTTCACCACAGGGATGTATCCCTCGCGGGCTGCATAAGCGAGTGCGCTCACCCCTTCGGAATCTGCTAAGTCAATATCTGCCCCAATCTCTTTTAATAATAATTCTACTACCGAGAGGCGCCCACTACATGCGGCGTGAGAGAGTGCGGTCACGCCTTCATTATCGGCCGAGTTGATGTCTGCTCCATTCGCCAGTAACGACTTTACCACCGAGAGGCGCCCACTGCAGGCGGCGTGAGATAATGCGATCATGCCTTTATTATCGGCCGAGTTGATATCTGCTCCATTTGCCACTAACAACTCTACCACTGAGAGTCGCCCACTGCGCGCTGCGAGGGACAAGGTGGTAATGCCATTTTTGTCTGTTGAGTTGACAACCGCTCCTTTTATCAGCAAAAACTGCACCACCTCAACAGAGTCCCCGAAGGCCGCGTGGGTCAGAGCAGTCCAGCCACTCTCATCCGACGTGTTGATATCTGCTCCCATCTCCACTAACAATGTCACCACAGATAGGTGCCCATTACAGGCCGCGAGGGAGAGTGCGGTCATGCCATCTTTATCCTTGGAATTTATATTGTCAGAATTCACTAAAATCTCCACTGTAGACAGGCACCCCTCGCGAGCCGCATAAGACAGTGCGGTCAATCCTGCTTGGTCCACAGAGTGAACGTTTGCGCCATTTTCCAGTAAAAAAAATACCAATGAGACGGACCCCCCGTAAGCTGCGTAGGATAAAGCCGTCACACCTTTCTCGTCTGAGCAATTGATATCAATATCCTTCTTCATTAAAAATTCAACTACCTCAAGGTGGCCTTCTCGAGCTGCGTACATCATCGCAGTCATGGCCCTGTATTTCACATACTCGGTATTCATAGTTTCATTAAACAGATACTCCACAAGCGAGAGGTGTCCAGCACGGGCAGCGAGCGAAAGTGCTGTCAAGCCCGTGGTGTCGACTGTGTCTACCGTTTTTTCTACTAAAATTTTTACTATCGGTAGACATCCTTGATGAACTGCGTAGGACATTGCAGTCCACCCAATCCGATCTGTATGATTAACAGCTGCCCCATTCGATACCAATAACTCTACTATCTCATAGTGTTCTTTATGGACTGCGTGGAATAATGCGGTCTTGCCATCATCACACGCGATGTTGATATTCGTCCCCTTCTGAACTAATATTTTCACCACCTCAGACTGTCCAGCTAGAACCGCAAAGGAAAGTGCGGTCACACCTTCTTCGTCCATGTGATTAATGTTCGCCCCATTTACAAGTAGAAATTCAACTATCGGAAGAAAACCGTTTTGCGCTGAGTAGAAGAGTATGGTTCTGCCTTCATCATCCTCACAATTAATGTACGCTCGTTTCTTAATATCAATTTCCGAAGAGGTTCTGCATTTCTCCGCACTTGTCTCCGTCTCTACTAAAAATTTAATCATTTCAATGTTTATTGGCCCTTTATTGGCCGCAATAAACAAGGCATTCCACCCGTCGTCGTTCACTGATTTGACTTTGGCCCCTTTCTGTACCAACAACTTCACTATCGGCAAATTTGCCGAATGTGCCGCATGGGTCAAGGCTGTCCAACCACTCCGGTCTGCATAGTTAATGTACGCCCCCTGGTCCACTAAATATTCCACCACTGAGAGATGCCCGCGGCAGGCTGCTCGGCAAAGTGCGTTAATACCTTTTTTGTCGACTATATTGATCCCCGCCCCATTCCTCACAAAAATCTTCACCGCCGGAAGATCACCATGGAAGACTGCAAAGAACAGTGCAGTGCAGCCATCCTTATCTGTTGAGTTGATATTCACTCCCTTCTCTATTAAATACTCAACCACCTGGAAATGTCCATTGAAGGCTGCTCTGTGCAGTGCAGTACGGCCATCATTATACGCAGAGTTAATATCCACCCCATTTACCACTAAATACTCCACTACTCTGAGGTGTCCCTTGTGGGCCGCACAGTGCAGTGCAGTATTGCCATCCACTATATCAACTTCACTCTCTGTCAAATACTTCACTATCAGCTGATGTCCACTGAAGGCTGCTCTCAGCATTGCGATACGGCCTTTCTTATCTCTCGAGTAAATATCTGCTTTCTCCTTTACTAAATACTCCACCACTTTGAAGTGTCCCTCTTCGGCCGCTCTGTGCAATGCGCTACAGCCATCCTTATCTGTTGAGTTAATACGCACTCCCTTCTCTACTAAATACTTCACCACTTCGAGGTGTCCCTCTTCGGCTGCTCTGTGCAATGCGGTACAGCCGTCCCTATCTACTGAGTTAATATCCACTCCCTTCTCTATCAAATACATCACCACCGCGAGGTGTCCCCTTTTGGCTGTCCTGTGCAGTACCGAGTTGATATCCACTCCTTTCTTTTCTAAAGACTCCATCACCAGGACGTAGCTCTCTTGTGCTGCTCTGTGCATTGCAGTTGAGCCAATATTTTCCCCAGAGTATATATCCATTCCTAATAAATACACCACCACCTGGAGATGTCCATTCAAGGCTGCAAGGTGCAGTGCGGTGTTGCCATTCTTATCTGCAGAGCTAACATCCACTCCCTTCTCTACTAAATGCTTAACCATCGCGAGGTGTCCTTCCTCAGCTGCCCTATGCAGCGCGGTATAGCCATCCGTACCTACAAAGTTAATATCCACTCCTTTCTCCACTAAATACTCCATCACCAGGCCGTGTCCCTTTTGAACTGCCATGTGCAGTGCGGTCTTGCCAGTATTATCTGCCGAGTTAATATCCCCCCCTATCTCTACCAAATACTCCACCACCGAGAGGTGTCCCCTTTGGGCTGCCACATGCAGTGGGGTACTGCCAACATTGTTCACAGAATTATTATCCACTCCCATATTAATTAAAATTTCCACAATCTCACAATTGCCCTCTTCAGCGGCATAATGTAACAGTGTCTGACCAGCTGCATTGTAAGACCTGTCAATTCCAGGTATATTGCGGCTTAATAAAATTTTAATAATATTTTGGTCATATTTTCGAACTTTGGCAGCAATGTGTAAAGCAGTATCTCCGTTGCGGTTCCGTGATAAGAGCGCGTAATGACGCTCAATATCGTTTTCCAATTGGTCATATAACATCTGGACATCTTCTCCCCTGCAGTCCTGTACAGTGGCGAGGAAGGGAGGTATGACATCTGTAATTATTTTTTGGGTCCTCGTGAATGCAGTTTCTAAACAAACAGAATTTTCTAAATATTCACTGAGTAATCTTGAACGTCGACGTGTTATACACGTTGCCAACACAAGTTCTAGTTTCATTTCATACGAACACGTCTCAATACTTCGCACAATGATCTTCATTATTTTGACATAAGCATTACTTGTACTTGAATTCCCTGAAAACTCTTCTTCTGCCTTCCGAGATGCGAGGCCGAGCACCGTGTCACCGTGCCGGTCGTGAGCGGCTACGAAGCCGATCAAACCTTTCTGTGCCGATCCTGACATCAAACCGCCGACGAGGAAGTCTATAATCCCTACATTATTTTCCTCAACTGCTAAATGAAGCGCTGTCTGTTGGTTTTTATTGAAAAATAAATGTGGTTTTTCATTCCAAAGCTTGCCGATTTGTGAAGTGATGAACTTTTGCGCGGTGTCAGATATCGGCTTCAGCGAAAATAAATTGCTAATAAATATTCTGATGATCTTATTACAGTCCAGCAGTAAGATATCCGTCAGTAATAATTCTATCAAGGGGACCTGACTACGGTAACTGCCTTTTTTGCTGAGCCAGTGGACAGTTTGCTCCGCACAAAAGTATTCAGAGAACGTGCGGTGGATGAACTCAAAGTTCTCACTTGCATAGCCGCCCGACTGAACCAGCCCGATTTTGCACAGCTCGGCTCCTTCTAACCTACTCTCAAAATCCTCGTGATATTTTTCTGCAAATTGAGGAAAGAGCGTGCGGAAGCCTAGCTTTCTGTGAGTTTCTGTAAAGTTGTGAACGTTCATATCATAAAGATCTCTTTTCATTCCGGTGCTCAGCCCGGTTTTGTCATTCAAGTATATACTGTATTTCGTATTGATAAACTGTTCATACAACGAGAACACATTATCCTCTTTGAAGGCTTTTTCAGTTTCAGTTTGTGATTCAACACACTTCTTGTGCTCCCCCAGGAACACCTCTGCCAACATCCGCAGCTGCAAGGGCACCCCCATGAAGCTCTGAACGTCTCTACAGAGATCTGTTTCAGCTTTGGCGTATAAGTCTCGCGCGTAATCTTCAATTTTGGTGACTCCGCTGTCTTCTGGCTCTAGAAGCAGGTGCGCGCGCCAGAAATTCTCGAGGTAGTCCAGCTGTAGCTGATCTTTAATCTTTTCAAATGTCACAGCAAACGTGGACAGAGCGTTCTCGAGCAATTCTGTCTCATGCGAGCGCGTAGTCACCCAGACTCTCGCTGTGGTATCTTCACTTAGATACTGCAAAAGTCTTAAAACCTCACTTTTTGCGACATTTTCTGAGGAATGATCTATTTTTACCTCATCGAAACCATCGAACATTAAATTAATCTGCCTCGAATGTTCGTGATGCAGGCAGAATTGGAACAATCCATTAAGCCAGCTATCTTGAGCGAGATGTTCTCTCAGCAGAAACTCACAGCGCTGCCTCGGTTCAGTAGGTATATCCTCGGGTATTTTGAAGTGTTTTAAGTCTATCCGAATGACCCAATTTGCCGGATCAGAGTGCAACCGTCGAGAGATGTTCGCCAGACTGGTAGATTTTCCCATACCGGGTTTAGCTGCGATGATCACCACCTTCTGCTTCAACTTGTCCAAATCTTCCTCAGCGATTACGCGACTACCACGCATGTACGGGCGCAGACCTTCTAGCGACCCCAGCGAACGTTTCCACAAAAACTGACCGTCATTCTCTTGAAACTGTAACAAGTGAACAGGCTTTTTAAAGTTTTCCTTTAAGATATTCCTTTCTTCGTCATCCGAGGCCGCTGTGAATATGGTTTCCTTTTTCAGAAATATACCACTCTCTCTTTCAGTTAGTTGTATCCAGCTCGCTAGACTCTCTTTGCTCGGCACACCCTGAAAGATAAATATATCTTCCTCTTTACTCTGCACCGCAAACTCTTCTAATGCAAACATGACCTGATGATGGAATCGTCTTCTTATACAGAAGCCCTTATGATAAATTTTTTTAACAGTTGCAGCGTTAAAAGAGTAGTTCGCTTCGACCCAATACACTCTTTTATTTGGATTCTTTAATATAGTTTGTTCAAATTTCCTCTCCTCCGATAATCCTTTCTCTGGTAGCCAGATGACCCTGTATTCCGCATCCGGGTTGGCTTCCGCGAGTTTTGCTCTTAACACTTCTCGACAGTCGCCGCTGATCACCAGCAGGTCACCGGCTGATGCTCTTTTGACCAAAGTATCCACGCTAACTTCCCTGTCGATTGTGGAAATGTCCACACCGCAATCGAGTGAATTTGGCCCGGTATTTTCTCTTTTTATGACATAATTATTATTCCTTAAAATGTTTTTGAAATCTTTCATGTCTATCAAACGTTTAATGTTTAATGAAAAATAGTTGAAATTTGTTTCTCCTATAAAATCTGCTATGCTCAAAATTTGATCTTCGATGACCAACATTTTTCTCTTAAAAAGTCTCTTTTGCGAATCCTCCGTCAGCTGATTAGATTCAAAAGATTTTAAATGAACAGCGGACATCGCGACACTCGAGAGACTGTCTAAATCAGATTTTTGATTATCAGATACAAAAATGACTTTCTTATTAATGTTATCGAGAAGGCGTTTAAATATCTGTTCCCTCCCGAGATTTTGGGATATATCTAACGAGGCACAATCGATCACCAATAAGTTATCCTGAGTAAAATCCTCCGGGAGGTTCTCAATGTCTACAGCATGTTCCAAATTCACCATATCTCTCCAATGTAAAAACGTTTGACATCCATTTTTTACATATTTGTCTAAATGTGATAACGGTTCCCGCAGTTGACGAGTAATACTGAACAATCGGAGCATTTCCAGGTCACAGTCTTCGGTCTCAATTTGCAAGATTCGACGATGGTCAGATTGTAAGAACTCCCGAAGCCCGATGCCGTCTGTAAAATCCAAGACACATTCTGGCAAAGAGTCGAGGTAATTTTGGTTTGCCATGGAGTATATAATTGTTGGTATTTCTCTGTTCTGTTGGTCCACTGCAGCCATCAGCTCTGCGGGGAACCAGCGCACCAACAGTTTAGTCCGCCTCACAACCGTGTCCAAGACCTCCTTGGATTCGCAGGTTATCGTGTGATTATTGACATCAATAGAAAAATCTCCAAATAAATCATGGCACCTTCCCAAGTTGTACTCGGTAAGAAAACTTTGTATTTTATTGACTTTCACAGTTTCTCTTTTAAAGATAATCCAAAAATTGAGCAACTTCAATTCATCATCTGAGAACATCCTCAGACTGGCGGAGTTGACAGATCGTCTAATTTTATAACGTGTATCCATGCTGCGTTCCTCGTCAAGCTCTGAGTGATACTCATTTGCATGGCTTGCATACGTGTAATACTCGCGCATGTCACAGGGCCAGTCTTTCATTTCGTGTATTTTACTTTCCAATGCGAATGCTTTGATAAAATTATCCATTTCGTGGGTCGCAGAGTACAGGGTGGTATGTTTATCTACATTGGTAAATGTCGACACATCGACGATGACTCGATATATGCTCCCTACGTGTTGGCCGGAGGTGTTTATACGATTGGGCGCAGTCAGGTAGCTGGATATATCCAGAGCTTCTAAGGACGCTCTTCTCCCGTACCTAGAATAATACCTATCAACAATCTTCTCCAACATGGCCTTGCAGCCGGGACTCTCGAACGCCACGACGTGTGCATGTAGGCCATCGGCCTTGATGAACTTCCCGCCTTCCGCTGTCAAATACTTAACACTGAAAGCGGTGACCTGCGCCAACCACCCGCCCAGCGAGTGTCCCGTGATGGACAAGTGCCAGCGTTTGCCGTGTTGATTGTTGGCATTACGTATGGCGCACTTCACTATGTCAGCAAAAGTAGCTGCGGAACTCACGCAATGTGAATGATTTTTGATAACGACTGCCGTCAAATTAGTCCACATGGCTCCCAGATCACTGACAACCGTTCCCCGGTGAGCCAGGACCACCTGCTGCAGAGAGAAGCTGTAGAAGGCAGCTCCGAAGTAGCCGTTATTCTTGTCACTGTTGCGTGCAGTTGTTAATAGTTTCCAATCCTTTAAATTAGATTCATCTCCTTCTAACTTGTAAACAATCGAGGCGAAATGCGCCAGCGTGGCCAGGCCGGGGTACGGTGCCGACTCAGTTTCCAGAATTCCGCTTTTAGGATCGAAAGATAAAGTGCCGCTCTCCAGAACTCTATGAAACTCCTCGCAGCTGAGTTCCAACTTAGTATCCACCTCCATGATGCAGAGGGCAGCGGGGAGTACGGGACTCTGCAACAAAGATAATTATTGTTAGTTATCGATGGCTGCCTGCCTATAATTACAATTTTCCTGGTATCTATCATATTTCCGTCAGGTAAACTCTGCGCAAACTGGTGACGCAATGTGTGTAGAAAATATATATTATATTATATTATATATATATATACATACAGTTATTATTGGACGTCCTCACTAGATATCTATACTACTAAAAACAATAGTTATAGTTGAAAATACCTTCTATTGAACCCATACAACATTACATTTCAACTGGAATTCTTTGATTCCCTAAGGGCCGGTTGTGTGATCAGTAGTAACATTTTACTATAGTAAAAAAGTTACTAAAGTAAAAAAATATGTACTTCTCGAAAGTACATCCCATAGTAAACTCATTTTACTCTGCGATATAACATGAATCGATAGTTAAATATGGCCGACTCTTCACAGATGTTCCAAAAGTCATAATATACGATAATTAATCATTCAAAATGCCGCTATTTTGGTGATGAGAGTTGGTCCGATGATGATCTTGTTGTTTAATATACATTATTACATATAATACAAAAAAAATTCACCACCAAAGTGACAGATTACAAACGCCTAGGTGAAAAAATCCATAGATAATGCATAAAATAAAGCATATTTCATGATTATTTGTCACGCCTATAGACATCTCCATCCATGCTTTGACAGTACTAAATTTGACGTATCGACAACCCGCAAATAATTTTAACTACGGGCGTTAGTAAAAAGTTACTATAGTAAAAAGATACTACTGACCACACAACCAGCCCTGAGTATAATATAAAGGTTTTTATATTTCCATATTGTCAAAAAATATTAAAAAGACGAGAAAGCGGCATCCTTGGTGTATAACATGAACCAATAGACTTCTTTCAACTAGATTATCAATAATCCTTAAGTGTACATTGTAACGTGCTCTCTCCACTCCACCCCAATATTAGCCATTCACATATGGTTTTTATTTCTTGTGTTGTATGTTCCCTTTTTATTTAAGGGCTAATATTATCTTTTATGGATCAGTTATACAGAATATATTGAATATAATATTTCTGTTGAAATAAAACACCAAATTGCATCGCCTATTCTCATGTCGACTCGGGTCGTCTCGTCTCGCTTCGGATCGCACGCCTCGTCCTGTCCACAATAATAAATCTCCCACAGTAGAATACCATACATTTTTTTAAATATATATACAAATAGAGCGAACATTCTAACATACCTATTCTATTATAGATTAATAATGTAAGAGATGTTCACTGTCTTCCTGACTAGACCCAAGTCTGTACTAAAGGAGACAGGTTCATCCGTTATATCCATCAATACAACAACAAACCACCAATAAACTAAAATATTCTCACTATCCCATGATTGAAACACAATACAAGAACAGAAAATTAATCTAAAGAAACGATGTTCTGTTCATGCGATTATTTCCATGAATCTTGGCTCAGTTTCTGCCAACACCCAATAACCAGCTCCCGAGATGGTATTTGAGTTTGTCCATCGAGAATCGTTTCATACTATTTGGCAAAATATTGTAGGCTTTGGAGGCCAGAAACATATGTGAAGATTGATCAAACGCATTCCAGGCTTCACGGTGAGCCTATTCTCTTTTACTCTCATTGCATAATTTGGGGTAGATATTGATGAAGCTCTTTGTTTAAATGAAAATAAAGGATCAGCCTTTTTACATAGAGTTAGTCGAATGTCATTCTGCTGACATTCCTCAAACAGAGAGTCAGAGGGAAACCTAGATGATTTTCTGTAGATGATTCTGAGAATGGATTTTTGTGTAATTACTAATTGGTTAAGACACGCATCAGTGAATCATCGACAATTTTATACTGATGTCAATACGAGGAATATCTGACATGTCACTCTAGTAACAAGATTAGTTATAATTATAAGATAAGATATAGTTTCAATTATAAGATAGGCGACCATGCAATAATATAAAATAAACAACTCACAACGGAAACACCTGGTGGCTGCTGGCCGGGGGACTCGAGGGTCGGAAGCTGCAAGGAGGGCAGCGAATTATCAGATTAATCCTTTTACTCCCATTAAGCAGCTCAAAAATATCAGAAGTGATAATACTTTGAACAGAAACCACGCCCTGCACAAAGATATGAAGTCGAGTTATATACTATGCTATGAGCGAGTTAGCACGCAATACTATAAAAAGTGACACATACTGTGGCGTGTACATAGATAAGAGATATAGACAGATATAGGCGTGTATATTTGTATACCTTTTATCTAAGGTGGCGTGACCGCGCGAACTACTTTTGATTGGAGGGAGAGTACCATAAATAATGTTTTGGTGCTAGGGTCTCCACATAGATAAGGGTCTCCAACACCAATGCGTAATTGTCATATCTGGTCCATAGATAAATTTGGTCACATCTTATCTATGGTTATATCCCAATAAAAGTGTTGGCAAATAATATATCTTACAGGGGTATAATCATGGTATTGATACCCGCGGAGGGCACACACAGGAGGGAGGGGAGAAGGGAGACGTATCATCTCCTGATCGCTCATCAGAACGATACCCCACTCTCTAAAGGAAGTTCGCTTCGCGACTCATCCGTCAGGTATCACGCTTTCATCAGTACCATGGTTATAGGAAGAGTGAGGCAGGTGAATATGAACATACGATGATGCACAAACTATACATTTATTGAATACACAAATACTTATAACTATCTTAATCTAAGACTAATTCTACCTCGGGTCATCTTGTGATTTTCTTCGGATCTTCTGGCCGGCGAAGTGATATCGTGATCACCCGGCGTGGGCGGCTACCTGCTGGCTCCACGGCTGCTCCGGCGACAGGTTATCAGGCTGGTTGCTTAGAACGGGCGGGGTGGCTGCTCCTGGATAACATGCGGTGAACTGTCTGTGTGCTTTCGACTGCGTTTCGGCAACTTCTCTCCGTGTAACTTCGTCCCCCGGACCTCGTCTCCGACTCACTCTTCTGGACCTCGTTTTGACAACTCTCGGTTACAACTTCTCTACGACTTTGCGTCTCCCGGACCTCGTCTCCGGCTCACTCTTCTGGACCTCGTTTCGGCAATTCCCTCTGTTTTCCACTTTTACGACTGACTTTCCGACTGAGTCTATCACTTCCTTCTGCAACTTCGATCCTCTCAGACCTCGTGTCCGACTCACTCCTCCGGGCCTCATTTCGGCAACTCTCCCTGTTTACCACTCTTTTTCCGACTGATCCGACTGCTTGATCCTCCCAGACCTCGTGTCCGACTCACTCCTCCGGGCCTCGTTTCGGCAACTCTCCCTGTTTACCACTCTTTTTCCAACTGACTTTCCGACTTTACGACTGAGCTCCGGGCCGTGTGTAGGCCATTTTTATATCTCAACAGTGGGGTGTCTCCCATCTGTCGATCCGCCCTCTTCCCGTCATGGGACGAGCCACCATCCCATTGGTCCATTCGCTTCTTCTGGATGCCACGCCCGATCCGAACCTAAACTGACTCCTCCTTCGTCTTATCGCCGACTATAATTAATCTTATATCCTAATTATTTACACTCTAGTCAATTTAGTTATTTATTTATTTCTCACGCTACTTTGCAGAATCTTATATCTAGTTACACATATCATTTAATTATTCTTATTCTACTTAACACTAGGCCCACCGTGATCGATTATCATATTCATTAAGCGATTACTAGATTCGTACTCATCGCTTCAAAATCATATTCACGCGTCAAAACATATTATTTATTATATTCTAGTGATTAAACTAAAGTCTGAATTGGCGGGAATGTTATTTCTTGCAATTTTCATTTACATTTCGAGCCATGTGGTTCGTCCAACGTTGTATTAAAAGAGCAGATTACACAAAGAAACGGTGTATTTTGTTCTCGTCACGTCTCGACCCTGAACGCTAGCTAACGGGCACGTAACGGTGCATTCCCTATTCTCGCCGGTACAACTTTATGGCCCTGTGACCTTCAGTTCTATTTGTCGGCAGGGTGCGTCTCCCCGAAACAATGCGCGCCCTTAGAGATCTGCTATCACTTCTCGGGAAACCTTCATAATCCCGTTATTTTCAGCCCCCTGTCGTTTTTCGTTCATTGCACAACACGTGGGCTGGAGGTCACTACGGTCGCAATTCGCTTTTGAACGAACTGCTAGGTTTTTTTTTGTTGAGAGACATCCGGTCCCGTTTATATGGGTCTGCCATCAGCGACCTGCATGCATTTGCGAGACGCGATTTCCAGCCTTTATTTTATTTCATATATTCGGCTAATAAATGTGATAACTTCGCGTCACTTCGGGCTTAGGCATATCAATATAATAATGTATTATGTAAAAACAAACTGTCATCTCGAGGCAGAATGACGCGAAGCTATCATATTAATTAGATGTAGAAAGGAAATTTCATTTTGCCCATCGCATGCAATTTTCAAAAATATAAATAAACAAAAAACCTTCAGATGAGCGTCGGTCGTTATTACCCAGGGACCGCCGACTTACGATTTGCGCAATAACCATGAAATGACCTGGTCATCTTCTGCTGTCGTACCTACTAGACTTGTTTTGTAAGGTGAAGTGGTGGTAATAATTCAAGTATAATGACCAAAAAAAGTTCATTTTTCTTTTATCACAAGAGACAGTAAATGCCTAGGATCTCTTGCCACCCACCAACCCTAATCATAATCAAATAAATCAAATTCTAAGAAGCAGCAAGATAACGGCCAGGGGAAATCACTGGCAAGGACACACAATATTGAGTAAATGGTTCAACAGATCCACTGTTTAGCCAAGAAAAATTTCGCCCGAGGGAGCCACAGAGGCTAGGGCCGGAACTGCTTATAGTGTACATTGTTGTGTTGTTTTGTTTTGTTTCCTTTATATTTATTTGCTTCTCTGCATTTGCTGTTGCCAAACGTTTAACAAATATATTTTTAAAATTAAATTTATATTGTGATTAAATTATTTAATAAAGCCATTTGGCAATATTTTTCGAGAGTGAATGCCGTTTTCATTGCACCGCAATGAAGCACGGTCACACGCAATGTCCTGGGTAAGCGGAGGATCGCCATTCACTGACTATGTCTCTCGACCCTGTCCAAAAAGTCAGAAAAGGTCGACATGTCGACGAATGACGTGTTTATCTAAGACAGGCGGCAAGATACTGTTATGTGGAGTGAAAGACGGTACACAATAACCGAAGAAATTTATTGTTAATGGTAGCAGTACAAGCAGGGAAGTAGGTATGCTGAAGAAATAATAGCCAGGCGCGAGCCTCTCTGGACGGTGTCGGCCTGTAGTCTCTGACACACGGTAAGGCGCTAATCAGCGGTACGGCACAAGCTCGAGTCGAGAATGTGGAGTGTGGCGCAGCGAAAATCCAGTTTTGCACAAGTACATGATTTTTTTTATTACTCTCATAACCTTTAATTCTACCCCCAAGTTCCACGCTCCATATGCATTATATTTTCATTAATGTAACCGACTTACGGTTAGGTTTAATATTGCGCTTCCCAATTTTTTATCTACGACTTTTATTTGGATATGTACATAGATAAGGATATGTGTATCACAGACATAGATAAATCACAAATCCGTACATGTACGTACATGTAAGTGTCATTGCCAGTAAGAAAATATAATGAAGTGTACATTATTGCCTTTATTACGAGTGAAAAAAACATACATTAGCGAAATCGTACGAATTGTTACTACTGGCAAGTATATTGAGCATCTATCATCGCGTCGCTGCGTCGCACTTTCTTTCCTTATCTATGGTAGTACTGTCTAATGCGACGCGAGATGACAAACAAATGTTCATGTTTGTTCAATAATCATTAATGTAAACAGTCTCAGTTTTTCAAGAATGTCTTTAAGAGCCGGTTGTGTGATCAGTAGTAACTTTTTACTAACGCCCGTAGTAAAAGCCTTTGCGTGTTGTTGATACATCAAATTTACTACTATCAAAGCATAGATGGAGATGTCGCGACAAAAAATCATGAAATGTGCTTTATTTTAAGCATTACCTATGGATTTTTTCGCCCAGGCGTTCGAAAAATGACATTTTGGTGGTGAATTTTTTTTATATTATATGCCAATGTTCATTCAACAACGAGATCATCATCGAACGAACTCTCATCCCTAAAATAGCGGGATATTGAATGATTAATTGTCGTATACTGTAACTTTGAAAGTATCCATGTGCCAGATGACTTTTGGAACAGTTGTGAAAAATCAGCCATATTTAACTTCTCGTTTTTACTATCGGATATCAGAGAGTAAAACGAGTTTACTACGGGTGTCCTATAGAGAAGTTAATATTTTTTTATTTACGATCAAACAACCTATTTTCGTGATTTTTTTTACTTTAGGAACTTTAACCGACCCTAAGTGGATATATGTATTTCAAAGTTGATACGTAAGAGCACCGTTTGAACACAGCAAAAAGATTTTTGCTGCTTGTTACAAAATTACTTAATTACAAAATTAGCGTATCCCAGAGAAATTGTAACATAACCCTGAGACCTGATCTCGCTACTAAGATTCATATATAGATAAAAAAAAATTTCGCCGGTGACCCCTCAACACATAATAACCTCCAGACTTCATCAAAGGTGTTGTATTCTGATCTTGTGATTAGAGGATGGATGTGGTGACGAGAATAATACGATGTTGTACAATGTGACAATTTACAGTATTTATTCCCGACTATATATTATAAATTACCCTAGATTTATATTCAGAGAGTGACGCGGAGCGAAGAGAGGCCGAGCTCAGTTACCGGTACTTATTATGGACGCGCATGCGCCAGTCACTCAATCATCCATCCACAGACATTACAAAAGTAAAGTATTACGTCTTTCTATTTTATTTTTTATATTTTTAAATACAGATACGTACACGAAATACACGTCAAATCAATATTCTTACTACTTTCAAATTAATCTAAGCTATAGAAATAGGATTAATTTGCTGGTCTCCTGGAACGAGGCACGAACCCCTGACCGCTAGATGACTAAGCTGGGTCTTAATCACTAGACCAATAAGCTACTACTTTTGATTTTACGACGGAATCTTGAAACTCCTAATAATAATAAACGAAGAGAAAACTTGGGAAGCAATCGGTTAACGAGAATTTAAAATTAATAAAAATAAGTATACGTAAACTTCGTAAAAAAACTACATTTCTACATAAATGGACACGTGGAGCTCTACCACCCGTCAATACTGAACGCGACCTGCAAACACCGGTGCGTGCAGCGAAACTCCCAGTACACAACAAACAACGACAATACCGAAGCCATACAGTAATACTAATGCGACCAGCAACTATCTTGAAGGCCACTCTTCTCACCACTACCATCCAGACAACAGGAATCGCCTCCATAAACTACTCGCGCCTAGTAACTGCTTCGTAGAGCTAAACTATTGCTATCCATATTTGTAAACTGTACCTAACAATAAATAACGTGTCAAAACAACAGTAAGTAGTTAATCATCTTTCATTCAAAATATAACCTGCAAAACCCTTCTAATTGGAGTACACACACAAACACACTTTCTAAACCTCACCGTTATAAGATTATATGTTTTCGTATCTCCAGTAGGCAAATCAAATTATTAAAACTATTGGTATATGTAATCACAAAACCTTTGTACATCAAGAAACGCGTTAAAAATATTAATTTCGCTCCAGCGCGATCAAATCTGCAGTATCCAATTCTCGTCTAATGGCTTTACTACGCAATGTGTTCTTAAGTGCGCCAACATTCCACATCTTTACGTGTAAATATAGCTGGAAGAAAACACATCTTAAATTCTTCATAAATAAAGGGCGCGTTGCGTCTCATGTTTTCTAACCGCATTTACAAATAGAAGGCTAATTTCCCGTATGTGTTCTCAAGTGTATTAACAATTTATTTCTCTGACTGAATGATTTCGTACATTCTTCACAACCAAAGGGCCTTTCTCCGGTGTGCGTTCTCAAGTGTTTCGATAAATCATCCCTCCGACTGAATGTTTTCTTACATTCTTCACAAATAAAGGGCTTTTCGCCGGTATGCGTTCTCATGTGCGTTCTCATATGACTTCTGTGACTAAATGTCTTCTTACAGCATTCACAGGTGAAGGGTTTTTCTCCCGTGTGTGTTCTCGAATGTAATAATAAATTATTTCTGTGACTGAATGTTTTCTTACATTCTTCACAGGTAAACGGCTTTTCTCCGGTGTGCGTTCTCATATGTGTTTTCATATGACTTCTTAGACTAAATGTTTTATTACATTCTTCACAACTAAAGGGCTTTTCACCCGTATGTGTTCTAAAGTGTACTAATAAATGATTTCTCTGATTGAATGTTTTCTTACATTCTTCACAAGCAAAGGGTTTTTCTCCAGTGTGTGTTCTCATGTGCCTATCAAATTTACTTCTTATTCTGAATGTTTTCTCACAGTGTTCACAAGAAAATGAGTTGTCTGATGTACGAGGTTTGCATTCTTTGTCTTTATCAGAAATGTTCCACTCGCGATGCTGTGGTGGTTTTATATTATTCTGCCACGCGGATAGCTGGGACTGAACAGCTTGACTGCTTGCATGTTCCGACAGTTCTGAAGCGTCACTGCATGACGCTTTTGAAGATTTCTGTCCGCCAGACTCTACAACGCGATTGACGATGCCACTTTTCTGAAGATTATCTGAAATTCATCAAGAATACATTTATTAATTATAAGGTAGTGTTGCATACAGAACAAAGACTGTATTTCCGTGCTGGTTTTTGTCAATCTTCGTGTGATCAATTGCAAAATTTAATGCTAAATGCAAACGTTTAAGCTCAGATTGTTGTTATACGACAGATTTAACGAAGAAAAATATTCAGTGTGACTTAATTCAAAATAATTCTTGTTTTTTTGAGTTGTCTTAGTTTTGATCTAGGTGTGCGATATGTTCACGTGTTATTTACTCTCATATGATACCGAGCAAACGTGATAAAAATATAATGTTCTTAGGGTTGCACAGCAGTTCAAAATCATCTGTGTACAGTTTTATAAGCTAATCTACCATATTATATATCTGAGCTCTCTGGCTGTCTTTTCGGATCCCATTGCAGGATCCATCACCAGGGCAGATTAGCCTAGAAAACTGAACACAGTTATATAAAATAAATTTATTTGACTAAATTACGTAAAACTTGCGCATTGGTACGTTTGGATACTAAATAATCCATGTGTTATTTTCAAAGTGATGTGAGCTCGGATGCAAGTACATATCGATATATTATGTACATAAATCGTTCATATCTCGGATACATAATTACTGACCATGGTAACTGCGAAACAGAAATGAAATGACGCATAGGTATGGCGAAAAGATATTTGTCCAGACTTGATAAAATACGGAAAGACCGCGGTATTTTCAAGACAGTTTGTCTCTGATTTCACGTGGTGTAGAATCGTGGACCCTGAAGGTAAGGGAGACGGATTGATGCCTTTGAGATGTGGTGCCGAATACCATGGACGGCGAGATGCACAATGTCTCGATTCTGTAGGAACTGAACATCTCGTACAGAATCCCAACCGTTTGCTTTCAATTTTTTGGGCATCTTGCGAGAAGGGAAGATAGTTCAGAGAAGCTTGTTGCGGTGGGTCACGAGGAAGATCAACAGGCAATTCTCTGGTGTCAGCCCTAAGAGCAGCATACTCAAGAGGGCGAACAAATCTCTTAAATGTACTGGAATTTTGGTGGACTTGAGAAAAACCTTCGACAGTATCTCCCGCAACAAACTAATATTAATATTAAAATCCGTCGGTATAGACAACAAAGCACTAAGCTGGCTACAAAGCTATCTTCACGAAAGACCGCAAATCATAAAAATTAACGAAACTCTAAGCCAACCCCTAATCAGTGAATCTGGTATACCACAAGGGACAGTTTTGGGCCCACTTCTTTTTATAATTTATATCAATGATATTTTCAAACTAAAATTGACCGGAAAAATTATATCATACGCAGACGACACTGCTATCATTGCTGACAGACAAAACTGGAACACTACAAACGAACATGCAAATATTCGTCATGAACACACTCAAAACCTAGTTCGATAGTAATTTACTTTTTTTAAACTCCGAAAAAATCTATTACATTCCCTTTTCAATCAAAAGTCTTAAAACACCGCCCCATATAAAAATTACTATCCATAACGACAACTGTAACAAAATTACCTTTAAAGACTCATGTACAAAATTAAGTTTGTTTTTGTTGTTGTTGGGCTTAAGCCCAAAAAAAGAGATCAAATAATTACACCGAGATATTTGATAATAATAAATGGTACAGTCACATTCACGAGTATGTGACTAGTTAAGATTGAGAAACATTTTAAGTATAAATAATTTTAAAAAGGTATATTTTGCTATTTTTCACTCACTACTCCAGTATGGAATAATTGGATGGAGAGGAGCATACAATAATATAATGAACTCGGTAAAAATAAAACATAGAACAATCATCAAAGTAATATTAAAAAAAGATTAACTTTTTCAACACAAAAACACTTTTTGCAAAATTCCCAGTCCCCAAAGTTGAAAACATTTACAAAACAATCTCAATTAATCAAATAATTTAAAAAAAAACAACACTATAAAATTTGAAACAAGCACATCATTAAGGTTTAAAAATAACTTTAAAATCTCTAAATGTAATACCAAACACTCTCAGCTAAATTTTATATACTAATTTTTATATATTAATTTTAATAGCCTCCCTACACAAATTAAATATATAAAAGAGTTTAGAAAAATATTTAATAAATACTTCAGAAACACATAATTAGAAAATAAACAATATTACAGAACGCTTCAGAAGCACACAAATAGACAATAAATAAAAAATATTAAAGGAGACTTCTTTTTTTTTGAGAGGTAAGCGAAAAAGACATGTAATTTTAATAATGTTAAATATACTTAATTCATGTTATAAAAAAATTGTAAAAATCTCAAATAAATAAAAAAATTTCATAAAGATCGCGATCCTGTGATGAGGGACCGATGTGGACGATTGCTAGGATGCTACTTATCACCTTATCTCCCATTAAATGAGGCCTGATGATAGACATACGACTCTAAAAATAAGAACTGGCATGTATCACTCGAGCGTGTGAAACAGCATTTAGAATAGAATAATGCCTCCCAAGTCTGGAATGCAAGATATACCAAATTCATCAACAGAATCGAAAAAATACAGAATCCTGTAATATCTTCACTTTCCTAGTTATCTAACCAGCACTACGATGTCTTTTTCCGACACCATTTTCCTGATTTACTCAGAAGCATAGCCATTCGAGTGGCAGCCGAGTCAACCGGAACTAATCTTACATTTAACCTTCCACATTGCAACACCAATGCCAAACAGAAGTCATTTTTCTACCGAACCCACATTTATTTCAATTCACATCTAAAAGAACTAGAGGTTTTCATTACTGTTATCTCAATTAAATCTAAATTCAATACATAAAACTTTAATGACCTTCATTTTATTATTATCACACAGATTTTATTCCCTGTCGCATTTTCCTTTTCTCTCCATATTATCTTCTTTATAACTTTTATCTCTCCTCTGTTTATATTAATATTTTCAACTTTTGTATTATTATTAGAGGAAAAAGTACATTATACGACCTCACTGTTTAAAGTATAGTATATATGTAACTAGGTAAATGATTGTTTTCTTTGCATTATGATTTTGAATTTACAGAAACAGTATGTTTTCCTAATAAAATACTAACCACAGGTCAGTTGGAAGGCATCACTCGAAGATGGCTGTGGCCTCCCAGCGCACTCCTCCTTGATGTCGGGTACCCAGATATCCACAGCATAGTCAGGAGGAGTGTGTCTGCCGCTCAGCCCTTCGCAGGGGTCGGGGGCTTCCGCTTTAATATTAAGATGATCACCAAAATCTGCTGGTGGAACACAGATAAAAATTCCTTCACCAGAAGAATCTGGTTCTCGCTTCACTTCCATATCGGCGACCTGGATGGAAAAACTTATTATTTTGGTGAATCCCGTGCAGATAATTTCGACAACTCGGCAACAAGGACAAAAAAGGTCGGGTACAATGAGCAAAATTTGTTATAGGCGGCTGTGCGGTATCGCCTATAACAATGCGGGGCGCTATCGAACAGCCCTCTTTGTAGCATTAAAAAAATGCCAACCAGACGGCGTAAGAGTAGGACCGAAATAGAAGCCATGAAAATGTTCTTAGGTTTTCACGGCCGTCCTGAATCTTCTGTGTGTAGTTTTCTGGGCTAATCTGCCGTGTATATCTGACTTTTCTGGCCGACGTTTCGGATCCCATCGCAGGGTCAGTGTTAGTCGGGTTAGTGTTGTGGTTAAGTACTGGCTTGTAGTACCGTGTCGAAAGCAGGGTTTATCGTTTATTAGGTACTGGCTTGCACTACCGTGTCGAAAACAGGTGCTGTGTGAAGTGAGTAGTTATGTTAAGTTCTATCTACTGAAACCTATACTAGAAAACTATATACAGTAGAAGCCTTGAGCCTATTTAACGGCCCTGGGAATGTGGTGGGTCAGCTCTCACTAACTTGAAACTGATACTTGTATATAATCTACTTCTCAGATTGACCAAAGTCCCACTACAACCCGAACATTGTTCAACATCCCAAATATTGTTCATCCATGGTGCGCCCACGTAATTGAATGATAAAAAATATACACAGAGGGGTTTTACAAAATAATTAACATATAAATCAGGAACGAGCAGAATTCCGAGTATAAAAAACCAGAACACTATAAGGAAGACATTGAAAACATCACATTTCTTAGAACTCCTACAGAAGACTCGTAGCAGGGCCAAGCTGTCACGCTGAGGCGCGCGAACTCTCGAGCTGTCATGGTCCGAAACAAGATGGCAGCCATGTTGGGACACACAACATGTACAATATTCTCACTCACCTTCTTCACCAGCGTTTCCTTGTCCTTCGCCCCGCGGTCGCCGCCGACTGCTGACAATACAATCTGTCACTAGCTAAACTACGCCCACCTGGCGGTAGAAATCGGGAAGCTTTCTATAAAGGCCGTCTCACACGCTCTAGTATTAAACCGCTCTTATTGATTTACTGACATCGTTATTGTTTATTATAGTACCTAAAGACGAAAACCCAATTTCAACTAACATTGCTATAAAAATTTGCACAACTTTTTCTATGTCTCTAATTATTTTTAGCTCGCAACATCATTCCTATCACGAGCTATGATGCTTTGAAATGTTAATTTAAACGCCAATAAATAAGACCCGACGCCATAGTTTGCTAATATTTTTTAATTTGTCAAATATTTTCCAAGAACGAAAAAAAGTGTTGATAAATTATTTAACTGTGTAGAATTTTAAATAATATGTGGAGAAAAATATTTGAACGTGTTGAGACGCTGCGAAATAAATTGGTATTGTATGAAATAAGTTAATATTTTTTTTGAGATTTGGAACAAGGACACTATCGAAAGTAAGTCAGTATCGATGAACCGAATCAATATAGCGTAAAAATTGAAAGTTTGTGTCTACGGAAGAGACTTTGAAATCTGAGAGTCCGTAAAGATCGATAGGTAGGTACTGATTTGGATAAATATAAATGATTTATAGCTCGCTTCTATAATATATTTTCACGCACCCGAGTATAATCTCTGAAAGAAATCACATATGTGTACACGCGCCATTAGATTCCATTAATTCCTAACATTTTTGTGACGGCAATGGCCAAAAGATGAAACAACATGAATCCACCCGTGACGTCAGGAATCGAGCAAACGGAACAAGAAAAACTTAATAAGCTATTGGACGTGCTGGAGTTTCAAGGCCAAAATTGTGCTATTTCGCTGGAGCAATTTTTTTCGGTGAAATATAACGGAATATTCAATTAATAGGATATAAGAATGCAAACCACGGGCGAAGTAGAGCTAGTGTGAACATAAATAAAGGCTCATAATGGCAGTAAAGCTAGTGTGAACATAAATAAAGGCTCATAATAACACAACAAAATCAACGCCACTCCGGTTCGTAGGATTCACACGCAAGCAGGTTTAGCCAGGTAGTGACCGCTGCGTGTCTACACTCGGTGTTTCCGCGAAGCCTAATTTACATTTTTTTTTCTCGCAACCCTGGCGGGATTTATTTAAAAACCTACTCTTAATTCAAATAAGTTATTATGTATTTGATATAAACTCTGAGACACTGGTCGTTGCGCAATCAACATTTAGTGGTGGTCACGAGAATGTGGCGGGATGGTAAATTAATTTAACAAGTTTTCCACACATATTACACATTTATTTACACACAAAGAAAAATAATTTTTTTATCACTACTTATATTTAACCTTATTTAATATGGACCCACTGATTGTTTTAATTGTTTCTTCCACTCACTATTTATTAACCATCGTGTCCATTCCACACGTGTGGCCAACTGCACAGTCACGTGCGGCCTGCTGCGGACGCGTGCGACAAGCTGCGTTTAGTGCCCGCCCCTGGTCCAGTTCACGGGCGCGGGCTCTGCAGCTACGCTCGGGTCACGCACCTTCGCCACGCGATCTCCGTGGCCGCGTCCGGTCATCTCGCGATGGCCGGCCTCCGATCCTCTAGTATGAGCGGCGGTAATATTCGCCGCTCGCCTCGCGCTCAAGGCGAGGTCTCCAGATATCTTCCAGGAGACATATCGCAGCTTCCTGTCGGTTTCATCTCGGGGCAAAATGGCGGTCGGCAAGGAGCTACCCGGTGGCCAGCCGCAAACCGGCGGCACCCCGAATGCAGGTCCGGAGCGCAAATCGATCGGGGAACGAGAGAGCGTCCTGGGCTTGCGTTGCGGTTCATTTGGCCAATCCGCGGGAAGGAAGATAGCCACCTTCGTCCGGCTGTGAACGTTTGTTTAGAACCGGGGAGTTGGGTTAACATCATTTAAATATTTTAAAGTTTCGCGCCGAAAATAATAAACGCAATACTTGATCGTCACACATGGAATGTGGCCGTAACATATTGGACATCTTTCCTATTCCTAAGTTCTAATTTGATAAATTTTTCAACATTTATATAAAATATTATTAAATTTCATATTGTAGGCATATTTTCGTTTCAATCGAGTCATATATTTTTTTTAAAAGTCGCGAATCTGTTCGATTGCGCAAGTGGCATCAAAGTGATCACATGGGTCAATTAAAATATGGGGACAATAAAATGGCGTTTGTTCATGTTTATATATTTGGCGATCTGTGATGTTTTCCAAACAATAGCTCCACAAACGGTCTCCAAATAACAATTCGCGCACCCAGCGGTAACCTATGTGTTTATACGAATAATTTTAATAAATTAAATGCAATCCGTAAGTAGTTTCAATTACCTATTGTAATCTGCCGCCTGACACACACACAAATTCACATATTTCAACACAATTACGCACCATATACCACACTCTGCGATATCAAACGAGACGAGGGTATTTGGGTGATTATTGAGGCATCCAGTAACCTCATCAAATCAATCTTCAAAACCTTCCAATCAGAGTGCGCACATTAACATCAATTACGAGGGCTATCTGAAAAGTTTTTGACCTAACAAAGAAACAAAACATTTTTTTCTTCAAATTTATTTTTATTTTTCTACATAGTCTCCTTGTAAGTCTGTATATTTCTCCCAGCGATGCTCACATCCCTTGAACCCGTCCAAATATTACTTGGATTCTTTCTCTGCAAAATAGTTTACGATGGTGATGACCTCCTCATTTGACGAACATCTCTGGGAACAAAAAGAAGACGCTCGGGGTTAGATCTGGTGAGTAAGGAGGGTGGTCAAACCGAAATTCGTAGATTTTCGCCTGGGTAACCACTGAGGTGTGAGACGGCGCATTGTCTCGGTGAAACAATTTTGTTTCTGCAAATGTGGCCGTTTTTCAGCTATTTCTGCCTTCAGTCTGTCAAGTAATGATGCATAGTATGCTCCTGTAATGGTTCTTCCTTTTTCAAGATAATCGATTGAGACAACTCCACGGCTATCCCAGAAAACAGTCGCCATCACTTTCCCGGCAGAAAGACCAACCTTTACCTTTCTGGAGCTAATTCACCCTTTGCAGTCCACTGTTTTGACTGTGTTTTTGTTTCTGGAGTATAATAGTGTATCCAAGTTTCATCTACAGTAATTAATGGGCGCCAAAACTCTGAATTATTACGCCTAAACTGCCCTAACAGAGCTTTGGAAATGTTCATGAGTGAGCAAACGCGGCACCCAACGTGCGGCCAGTTTTTTCATGCCTAAATCTTGATTCAATTTGTGAAAAACACGTTCTATAGACATGTTCATAACCTTTGCTATCTCTCTAACGTTAATTCGACGATCGTCCAGCACCATTTGGTGAACTTGAGCGATGCTATCCTCAGTCAACTCGTCTTTAATTTGTGTAGACGTATTGCCTTTCAAAAACAAATACCTACAAACAGCTCGGTACTCGATTTTTTCCATTTTCACAAAAACCCTCGCATCGATTGACTCAAACGATTGTCAAACAACAACTGCGCGTCCAAAATGATTGAAATTTTGATGAGTACTTATCAAAGCATGTGCAAACATGTTCCTTCACTTTTGTTGACGAATGCTGCCATCTTCATCTTGAGGTCGGAAATTTTTCAGACTTCATTAACACCAAAATATCCATTCATTCATATCATCGACGTCGGTTCCTCGTGACTGAAAATTGTGATGTCCATGAACTCCCGCACTTTTGACTATACTTCTTCACTTTTCTCGGCATCACGCAGATTTTAGGGCTGTCACCAGAGAATTCTCTGTTACCTTTTCCACTTTTTCGGTCTAACGGGTGGGAGAGCTTCTCCAAACCATCTTCTTCAAGACCGAACACTTTGTACATTTTCAAAATCCCTTCATTAAAATGCTGAATTGGACCCCGCAGTTATCACAACGCTTTTCTCTGATGTGTTTTCAAATGCATTAGCATCGAACTTCTGTGACTGAATGTTTTCTGGCAGTCTTCACAAGTGAATGGCTTGACTCCCGTGTGAGTTTTCAAGTGAATCAACATGTTATCCCTCCGACTGAACGATTTTTTACACTCCTCACAAGTAAAAGGCTTTTCTCCCGAATGTGTTTTCAAGTGAGTGGACAAAGTACCTCTCTGACTGAACGCTTTCTGACATTCTTCACAGGTAAAGGGTTTTTCCCCCGTATGTGTTTTCAAGTGAATAAACAAGTCACCCCTTCGACTGAATGACTTTTTACAGTCGTCACAAGTGAAGGGCTTTTCTCCAGTATGTGTTATCAAATGCATTGACAGATGACTCTTTTGACTAAACGATTTATTACACTCTTTACAAGCAAAAGGTTTTTCTCCAGTGTGTGTTTTCAAGTGACTCAACAAGACATCTCTCCGACAGAATGATTTCTTACATTCTTTACAAGCAAATGGCTTGTCCCCTGTATGTGTTCTCATGTGACGAAAGAAATGGTTTTTTGTTCCGAATGTTTTGTTGCAGTGTTCACAAGACAAGGATTCTTCTGGTGTGCGGTTTAATAAATTATTTCTTTGACTGCATTTATCAGAAAGGATCCCCCCCTTGCGATGGTGAAGTCGTTTTGCATTATTCTTAGATAATTGAGCTTGTACAATTGGACGTTGTAACATTTCTGTTGTGTCACTGCATGACCCATTTGAAGATCTCCGTCCGCCAGTCTTTACTTTAATGCAGCCCATGATACCACTCTCATGGAGGTTATCTGAAATTCATCAAAACTTCATTTATTCATTGAAAAAGGATGATTGCTTAGAGATTATAAAATAACTAAATTTAGGGATTTTTATGGTTAATGAATTATGATTGATGTGTGTACAAGTCAGGTTGTCGGATCACTCGGATGGAGTGACCGACGTTCGTAGGTTATGCGATTCGTATCAGAAGGTTTTGTTCATGATGAGACTGAAGGCCGTAATTCTCTTCAATGTCCCATGCGTGTCGGTTGGTGCATGTCGCAGTGCACATGAAAGTGCATGTGAAAATTTACGCTGCGTCTAGAGCGAGGTATTTAAATAAAATAGAACTTACAAAACCTGATTTACAATGGCAGGTACTATACGAATAAAGTTGAAAACTGAGGTGGCTCGCTTGAGGTGTTGTCGAAAGAACGGTCTGCGGATGGATGGCTACTCCAGGACTCGTCCGTCAAGATGTATTGAATTCCGATATTGGTCGGTGCGTTTCGGCATTATGGCTGTCAGGAGTCCTTGCGCAGACTTAATGTCTATGGGGCGCGAGCAGGACCACCATATTTTATTATTTCATTTTAAATGAGGTAAAAGCTGATAAGTGGAATGATTTTTTTCAAAGTTACAAGACATTGTTTCTAAATATAAATGTATGCGTGTGTGTGTGTATCATGAAAATGAGTATATGAGTGGTGGGAGGCGAAGCTTATAAGAGGCCGCCTCAGTGGAAAGAGCTCTCTTCCATCTCAGCTTCTTCTCAATAACAAGACTATCTCTGAAGTGTATAATTATATTGAGTAATAACGTGTTGTAATAAAGGTATAATTGTCACCTTGAAATACCGGGTTTCACTTACGAGGAATCGGGACCCAAGAAATTAGACAGTAATCAGAGAACAGAATCCCAAGGAACCTTTGGTAATTCAAGATTTATCACAAATATAAGATAAGATAATACTAACCACCTACAACCGAAGCTGCTTGTGATTTCCCAGCGCACTCCTCCTTGACGTCAGGGACCCACACGTCCACGGCATAGTCGGGGGGCGTGGGTCTACCGCTCGGCCTGGAACAGCGGTCGGGAGCTTCCGTTTTGATATCAGGAATAACGTCTAGCGGTGGAACACTGATCCAAACTTCGTCAGAAGAATCTGGTTCTCGCTTCACTTCCATATCGGCAAGCTGAATGCAAGAGGTTATATATTATTTTGGTGATTCTCGTACAGAGGACTTCGGAAACCCGGCAATGTGACTTGTGAAGAATATATTGTATTACTATTATTATTAAATGAAAATTAGTACCTATTTGAAAATTGTGATTAACATCTTTATCATTTCAAACTCCAGAGCCGTAATACCAGGTAGTAAATAGTGATGGGAAAACATGCTACTCTTGACTCACTGGTGTGATTGTGATTGGTATTCGACAATATCAGTGATTGAAAACTGTGACTTTGATCACAGTTTCTGTTATCACAATACACGAAATACAATAGATAAATAAAACGTAGTTTTTATTTATTTGCGTTAAAAACATATTCTAGCATAAATAGTTATAATAATTAGTAGAAAATTACTACATATACATACACATTTCTAAAAATTTTTTTTTAAAAATATTAACAAAATTAAGTTACCAGAGAGCTAGCATAAAAATTACGAAATGCCGCTAATCAAATTACGGAGAATCCAATAGACGGCGCTGATTCAAGTGATAATTGATTTAAACGGCAGTATCAGAAAATCAATAGACTTTTTAACAATAAAAAATGTGAATCGCGAATTACGATATTCTCAGATATTCAATCACTGATAGTGAGTGTGATTAAAAGATATTGACTCGCGGTTTGTGATTTTAAGCTCATCACTAGTAGCAAATATCACTTAATTTATGCAACACTCCTTACCATTATCAGACTTCATATGAAGAACACCAAAAGTTGGAAAAACATTTAAATTAGACTCCCTCAGGAATCATATTTAGTATTATGGTCACATCACGCGTGTGTTGGTCCTGCAGTTAAATTAAAAGACGCGTGATATACGTTCATGGGAATCTTACTTTCCCTCACCCCACTTCTGACCACCTAAGGACTATATTGGGTTAAACTAAACGTCTTCATTTTAGATATATACTTTTTTGACATTTATCGCATTATTAATTTTCTTCCTAGAACTCTTACTCCAGGGCCGAACTGTTAGCTAAGTATGGAGAAGCGGTACGGATCTGTCAGGGCCCGAAGACTGAACCCGGTCGTGGTCGATAACATAACAGCAAAGTTTATTTCACCAGCCGGGGGCAGTAAGGCGGCACGCGGACAGAGCATGCAAGTACAATGTTGGCACTCACTTGGTTGTTGGCCTTTGATCTCCGTCCCGTACTCGCTACTATCAGTCAATCTGTCACTAGCTAAACTGCTCCCACAATTAGAGGTGGGTCGCTCATGAACGAACTGTTCACCGTTCCAAATTAATGAACTATTCAGTTCACTTTCACTACCACCACATCGGGTCTTTTGTACCCTAATCCTTTGTCAAGGTTATCCTAAATAATTTTATACAATCATTGACCTAGTTGGTTAATATAAACAATATCTAATAAAATAATAATAACTAATAAAATACCCCGTGTAAAACATTAAATATTTGTGTCGTTAATTTAATATTTCTTAACAGTGAATGGTGACCCACATCTTGCCCTGGACCGTTCTACGAGCAAATCTCCCATATAGGTCCTACTCATTCACCGCCAGGTTAGCATTTTTTTAATGCTACATGGTATCTTTGCTATATTGCAGTGCAGTCTTGCTGTACTACAACGCGGCAAGGCCGCCTACCAAGAACCATTCATCGGACATGACATAAATAACAATATATCAAAATTAAATAAAATGACATTAAAATTTTAGAGATTAATTATAAAGGGCTTAGATTGGATAATTTAGAAAATCTAAAAACCATAAAATCACTTAAAACGAAGTTTAATACAATTAACAATCAATGAAACCTTACAAACAACCCGCTATTTAATATATTTCCTATTTCAATGTCCAAATGAGAATCACCTCCCCACTCTTTCAAGACTCCGCCTGTACCCCGCAATGGATGCCGTTTAAATTTCATGGAATAGTTCAATTGTACGCCAGTCCTGAAGAAGATACATCAGTATCGAAACCGGTTGATGTAAACACAACACCGTGGTTTAAACAAAGCTGAACATAAATACAATTATAAATTATGTCTAGCCACAAAGTTAACGCTACAAACATCAACAAACATAAAAATATATCTTTTTAAAAACACAAATATACAGAAAACATAATATAACTTACAACTAATAAAGTGTTACAAATTCGTGCAGGGGGATCGGGGTACAGTAAAATACAGAAATTATAACAAAGAATTTATTCGCGTCACGTGGAACCGCAATCTGGTAGATTTTCATCCAAGTCCAGGAGGAAGACATTTAAAGGTTGCTAACTCAGCTCACCCTCGCTGACAAGCCCTTAAAGATTTCCAATTGATTTCACATTTCCACACCTTAACAACTTCCGGAAAAGTTCGGGATTCGGTTCAATCTTTCTTAGGAAATAAATAATAATATTAATAAAAAATAAATAAGAGAGCTTTTGCCCGCTAATGATTTCAGCACTTACCGACGGCAGCCATAAATTGAAACAATATTTTCGCCACAACACTTGCAATATGGTAACATTGCGATCTATGACATTGCGTAAACAAGATGGCGGCAATTTACTGGACCCAGTTCAAGAGATGACCCAGTTTGTTATTTGTTGACAGTTATCTACCACATATTTGATTTGTATGTGTACAAGTATTATGAGAATCTGTCGAGCTGATGCCTGGTGCCACTAATCGGGTCTGCATGCTTCAGAACGGCGTCTGCGGTCGTCTATTATCATCGGCTATAGACTCATGGAGTGTGTGTTGATGAAATCCATGAAAGCGAGGTTATGTTCATATAAATATATATTTAAAAAAATATAATTAATTTTTTTTTGCGATCCTAATCGCGATTCAAAAGCGTAGAAATAAAAAGGCTGTGGTGCTTGGTGTATCACTTGAGATTTTTAGTACTTAAAATATAAATTCGTAAACAAACCATGGTAATAGATATCGCTTGGCAATAACTTAACAATATTGTTCCGATCTGGTTCATTTTTTTCCCCAGTGTAGTTGAGTGCCCCGACTACATAAATGAAGTCAAATTACGGCGCTCGCAAGTATTAAAAAAGTTATTACACTTTAAAGTTTCGCATTTTTACAATACATTTCAGATCATAGAAAATAGATGTTTCATTCATAGATAACACCAAATTACGTTTACCATAGATAAAAAATTACAATTAAATTGCCGTATACGGTACCTCATCACATTTTAAATAGAGCAAGGTTCTAGGTTTGGTTATTTTAAAATTACAATTCTATTTTTAGATTAGGTTTCGTTATTTTATTATACTTACAATTGTATTTTTAGGTTGGAAATCTAACGCTCTTCTTTCGAGTTAATAGGTGAGCGCCTTACCGCTAGATCGGAAAACCATGTAAATTGTACATTAACATTCCTCTCTTTCTAGCTCCTCACCGATTGTGAATCGACCTGTTTTTGTCGTTGGACACTTATATGTAGACACATTGTCTCCTGATACTTGACTCGAATACACTCAATAGCCTACCTAAATTGGTCGCGTTCGTTCATTTTACGTAGAACGTAAATAAATTGGTTGAGTACTACCAATTTATCAAACAAGCGTGTAAACTGCTCTTTAACTTTTCACACTCCCAAGAGTCTCGCTGATCACATTGTTGGTATTGGCTTGCAATACCGTGTCGAAAGCAGTGTTTCTTTGTGTATAAGTTTCGTGACAATACCGTGCCACAGACAGGTAAATTATATAAATATAACATTTGTTTATATCCAGGTTACCGACATGGAAGTGAAGCAAGAAGCAGGTTCTTCCGACGAAGGAGTTTGGATCAGTGTTCCACCACCGAGTTATAATATCAAAGTGGAAGCTCCTGACCCCGGAGAAGGGCCGAGCGACAGACCTGACTATCCCGTGGATATCTGGGTACCCGACATCAAAGAGGAATGTGCATTTTCAGGTGACGTCTGATACAGATTACTATACTACCTCTCTCAGTCTTTCTTTCTGTTCCTGCCTACCTAAAATGAACAATCTACAGCTATATAGTGCCGAAATGCAACCACCAACCACTTCTCCGCAGACTGTTCTTTCGACAACACCTCGAGCGAGCCACTCGTCTTCAACTTTATTTGCTAAATTAAATTTATACTCGTAGTCCGTACAATTATAAATCATCCCGCGATAAACGCCAAGTTCCATTTTATTTCAATATCTCGTTCTAGACACGGCATAACTACTCACACGCACATTCATATACAATGAGACATTAAAGAGATCTCACCATGTACAAAACCTTCTGATCACTCCGTACCATATCCACCTCTGATACAATTATCGCGTATGCCATGTTAAATGTTGCGTACACTGTTGTGAGAAATTTCTGCTCAATGTTCAAATAAGATTTTTTAAATAAATTTTGTTAAATTGCAGGTTACGAGTACTCATCGACGATCAGTTCAGACAGTGGGCTATCGGTGCTGAAAATCCACTCGGCAGACAAACCCTTTGCTTGTGAAGAACGCAATACAACGTTCGTCAACAAAAGTCACTCGGTAACACACTCGGATGAGAAACCTTTCGCTTGTGATGACTGCGAAAAATCATTCAGTCAATGCGTCGAACTGTACAATCATTTGAAAACACACGCAGAAGAGATGCTGTTCTCTTGCGCGTTCTGCGACAAAACATTCCGAAGGAAGAGTACCCTGTTGACGCACTCGAGAATACACACGGGCGTCAAGCCTTTTGCCTGTGACATTTGCTCGAAAACGTTCAGTCGTCAGATCAGCCTGCTGAACCACCTGACAATACACTCGGGAGAGAAACTCTTTTCTTGCGAAGAGTGTAAAAAGTCCTTCAGTCTTAAGAGGTACCTGATGATCCACATGAGAGTGCACACTGGGCAGAAGTTTGTCTGTGAGGTTTGCCTGAAGACGTTCATCGACAAGAACGGCCTTCGGAAACACATGATAACTCACACCGGGGAGAAACCCTTTGCTTGTGAAGAGTGTAAAAAGTCCTTCAGTCTCAAAAGGTACCTGATGATCCACATGAGAGCGCACACTGGGCAGAAGTTTGTCTGTGAGGTTTGCCTGAAGACGTTTATTGACAAGAACGGCCTTCGGAGACACTCGAGAACCCATACGGGAGAGAAACCATTTGCTTGTAAAGTCTGTGAGAAAATGTTCACCAAAAAAAGTTACTTGTTAAAACATGCGAGGACGCATTCGTGAGTGAAGACTGCATGTAGTGTCGATTGAGTGCGGTTACCAACGAGTCACCGAAACGCACAGTTACTCGATATTACAAGAACTGGTTCCACCAGGACACGACTCCGATCCGTCCTGTTCCGCTGGGTCCAAGCCCTCCAATAAGATTTACAATACATAATTTAAACCAACTAATAAGGTTAACGTTTGAGAAACACAATTTAAATATAGTATTTCATTTGGGATAAATAATTATTAAATGGAATTATATTTTCTTCAATATTTGCAAAATTACTATGTGGCCTCAGTTTTTATAAATAATTAGACAAAATACTTTGTTTAAACCGCTATTTATTGATTGTTGTACATTTTTCAACAAAAAGTTTATCAGATTATATGTTTATCCAACAAGTATTGATAATGGGAAGCAGTGGAGAAAAATTGTATTTTTAAATAATCTTCAAATTCAATTATAAAAAATATTCCAACCTTTATACAATCAGCTTTTTGCACTAATAACAAATTAAATAATTGTATATTAAATAAGAATAAGGACAATATTTGAAAAAATCGGGGGTCTACAAATTAATTTGCAATGATGGCACTTATTTTTATATCGATATAACTTGCAGAAATTTTGATATAAGATTTAAGGAGCACTTGAGATGCCTAAATAACAACTATTCAGAATTTTCCGATCACCTTTTGGAAACTAAACATTATTTTGATATTAACAAGGGTTTAGAAATTATACATACAAATATTTTTTACAGTGAGATAAATTAGAAATTTTAGAAATAAAAAAAAGTATTAATAGCAAGCTAAATATTATAAATAACCAAATCCTCTTTACAAATAATCACGTTTTAAATTGGTGTTCATATTAGTTCTTACTTATTCACCACTTTATAGTTTTGTTTTTATCTATGTTTGTATTTTTAATTTCAGTATACATTGTTTCCTGAAGAAGATACCATAGGTATCGTATCATGTAGAATAATCAATAAATAGTGGTTTAAACAAAGTATTTTGTGGAATTATATTTAATTAAATAATTATGAATTTTAGTATAAACGTAGTTAAAAATGAGAACACCATTACATTCGTCAAACAATTTATCTATTTTTCAATTTATAGAATTTCGACCCGTTTTCTACTAATTTATCTGAAATATTTCAAAAATGTATGAAAAATATATTCTACAGTCGTGATTTCAAACTTAGATTCGTAATCTTCGGATGAGTAAAAATCAATAAGTATTTAAGGCAATAAAAATCTGAAAACTTGAATATCTCTGACATGTGATGAGACATCCGGGGAAGCGCGAAATCTTGCACCTCAAAATGCAGGGTAAATAAATGCCTTCGATAGCTGGTTCCGCACATATGATGAATGAACTGCACTAACCTCTTTAATTTTGCTATCTTTCTGGTCTGATGTTGTTCTTTTAGCTTAGACTAAAGCGCGCACTGGTGGTTTATTGGTGGTGGACCGCTGGACTAGTCGAAGCACGGGATGTAATTGAGTAACGCCTGTGGGTTACCGTCTTCTTGGCTTTCCGAAAAAAGGTGGCAATTTTCACACGCACACACACACACACATGTACGTTATTATAAACCAGGAAAACCAGTGGTGTCATTTGATGTAACGAGGCGCGTAAACAGCCACGTCCATTGAACGGATAGGGCACAAGGAAAATATTCCAAAAATTATTCCAGCGTTCTCATTTCTTGCGACCGCGAGTGCTCTGATAAAAGTACGAAGAATGTTACAAAATTAGATTTTATCTGTCGAAGAATTGTTTAGTGAACTGTCAGACAGACATTCATATTTATGTATCGCAGCCTTGTTAATTACTAAAATATCTAAGGTAAATACTTAAATAATAATAAATAAAATATCTAAGGTAAATACTTTAGAGATAAACGACTTTAAAGCTTTTGATTCAATTATCTATAAAGCTGCGTTATGCTTGGTTTCTCTTTATTTTATTTTGTTAATATGTAGAGATATAATGTAGATTAATTTTAAAATGCAATAATAATGAAAAATACTAATTGCTAACCAGTATTTTGATTACTAGAGTACTGTTGAGCAATAGCAATTTACCTTTAGCTCTTTATTAACACTGATTTGGTAAGGAGAACACATTCTTATTGTGAAGTTCTAATTATTCAGAACACAGCTCTGTGATGTTTAAATACTAATCAAATGTATTAATTATAAAGATATACATATAAAATCAATTTTGTCGAAAAATATTGTTGCACTACCGGGGTTTGAATCTGGATCTCTTTTCCAATCCGGGGAAGATGCATTAACCAACTATACTACAGCGACAGTACTTTTGACGACAAATTTTCGAGTCTACATGTTAAACATTTTAAATGGATACATCTATCGTTCCATTATTTGAAAGCCATCTACTTTGTTTTTATGGAATCTCAAATACCTTTCAGTAACTCCATAGCTTTATCACCAAAATTAAAAGCTGCGATGGAGGGAATAAGATTTTCTAAAACAAATGTTATTAAACAGAACGTGGAACAGGTACTCGACAGATCTCAGAATGGAGACGCCATTTTAGTCAGTCTGTAGATGCACAAGGGGAGTACTTTGTAGACGATAGTAGCCAATGACTATTGCTTCATCGAGTCTTCGCAAACGATCTCTGTTTTAGGTATCATTCACACTGACCCTTTTTTTAAATCCTATTCAAAACGATAAAGACCAACTCGAAATCTATTCATTATTTTTGATATTATAAATGTCTGGAAGCCCTGAACGACCCTCACAATTACCTGGTCGATAAACCAAGCTCGCATCGACCTTTAAGGTTCGAAGACGACGGATCCTCTACGCAGCACCTATCAAAAAATATTTATCTGTGTAATCCCTCTACGGCCCGCTCGTGTCTATGGTTGACTGACGTTTACTGTCGTCGCGTCTGGAATCTCGCGTTCGCTGGGGTTACTAGAACCATGGACCCAGATGTCCCTGCCATCAAGCCCGAGCCTGGGTCTCCGGCCAGGAGCGGCGATGACGTGCTCCACACTGATACATATCACCTCTGTATAAAGCAGGAGTGCTTGGAATATTCCGGGAAAGCAGAGCAGCTCACTGGTATTGAGTTGGTTTCTTTATATTAGTAATTAAGGATGTTCGATATTCGTTCTCGAAAAACAGTGAGAGATAATCCACCACTCGGTATCGATGTGGGTCTTTCTTATTCGCCGCCAAGTTGACATTTTTTATTGCTAAATGGTTGGCTTTTACCATAATTATAAAAATTGAACCTGGATAATTATCGCTTCAAATTTTGAGATCAATTTGGACGCACAGTCAGAAGTTTTAAAGCTCATACCGTGCTTCGCCGCGTGACAGGTAAATGTGACCTCTCTGGTCGCAATAAGGAAATCATCTTGAATGGAATCATCGTTTTTAAAGAATGGTTTAACAGATAACGAGCTTGCGACAGCCGTTACACGATCTTTAATGTCCGCTCACCCACCGTGTGCAATATTGCTGTTCTCACCGCGCTTTTTCAGGGGTCTTCTCGCAGTTCATTCGTAAATTTGAAATTTACTCTCGGCATTTTAAAACCTGAACTAAATTAAGTAGATAAATTACGCGCTGCCGCGTCAGCTTACTAATAAGTACCTAATTACACTGTTAGTGATCCACGATCAGCGCCGACTATCGCCCGCGAAGACACAGATAGCCGCGCGGTGCGGGGCAGCTCTCGCACCGCATCCGCAACGGCCGGGACATAATGTGTGATGTTTGGTAAGCCTAATTATAACAGATAGAATTGCTGTTCCTGGTCTTACGCAATGGCGCCGAGACACAATCCAGGAGCGCCTGGAAGCAGAGGGGTAGACTTGGAGAAGACAAAAAATATAGGTCATACTCAGAGAATAGCGGAAGCATAAAAGAATGTACCAACTAACTAACAAGCCTATCATCAAGTAGTTTACTGCAGAGAGGATAGATTGCCTCAGTTCCGCCCTGATATACCGTTATATATATTTATTTGCTAAGCACATTTTACAAGTTTTACAAAAAAAATTGCTACGCGCGAATACTTACGGATGCGATTCCTGAAACTGATAACTAGATAGAAGAGCTAGACTGAGAACACGGCTGTTGGTAGCTTAGTTGTTGCTGCTTCGCGTCGGTACTGAGTGTGTTTATGACTACTGAGAGTTTTGTTTCCCGCACCGGTATCTGCAGGGTGCGTTCGTATCGCCGGGTGGTACGATAAGAGTAGAGGCGACAGGCTTCTATTATCGCTCATCAACGATAACTATCGTGCTATTATCTTACGTCTCTGTTGCTCTACAGGAGACTGTGGCGAGCGACCGCGGGCTACTGGAAGCGTGCACACGGCCCCGCACCTTGCTGCCGTCCAACTTAAATCAGAGTTTCCCGCTGCGGGCGGCGATGAAAGAGAAAGCGGCCGATCGCGCTTCACCGATATAGACATATTTCTCCCAGATGTAAAGCGGGAGTGCCTGAAGAATTCCAGGAATGCCGACCAGCACCCCGGTAAGGGTATGTTTTTCTTAGATTCTCATATACAGTGGGACCTCGTACCACGATCTTAATTCGTTCCACGATCCGATTTATAATATTAAAATGATTCGTTCCCATGGGAATTTAATTTAATTGTATCGGACCCTGGACAAAAAAGATCACAATTTAGAAACATTGTATATTATTTGTATTGTTACAGGTTTATACTTCTTCACATTCAGAAGTTTTAGGTTCTTCAACTTCTGATAGCGCTACGTCACCGAAGAGGTCCCCCATCCACTGTTCACTTCAGCTCTTAGGGTGCCATTCCAAAACCTCAAGTTGTGAAGCTTCTTCCATTCCTTTGGAATCTCCTAGATTATGCCTCCTTCTCCGAGGAAACCTTTTTTTCCTATTTGAACCTGACGTCTGTGCGTCACCTTCAGTTCTTCTGTAGTTAGCTGCACTTAATGCTTCTATATTAACTCATCAACATTTTCTTATTGCACTTCCAAGGATATATCCTTAGCTGTTGCCACAATGTCCTTCACGACTCGGGCTCCATTATCAGATTCATCTTCTTGAACACAATTTGGCTACAGATTTAGCCGCTCGTGAACCCGAAGTTCGTGATATGAAAGGCCCCACTGTATTTCGTAAGGCAGTCGATCAGTATCAGTGCAGTAGAGCTGCCATTGTTACAGATTTTAAGAGTAAAAATAGGAATGAATGAAGACACATTGATGAATTAAAGATGACATTAAATATTTTATTCATTCATTTTATATAAACGTACAACGTTTTATATTTCACTGAAGCACAGAAAACTTAATTAAAAATATAACAAAAACGAAAGTGACCTATCCATCGCAGTGCCACTCTTCGGCCCAAAGTCGTGCACAAGATAATCTCCTTTGCTTTAACGCATAATATGGACAAAGAATTGAAATAATATTTAGTTCACTGCCGTACGTAGAGCTTGCTGAGGTAGGATTCGTTGCAGGATTGAATCTTTTGTACAGTCCACTGTGATTGCAGATGTGCATTACGGGCCGAGTCTCATCTGATTGTCTGTACCCACATGAGAGAAGAAGAATATTATTTTACTAATAGTCTCTATTATTATATTGTTTTCTTATCACTATTTTATTTACATTGTTTCAACTTTTTTGTTTTTGAGGTCACTTTCCATTTCACTTCTATTCATTCTATTACGACTTCTTTATTATTATAATAATCTTATAACTATGTCTTAACTTTTCCCTTACGATGATACAATAAAAACGCGCGTTCAACTCAGTGTACATGTAGACTTTTGCCATTTGTCGGATAAATATGAATATTTTACATTTATTACTTATAGTCAACATATGTATGTATAAGTGATATATCAATTATGATGTAAAAGTGCTAAAAATTATAAAAAACATCGATGATCACGAACTGACAACATAAAGGCGCATATGACGCGTCTAACTCTGCCAGCGCACGCTTTGTCACTAAAATGACGATTGGCATCCGGCACCCTGCGCCCCGCGTACTGCGCCACCGGCACCTCCGCACGTTCACATACATATATTATCAAATTCACGTCAGGATCTTCGTGAAAACTTTTTTTATTATTGTGTATGGTAAATATATATATATTATAATTATTTTATTCAATATATAAATATATTACGGAGAAATGCCTTAAATATGAACTCTGTATTCAGTATATATACAGACATTTTGACATAATTAGAGGCAATGTCAACTCAGTTTGCATCATCGTAGAGGAAAGGTTAACACAGATTCTTACAGTGACTCAGATATAGTCCAATCTCAATTTTATAATTAATCCTATACAAATATTATAAAATTAATCATTTTTGAACAGGTTTATTCTGGGTAAAACGAGAAGACTCAACTGGCGCTCCAACGGTCCCTGGAACTTCGTCAGAATACGACGATTTGTGTACTGCAAAACAAAACTCTAATGATCAGATTAAAGTTGAACACTTGTCATGCTCGCGATGCGCTTTTACATGTGACGAGTTACTGACCTTAAAAAAGCATACGCTCTCTCACACTGGGGAGAAACCGTTCTCCTGCAACCTTTGCACTAACACTTACAAGCAGAAAGCGTCCTTGAAAACACACATGCTCACTCACACTGGCGTGAAACCATTCTCGTGTAATCTCTGCACTTATGCGTGTAATCAGAAATCAATGTTGAAAATGCACATGCTATCTCACACCAGCGAAAAACCTTTCTCGTGTACCCGTTGCAGTTATTCGAGTAAGCATCAGCGAAACCTAAAAACTCATATGTTCACTCACACCGATGTAAAACCATTCTCGTGTGCCCTGTGTAGTTATACTTGTATACATAAATCAATGTTGAAAGTGCACATGCTCTGTCACACTGGTGAGAAACCGTTCTCGTGTAACCGCTGCAGTTATACGTGTAGGTTGAAAGGAACTTTAAAAACACACATGCTCACTCACACTGGTGTGAAACCGTTCTCGTGTACACACTGCACTTATACATGTATTCATAAATCAATGTTGAAAGTGCACATGCTGTCGCACACTGGTGAGAAACCGTTTTCATGTACCCTCTGCACTTATACGTGTAATCTGAATTCGATGTTGAAAGTGCACATGCTGTCTCACACTGGTGAGAAACCATTCTCGTGTACACTCTGCACGCATACTTGTAATATGAAATCGAAATTGAAAGTACACCTCCTCACTCACACTGATGAGAAACCGTTCTCGTGTACCTACTGCACTAATACATATAAGCAGAGAGCGTCCTTAAAAACACATATGCTCACTCACACCGGTGTGAAACCATTCTCTTGTACACACTGCAATTATGTATGTATTCAGAAAGCAATGTTGAAAGTTCATATGCTTTCTCACACTGGTATGAAACCATTCTCGTGTACCCACTGTACTTACTCATGTAAGCGTAAAAGAAATTTGAAAATACATATGTTTACACACACTGATGTGAAACCGTTCACGTGTTCCCACTGCGCTTATATATGTTATCATAAATCACAGATGGAAAGACATTTGCTCTCACATACTGGTGAGAAGTCGTTTTCGTGTGCCCACTGCACAAATACTTACAAACAGAAAGCGTCCTTAAAAACACACATGCTAACCCACGCTGGTGTGAAACCGTTCTCATGTACCCGCTGCACTTATACTTGTGTTCAAAAATCAATGTTGAACGTGCACATGCTCTCTCACTCTAGTGAAAAGCCATTCTCGTGTGTTCACTGCACCTATACATGCAAGCTGAAAGGAAACTTGAATAAACATATGCTCACACACACTGGCGTGAAACCGTTTTCTTGTACCCACTGCACTTATAAATGTAAACGAAAAATAACCTTGAAAACGCACCTACTCACACACACTGGTGAGAAACCATTTTCATGTACCCGCTGCACTTATACTTGTGTTCAGAAATCAATGTTGAATGTGCACGCACTCTCCCATAATGATGACAAGCCGTTCTCATGTGCTGACTGCACTTACACATGCAAACAAAAAGGAAATATGAAAAAACATATTCTCACCCACACTGGTGAGAAACCGTTCTCGTGTACCCAGTGCGCTTATGCATGTAAACAGAAATCAATGTTGAAAAGACATTTTCTCTCTCATACTGGTGACAAACCGTTTTCTTGTACCCTCTGCACGTACACATCTAGGCATAAGGGAAACTTAAATACGCATATGTTCACTCACACCGGTGAGAAATCATTCTCGTGTAACCAGTGCACTTATACATGTAATCGTAAATATTCATTAAAATTACACTTGCGCGTCCACACAGATAACAAAAATATTTCATCATAAATTATATTATTAAGGAAAACACATTTTTATATTGTGAAGCTGTAATTATTCAGAACAGACGCTCTGTGATATTTTAAATACTAATTTAATATATTAATTAGAAATATATACATATAAGATCAATTTTATCGAAAAATATTGTTGTTGCGCTGCCGGGATTCGAACCTGGATCTTTTTTCCAATCCGGGGAAGGTGTATTAACCAACTATGCTACAGCGACAGTACTTTTGACGACAAATTTTTGAACCCGTATGTTACACTTTCCAAATTAATACATCTATCGTTCTATTATTTAAAAGTTATCTACTTTATTTTTACGAAATCTCAAATTCGAATCGATTTTAATGTATATCTATCTAATAAATACATTTAATTAGTATTCAATTATATGTTAATGGCCCGTGTGTGTTTTAATGAATTTCATTATGCTCCCATTGGTATCTTTAATGACGCTTGTTGTACGTCAAACGTCACTCCATTGACGTCCCGTTGGCAGTAAAATCAGAATAAATGTTCATTATTTAATGCCTTGCGCTTGTCCAACTTACTAAATAAAAAGTTGTGGGCATTTATGGTTCTGGGTGATGTTAGTGCTTCTCACTATCGAATCGAATGTCGTGTTCACGTGTTTGGATTTTTGTTTTCATCTACCAATCTCATAGAATCTACTTTGTAATTTAAAATCTTAACACATGTACTTTGACTGATGATCGGTATTTATCTTATCGTGTGTCATAACGTGGACACGCGCCATGACGAAGCGAGTATAGCTTACTCATACTGGGAGGAAACTATTTTCAGATGTGCACTGCTCTTGCAATCGCTTGCCATTCCCTTTCAGTGAGACGGCATTTGAGATTGGCATTTCTCTTGAGGTTGGTGCAGTTTGCCGGCAAACTCACTGCTCACAACGCCGCCCAGGGCCCGGTAGCACACCGAGGCGAAACGAACGATGCACATTTAAATGTTGCTGTATTTCTGAATTTAAGCAAATACATGTCAGAGTCCACGAGTTCAATCATTCTATATTTTTTAACTCCTCAAGAGTCACGGAGGTCTTCCACCTTGACGTAGTCTAGCTAGAAATTCCGTCTATCTGCAGTACTTTTCGTGTTTGGTTGGATTATTTTTGTTATATTTCATTGTTGACTTTCGACTTATATATCTAGGTATAACTATATAACTGATATCTATACATGTTAATCTTTTATGATTTTAAACAAATATCAGATATCTCATAGAGACAAAACTATTTTTTATTAATTTGTGCTTGTTTTCATAAAATTTCAACTCTTATGCTCTTACATTGCCTTCAAAAGATCTAAATATATATTGAATATATAGATAGGGTGGTTTGAAGATCTCTGGGCGTGCTCGAAAACAGTAAATTGAGATTTTATAGACGTTACCATCATGAGATCCTCTGAAGAGGGTAATATTCCATTCGAAATCCGCCTAAAATAAATGAGCCAAGTGTTGGAAGCAACAGAAACAGAGAACGTCGGCAAAAGACCTGGTAGGAAGGTTGTATGAAAGTAGACAAGGTAAAAGTAATATAAATCAATAAGTATGTGACTTGCTAACCTCTCTGTCTTCCGCTACGGTGAAACGATGTGTCACAATGGGGAGATAAAGATATTGGTAGAGACGATATTTAACCCTTCCCAGGTCTACAGCTCTAATTAAATCTGTAATATTTCGGTAAATATACACAACATATACCTACTTCATATTTTAGTTAATTTGAGGGAAATTATTTACGCTTAGAAATGTCTAGTGAAAAATCAATTAATTAAGGCGAATCCTACAAAAATAATTATTTTTAATTCATTCCGTTGTAAAATTAATACGTTGACAAAAATACCATTTGTGGCAAGACAGAAAGAAATCACACATTCATTTCACAGTGATAACAATAACTAACATACGAATATAATGACGTCTCTTTCTCACTAATTAAATTAAGATAGATAAAAAGGAAGGTTGTATTATACAACGCAACCTCCTAGACAGAACTTGACGAATGCTTCAAATTATAATATTACATATTTTTCAAATATGTAATGCTCAATACTTGAAGTAAATTTATAGTACTAACCATTTTTTCACATTTTAAAGGCTAATAGAAGTCTAATTTCTTACGGTAACACGAGTTGACAGCGTGGCTGCGTACGAGTATTTTATATCACGGTATGGTAAAGGTTCAATTTGGTTCAATATCTCGACTACAGAAAACGATACGCCAAATCAACTATTATTTTTCCCTCGAGCAATTGTATGATGAATGAATGAATGAAAATATGTACCTAATTGGTTAAATATATTGTTACACTTTCATTTTGATTTTTGTTTTTATCGATTAAAATAATATTTTAGTTTGATGTAAATGTCAGATGATGTCTTATTGTTCCAAGCGCACTGTATGCCTCCCCCTCCCAACCTCACATTGTTGGTATCACAGTCGGTGTGTCACACGTGACTGAAACATGTGACGGGGTTTTTTTTTAAATTTACTTAGATTGTATATTAAGGAAGAATATTATTTTGCGTATAATACGTGAGAATGAAAAACTAGTTGACGCAAGTCGAATGTTATCTGTAATTTATTTCGTTCCGATAATTCTGTCACGATGTATACCCGTCCCTATCTGACTGAGCTAGCCCGCCATTCGCCAGCATCTATCCGCCTCCGAGTGCAATGAAACCTTCTTCCTTTAGTGCGAGTTGAGGAAAGCGCAAGATGGCATCCAGCTCATGAGATTGAGACCAAGGTAAGACCAGATTTCTTATGTCCATATAACTTTCTTGATCCAAATCGGGTTGCCTCAAACAAACAATGGCCAGCAGAGATACAGTCCACCGCGGGATCTATTTCCCACCAAGTAGTATCATTTTATTTCAATGCACTTCTCCCTATACTGCAGGTCCCTACGTCTGTCAAAATCGTAGTGTTGCCTTTATTAATCTTTTTTGCCATCTTGAAAGATTGCAGTATGCTGATTTAAGATTCCGGTATTTTGAACATTGAGTCACTTTCTGAGGATATGCATTAAAGTAACAATTGGAGGGGGGGATCTCCCCTTCCCGGGATCGGTTTAGAAGCTAGGGCTTCCTTGTCGGTCCCACTCATCAAAGCTAATGAAAATACGCGACTTTATTTCAATTATCTATTTAAATATAAGCAAAACGAAAAAGGAGAAAACATTCAATGTGGTTATTAGCAATTAAGATTTAAAATTTGGACCCTCCAGCGTCCCTTGAGTGCTGTCTTTATCCATAAAAAATCATATAACATAAATCTATAGAACTTAGATACCGCCCCCCCAGGAATACAGACCTAATTATAATGGGACGAATGTCGATGTATATAAGGAATTTATTCGGGTATGGGTGACTCGTTGGAGGTCCTTAGGTGGGTAGTTAGGCCAGCCTGCGCGGGTGGGACTCCACATACGCACCTACCTCTCACTCTCCATACCTCATGTTTTACAACTCCGTTAGTCTGTCCGTGTAAGTGTGACTCCAACCATTTTGTGTCTGATGAATGGATCCCAGAGTATCTGCCTTGAACTACTGCACCTTAATTTTCCATCTGTATGTAAAACTATGTGTTGAGGTTATGCAGTTAATATAGTATATTTCTACCTAATGTACTGCCTTCAATCTTCCCGTACGTAATCAGTTGTAAGATATCGTATTTCTCATTGCGGAGAATGTGTACGACTTTTCTTCGTTTGGTATTTATCAGCGGCGTAACTATGCTGATGCGGTGCATTGGTACCCGCGTAAGATAGGGGACCAAATTATTCGTTTAATATTTTTTATTCAACTAACTGATTACCCCGGTAGAAAAATTCAACTTCAAAAACCTTTAAGAATCATCAAAAATTTCACAATGCTCCTAGAAACTTCTTGAATTATCTACATATTTTCAATGTTTGTTAGCTTTTATCATCGAAAATTTATTGGTTTTGATTACACTATGTTATCTGTCTTGAAAGTATAATTCTTTAGTACTATAGGCCTTAAAATCTTTCATCTTGTCATGCATATATATGCAAAAACAGATAAAGAGACGTCTTAAAATACGCATAAAATCTGTATTATATAGAGGGATCTTTTTACATTTTGCGTTGGGGACCAACTTTTTAAGTTACGTCAATGGTATTATTATTAGTTCTCTTAATTTATTCATGCATCTTCATCATATTCAGGAGATCTTTAACGTACATCAATATAGACACACCTCAAAACCACAATTATTCATAATTTGTATTTAAACTCGTTCAATTTTATGACCTGATATTAGTACATTAGGTACCTGCCCTGATATTTTTCCAATGACGATTGATTGTCGAAGTTGTCTATGTATTCATAATAATCTCTGATCTAATCTCCGGTGACAGCAGTGTCTACTGTCACGTCATCGCAAAAATATTTTAAACTTGTAAATAAACAATTACGAACGAATTGTCAACATGGAAGGGTGAGTGAGACAAAAAATATTTTCAACATCATACAATAAACATTTTAAGTGGACAATCAATTCTTAACCTCTCGTTGATAATATCGATCTTATGGAAATGTGAAATAAGGCAGGGTGTTGCTTGATTATTGTTGAATGTGTTGATATTTGAGAAGGCGAAGTGTCGCAGGCAGGCTTCGTTTCACGTTCAGATATCCAAAATTCTATGTGTACCTGATAAATCTCTGTGTTTAAAATTAAATCTTTCTCTACTTGTTTTTCTGTTCTCTACGGCCTTTGACCGATCTAAGCCAAAATTTGCGCAGTTACGCTTCAGGATCCTGCGCAAAACATAAACACCCTCCCCTCTACCTCTATCTAACCCTGTCCCTGTTATATTTGATACCCTGCCTTCCAAATTTTACATAGTTACTGTTTGGAACATATATTTGCATACATATTTATTTTGAACGAAAATAATGCACTATGCCTTCTCCCCATTTCTTTCACCTCCCGGCTCGTCGCCGATCAGTCGATTGGCGATCTTGAACGAGTGTGGTATACGCGAATCAAAAGAATTACAATATTATACGTTTGAGACTTCGCGTCTATAGTGTCGAAACTCGTCGTCGAACTAAGACGAAATAGTGAATTAAATACAGTCCACATTTTAGAGATGTCTGGATTATGGTGAATGCCTATTCCTTCCGTATTCTTCCTTGTATTGAATGCCATCAAAATGTTGCTTAGTTGTATCCTAGGGTGACATATCACCTTCCTGTTACATAAAGGCAGTACCCCCCCCCCCCGCCCTCCCGATCATCCACCTGGGACTTGATTAGGAATGAGTTGAATCTCGGAATTCATCAGATCGTGGGTATCGCGTTGGTTTATCCTAGGTAGATGACCTGATGGATAGTGTGCAGGAACGCGTGTATTTGTTCACTTAATCAAACATATTTCCATTATTTATCTTACCATTTCATTTGAATTATGATCATAATTTTGTTTTATTGTCTCTCTTCATACTCCATAGATCGTGTTTTGCAACTCCTTTAGTCTGTCCTTGTAAGTGTGACTCAAAGTGTGACTCACTGTCCCTCTTGATTATTATCCCTGAGTGTCTATCTCGAACTACTGTCCCTTCATTTATGTCTACAGTGTGTCTTAATTTGTCCACAATTGTCTACATTGTAATATAAGTCAGTACTGAATATTTCAACCAATGAACCAGGCAATAATTGAGATGTGATAGGATAAATGTTTTGTGTTTTGACATGTGCAAATTATGTCATCTATTAGGCTTTTGGATAAAGAATGGAAGATTATAACATTAGTAAATTGAAGCAGAATTGCCCGTGAGGAATTTTTTCCCAGAAGATGGTTAAGGTGGATTTCGATATTATGGTAAGTAGGTAACTTCTGATTCACCATCTCACGCTCATGCTCTCCCCTGTTGCTGGTCGGTGGAGGATAGTCAGCCAGAACACGCCTCACAAAGGCGCTTCCAAGTCGTGGCGGGCTACACCTTACAATGGCATTCCATAGTAATATAACTATGTATTTAATTTATAAGTTTTATATGGATAAGGACAGCACTTATGGGACGCTAGAAGGTCTAATAATAACATTTTATTGTATTAAAATCGCGTATTTTTATTAGCTTTGATGAGCGAGACCGACGAGGTCCCTCCCCCCCTTCCAGCTGATCACTACCCGGATTCTGATCACTAGTCTTCTTTCTTCATGATTCTCTGAAATATCTGAAACTTGGGGCACAATATATCGCTATTCCTCCCGGTCTTGAAGCAATGTTGATCGCAGCGTTTAAAGAGGACCCCGTTAATTCCTTTATTTAAACTCTCTATCACAAATTCTCTAATATAAATGTAAAACGAATAACACACCTCAGATCTGCAGATATTATATTATTGTGAGGCAGGAAGTCCACGAGGCAACTGCAGGGAGTGAGTAATCCTGCCTGAGCCACTGTACGAAAAAGTAAGTACGGTGCATCCTCGGCCGTAGTTCACCTTACGCTGACAAGTGTTCGCATCTGCGTAGCTCTACCATTTATCAGGGTATGGGTCTCCCGTTGGGGGTTACTAGGTAGAATGTAGTACGCCGAAAAAAACGGCAGCTAGGTATGTCAAAATTTAGAAACATTCCGCCGGCCGGCGCTTCACGCCTTCTTGCAACCTAGACATGGGTGAATTTCTGCCAGACTGACTTCAAACCAGAAATGTGACATTCACCCTCCGCTTTTAGGAGTGGACGACTTTCAAGGTTACTCTGGAATGGTATGAAAACGGGTTTCGCCACGTTATTATGAATATTGTACAGTTATAACGATACCAGAGCCAACCTACATCAGTAAATAAGCCATTAACAAAGCCTACATGCTTTAAAATTATACATCCATAAGTTATGTAATAAAGAAATTAACTGTAAGTTGTGAAGGGCGCCACAAGGTATCATTTAACTATCTGACTAATCGAGAATTCATTTTATAATAATCTCATAGTAAACTCTGAAGACGTTGATAATTGTGAAATATTTAATATATGTGTGTGGCAGCTTGGTGACAGGTGGGAGAAGGCTGACCGATGCCAAGTGAGGAGCCGGGAAGCGTTAAAAGACGCTGGAAGCGGAGTTGCGCTCTCTTTCAATACTCTTCGGTTCTCAAGATAACCTATCTTATTATATTATTGTACGGTCTACAATAGTAATAAATTATTAGCTATCGACTTTATACTCTTATTTCTACTACCGACATCTCACCGGACCTTCGGGGAATCTGTAAGATTATTTCCGTGGCACAGAAGGTATAAAAGACAATACAATGTCGCAGCTAAATATGTACTTTGCTGAGTGGAATCAACGAAGGAGTACACAACTTCCATAACGGATCCGGGTTAGGCTGACTCTCACAGAGGATGCTCTTTATTGTCTAATTGTAAATCTTGGCCGTCATTTACAAATGATGGCACTATTTTTTACTGTTTACCTTATATAGAAAATTCTAGCTCCGGCGCTGCTGTCGAGGAGGGGAGTCCTGAGGCGGCCAGGGGCCGGGGAGCCGTTCTAGCCGCTGTTTCTCCAGCCGAGGTAATGGGTGGGATAGTGGAATTTTGTCTATTTATTTGCCTATTTGCTGTACCTTTCAAATTTTGAGCGTGAAGAAATAACGCTTTGTGTGCTCTCTTCTATACTGGTACCTACTAGAAGTACTTAGTACACTAAGTCCTCTATATACAAACGATTTACGAGCATCTAGCATTTACTATAACGATCCACACTTAAGATAGACACCGTGCAGTCCTGAGGTTAAAATGAATCGCTTATTTAAACAAAAGAAGAGTACACATTTTTTGAAAAAGCGCACGTGACTACTGTAAACATTACTAAAGGTGTGGGTCCTGTGAACTGCTGCCAATTTGAAATTCCGGTACAATTTTGAATTCTACACTCATTTAAATAATTGTACACGGACGTTCGTATCTTTGAAAGTTCGCATGTAGAGGACTTACTGTAATACTTTAAAAACATGTTTTATATCTCAGACACAAGCAGTAAATATTTTTTTGCGATTCGGAGGGAGTTTTTTTGTTTTGTATAATATAAACTATATACATTTATTTTATTCATTGGGTTTTTTGCTCTTTGTCGTCAATCGTTACTTGCAACTTTGAGGTGGCTGGCCCTGGTATCGAGGTGAAGCCCGAGCCCCAGGAGGCGCACTCCGACGAGGAGATCGTCTGGATCTCTGACCTCCGAGCGGAGGCAGCAACAGACCAGTCATGTTTGGGCAACCAGGGCACCAGCCGCATTTGGGATTCCAGGAAACAGTCGGCGGATGCCTCCCACCTGACTTGCGGTAAGCGGGACATCACGTTCTCTAAGACTACACCGCATAAACGACAGAATTAGGACGTCTCATTCTTCTGTCCTGACACACAATTCTCTCCCATACAAGTTCGTCGATTATTGTGGCTTCCAACAAGATCATCTGATTTACCTGGACGTGCCAAGTCTTCCTCTACTTCTGATGTCATCAACACTCGCGTCATATATCTTTCTTACCATCTCTCCTCATTCATCCTTTCCATATAACCAAACCACCTAAATAATCATTTCTCAAGATCAGCTTTACATTATCTCCTTATCTCTTCATTCTTCGCTCTATCGTAAATAGATCTACTACATACATACCTTATTTCCGCTGCATTCAGTCTACTTTTGTACCTCCAGTTCCAGACCTCTTACATCAGTGTCGATACGAGGACTCCATTGTGTACCCCTAGTCTTGCCTCGGTTGAACAAAATAACTCGTGATTATTAATTACACCTATGAGAAGGACTATTCCTCTCGAAACTATAATAGTTATCAACATATGTGTAGTACAAAGTTTGGTTTAGTAAAAGAATTAAAATAATGTTGTACCACTAAATATCTTCTGTATCAATTGATGATAATGTTACGTTCTTGAGTAGATAGTACGTCTCAGTTGTACACCTCGTAGTTATTGAAGGTCCAAGAGAAAATGTGTGTTATATATTTATTATAATACAAGGTATATAACTAGTAACAAGTCAAACGTGTCTCCTTTTTATCCCCGTACGCACACACGCACACACATACACACACACATCCCGCCCCAGCGGTGCGGCACTCTGACACACACGCTTATATATAATCTCGAGGACATCACAAATAATAATTTTCTATCTATTTAACTAAAATTTGTTATTTTCAGATCACGATCAAATCAGTAATGACTGCAGTGCCTGCCTGCAGCGCATCATTAGACGCGTGAACCAGGAGCTGGGAAAAGGCCGAGGTTCTCTTCCGAGGTGTGTGGACCATGTAGAAGCAGCCAGTTCCCTCGTTCGCTCTCAACACCGCACGACCAAGATGTTCTGCGAATGCGGAGCGTGCAGAAAATGCATTGACAGAAACAATCGACGACAGCGTAGACGATCTCACCAGATCTACACTTGTGAAGAGTGCAGTAAAACATTCAGTCAAAGAAGTCACTTTTTGATTCACGCCAGAATACACACCGGAGAAAGACCCTTCGCGTGCGAGAAATGCGAGAGGATCTTCAGCGCGAGAGGCTATCTGTTGAGGCACATGAGATCCCATACGGGCGTGAAGCCGTTCGCCTGCGAAGAGTGTGATAAGGCGTTCGGCGACAGGAGCACGCTACTGCAGCACCTGAGGACGCACACGGGAGAGAAGCCCTTCGCTTGTGAAGTCTGCGAAAAGACGTTCAGTCACAGAAGCGGACTGTGGACGCACTTGAGAACGCACACGGGTGAGAAACCGTTCGCTTGCGAGCACTGCGCCAGGACCTTCACCCAGGGCAGCACCCTGCTGTCACACTTGAGGACGCACACCGGAGAAAAGCCGTTCGCCTGCGGAAGCTGCAGCAAGACGTTCAGCGTCAGGAGCAACTTCTTGGTGCATGCGAGAACTCATACGACCGACAAAACCTTCACTTGCGAAGAATGTAAAAAAATGTTTACCGAAAAGAGTTATCTGTTCAAGCATTTGAGAACTCACTCTGGCGAGAGACCGTTTCCTTGTGAAGAATGTAAAAAATCGTTCAGTGTGAGAAGCAGTCTGGTGAAGCACTCGAGGACGCACACTGGGGAGAAACCGTTTACTTGTGAAGACTGCGATAAAAAATTCAGTAGAGGAGATTATTTATCTAATCACAGGAAAATCAACTGCAGTGAGAAGACAGTGGGTCCTGGCGATAATAGTCAGACAGACGGGATACCTCGCAGTCACATAGCTCAGATATAAATAATTTCATCATCTTCATTTTACTATCATTGAGATCGGTCGAGATCTTGTCTCATTTTGTGGACTCCGCTTCGAAGTTTTAACCGAGTCGGTTCATCGATGTTTAATTCCTCTTCTATCGAGGCATTCGTTCTGTGAAACGCGAAGCAACCGTCACCAGAACAACATCAGAGCTACCAAAGAGGAGAGTCTATCACTCGAGGCCGTCTCTCGTGAAGAATGTTGCAAATCAAAATATTAAAATAAAACTAATTTGCGACAATTGTGGTTTTGAACTTTTCAATTGGCTAATGCGGATGTAGATTGCATTCCGCAACGAGGCGTGGTTTACACGCCGGATCGCCCCCGCGACTTCGTAAATATTTATTTATATATGTATTTACATTCTTCATAACACAAATGTTTTTCAAATTAAATATATTTTTATTAAGGGGAACACATTCTTATTGTGAAGTTGGAATTATTCAGAACAGACGGTCTGTGATGTTTTTAATATATTTATGTGTATTTAATGCTTTCAACTAATGGAACGATAGATGTATTAAATTGAAGTTTAATATATAGGTTCGAAAATTTGTCATTAATGCACTGTGGTGCTATAACATAATCGGTTAATCCACGTTTCCAAGATCCTGGAAGAGATCCAGGTTCGAATCCTGATAGCAACAACAATATTTTTCGATATCTTTCTAATTAATACATTTAATTTGTATTAAAGTTTTTTTAATATATTTTATTTTACAATTTCATATTTTGTTACATACACAGTACTTTAATAAGATGCGCTTCTTCGGCTTGTGTCGGTAGCCAGCTTAGTAACCACTGTCCTGACGTATCTTCGTCAGGACGGTGATTTAAACAATTTAAGTTAAATATTATTAAGGAGAACACATTCTTATTGTGAAGTTGTAATTAAGAAGAACATAGGTCTGTGATATTTTATTAAATTTAACAATTGAATTGGCAATCGAACTCCTAACTAGGAATAACCTAGGTTCCGGTAACAGTTATAGGGAGGCGTTATCAATTTTATAGACAATATAATCTGTACCTATTCTTGGAATTATTTCTTATCATTTCTATCGCATCACGACCATCTCGTCTCACATTGGAAGCGGAAAATAAAATGAATTTGACGTTTGACGTACAGCAAGCGTAAAGTGAAACGCGAGACGGTGAATCTGAGACATGGTGGATACACGGGGACTACGAAAACTGAGAGTTGTCTCCGAAGAATCTTGTGGGAGTAAAATGTGTCATAAAATTGCAATTTTAGAACATAGTTCTGCGATATTTAAAACAAATCAGATGAACCAAATGTATACAGAAAAATATTTGGTTACCACCGGTATACGAACCCGGAACTTTTCCTCGCTTGCGTTACCATTACGCTACATTAACCATTGGCTCCGGTTGCGTAACACTGAACGACAACTGTGATGTACTCGGATTTAACGTGCTTTTACCATATTTGATATGGGACACACCGCACTAGGTACGGGTTTAAGGGTGTCGACTTCATGTTTTTCCTTTAAGAACTGTCAACCGTTGTCCAGACAGCGAAATTGGTTGTGGTGTGTCGTCATCTAGTGACAGGCGCAGCTTTTGACGTGACGGCATCCGCATGTTTGGAAGAGCGCACTTCGTAGGCCATTTTCATTAATACTGTGTCAATAAACGATTAGTCTTTGTGAGGATCAAAACATATATCCTCGATTCATCTGATATCTTCACAGGTACTGGATAGTCGTAAATCAGATGCAGTTTTCTACCTGTATGTAAGGACCTTACCGCATCACTCCAACCTCACGACGTGACTCGTCTTCGTCAGTGAATGGTGACCCGACGCTTACCCAGAACCGATCATAGGAAAAAGCTTCCGTACCGGTCCTTCACATTCACCGCCAGGTTGGCATTTTTTAACGCTACTCGGCAACCGTGCAACACGGCATAGTTGCCTACCAAAGATCATTCACTGAACGTACAGATTCTGCCGACATCTCCAAAGGTGTGGATTGTATATTTTTACTCACTATTTTGTCAAAGGCTCCGATACGGTATAGACTGGTCGGCGGCGCGGAAGGTAGGGGAAGGGAAGGAGGAAGGCACAGTGCATTATTTTCGTTCAATAATAAATGTGATAAATGTATGTCCCAAACACCATATTTTATTATAGGCCTCCCTCATTCGCTGCCGCCGGTCCATGTCTTGTACAGAGCCGACCTCTGCTCCGTCTACCTGGCCACGGACACCATCGCAGGATCCTCCCGATTACAAAATGAATTGCGTCTCCGTAAAGCCGAATCACTCAGGAGTCTAATTTTAAAATGAACGGTTGCTCGACCATCACGGTGACCCCGTGAGTGTGAAACTCTAAATATTTTTTTGTAAATTGAAGAACATCTTCCCATTATCAATAATACAATTCAACTAAAGATACAAACATTTTCACACAGTAATTAAGGGTGTCCGGAGTTAAGCGAGGTGGGGGTGGGGGTCGAGTTAAAATGTTTAAGAGGGAATGTCCTTTTTTAACTCCACCCCCATCCCCATCTCCCTAACTCCAGACACGCCCATAATTACTGTGCGAAAATGTTAGTTGTACTCTTCATTTGCCTGTATAAGTATACCATAGTTAGATTCAGAATTGGCTAGATTAATAGCTAGATATGTAAGAAAACAAACGTTCTTAGAAAACAAATAAATTATATTTCTTTAAATAAACCAAATAATATTAACTTGACTCGATTTCACCCTTTTTTAACGAAGCTTACGGCTAATTTACACGGCATGCGGGACCGAGCGACGCAAATATAATAAATTATCTATCAACAGACACACTTCAGACCTACGACCGCACCGCATCGTCATCCGTTGTGATGAACACTTCTTCGAATCTCGAAACATTCGCGTCAATCGAGCCGAAGCTCCGCGCCTCAATCGCAAAATATTACACAGATTACGAAATTAAAATTTTTTTGCGATATGTGACGTGTGATGACCGTAACGAAGCCGGGAGTCGCGCGCAGGGAGCATTATGAATAACAAAAATGTCTATATTCAAACATCGCCTCCCGTCACGGCAGAATTGGCAAAAATCTGACGATATATAATTTTGTGTTACGTTTCAATGACGCGCAATCGGAAAAAGCGCACATTACAAGTCTTAAACTACTAAAATGTTGATTAATTTAATTATTTTTGATGAGCGATGACGTACGGTGGTAATCTGCGTACCATAAAAAAATCATTTAAATAATGTTATATTTATTTTTAATCACCTAGTATATCTATAGTATAAATACATTTATTTGATTCACAGTAAAAAAGTGTAAAATATCATATCCTTTATAATACGTAACGTGATTATAATATGATGGTTGCGTGGTGACCATTATGCTAAGTATTATAATATTATTCTCCACGTCACTGACGCGAGTAACAAAGGTCGCATCTCTGGTGCGGTGTATTTAAGGCCACTAGGCGGAAAGGTCGCACTCCTCCCCTGCCGATAATTGAGCGCCGTCTCCGAGTGACGAGTATTCCGAGAAGCGATACAGGCGGCAAAGGAGACGTTTCAGAAATAAGATTGCGAGAAATTTTAAAACCTAGAATAGAATTTTTTTTTTACAAAATTATTACGAGTAAAGAAGGGGAACAAAATTACATCAATTTTTGGCACACAAATGATTTTTAAAAGCGTATTTAGAAGCAAAAAAGAACAAAAAACAAACATGTTGCAAAGTAAACGCAACTGGCCAAACTGGCGCCGGTGATGCAACATCGCTTCAAGCTATCTTTGACACCGATGTAAAGGTGCGACTGTGTACGTTCCGCACTGCGACGCGCGACATTTATTTTATATCACGATTGTGCGACAGACTCGCGGGGCAATTTGAATTTTTTCAACGAGAAAAAAATGTATTACTCCCTCGTCTGCCGAAACTGACGGCGGTCCCGACGATCGGCGGATGCCTCGTCGCGGGCGAAACGAAAACTTTAAACTCTTTAATCTGAGAGAATGCACCATTTTACATATAAAATTAATTGTTTATCAGAAAAATATATTTTGGCAACTTTTTTGGAAAAAAAATTGGTCTCTCAACGCCGCGGGCCAGCGTCAGTAAACGAATTAAATAAATGTGATGACGTTAAACATTTGCAGAGGTGAGACGTAATTCAAGCGGATCGTGCGTCCTGTAGAAATGATAATTAAAGAAATATTAAGTACAGAGACGTAGATAGCCGATTATAAAAGCGAAAGAGTCTATTCTTGAACTCGCAAACCGAGAGCCGTCAGTCGTCCGGCCGACGATGTTCCTTCCCAGCACCGGGAGACTGGATAATTCGCGGCTCAGTCTCGCTTGACGTGCTCGGCGTCGGAAGCGCCGTCGGCGGACACGTCCTCTTGTTTTGCGGCGGCATCGTCGGCGGAGCGGTCGCTTCGGTCGTCTGCCGGAGGCGGAGACTCGGCAGAGCTCGCCGGTTCGACGGCTGCAAAAGAGAAAATCTAAGTTAATTATCTTTCGATCTAGTCTGCCCGATCACGCCGGATCGCCTTCTGTATTTTTCTATCATCCCTCTTCACTCATTCCTTCCGTATGTCCAGATTAATAATTTGTTATATTTATACGCTCGGACACTCCATCGCGCTCTGTCCATTATTCGGGGTCTCCGATAGTTCCATATTTCTTGGCAGTCTCTCCATTTGCCTTCTCCATATTCTCCTGGATCGTCCCATTTTTTTAATCTCTTAACATCACTCCCGCTACTCTTGTTAGGTTAGGTATTTCATCTCTGCGGCCTAGATTCTCAACCGATTTCTTTCCGTCAGTATTCGAGGTCAGGGTGACTTGAAAATCGCATGTTTTGTCTCAATGTAATAACTAACTATATACAGTAAGCTAAAATTTTCTTATTTATTTTAAAAGCAAAGGTTGGTCATCCGAAATGTACGATACGGCGTGACTTAATATGCATCATCACTAACCTTTACCGGTATGTTTATTGTCTAAACTGTCATCGCTATCGTCACTGCTCGTTTTGTGATCTGAAAAGTAACGAGACAAGTTTTAAATTTGACAATTTTTCAGTACGTAGTTCTGTGCTATTTTAATACTAAATAAATGTATCGACTAGAAAGATATTTATTTATTATAATTATATTCAGACATAAACATAATTTGTAAAGTAATGGAAAATTTCATCGGAAGTGCAATACGCAAAGAAAATAATTACATAATGTCAGCATGTCAAAATTAAAAATAAATATAAAATGTGAAATAAAGCAATCGATCCGTCCTGCAAAAATGACCACTACCTCCGCACGTTCATTCCCCAAAGAATACAATCTGCATGCGTGAGTTCTGACATTACCACTGTAATAGAACAATAAATTGTGTCTCGATATCTGTATATACAATCTGGGCGCAGTCTATCATACCATTGATGATCCTGTACAGAAATATAAGGTCGATCACCGTACGTCTCAATTTCAGTCGTCTAAGGAGATAATCATAATTACTATCTTCAGAGCGTACATTTAATTTAAAATTAATAAATCTTAAAACTTCTTTCGACCGCCGTCGAGTGAACGATGAAGTGAGGCGACCGTGTGACAAAATAATTTTCTACCCGAGGTCTGACTAGACAAGTGTAGAGGATTTTACAGGAGTGCAGGTCTGATTTTGAGACCTTTATTAGTTATGGAATCAAGGTGAGGTAAGAATGACAATTTACTGTCAAATAGTACACCCAGATCATTGATCTCCCTAACTGGTAGCAAGTCAATATCGCTGACAGAGCACAAATATTTCACGGGATAAATGATTATTTTTGTAAAACTAATAGATTGGCAGTTATTTTGTAACTGCTGTTCTGCAACTCTTGCAAATTGCATTTTCCCAATAATTATGCGTTCTCCCTTAACGTACATAAGTTGAATAAAAGTTTGTCCAAATTTGTAACTTAATGTTGATTTAAAAATGTTTAAAGACTACAAATCACGCTAATAACTGACTGATTACACGACACAAATCACAAATGTTTGTATTGACCTCACTTTCACTTCCGTGCATCAATTAAAAGTTCAAATTAAATTAATCAATTATATGATATATTAGAAAAATCTATTTCTGGACAAAATATTTGTCACTATCGGGATTCGAACCTGGATCTTTTCTTATCCTGGGGAACGTATTACCATTCCGCTACAGCGATCGACAAATTTGCAACATACATTCTTTATATTTTTATAATTGATACTGGATTTTAGATCACATGATTGGCTGATTTAATTTTAGAGGGAATAGCAACGTATACTCCGTCTGCTTTAAGGTACTTTGGAACTTACCCTGATTTTGAACATGCAATATCAATGGATTTAAATGGCTTTTGCGAGAAACAATGTGTTCTGTATATAGCTGGCAAAAAAATCTACAAAATTGCTTATTATTTAACTCTAATTATATGAAATCAAAGTTTATCCACATCCGCGGAAGACCAATTCTAAGGTCTCTCACTGCCTATCATAATGCTTACCTAATGTGCAAAACTTTTTTTCATATTATCTTAAAAAGAAACATTAATTAATTAATTAATAGGACGCGCCATTGAAAGGGACGCATTGTCGAATAGGACATGTCATCAAATGTAACATAGCGTCGAATGATACATGCAAGTGTATCAATCAAATGTGGCATCAAAATCTATACAATACTTTGTTAGCTATTCACCTGACGTGTCGGTATGCTGAGGTGTGGCCATCAGCTGCGGTGGACGGGGACGCGTCTTCCTCGCCGCGTTGGGATGACGGCAGTATGCACACCGGTACGCCAAGTACTCAAATTCCTCCGGAAGGGCCATCCCTACGAAACAATTTGATTAATCTCAAAACTACTTTAAAGATAAAGATATTGTATCGTGCGCAAGTGTTACAATGCCAAAACTACTTTAAGGACCTTTATATTGTATCGTGTGCGAGTATTGCAATGCCAAAAAGGACAAATTTTAACACAAAAGTTAAGTGAAGACAAATTTTAAGTGAAAGTTTGAAAAAAATGTAGGAAGGTTCCTAGAATCAGATGGCACATATGCGCATATAGGTGGAGACAAAAATTCAGCGGGGACAGCAAGCTGACAGTTAAATCATTGACGGCATTTATGTTGTGTCGTAGATACTGTTAATGCATCACGACAAACTTTCCAAATAGCGGGAGTTATGAGGTGGTTCCGAGAGGACATCGAGTCGATCCACCGCCTTACCGTTGTGTCCTTTGCAATGCGTGCAGATGAGCGCAAACCGGCTGCCGGGTCCGTCTCCGATTAGATAGTCCACGAGCCGATCAAACGCGCCACCGCTACTGGTCATCACAGGCCGCGGCAGCTGGTCACCCTGAAAATAAACGTCATTTCATCAGGCATAATATTTTTTAATATTATTACATCATTCCATAAGCAATGTGATTTTTTTCAATTGCATGAACTAAAAGTCTAGTGGAGGACGGGATAAACTACCTGCATTAGGTTTAATTACTACCTGCTATAAAAGCAGTATTAACTTATTCTCAATCCAAGTTATGAAGAGTGTAGTTCCATTTTAACAGTTATATTTTCAAAGCTATAATGGAAGTGACAAAGGAGCATATTCGGTAAATCGGCAAATCTGTAAAGCTCGGCGAGGACGTCCTGCAAACCCTGGTGGAACAAATTCCTGTCATAACTATTGAGGAGCTGGCGGAGAAACTTGGATTTTGTCATTCAACCATTCATCGACACCTGCGTGTCATCGGAAATCAATTTGGATCAATGGATTCCTCGCAAACTTTCAGAGTGTAATCGCATCCAGATAGTGAATGTGTGCTCTTCTTTGCTGTCACGTCTGAGGAATGAACCTTTTTTGGAAACGATGCCCCACCCACCATATTCGCCCGACATTGCCCCATCTGATTATCATTTATTCTGCAGTCTTCAAAATCATTTGGAAAGAAAAAATATGAATTCTGCAGACGAGGTCAGAGCAGTACTGGAGGAGTATTTTTCATCGCGAACAAGTGAATTTTGGAAGAGGGGCCTTGCAAGTCTACCAGAAAGATGGAGAATATATTTTAGATTAAAAAAGAACTTTGTTCATCTTAATTTTGAAAAATAAAAAGTATAAAAAAAAACATTATTTATGAGATGGCTCAATACATTGAATACCGTCCGTTTCAAATTTTGCACAGTTATTATTCAGGACCCTGATAAAAATATAGTACACATGACATGGCGCCTCTGCATCTCAGATAACTTGAATGGTAAACGTCAAACTCTCGGGTCAGCCTCCGTTGCAGTACCGACGTCTAAAGTTAAGCGAGTGGGCATTTGCAGCGGCAGGCCAAAAAGCGTGGAACTCTGCCAGAGAACATAAGGAACAGCAAATCAGAGACTTTATTTCAAATAACAATGTTTACTGTTTAATTTTATTTGTTCTATTTAATTTTTCCAAATATTTTTTTTTTTTAAATAGAGATGCGTACACAGAATACATATCACATCAATATTCTTACTATTTTCAAACTAAGCTAAATGCTTGTGCTATGAAAATAGAAATAACTTGCCGGTGTCCCGGAATGAGGCGCGAACCCCCGACCGCTAGATCATTAGGTCAACGTCTTGACCATTACACCGACAAGCTACTCTATATTTGGACAATCACTTTGGCTGCCTAGGACAGTTGATAATGGCTGTGAAAAATCGTGTTTGATTTATTGTGTTGCTTAACAATGGGATTCTAAAAAATGTATTAAAAAAATAAAAGAATTACATTTTTTATAATAATAGACTTATTTGCATTAGTGAAATTTTCCAAAATTAAAACTCATTATAAAATCTCGACATGCAACAATCTGAAAAGTGCGAAGCGCCAACCTTGAGCGGAGTGAGCTGGCCGGGCGAAGCCGGCGCCTCGGTCAGGGCCAGCTGGGGGACGCCGGCCTGCAAAGTCTGGACTGACGTTCTTTGCCGCAACTGGGCCGGCGTGGCTGACATATGAAAATATATTATTAACACATTAAGCTAAAAAAAAAATCAATATGTTGTCGTGAGGTCATAGACAGTAAGCAGATGATTCGGGTAGTGTTTAAAATGGTAATGGTGGTATCAGTCAAACGGTGTCCATGTTTATTATCAGCTAGAAGGATATTACTAGTCATTAGAATTATAAAATCACAAATAGTCAACAATTTGATTACGATGTAGCGATTCTTTTAAGCAAAATATTTTCATGTTGAATAGTTTTTGTTTCACATTCATTTTGCGGGGACTAAATTATTTTAAAAAATATATATATATATGTATACTGAATGCCTTCCATTTAAAATTTTACCAAGTTATACTGTAGGACTCTGTGCTAGACACAGGCACTCTCTTCCCTCGCCCTGCCCCTCTTTTAAATTATAACTAAATCTGAATCCCGCTGTGTGTATGAATGAACCGCTAGTATATAAATATATATTTATTTTTAATATAAATATATTTCAATCAAAGGTTTCACACCGAAACAAATCTTTAAAAACATGTTGGAAACATTGTTGGAGTCGTTACGGCTGCGTCTCACGTGTGACTCTCACTGTGTGAATTAATAAAATATGTTAAGTCGATCATGGTGCGGCCGAATGCCGCGTATGCTAATTCCCTTCCCCTCACACCATCAACGGAGAATCTCTGAGAAGCCGGTACCCGGGTCCATGAAGCTTTTGGATTCTTTCACTTTTTGATCCGTATCAGATTTCAAGCATCAACTCCATCACGCTGCCGGCCGCCATCGCTCCTGAGGGATGCAAACCGTCAAGCCCCGACATGAAACTGCAAAGTGCCTCCTGGAGGACACGAAGCGACCGGCGGATATTCCATTTCCGCTACTAATCGCCACCCGTTATGTTGATTGCGCAATGACCACCGCGTCTATGTACATTAGAATCATATACAATGGTTAAAAAGAGGCCGACCGAGTTTAAATATAGGAAATATTGACATTAAACGCCAATAATATTGTAAAATAGTTTTTTTTACATTTTTAATTATTTTCGGATGTTGCCACTCAACTAGCCTAAGGGCGCGTTCCCAAGTGTCGGTGTATAGCTGATGTAATACAATAGAACAAATATTAACTATATGTTAACACAATACTCAAGTTTAGATTTTGTACAGTTTGTCTTTAGGACTAATCTATCCCCCGGCCTCCCGAAATAAATGCGTACTACATTGCACACCATCTGTTATAAGTTTTGCGCGGTTGCATTCCGAGACTCCGAAGAAAATGCATTTATCCTACCCAAATTTTGTGCACGTTTAAACATATAAAAGCACCTCCCTTCACCCAATCACGACCACTCTTCATTAATTAGCTCTTATCTAATAAAAAATGTACCTATACAAGAAAAATAATATCTAATAATATATTATGTACACACGATTGAACTTTACGTATGTATAGGTAAGTAAAAAGGAAATCTCCATACTACACACAACATTATGTAGAAGATAAATTTAACAATTCAATATATATCTGATATAAATGAATAATAATAAAAACCCAAATAATCGTTAAAACTTGAAAAGATGAATTAAAAGCGAAGCCTTAATTCAAACATATTTTAATTCATTATTATCATATCATATTAATATGAAAAAACGTGAAAAAGACTAGATAAGAGTTATTTTTGACACTTGTCACAATTGTATCGCCACCTTTGTATTATAACTTTCCTCTCTAGCAAGAATTACGTAACAAATGGCGTCCTTTAATATTTAGGTGACACTTAAAGAACACAAAAAGTATAACTATTAGTCCTGTCTGTGAAAGTTTGCGTAATTCGCGTAGAATTTCTCTAATTTCAAATCTGTCAAATCTTGAGCTAATACACCGGACAACGAATGACAACTCGCTCCGCACTCGACGAAAGATGTATGTCGGACATAGACGGCATGATTAAACCGCAATGGTCCGGCCACTTCAGTCTGCAGTGACGGAGCCGTCAACTCTGCAGAAATATATGTCAACAAAACAACAATAGACAAATAAATGCGGGAGACAGCAGAGACAGAAAGATACAATAAAAATAAATTAAAACTACTCACATTAGTAAAGTATGTATTTATTTGATCATTTATATATTATCAAAATTATTTTTAAAAAACTACTCTACTCCGGCGTAACACACCCCTACCCTAGTGCACAATATTTTAGGGGTAGAAAATATTCAAATTGCTCGCGCCTAACCTCGCCCGAGACATAAGTCGTAGTGATCGAACTCGGAGCGGCCAGACTGTTTATTGTTGAACCCACCCACCCATACAATATTGTGAACACAGACCAGTAAATGAATAGACATGAAATAAAGTGTACATATAGGAGAGGGGTTCGGAACATTAATAGCATTCTACACACATTCTTTGTGGAAACTTAAATCCAAATTTTACGACACATTTATACAACAGTAAAAGTATTTACTCTTACCAAACAAGACGTATTTTTTACATTAATGCATATTATATTCTCAGTGTTTAAATTTTCACTCCAATCGAGTCATATATTTTTAAAAAGTCACCGAGCTATTTGATTGCATAAGTGGTACGAAAATCAAAATATTGAAACAGGGCATTTGCGTTTTAGTTCATGTCTATATATTTGGTAGTCTGTGATTGTGAACTAGGCGTGTCACACCCGTATATACAAGTATTTAAATATATTGTAATACAATTTTTAGCAAAAATATTTATAAAAATAAAGCTTTTCAACCTCATTCACCTTCCGGATGGGATCGAGGCCTATATAACAAAATAAATAATACTAAGTCAGGGCTGTCCGACTATAGGCGACCCGAGGACCGCCAGAAAAATACATTATTTTTATATTTCTATCCTGTGTTGCCGTTAATAGGTCACATTGTGTTGTTACATTTATCATTTTGGGAGCTCTTTGGCCCTGCCAATTCCTACAATAAAGGTATAAAAATATTTAAACACGCAGTAAGGTATAAAAATATTTAAACATACAATACGCAGTAAAAAAGTGCATAAAATTGTGTGGGTATTTCGCGGATGCGGGTGTAATAATATACAATATATTTAGAAGCTTTGCACAAGGCAATGAAAAAGAAAATATTTTCACAAAACAAAATCAGAAACTTTAAATAAAATATTTATCTTGGACAGCCCTGTTCTAAGGTAACACTAAAGTGAGTCGGGGTAAGTGCATCTAAGTCTCTTAATTACATTAGAAATTGTATTTCAGCGGTGCAATCTATTAATAAATGTTGTAAATCAATATTAGAAGAGACAGTCCAGAAATAGAACAAATCCAAACATCAGTTTGCTTGTAAATATCATTTCTCATTATGACAGCTGTTTAATCAACTCGCGAGTTGTGCACGCCTTTTCAATCTTTCCTGTATATCGGTAATCTTTTGCGCCAGGACGCTGATATTACGCGAGTATCTTTATTTTGAGTTGTAGTTTGTGATGTGTATATTACTTTAGTGATTATTTCCATGGATTACGATTTACAAGACCGGCTACACTTACCCCGTAAATTTTACACCGTGGGAGAAGTGCATCCACTCGACGGTCGGTACGGTATCCTATATATGTTTGTATGAAAACATTCTCAATCAGTGATCCAATTTTTATAAAAGGCTATAAATATCGGCTATCCTAAAAGGTTACATTCCGATTTTTAAAGACTTAAATTAGGAAATGATTAATGCTCCCCGTATCAAAGTTACAAAGTCACAGAGTCACCTCGTGATGTTTGAGAACAGTTCAAAGTTTATGTTGATGATTTATACGTCGCACTTACCTCGATTCAGCTTACGTGGAAATGTTTTGGAAGAAATGTACAATATTACTCTAAGGTAAAAAAAAATATACAAAATCTACAATATTAAATTTTACAGAACATAAACAACGATAATAAAACCAGCCGGACGGCTTGTCACGTCACGTGCAATAAAAATTAATTAGAATAACCAATTAGATGCATTTCGGCAACACCAGGAAAAAGGATTTTTTTTTAAAATAGAATATTCAGTAAAATTTGTCACGAAAACTGCATTAGTAACAGACCTAGTCCATAATATTTTATGGGCGGATACCTGACTAAATTACGAGGTGAAATGTTCAAGGAACATGTGCAAATTACGCAATGGAAAATATTGTTTGAAATTTTTACTTTGGAATAAATATTTGCAAAATGTATGTAACTGTTTTACTATCATAATACGAAGCTTGGTGAAAAAATCATGAAAGAATTTTGAAAATTGGATAATTTTTAGAGAAATGCTTATTTTTTCCAACAGTAGAGAGACATTTTATTTGGATGTATTATCATATATTTAAAAAAAAGATTTGACACTAAACCAGGTAATTAGCTTCAGGCCCTAAATCATCCAACAAAAAATAGTCTGACACCTCGAAATTCAATGACCTCTCATTTTTTGTATTCAATATATAATTTGGAATCAATTATGATTATTTTTAAATGCTTCTATCTCTGACATGGTTGAGATTAGGATATCTAACATATCCCTTGAACATTTTCGACTCAAGCGTTCACCCATACAATATTGTGAACTATATATGTCACACCTGAATATACTCTCACTTTATCCTGGGTTTTATATCTAGGTGCCTCCAAAATATTTTTAAAAACAAATTATTATTAATCCCAGTGCCTCTCGCATGCTAGACCAGTGCTCTGCCCTCAGTTACTCCCCTAATAAACTATATTGTCAAATTGTTGTATAAGTGTACAATGCTGATTTTCTTGTGTATTAGAACTGAATGCATTGTTTTATATTTTTGGTACACAATTATTATTTATACATTATTGTTGTCGAATTTCAATACTAATATTTTATTTTCCCGTAGGAACGAGTAGAGAATAAAGAGCTTGAGATATTTTCACATTTTACTGTTCAATTTCTCGGCAATGCGATGGTTATTGTTCCGAGTTCAGTTCGATTTTTATAAAATATTTTAAAAATTGCAGATTGCAAAACACATTCTATGCAGGGATGGTACGATACAAGTGTCCGAGACATACAATGCATTTTTTTTTTACTTTGTAGCTAGGTCAGGTAGATTCATATTGTTAAATGAATGTGATTTTGGTATTCAAATTGAAAAACAGATACAATATAAAATCAAAAACATATTATCCGTGCACCGAACTCCTCACGAGTGTCATTCGCACGCTCTGAGGCAACAATACAACGTTATGTGACACATTAAATTATGTACAGATAATAGCAATTAAAAGAATATTAAAAATTGTAATGTCCCATTCGCCAAATGCAATGTCCCATTCACCAAATGCAGTGCCTCATTCACCAAATGTGGCGTTCCCATTAGCCGATCTGACTGTCCCATTCACCAAATTTAGTCTAGCACCATTCACAAATCACAGAAGAGTCGCACTCACCAAATGTGTAAAACTACTACCCTGTTCTGCCAAAGTGTAAAATAAAAAATGAACCGAGGTCAAACAAATTTGTTAAACAGGGTGTCCGTTACGGGGACGATCCGTGTCGGGTTAACATTCCGATCAGGCTCTCCCATGTTCACAAGCGTGTAGGTAACCTCACCGATGGAGTTGGTGGAGGGCACCAGCGACCTGGTCGGAGTCCTGACGGGCTCTATCCGCGGCTTCTCCAGTTCGGTGTTCCCGTACTTGTCCAACAACTCTTTGGCCACCTGGAAAAATCAAAATATCGTTTTTATTTGATAATATTTTTAATTTTAATAAAAATCATCTTCCTACTGCCGGGAGGTTAAGACTATGGAACTGCCAACATGTTTCATTTTATTTTGATAACACTCTCTGAGACTTTTAATATACTTATAATATATTAAGGAGAACGCACTATTATTGTGAAATCGCACATTTTTCAGAACATACTAATTAAATGTATCAATTAGAAAAATTCAATTTATATTTTTTATAAATTATTTAATTTTGTTTATTAAAAACACTCAATAATTTAAAACATCAACCGGTTGCAGAAAAAATTATTTCCTTCTTTTATTTTAATAAACAAAGTTAAATAACCTATAAAAAATTAATATAATAAAATAGTACAATTTGCAAATATTAAAAAATTTATATTTTTGTTGCTAACAGAATTCGAACCTGGATCCTTTCCTATCGGAGAAAATGCGTTAACCGATTATACTACACCAACAGAGTAAATTGACAGTAAAAGGTGATGACAGCTTATAAATTTGTAATAATAGATGTATCAATTTGAAAGAACTGCAGTATATAAGTTTGAAAATTTGTCAACTTATTCTGGTGATGTGGTGTAATCGTTTAACACATTTCCCTGGATAGGAAAGATAAATTGAATTTTCCTGCATATGTTTCTAATTGATGCATTTAATTTGTATTAAAATATATGACTTATTCAATTTGTGGCCACATATTATTATACAAATAATAAAATAAAACCATTATTTATTGATAACTCAATTTTAGAAATAAGAAAAAGTATTAATAGCAAATTAAATATTATATATAACCAAATCGTTTTTGCTAATGGTCACCTTTTAAATTTGTTTTCACACTAGTTCCTAATTAGTTGCCGCCACCTTTATTTTTTTAATTTTAGTATACATTGTTTCCTGAAGAAGAAACACGTCGTTTTATCAATAAATAGCGGTTTAAACAAAGTCTTTTATCTTATCTTATTATTTATATAATAATATATTAATCTGAACACATCCAAACACTCAAAAATAAACAGATGATGTAGACTTTATGTCAATGTTATTTCAAAAGAAACCGTCATTTGTCTAATGTCAATTTATTATTAAGATCGGTCATATTAGCAATAAAAACAAGATTATTAAGATATAAGACTAACAGTTGGCGGTATTTGATAATAGTTTATTGTGGTTTCTGTTGTGCAGTAGAATGGATTTAATCTATTTATCATTTAAAATAAAACAAATAAATGTGCAAATATCTTCAGTCATATTACCTGCCTTGACCGCCCTAAATATTTGAACAATATGAACCATAATCCTTAACACCTTTGAGGTGCGGTGACACAATATTAGAAATTTAAAATCAGTTTTACTAATTACGAAGCCTTTTTGAGTTTAATGTGTAACTCCAAGTCGCGTCCGAATGGGGACGTGACTTGCAAAAAATATGAGGTAACCTTATATGTCTCCGTGTCCATGACCTCCTCCAGGATGCGTTTTTTCTCAGCCCGCATGTCCTGCAGCTTGGCTCTGTTCCGGCGGAGTTTCCAGTCGTAGTAGCGTGATATCACACTGCGCAGCAGGACTATCCTGCCGGGAAACACCAGACAAATTGTTTTCAGTCGGGGATGTTTAAAATGGCGATAATGTGAACAAGAAAATTATTTAATTAATTTGGGATTATTTATAATACCGAGGACCGGGATAAAGTTGGCTTCTCGGTAACGTTACGGGACTCGGTGCAGAATATTGTTTTCTCATTGATAATCAATCTCAGGAGTACTAGGATGATGCAGGTAAAACCTGCCCCCATTATGACTAGTGTTTTATAATTTACATTTATCAGCCCTCCGAGGTATGACGTTCACTTTCGGGACACCGTGTATTCAATATCATCACACTCACAGTAGCGGGGAGAACAGCAGGGGCGTGGAGTAGAACAGGCCCTCCCTCCAGTTGGCGGGACGACAGTAGAAGTAAAAGATCAGCAGCGCCAGCACGTACAGGCCGACGGAGGCCACCATGAGATTCCCCACCACGGTGCGGCGCTGCTGCTCAGTGCTGCGCCCGTACTGCTCGATGGAGCGGATCTGCTTGTCAAGCTTGGACAGTGTGTCTCCGGTCGACTTCTTGCGCTGGAAAATATTCAACACACCACGGTTTAATACTTTAAAATACAGAACTTGTGTACAATTGTCGATATTAAATATTGTCTGTGTGTAAGCCAGTTTTAATTATGTGTAATAAATAAGATAAGGGCAGACATTAATACTAAATACAACCCGACACCTGCATGACGTACAAAGTGTCGATTAGTGAATATTAAAATAATCATGCTAGACCATAACGCAACTGCCATGTTAAATAATGATAGTCAGGCGCGATGATCTCCTACCAGGGCACGACTTTTAGTAATCTTTCCATGAATTATGAAATGCAATGTCGCACGTCCGAGATATTAAAGTTTAAAATACTAATTTAATTTCTATATTCATCCGAACCGTAACATCTTCTAAAGAGAATACATACTTACGCAGTTTAATAGTTAATTAAAGTGGCGAGAGATTGCGTAGACTAAGAGCGGGATCACTGCGGTGGACCCAGAGATGTATGGGCCCGGTCCACCCGCGGGTTGACGAGACCCCGCTGTAACGAGCAAGGCAACAGAATGCGAGCGATGGCCGATGGATGGGCGTTATGAACACGGCTGAGACGGGATAGTGTCCTGTCTATCTCCGTAAATAGATAAAATAAATAAAAGTAACCTCCCTCAGAGGAAAGAAGATCTAAAGAACATTTAGCATGTATCCAATGTCAGGATTAATTGTGTTTTGTGAATAAGTGTGTAATGTGTTACAGCAGAGTTGCCTTCGATTCAAATCAATCAGGCCACACCAGAGCACACGCGCACACTTGAGGACCCAGACTTAACTAGATCGGTGGCGGCCCCTATGGCTTCATATCCTCTAGTACCCAAAGGCACCATAACAATATATACAGAGTGTAACAGACCTAGTCCACACTCTTTTATAGGTGGATACCTGACTCTATTACGAGTCGAAAATGTTCAAGGAACTGTTATGGAAAATATCATTGTATGAAATTTTTACAAAATCGTATTAAGCTTGAAGTCTACATACTTGGAAATAAATATTTGCGAAATTGATCAATATCTTTGCTTCAGACCCTTTTTATTGAATGAAAAATAGTATAGCTGATCCAAATTCAATGAACTTTAATTTTTTATATTCAATATATAATTTGAAATCTATGAAATATTTCAATTAATTGAAATAATTGCATTATTACGATATTTTTGAAATGCTTATATCTCTGACACGGCTGAGATTAGGCACATATCCCATGAACATTTTCGACTCGTAATTTAGTCAGATACAAAGTATTGTAGACTAGTGTGTACATACAGATAAACCCAAATTGCAAAGTGTGGTAACCGATTACACTACATCAGCCTCTCGGTACGATCAGATAAACCAGGTGGTCTTATTAGAAGCCTCAATAATTGGCGAGCTGATGATGGCGAGATGAGGTGAGAATTGTGTCTCGGGACAGAAGGGCGCTGCACTCTATCCTCTCTGCCTAGCCCAACGGGGAAACGGCGTGATGGTAAGTTAGTTAATTGTTGATGTATCAATAGTTGCAAAATATAAGTTTGTAAATTTGTCATGTATTTGCGAGGCTGACGTAGTGTATTTGGTTATCGCACTTCGCTGGATAGGGAGAGATCCTGATTCAAGTCCTTGTGGCAGCTGAAATATTTTAAGGATAATTTGAGTTTATCTGTATGTATATACATACATATATATATATATATGTGTATGTACATAGAGATATGTACACCTTCCTAATTGATGCATTTAATTAGTATCATAATGTATTAATTAATAATAAAACTATCCACCCAGCATATTTTAAGCATTCTTCATTCCTTCTTATGGTAACTTCAGTAAGCGCATGCGCTTCCATTCCGTAGGAAATATACCCAAATAAAAGACAGTATGTATCTACAGAAAAGTAACATATGCAATGGTTGACCTGCAGACCACTATACGCGACCTTTGACGAATATAAAATCACTAAATGAATTAAAGAATGCTTATACCATTTAGGAGACGCCCCCGCACTCGATAACAATATGTATCTATAGTGAAAATATTCATTTATAATTATAACATGTGCAAGTCCAACTTGAAATTGTGGAGCAAGAAGCGGAAGAACACAGATGGAGACGTCGTTCCAAGATACCAATGAAATTGTAATCTTCCTCGTGACTAATATTCCCTATAATCTTTTGTGCGTATTTATCGTTCGTGAAGTTGTGCGTCGATAGAACCGTAGTGTTCATCCATGATTCAGCAGATCACTTGTGGATGCCGACATGCTATCGAGGACAAGTCATGGCACTAGTGGCAACCTCAGAAACCTCCATATTTTTTTATTTGTGGAAAAACTGATTGGGACTTGAAGAACAATATGTATTTATTAATACAATTCTTATTATGTATGATAATCTGTATAACGTGGTTTAAAACACAAAATAATTGCAAAACCTTATTTTAAATTCAAGGTAGTTACCAAATTGGCAGCTATTTAAATTTCAGAATAGAGAAGACTGCTATCGGTCGAATCCTAATATAAATAGCGACGGGCAAAAAAGTTAATTTTGTAACTAACACCAATTTTGAAAGACCAATTTATATCAAAAAATTATTGATTAAAAATTGTTAATAAATCAACACGAAAAACAAAAGAAACCCTAACAAAAAAAAAATGAACATAGCCGACTTTGCAACCAGACGTGACATGGTCTCCGGCGAGATAAAACGGAATGGCTTTTAACACGCATGAAAAAAAATTCTTTGTAGAATATTTAGTCTGATTAACAGACAATTTTGGTAGCTGCCGTGACTCACTTCCGGAGGTCTGATCAATGACGATATACATAGATGTGCATAGATTTTAAATACACACGCCGAGGAAGGAAAGTCACTTTCCTATCATGATCATGGCGTACTCAAGTATTTTTTATTCAATTGTTAAAGCTCCTAATAGGATTGTTCTCCAAGTTCATCGGGTCAGATATCAACAATTTCACACGTCTTAGATATTTTTACCATTGTTCCGCATGCCCAAACCATCTTAGGGCCGGTTGTGTGATCAGTAGTAAATTTTAACCATGGTAACTCTTTACTATCGCCCGTGCGAATTGTTTGAACATCAAATTTACTATTATCAAAGCATAGATGAGACAAATAATCGTGAAATATGATATATTTTGTTTTATCTATGGATTTATTCACCTCTGCGTTAAAAATCTGTCACATTAATGGTGAAATTTTTTTGTAATGTAACAACGAAATAAAAAATAACATTTTTAATAATTCTAGTATTTTGCATGCATTTGATATTCATTTATTTGCCAGATATGTTTAAAAAATATATTGTATTCTACGATGTAGGTACTAATACAAAATATTTAAAAAATTTGTCATTTAAAAATGTATCAAATACAAGCAAAATATTAGAATGATAAAAATGTCATTTTTTATTTATGGTACTTAACATAGGAAGGGTCGGTATATTAAACAACGAGATCATCAGATCATCGGACGAACTCTCATCACTAAAATAGCAGGACATTGAATGATTCATCGACGTACACAGAAACTTCCAAGTATCAGCTCTGAAGAGTCCGTCATCTTTAAACATTCTCGTTTTTACTATCGGATATCGTAGAGTAAAATCACTACTACGGGTGTACTTTCGAGTAGTAAATATTTTTTTACCAACAATCAAATCCGTTTTTGCAAAATTTTTTACTTCGGTAACTTTTTTTACTGAAGTAAAAAGTTACTACTGATCACACAAACGACCATAATGACGCTTTCTTAATTGCGTCTACTTCACCACAATTAGATATATATTTGCTATATGCGCCTGAGCGATCGCATTTCCACACCTAATGACAATACTTGTGGTCGAGTGGTTACGATACTCGCCTAGTGATCGAGTGGCCGAGGGTTCGACTCTCATTCCGGGAGGTCATCAAGTTAGTACTACTTTCATAGCACAAAGATTAGTTTGAAAATAGTAAGAATATTAATTTGACATGTATTCCGTGTACGCATCTCAATTTATTTAAAGATGAAAAAAGGCCCCTGAATGCTGGCGATACGAATCTTCCAACTCATAATGTCACCTTTCATGTGACGTATTCTTATTTCCAATTGGTTCCCTCATCACTGAGGATTATGGCCCCCATAGCCATTGCAATGGGACAGCCGGTAGCGTCTTTGATCTGATGGGTCCATCGAGTTGGCTATCTCCATCTTCTTCTATGGCCTTCTACCATCAGTTACCGCAAATCTTTGCAGAGCGACATGATCCGCAAGCAATTGATCTTGTTCCGATCCTCAAGCAACAGTCTAATTTCGTTCATTTTGTCAATACTAATAGTGCAATCTAAATGGCCCCTGGGAATTTAGATTTTGAGTTTACTAATTCGATAATATTTAACATAGATAACACCGCGATGTGAATATGCAACAGACGTGTCGATAAAGAAGGAATACAATGAAAGTGAAAAAACAAGCGAAAGCCGATAAAAATAGTATGCATTAATTAGAACGGAACACTTTCCGATGACGTCCAGAGTCGGCGTGGACACATTTGCATCGTTCTAAATGCAAAATGGATATATTTAAATATTAGCAACTTCACAGTCACGTAATATCGCCGAGACATTTGCCATAATACGGTGGATGTCATTCAGCAATCACCAACCGGGCCTGGCTCGCCAGCTGTCACAACAGTCGCGGCTTGGACTCACCCGAAATCTAGAAATCACGGCCCCCATGGCTGCGAAGGATCCGCACAGAAATGGACGACGATTTCCCTGCGGCACTCCTGACACAAATCCAATTTCGATAGGCCTAGGCTATTAATACATTTGGCATAATTCTCGCGGGTTGCGGGCCAGGGCTGACGCGGTCATGTCCGGACCTAACCTGCACGCGGACACACTGACACTGCCGACCGCGCTCGGCACGGGGGCACTGAGCACTGAGCACTGAACACCACTGACGCAACTATCACTGACACCGGCTAGTCTACGGCCGCGATGACGAAGCCTGACGGAGAAATAAACTGAATCAAATATCCGGGCGAAAGAAAACATTCAACTGTCGACTGCCGCGTCGGTCTGCGCTTGCGCACAGGCGTACTTTCGGGGCGAACTACAAGACGACTCGCGTCGACGTGGCGTCCAAAGCCTGAGGTAGGGTCATGGATTACTGAATTACTATTTATATAGAAAATTGTTTTTAATGTTAACATTATTCTTCTTCCCTCAATATGTCAATATTGATCTTTAGAGCTCGGCTCATGCAACGCATCAAGCTCTCACTCAGCAACCCACACAATTAACTGTATAGAGATGAAAACGTTTGCCGCTCACTTCATGCAGTTCATTGAAGCATACATCGCGAAGTATCACACTACATACTTTGCTCTTCGCTTCGCACTTCAGACACTTCATTGAAGTATGGTTCAATAACGGTTTAAATAACGACTTCACCACGCTTCATTGTACTATATGAAGTACGAAGTGATTGCGACCTGCATCGGGAGTGAGCGAACTAGTGGTACCAATATATTTCGATTGAAGCGTTAATGCACAGATTTTTTGCTTGTATGCGCTGCACGCCCTTGCTTATAAGTGAGACATCTATTAATTTCCGTTTCAATTTTGATATCGCTTACTAAGTGATATATCTAGTTTGTTTTAATTATCACGGAACTGCGTTTTTTGCGAAATCGGGTTATTGAGTGGATATCGTTCTATGTCGTTTCCGCTACACGTTCCTTAAATAAGTTCCTACAGAAATTAACAGATGTCGTTGCTATGCCACTTTACACTGCTGGAATAGCTCTTTAATTTAATTTCCCTAATCCCTTAATTAGTGGTGATTTTTATTGTGTTTCCTCTAAAGTTTAAATAACCCACATAGACCGTTATTCGGTCGAACACTTATAACATTACGTTATAGTACCTACCCGCGACTAAATTGGTTTGTGTTGACGTTTCGAACAATGGCAGCGCTGCAACGCTGAAATTATGTCTATGACACTTTGGGGGTTATGTCGGTGGTTAAATGAAATAAAAACTATTTGGCATGTTGAGGTTTTATTGTGCTAATATGATAAAAACAAGAAAGACAGAATGAAATGAAATGAATGTGAAATGTAGAAGGTGCACGTGGTATTATGAAATGATATGATGTGAGGCGATTTGGCATCTCGCTCGGCTCTCGCGAGCCGGCGCGACCGCCATTGTAGAACGCTGAAACTAGAGAGAGTGCCTGGCGGTGAATTCTGAGCCAGGCTTGTGGCCGCAACCGGCAACGCTGTTGCTAGCGTCGATGTCGACTGAGATGGCGGTGGATTTGAATTCCGGTCGCTACAACACTTCCCGGTAATGGACTAGAGCGAGTGCAACAAGCAGCTCGTACAATTAAATATCACAAAATGTGACTTCAAATTTAGAAAGGATATAAAAATTCCTTCCTACTCCGACCCCCATGATACGGAGGTGTATTTTTTGGGTTAACGGTCATCACAAGACATGGGAATGTGATGATAATAAAATTTTTAGTGAAGGTTTATTCATGAGCTAAAGCACAAGGAGAATACGATTAAGTTCCAATTTGCTCAATCTAATTTTACAACATGAGGATACAATCATTTCTACGCTACATCGGGAACTACGCCAATAAGCAAGTAACCAAATTTTTGCGACGTTTGTGGTGGAAGGAGTCATCAAGTGAATTCGACACGGTGACTCGAACCATTAAAAACTGAATTTAAATTGTGGATTGCTCCTGTAGAGCAAAGGTTCTTTGTGTTTTACTGTTGTGAAGTTAACTCCCAGTTGTATAATTTTGAAGAGGTCGAAATTTATAATTTGTATTCGCACATCTCAGACCTAATTTTAATACCTTGTTGCTATTTTGATGAAGATAATTTGTTTAAATCTTTTGTTGAAGTAACGCTATTATAATATTATTTTATGCTATAATACTTTGTCGACGATAACATTTTTTTATTTTATTTATGATCAGTCTTTATATGATAAAACTTTAATTAATTATAATGTTGTAAATCTCAGACTCATTTTATTATTTTTCCTTGAGAATGATTACTGAAGTGGATGGGAGACCGTATGGCGAATTCCGTGCATCGGATTCACGTATCTCACGCTTTACCTCGAGCGAACCGGTGGAGGTCACATTGTTGCATGTCACGGTGACGTCACACCCTCCAATTGATGATTATTTCATTTGTAAAATAAATATATCGTGCAATTATATTTATCGTTCTTGGCGCAACCCTGTCCGCGAGGACCGCTGCCGAGATGGACAGCGGGGTTGTGTAGTTCGGCCCTACCGGATATAGGCAGATAGTGGGAAAAGTTGAATGTCAATTAATCTGTCGCGATACGGAATGCAATGTTCGAATTGCTAATAATATAATGTATTATGATAAAGTTGGGTTTGCTCGCGAACATGAAGAATATATGGTCGTGAGAGATGTGCATAGTCCTGCGATTAGCATTATGATTATTCATTAGTCATTATTGTACACATTTGGAAATGACCGAGGCAGTGATGTCACCGTATTTTTTCGAAAATAGTTTGCTTACTTACTTACTTACTCACCATCACGCCGTTTCCCCGTGGGGGTAGGCAGAGAGGATAGAGCGCCACACTCTTCTGTCCTGACACACAATTCTCGTCTCATCCACATTCATACATCTTGTCATACAAGCTCGCCGATTGTTGAGGCTTCTAACAGAACCATCCTCCATTATCCGGTTTACCTGGTCGTGCCAAGTCTTCCGCGGACGTCCTCTATTTCTGGTTCCATCAACACTTGCGTCATATATCTTTTTACCATTCTCTCCTCATTCATCCTTTCCATATGACCAAACCACCTAAGTGATCCTTTCTTAATCTTACTCACTATACTAACATCAGCTTTACATTCTTTACTCTGTCATAAATAGATTTGCCACAAATACATCTAAGTGATCTCATTTCCACTGCATTCAGTCTACTTTCGTTCCTTTTCTGCCAGCTCCAGGATTCCATTGTGCACCGCTAGTCTTGCCTCGGTTGACAAATTCCCGTTAGATGTAATTCCATTCAAAGGGTTGCCAAAATCGTTTGACTGTTTTTAAATGATGAATGAATAATGGAAACACTATTTCGTTCATAGGGCTCGCTGTGATTGAATTTGTTGTAGGCTTGAAGTATTCGAGCGTCGTCCTTCTTCAGTAGAACCTTCATTTTAAAGGCTATTTTTCCGCTTGTCGCTGTTGCGTACATAAAAATTGGAAAGACAACAGTGTGAACCGAAATCATTTTATTTGCTAGTTTGGCGTCACTGTCTTTATAAATTCTCTACAGTCGGTTCGTACCAACTTTAGAAAGTCGGATGCTTTTTCTAATTTCCTGCCAGTCACCAGTGTCGGTGATCAGCGCCAGTAAATTGCTTCTAGAAGTGCATACACTGGGTGAAACAGCACATTTCAGACATAAAGGTGTTCCAACAAGAGCGGAAAATTTAAATTTAACTGTTGCTGCTGTTGTGTTTTGACAGTCGAACCATTATGACAGTTCGATGGTAGACGGTCCGCCATTATTAACCCTTCCGAAACCATGCAGCACCACATGTCTACCATAATAATTAAACCTGTAATATTTCGGTAAATACATGCAAAATAAAATTAATATTTTAGATAATCCTAAAGAAACTATTAGCGCTCAGAAACGACTAGTGAAAAACCAATTATGAAAAGGGAATCGTACAAAAACAATTATTTTTTTCCATTCAATTCGTTGTAAAATTAATACGTTGGTAAAAATGCCATTCGTGATATGAAAGACAGAGATCACATACTATTTTCACATTGAAAGGAACAACAAACATACAAATACAATTGTCTCTTTCTCACTAATTAAATAAAGATAGATAAGAAGGAAGGACACATTTCATAGGACCTAATGAATGCTATAAATCATGTTATTAATCATTTTTTCAAAATTGAATGCTCAATATTTAGAATAACTAAAGCCATTGAAGCTAATAAAAACATTTTTTCTAACTGTTGTTTAAGGTAACACGAGTTGACAGCGTGGCTGCGTTCGGGTATTTTATATCATGGTATGGTAAAGGTTAAAAATGGATCGATATTCGACACAACAATGCATTCTTATTGTGTAAACATTATTTCAAAAATGGTGAAAGTTTGACTGCTACAATTCGCAAATTGCGACCAATTTTTGATAATCAAGTGTATCAACTGTGAAGAAAGTAATCGAAAAATTGGAGATGTCAGACTGTTGACAAATGTTCGTCCAGGTTGTTCGACAGGAAACATCGCATCGTTCGCCAGAATGTGGCTGAGAGTCCGGGAACATCCATTCGGCATCGTGCTCAAGAATTGAACTGCAACTGACTCAACTACAGACCGTACGTTCGTCATCGTGTAATCTCCCGTTTGGGCGACCAGAATTGGCCGCTTAGGTCGTGTGATTTAACGCCTTTGGACTTCTTTCTTTGGGATTTTTTGAAGTCAAAACTTGATGTCGACGAGCCCACGACCACCCGAGCTTTGGAAGAAGAGATTAGATGTTGTATTACAGAAATCCAGCCACAGTTATGCCAAACCGTGATTGAAAATTTCGTCAAAAGAAAGCTATATGCCAGCAAATCCGAAGAGGGTATTTATCGCGATATATCTCGGCGTGAAATGACGCGAAACTATCATATTAATTAGATGTGTAGCGATCGGAATTCAAATCCACCGCCATCTCAGTCGGCATCGACGCTAGCGACAGCGCTGCCGGCTGCTGCTACAAGCCTGGCTCGATCGTTCACCGCCAGGCAGTCTCTCCAGTTTCATCGTTTCGCAACGGCGGTCTTGCCGGCCCACGCGCCGAGCGAGACCGCCAACTCGCTTCATTTCATTTCATAATACGCGCGCACCTTCTATATCTTCATTAATTCTTTAATTTTATCTGTCTTCATTGTTTTTATCATACTGTCATAATAAACCTCAACACGCCAAACAACAACTATTTAATTTTGAACCTAACCTAACCTAACCCCCAAAGATGTTGAATCAAAAATAAATGTAAATCAAAAACAAGCCGGAGGAGACCGAGGCAAGCCGTTCAAAATAGATAACGGCCAAGGGTTGCACAATATATGCACCAAGACGGTGGAAAAAGTATTTTCTTTTACTAAAACTTGTATTTCACATATTTGATCAGATTTATTTTAAATCTATTCAATTTCTCCTCTTCTCTGGCATTTCATTAAAAAATTTCATCGCACTATACATCATCGATTTCTGAGATTTGTCCTTCTTCCTGAATGGCAGTCTCAGTCTATCCCTTCCCCTTGTAGGATGCTCGTGCTCATGTCGATTTGCATCAATTCCGCTGATATTTTCTTATTGAAGATTTTGTAAATAAATACTGTTAGCGCCATTAAATGTACTACGCACGCACATCTCATTGGATTACAGAAATATGTCTTTTCCCTTTTACTCTTGTCCGATCCTAGTCCCTAGGCACGAAGGAGATAGAAGATTCCTGCAGTCTGATTGATACGCCTGAACGAACTACTCCGCTTTTGAAACTGAACACGGTACGTTGCCGTCGCTGTCAATACGCTTACAACCGCTAACATTAATTACCGCTAATATATTTAAAACAATTACTTTTTTAACGCGAGTGTCAACAAGTGCGTGACATAATTCTGCGTCGCTTGTGAATTGGTGGACCAGGGAGAAAAGAACCAGCTTCCAGAGATAGGAGACCAACAAGTAAGTGCCATCCTGTCTTTTATCTCCCGATAACCCGCCAACTTTCCAAATACCATTATGTTAAAATATATTTTCCGCTTAAAGGTCATCATATTCTAATCTTTCAGCGTTGCACTGATCCGAGTAAATCTATTTTTTCTGACTATTATTCTCATAGTTTTATTTTGCAATACTGACAATTGTTCCATTTCCTTTTCGTATATATATATATATATATATATATATATACATGCGAATTTCTTTAGGTGTAGCTTAACCAATATAACAGAAAGAAAGATATATCTGATAAGCGAGGATTATGATTACAATGAACGTGCCGATTGTAAGAAGTGACGCGCTAGAGTCCATTGTTAGGAACAAGCTTCCGATCAATTTAAATATAGACCATAACGGTGAATCTAAGAATGTAGTAAAACATGAGTATGTAATAAATATAAATAATAGTTTTTTAATTAGTTATAAGTGAGGTACCAATGTCATATGAGAATAATTGTTTATAATGACGATTTATAGAACTTCACGTGTGTTCAAAACAAATGTACAGATTCTATTTACAGAGTTTTCACAATGATCAGAACTATCTTTATTGACGTGGAAGATATCCATGCTAAATAGATTCCATTTTAAGGAAAGAATACCTTTTATAGGCTATTTGATTTTAAATATTAATTAGAGAGATATACATATAAAATCAATTTTATCCAACTACGCTACAGCGACATATTTTATGACGACAAATTTTCGAACCTATTCGTTACCTTTTTTTTCAAATTAATACATTATTGTCGTCATAAAATATGTCGCCGTAGTATAGTTGGATAAATGCACCTTCCTCGGTCCAGATCCAGGTTCGAATCTCGGTGGCGTAACAACCATTTTTTTCGATAAAATTGATTTTATATATATATCTTTCTAATGAATATTGAAAATATGACAGAGCTCCATATAAAACCAAATGACAAAATAATATTTGTGACTAGATATAAGATTCTGTTGAGAGTGTAAGAATTATAATAGCTATAAGACGAAGGAGGTGTCAGGTTGGAGGCGGCCTCCCGAAGAAGCGGACGGACCGATGGGATGGTAGCCCGTCCCGTGACGGGAAGGGGGCAGGTCAACGAATGGGAGACACCCCATTTTACTTACTTACCATCACGCCGTTTCCCCGTGGGGGTAGGCAGAGAGGATAGAGCGCCACACTCTTCTGTCCTGACACACGATGCTGGCCTTATCCACATGCATACATCTTCTCATACAAGCTCGCCGATTGTTGAGGCTTCTAACAGAACCATCCTCCATTATCTGGTTTACCTGGTCGTGCCAAGTCTTCCGCGAACGTCCTCTATTTCTGGTTCCATCAACACTTGCGTCATATATCTTTCTTACCATTCTCTCCTCATTCATCCTTTCCATATGACCAAACCACCTAAGTGATCCTTTCTTAATCTTACTCACTATACTAACATCAACTTTACATTCTTTCATTATTTCTTCATTCTTTACTCTGTCATAAATAGATTTGCCACAAATACACCTAAGTGATCTCATTTCCACTGCATTCAGTCTACTTTCGTTCCTTTTCTGCTAGCTCCAGGCCTCACTTCCACACATCAGTGTCGGTACCAGGATTCCATTGTGCACCGCTAGTCTTGCCTCGGTTGACAAATTCCATTCAAAGCGCCGTTCACTTTATTTCCTGCAGTCACCCTCCTTTCGATATCATTCTCCCATTTTCAAGAGGATAAAAAAGAGTTTACACACGGCCCGAGACCAGTTTTGAACACGGGAGTAGGAGGAGTGTCGAACAGCGGAAGTCGGGAGAGTATCGAAGGCAGTTGAACATCGGAGAAGTCAAGAGTCGAAAGTCGAAAAAAAGTAATTGGAATTTGACTTCCAAAGTCGGAGGAAGAAAGCAGTTGAAGATCAATTTCCGTAGCCGTAAAAGGAAAGAGTTGAAGCCCAAACAACAGAAAAAAAAGAATCAGAACGCCAAGTCAGTTCGAAAGCGGCCGCCCGTCCAAGAGCCGGGCCAGCTGTCGGAACAGCCGCCCGGTCAGGAATTCAGCCGGCGACCGAAGCAGCCCGAGCAGTCAGACAACAGGAGCTAGCGTCGGCATCGCTGACCGAGGTATCCGGAGAAGACCGCGTATAATCTAAGGTGGAATAAACTTTAGTCTAAGTTAGAATCAATGATAATGTACATCTGTTCACCCATACATGTGTTCCGTGTTTATCTGTTCTCCACCTGTCCAGTATTCTGATCGTCATAGTAAATAGATATGTGAAGGCGTAGCGTGACTTTGTACTACAGTACTAGGATTGCTCTAGCGAAAGAACCAACACCATAATTAATTAATTCCCACCGTTTTATCAATCAGATGTGTTATTCCATAAATAAGTTCCACACTTTAAATCAACATCTCCACTCTTGTTGGGGCACCTTTATAAGCGTTTTAAAAAGGTTGTTAAAATGCGATAATTAAACGATGCATCTAGCGGCCAGAATGTTAAGATGATTTATGGTTTGAAGCTAAGATATAGAACAACAATGGGGCAATTTCGATAATATTTATTTCGAAATACGTCGACTCTCTACACGATTGTTTAACAATCTCATATCGTACGATAATATTTTCTGTAACGGTACAGCATTCGTGCACAATTTTGTTTATATTGTGGACCGGGTATACCTAAGCCTCATTGAATACAACCGTACACCATTGTTTTGATTCGTAGAAATATCGAATGTCAGATTAAATAGATTAAGTTCCGATAAGTTACACGAGTATAGAATAATTTCTGAATAGGGATGTGCAAATCTCTAACAACATCGACAAATCTACAAGATCGTTTACCTATTGATAAATTTTGTCACCATTTTGGATAGAAGACCCTTCGCTCGTAAGGCCGGCTGTGTGATCACTAGTAAATTTTTATCGTGGTAACTTTTTACTATAGTATCATTTTACCATCGCCCGTGGTAAGAAACGTTTGCCGGTTGTCGGTACGTTAAATTTTCTACTGTCGAAGCATAGATAAGAATAGGCGACCGAGATGGCGCCGCGGCCAGGGCTCTCGTGGAATCTATATTTGGCAGATGGTCGATATATTTTCCGATCGAAAAAATTCATACGATTTAATATTAATTCTAACATAAACAAGATCAAAATGTTTATTTTTTACTACAATTTATTATTTTTTTAAATTTTTATTAATATTTAAAATATATTACATTTAAAATACTAAATTAATGTATTAATTATAAATATATACATATAAAATCAATTTTGTCGAAAAATATTGTTTTTGCGTCACCGGGATTCGAACCTGGATCTCTATTTCCAATCCGGGGAAGTGCACTACTATTGTGCTATAACGCCAGTATTTTTCTTGACAAATTTTCGAACCTATATGTTACATTTTTCAAATTAATACACCTGTCGTTCCATTATTTGAAAGCCATCTACATTATTTTTACAGAATCTCAAATACCTTTGAGTAAACCGACTGCAGACGCCAGAATTATCAATTCATTTTAATTAAATTTTGGACACATTGATACAACATATATTATTAAGGAAAACACATTCTTATTGTGAAGTTGTAATTATTCAGATTGGAAATAGAGATCCAGGTTCGAATTCCGGTGACGCAAAAACAATATTTTTCGACAAAATTGATTTTATATGTATATATTTATAATTAATATATACATTAATTTAGTATTTGAAATATCACAGACCGTCTGTTCTGAATAATTACAACTTCACAATAAGAATGTGTTTTCCTTAATATATTATATTTGAATAATCGGTGGATATATATATATTGTATTTTAACATTTGTTACTTCTTTATGTTAGGAATAGCAAACTTGCCATCGACAACAAGCTCCTCATATACAAGGCCATCTTAAGCCCTATACTCTCGTACGCAGCCCCCATCTGGGGTCACGCGGCTCACACCCACATAAATAAACTACAGATCTTCCAAAATAAGTGCATAGATGGATTAGGATCACATGATTACATCAAGAGTCGGGCATACTCCCCGTAAAAGAGTTCATTAAACATATCTCCGAGCGTTTTTACGATGGACTCGAGTCGCACCTAAACCAGACCATCAACTCGTTAGCAAAGCACGACTTGAACACGCCGACGCGATTTAAACGCCCAAAATCCGTCCTCTTATAGGATTAAAATAAGAATCTCACTGCGCCAGCTAGCAGTTTTCCTAAAAATAAAATTTTACAGGCCTCAGAGGCATACTACCGATGATAGGGCAAGGGGTTCTTCGAACCCGGTACCCTGTAAGACATGCGATCAAAGTTCAAAGTTCACTTCTCTATGAGAGTAAGACTCGCGTATAGCGAAGGAGTATATTGGAGTTAATTAATGTTTCAGTTAGTCTGTGTACATATTTTTTTTACTTCAGTTACAAATTTATGATAGTCCGTAATTTTTCTAATTGTGATGGGGAGATTGTTAAAAAATTTGATGCCTTGATAAATATATCACGGTATATTATAGTTTTTAGATATCAATTAGATCTCTATATCTTGTAGATCGGAATTCGCTTCTAAAATTTAATTGATTTTTGATCTTGCATATATTTGATTAATTTAATTTAGAATCTATCTAGGTTCTCCTCCTTTCTTATATCACCTGATATTTCATTAAAGATCTTCATCGCACTGTACATCACCTGAGAGTTGTCCTTCTTCCTGAATGGCAGCCTCAGTCTATCCCTTCCCCTTGTACGATGCTCGTGCTCAGGTTGATTTGCATCCATTTTTATTTTTTATGCTTTATTTCAAATGGAATATATATTTGCGCACCGTTATTGAATATATAAAAGAGAAAAAATTTAGAGATATTAAAAACGCGTTCGACATATTCGCTACTTAACGGCAATGGACACTAACATATCCAAATACAGATCCAATAGTGACTTCGTGCATAGAGATTTACGTGATCTGGTCGGTTTCGAATTGGACTTTTTCACATCTAAAGGGTTTTTCATTAAGGGCGCTCAAACTTTTTTTTAAATAAAACAAAAACGAATGAATATATAAAAAAATTTTTTATTATGTTTTGAATTACATTTAGTGGCAATTATGTATGAAATTCAATTTCCCTCGCATGACCACCGCGGGCACGTTTGCAGAAGTCCAATCGTTGAATCCAATTTTCCACCACTTTTTCACATAATTCGGCCCGAATCGCACCAATTTCGCGTTCAATATTTTCTCTTAGCTCTTGTAACGTCGCCGGCTTGTCGGTATAGACCAAAGATTTAACATAGCCCCAAAGAAAATAGTCCAATGGTGTTAAATCGCATGATCTAGGCGGCCATTGAACTGGTCCATTTCGCGAAATAACACGCTCACCAAATTTGGTTTTCAATAAGTCAATTGTTGCGTGTGCCGTGTGACTGGTAGCGCCGTCTTGTTGAAACTACATATTAGCCAAGTCCATACCTTGCAATTGAGGCCAAAAATAATCAGTTATCATGGAGCGATAACGATTACCATTCACAGTAACATGACGATTAGCATCATCAACAAAAAAATATGGTCCAATGACACCTCCGGCATGTAATCCACACCAAACAGTGATTTTTCCGGGATGCAATTGTGTTTCGTGAAGCACGTGTGGATTGGTGCCTGCCCAATAACGCATATTTTGCTTGTTTACATATCAATTGAGCCAAAAATGAGCTTCGTCGCTAAAGATGATTTTTCGATGGAGTTGCGGATTAAAGTTGCGGTGAGCGAACGCGAATTTTGGTAGTAGATTTGAATAATTTGCAAGCGTTGCTCCGGTGTGTACTGCTCCATGATGATTTGCCAACTAGGTACGAGTGTTAACCTCAAAAAAAAATTGAAGAAATATGGCGTAGTTTCTTGTCCCTGTTGAAAGAAAGTTTGAGTGTCCCTATTGAAAAACCCTTTATATGTACGCTCGAAATTAAAGCTTAAAAAGTGAGATTATTTTCCGGGTCAAATTCTCAGTATTTCGGGTCAATGTGTAAATCTACTAGATGGCACTTATCACGAATTATAACGTCATTCCTTCATAAATATTTTCGTTTCATGTGCGCATGCGCTGAATCTGAATCACGGTTCACAATACAATATAAATAAAAATGAATCACGATATTCCCAGACATTCAATCACTGATTGTGAGTGTGACTCAAAGATATCAGTGATTGACTCGCGGTTCGTGCCTTTGAGCTCATCGCTAGTTGGAATAATATTGAATTAATTAAGGGGCGTGCGAGATGATCATCTCTATTGTGTATTGTATATTATAATAAAAGTTATTCTAAAAAAAAGTCTATCCAAGTTTACAACTTTTCACAGATAAAACATATACAAAAAGAATTCAATAATTCAAATTTTCAAAATTAAAAATATATTAAATTTTAGAAGCGAATTCCGATCTACAAGATATAGAGATCTAATTGATATTCCAAAACTAAAATACACCGTGATATATTTATCAAGGCATCAAATTTTTTAACAATCTAGCCATCACAATTAGAAATATTACGGACTATCATAAATTTGTAACTGAAGTAAAAAAGTATGCAGTCCAGCATAATTAAACTAATGCAAAACCAGCACGCTATTGCCTTCCCGGCCTCGGATCTGTCAGCAGCTTTCAGGATTCACTCCGTTCCACTGCGCATAATTAATAAGTAAATTGAAACCTTTGCATTTTAATATCGATTCCTTCCAATTTTTTCAATTCAAAAGGTGACTGAGATCGATCCTGTTCCCGGTAAAAGTAAAAATAAAATAGATATCTAAGATGTTAATATTTCTAACGCAGTTTCCGTGACAAGTTTTACAGAGACAGGCGCTAAAAAAGCACTATTCAGAAACTAATAAATCAAGCTGTTCCAGCTTCAGGACAACACTGAGGTTAAAGCCAGTGCGCAGTATATGAATGGAATTTCGAGAAATATCGTTCAGTTGTACACCACCTGTCGGCGCGTTGTGTCTTCGATACGGTATCAACAGAAAACGATTGACCGCGATAACAGATGGATGCAGTGAACGACGCGTCAGCCGAGGTGACGCGGACTTCAGAAATGCGTGTAGACGAGGACACGCGGCACAAGGACTCTGAAGAGATATGTAGGTATTTAATATTAAACACCATGTTGTAGTATATTGATTTATTCCGCATAGGATCACCGACATTTTGGACACTGAACAACTTTCTGAAGTAACACAGCCGGAATAATCTTTGTTTAATGAATTGTAAAAAAATCATATTTTTTTATAGCAGATAATGTATTCGAAGTATGCAGCTTTACTTGAGAGCCGTTATTAGTTCTTTTGACTTATTTATGGGCAGTGGTGTAGTCAATACCGGCACTAGCGTCTGTGGCGCCTCCATCCCTGATTTTAAAAAACGGTGGATCTGTTTAACCATTCACTGAAACACTCGGATTCCGCAGCTACAACGACCTCCTGTGACCAGACCCTTTTGTTCGCGATTCCATCTAGCGCTGATGATAAGGTGGAGAGGTGTGTTACATGTTTCGCATCAAGTTTCGCTTCACACGGGCTAAATATTCCGAATCTTCATAGATTTCTTAGTTCTTTGGGGATGAGGACGGTGGTTAAATGAAATAAATGTGATTGGCATGTTGAGGTTTATTATGACAGTATGATAAAAACAATGAAGACAGATAGATTTAGGTGCGTATTGATTATGAACTGAAATGAAGCGATTTGGCGGTCTCTCTCGGCGCTCGTGGGCCGGCAAGACCGCCGTTGTGAAACGATGAAACTGGAGAAACTGCCTGGCGGTGAATTCTCGAGCCAGGCTTGTAGCAGCAGCCGGCAGCGCTGTCGCTAGCGTCGATGCCGACTGAGATGGCCGTGGATTTGAATTCCGATCGCTACAGTTCATTTCCCAGTTATTATTTAGATCACAGCCCAGGTGAGTTTTTAGTATTTATAGCCCATAAGCTATAATTATTGTGCTATAATCAACTGTCATTTCCCAGGGGCGGTTGCCCCGTCTCGCTTGGCGCCGGCGGTGTGGTGCTAAAAAATGAACGCTTCCCATTTAGACTTCCGTTACTAAATACAAATAACGTTTGTTTTCATTTCTCGGACATAGTTAAGTATTATTTCAAATATTAATTAATACACTAGTATCTCTCTCACAACAAATTAGTCGAAAAACTATAACGAAAAATTATAAGCGATCTGGCCCAACTACACCACTGTTTATGCGTTTTCATTAGTAATATGGTCAACCCATAGGACTTAATATTTATTACACTGGTATGGTAGTTTTCCATATTTTCTCCCCCGCGCACAAATAATAGCTCTGTTCTTTAAAATTGCACTAAAATACTCCTTCGACAGCTGTTGTTCCCGGGTTTCTTATTGATAATATGGTCGTGTATGCACAATGAAAACTACCACTAACCTAGATTGACAGTAGCTGCTTCTCTGGCGTCGTTATTGTTCTTCTCATTTCTGGGTAGTTTTCCGACCGACCGAAATGCGCACTCCCGTCGCTCGGATTATTGAGAGCTCCTTACCGGACGATGTACTAATCGCAATTGCTCTCCGCTGGTCGTTTGACCGCGATCCTTCAATCTCCGAAAAGCGGCAATATTCACACAACATAAAATAATCAATCAGCAATCCTTGTCAAAGGAACAAAAGGTATGTAAACGTATAGAATGTGATCCAAAATTAGGGGGAAAATTTCTGCAGTACATTTGGTGCATCATACCACTTCTGAAGTTCCAAGTTCTTTAACCTCCTCTATTCCCAAGTACTGTCACGTACTGGGCTGTAAATTTAGCCCAAGATTTTATTAATAATGAATTATCGGTTGTATAACGATGTGTACAGTTTGATCCTTTAATTATAGTTATTCCGAGGATAACATTATCAACTGGCCAAGGAAACTTAGTTATCTAGTTAATACTTCTTCTTCTAATGACAAGTAGTTAACTTTAAGTACCTGATTAAATAAAATATAAATTTTTCCTCAGTACACGCAGCTTTCAAAGTAAAATTTTCAAACATTAACTCGAGAAGACCTTTTCAAAGTCATCAAATTTTACAAAAATGTGAAGTTTTATTTCAGTTGGCGCGTTTTTATACTTGGATAGATCTGATATTAATGTTTTAATATGTGCATTCCATTTGTGTAAATTTAAAAACAATAGCGAAACTGCTTCTGTTCTGAGATAGTTTCGGGGTCGGTGTGATATATTTTACGACGGTGATATGAAAATATTTTAAGTGAATTTTTCGGTTATCGGTTGTGTAAAGTTTCGTAGGCTGGCCAGCCGAGTTTTAAGAAGATTCGAGACTGTCGGGAGAGCGACCATCGGTGGAAGGATCGGCGGAACAGTTTCGCTAAGGATTTGCATCAATTTAATTAATATATTTAACAATACCAAATACCCAGGATCGAAGATATTAAAGCATCATTTATACTTTTTTTAAACTTTAACATAGACAGGACCTTTATACTAATGATAAACTAGTATTATTTGCCATTAATAAGACAATACACGCATTATAAGAAAAACGGTGACCATCTAATTCATTTTGAGTGTGTCACGAAATTGTCTCAATATGGAAAATTCTCGCTCGTATAAACGAAATATATTTTCTTACAATCTTAAAGACAAGATTTCAGAGATAAATCGGTATTTACCAAATTAGGAAAATATATAAATTAACAGAGTTAATTAACTGTTAAAAATGATAAATATTTTGTTGTTTTAAAAACGCTTTTAATTTATATTAACAGGCAATTTTAACTAAGATATTGTATTTACTCGCATGATTTGGGGTATCAACTATTATTTAAAATAATGTTTTGTATCAAAATCACAATCATTATTAACTAAATAATATTTATATCGATTCTATTAATGTGTATTTTTTATTCTTTTTATTTTAGCTTCATTCCGTCGGCCATGATGGACATTCAACTCGAGATATTTCGTTAAAAAATCCCGTTCGGTTAAGGCACAAAGTGTTGCATCTTTAAAGTCGCAATATTAATTAATATTACAATTATTTACAAGTTGTACATTTCAAATGTAAACAAAGTAAACATATTACGTGTTCATTTACCGGCGTGGTCGGGTTGTGTGTGAAAGACCCGATTCGCCATAGACAACATATACGTACAACGCGGGACATACAAGTTACAATGAGGGCGAAACCACCGCTTACCCAGGACCGATGCAATAAACTCAAGGCTCCTGTCTCGGTCCTACTCATTCGCCGCCTGGTTGGCATTTCGCGTATCGACAGGGCGATACCGTACAGGTGCCAAAACAAGATTTGCTCTCATTGTCCTCGGTTGACTCACTTTATTAGTAAATCATATTTACAATACATAACGTAAAGATAATATAAAACGATACAATTAACAAGGCCGGGGAGCAAAGGGAAAGTGAAGAGGCACTCCCTTCCGGGAAGCGAGACGGCACAAAATAAAAATAAATAAAAGGCACCCCCCACGCACCACTGCCGGCAGATTTAACCCGCAAGAATAGTACATCGCAGATCATATTTGAGCAGAAGGTAGAAAAAAAAACAAAATAGTAATGATGAAGCTACTCAGCAGTTCTCCGGAGGATCTCCCATCTGGAGACCCACACTCGAACAAAGGCCCTAAACAACTCCAGATTCCTGTCACGCTTGAGCAGATCGGCGTTCCTGATGAAACCAAACCCTCTAGCATATCCAGCAATGCCTGAGGATGCGTTTGTCTTAACCGGCTGCAGATACAAGTAACAAACAAATATATAGGTATGTTTAAAAAAGAAAAGGAATGAGAGCGCCGCTTGCACTGGAGAGCTGGTGCTGGTCTCACAAGCGGAACGAATCAACAAACATTGCAGATGCGCTACAATAATGCGCCAACGCGAACAGTATGAATGCGTCACTCGCTTGTATTTAAACAGGATCCTCTTCAACTCCTTACTGCATCGGTAGTAACGCCGTGACAGCATATTCGCACGAACATTTAACTGTCTCCATCGTTAACGTCTTGTTCATCTTCATTGAAGATATAGCCAAGGTATTTGACCTTTTTTTGAACGCTCAATCCCGCCCCTGATAATGAACTCATTGTTAAAACTCAGAATCGAGAATATTAATATTGTCTGCATCTTGACAAATGTTTGACCATCGTGGAAAAGTGTAATCCTAATGTAGCGTCTCATGTACGAAGTGGAATTGAAAATGACAAGAGTGTATAAAGATAATTACACTCTGTATAAAGAAAATTACACCCTGTATAAATAAAATTACACTTTGATAAAGAAAATTACCATTCAACGATCTTTTGATAAATTTATAAACAGAATACTTGGCACTAATCGATCAATATTTGTAAAATACGCATTTCAAACATTGATAACTTTGTTTTAATTTTAAACACTTTTCCATGTTCCATGTAATAAGATAAGTACGAAAATCGATGACCGCCGTGCATGGCGCGTATTTAACCTTCAATAATATTGTTAATATAATTTGATCATTAATATGATCGATTTATTGAATATTCAAATGCCATATTTAAGATTGTAAATTGTTTAAAGGTCAAAATAACACAAACTTGTTTAACACTCTGAAATCGTTTATAAATATTTACTCACAAATTCGGGAGATATTTTCTCCGTGATCTTACAGTTGCAGATGGAGTTCCTGCACCTCCATTGTCAAGTTCAGTTGAAGAATATTCGGTGCAACGATTAATTAATGCCGACCACAGTGCACCGGTGGATTTAACTATATTCTTAAACTTAACCGTAGAACTTAACTATGTGCAATAACGATAATATTGCCAGCACAAAAATAAAATGAGGGGATCTTCTGGTTTATATTTGATTTTAAATGTAAATATATTAGGGAGTAGCTTAAATTCTTCGCCGTTCATATTAACTGCATTATTTATAATATAATGATGATCCATTATGCAGGAACATGCAAAAATGGCAAGCTCGACAAAGTAATGATGCTATTGACACAACTAAAATATTAATATTATGGTAAATCATCACACTCAAGAAAAATGGAGACAGGCAATTTGGTTATCAAAAAGTGTCTGTAGAATATATGTATAATGTAGATACAACAAAATAAATCAATCGTATAATATAATAATTAAAAAAATATAATTTAATAATTTGTTTCAAGCTTATAGATATTATTTAGCGCGGATCCAAACCATTCGATAAATTTCCTGCAATTTGAAAATACTTAAAACGCCGCCACGTTTTGACGTTTCATTTTTGTGTCGGTAAAGCAGATCTTCGCTTATCTCGAGACCGCCGATAAGGAACGTCACGTCAGATAGCGGAGAGGTTATGTGCCGCCGTTTCGCTCGCTCCGGTGTCCTCCTTCAGTCGACTTGGTCTTCCTCTCGCGTGCGACGGTCTCAGAAGTGCGGCAAATCACCGTCCTCGCGAATATTACTTATCTTCGACGCGACACAGTGCGTATCCACCGTCAGGTGAGCGGAACATCTCGGGGTCGAGTTTAAAGTTTGTAAAAATAGTTTTTTTTTTTTTTTGTGTGTTTTCGTGAATGTGGCCAGTGACCCATGAAGAAGCTAGGCGGCCTGCTGAGGCGCATCTCTACCGGTAAGCGCCGTCTGTTTTAAGTGATGATGTTCCACAGTCGCGACCGGCTCCACTCTGCATACGACGTCAGACCTAATAACCTCAAACGGATACGCATTTTCATTATTAAACTAGTGTTTGAAATCCACCCTAAGTGAAGTCGAAAGGAGGGTGAGAGGGAATAAAGTGAATGAAGCTTTGAAATAGTAAAGTGAAACCTGGAACTGGGAGATGCCAAAGACTAGTTTGCCTGATTTTTTCAGGTTTTTTGCGGACGTCTTCTGTTCTTCTTACTCCCAACATTCCTCTCATATATAAGTACAGGGTGTAACAGACCTAGTCCGCAATATTGTACGGTTGATCGATGTAAAATGTTCAAGCAGTATGTACAAACACTGTACCGTTATGGAAATATTATTGTGTGAAATTTTTACAAAATCATGTTGAGCTTTAGGTCTACGTACGCACTTGGAAATAAATATTAGAAAATTTGCCCCGTTATTATTCTATATATCATTAATCCTAGATCAGTATAGTAAGTAAATGTTACGCGTTGTTCATACAAAAGCATTTGCTCCGCTCACTAGCCAATTCTAACGTCCCATTCTAGCAGTGCTCTCCCTGACCGTTGATGCAAAATCTCACAGCTCAGTCCTTGAAGTTAAGGCAAAATATCCCTAAATTGAGCAGAAAGCTTGAAAGTTATCGGTGAGCAAGGTAGTCCGGCCCCAAACTGACGACCACTCACCGCAAGTGTGGAAAAGCCACCTGTGGAATGCAAACGAAAATTTTCCCAGATTGTACTAACTGAGTAATAATTGTTTTTGTAAATATTAAACATGTTCCTAAACTAATTGTAATGTGACAATTTGACGCATCGATAGTAACCACGTCATATTTTTTAACCTGACGACCGCGACCATATCCAGTATACAATTTGGGATCAACAAAATATTTCAATTAATCAAAATAATCGCAATTAACATTAGGCACATTCAATTTCAACATTTTCGACTCATATTTAAATATTGTGCTTTAGGTGTCTTATTATATATATAAATATATATACATTGTAGAAACCTTTCAAGTATCGCCATCTATGATTTGAAATTTGATATTCATTCCCCTGAAACATTTAATTGTGTGTGTGTGTGTGTGTGTGTGAACATACTCAAATATTGTTAATAAGGTATATGTTTAAATTTTTGAAAAATACATGTTTTTAGGTAGAGTTGGATGCCCTGATTACAAAAATGATAAAATATTGATTGGGTCGCATATGTTTAAAAACTTATCACACTTAAGAGTTTTTAACTTTAAAAAAATTTATGACCAATCATTTTTTTTGAAATCAGGGAATTCAACACTAGCGGAATACACATTTCATACATCTTGTCATACAAGCTCGCCGATTGTTGAGGCTTCTAACAGAACCATCCTCCATTATCTGGTTTACCTGGTCGTGCCAAGTCTTCCACGGACGTCCTCTATTTCTGGTTCCATCAACACTTGCGTCATATATCTTTCTTACCATTCTCTCCTCATTCATCCTTTCCATATGACCAAACCACCTAAGTGATCCTTTCTTAATCTTACTCACTATACTAACATCAGCTTTACATTCTTTTCTTATTTCTTCATTCTTTACTCTGTCATAAATAGATTTGCCACAAATACGTCTAATTGATCTCATTTCCACTGCATTCAGTCTACTTTCGTTCCTTTTCTGCCAGCTCCAGGCCTCACTTCCATACATCAGTGTCGGTACCAGGATTCCATTGTGCACCGCTAGTCTTGCCTCGGTTGACATATTCCTGTTAGATATAATTCCATTCAAAGCACCGTTTACTTTATTTCCTGCAGTCACCTTCCTTTCGATATCATTCTCAACCTTTCCGTTTCTATCAAACATACTTCCCAAATATACAAACTCATCTACTTGTTCCAAACATTCATTACCTACAAGTATTTTGCATGGTGTCTTGCTTCCCTCCTTCTCGAATACCATCACTTTCGACTTGTTAACATTCATCATGAGGTCGCTTTCCTTGCATACATCGTACATTCTACTCACCAGATTCTGTAGTTCTTGTTCATTATTCGCCATTAGTACTGCATCATCGGCGTACAATACACAGCATACAATCAAATCGCCCATTTTTGCTCCTACATTCATACATTTTAGTTCTTTCACACATTTATCCATATACAAGTTGAACAGCCATGGAGACATTACACAACCCTGCTTGACACCCTTTGTAATGTCAAACCATGGTGTGAGTGCTCCATTGATTCTTACACACGCAGAACTTCCTTCGTATAGGGATGCGATTGCGCGTATAAGTTTACTATTCACCCCGTAATCAGAAAGTACTTTCCATAACTTTTCTCTTATAACTCTATCATATGCTTTCCGTAGATCTACGAAGGCACAAAAAAGTTTTCGGTTTTTCGCCAAAAACTTTTCCGTCATCACTCGTAGAGAAAAGATCTGATCCATGCATCCTCTTCCACCCACAAATGCCCCTTGCACGTCCCATACCTTTTCTTTCGTCACCATTCTTGCTCTTTCTATTAAAATTCTTCCATACAGTTTACCTACAGAGCTCAGTAGACTAATAGCCCTATAGTTACCACATTCCATTTTCGACCCTTTGCCTTTGTAAAGAGGCATGATAACAGCCCTCCTCCAATCTAACGTGGTGTGGTTCTCTTCCAAACATTGATTGAAGAGCGTATGAAGCCACAAGATAACTAATGGGCCACCAGCCTTGATATACTCTGCAGCAACGTTATCATACCCCACAGCCTTACCATTCTTCATATGTTTTATTGCACACTTTATTTCTTCCATACTTATTGCATTTATATCGTTTTCCTCATTCATACTTACCCCAGAGAGCCTCTCAGGTGCTTCGTCATTTGCATTCTCTACACTTTCATACGTTTCCTGGAAATATTTCATCCATCTATCTTTTATTTCATCCTCATTCGTTAACATCTCTCCATCTGTTTGTTAATAATCATATATTTTGTTTCAGTCGTAGTACAGATTATTTATCAAATCTATCTGAAATAACGCGAACACCCTCGCCCAGCCGCCTCCCTTCTCTGGCGCTTATTGCAAATTTGTTACAGATTACAAATTGCAAATTTGATTGATTGATTGATTGATTGATTGATTGATTGTTACAGATTACAGATTGCAAATTTGTTACAGATTACAACAAAAAAATAGGCAAAAATGGAAGCGTCGTATTAATAGTTGGATAAAAAATTTGTGGCGACTCGCGAATTCCAGATAACCGGGTTATTTTTATTTTGTAGCAGACGCGGCGTATCGGCGCGTGACGTCACAATACTGACGACACAAGGCTGGTTTAAAAATAATATAAAAATTGTCAACGCGCAATGTTTTCATTGCGAATTAATAAAGTGCGACGGTGAAAATTTCGTTCTGTTCCCGGTTTCGACTGCCCCGAGGTGCGGGGGCTCGATCTCCGGAGTTTGACTGTCCCGAGCGGGCGCGCCCGGCTCGCTTGACTGCACTCCGCGCAATATAAATGTCGCACACGGTTATTATTTCTGTGAAATACTTAAGGGTAGGATTAGGTTCTTTTCTCATCTGCGACATCGACTGACTGAATCGACGACAGTAGCTGCGAACTAGAAATCAAATGACGCATAGATATGAAGAAAATGTATTTATTTATTTATTTGTAACTATATAAGACATATAAAAATTTGTTTGGACTGTGCCCGTCTCACTAGAGAAATTCTGTGTCGAGACGGGCATAGTTTCCAAGCAATTGTTCAATTAATTAAAATTACAAGTAGGATAGATTTATTAACATATAAAAGGTGTATATGAAGAACAATTTTAAGGTGGACTTAATTTTTGGATCACTTCGTAGCAATAATTAATATAGGTATGAGTCAATATGTTTGGGTGTGTGCACCAATACTGGCTCTACCCATATTACGAATCCAAGTTTTAATATAAAGTTTCATGTTCTTGTGACAATTCAATTGATTTAAGTCTTTTAACATATATACATATACATCTAGAATTAACGTGATATGGAAAGATCGCGGTTTATACAAAATATTCAAGATCAGACTTGTGCAGTCTCTGCTGTATTCAACATTTCTGTATGGCGTGGAGTCGTGGACTTTGAATGCAAGGGAAACGGATTGGTGCTTTTGAGATGCGGTGCTGGAGACTCATGCTGGTTAACGCGGAAATGTTTTCATACTATAGGATATATACTCAAAAAATACTCTTGCGAGAGAAGGAGACACCGTGGAGAAGCTTGTTGCGGTGGGTCACGTCGAACGACGGACAGGAAGAGAAAGATCCCCCGCCCGTTGGAAGTTTGTAAAGACCACGATCCTCAATCTTGAAGGGCTGACGTGGATAATGGCATTTGGTCTCCATCGTCCATTCTTCAGTTCCCGGACCTGCACATCTACCTAATAAAGTGTCCGATGCGCTGTTCCTTATGGCGGAGAATTTCACACTTTTGCGCCAGCCACCGGGATGCAGAGTTCTTGGAGATACAGAGGCACCGTGTTATGTGTCGCCTTGTACATCAACCAGCACAGCTTAAATTCTATTCTTACAGGGAATCGGAGCTAATGTATAGCCAATACATTCTGTTTACACAAAAGGTGAGGAAACGGGATGTTGGAAGGGTGATAGGAATTAGGTATAGGGACAGATTAATAAGGGCTCAAGGACCAACCAGGAAGCACGACTTACCTAGATTTTATCTGCTGTAGTCACAACTCTCCTGTACTTCAGGAATAACTTCGCCGATTCACACGAAACACTCTGAATGCAATATTAGTTTCGGCACGCACCGCGAGAAATCCGAAAACACAATATCAACAGTAACTGTGGACTTGTGAGATACTTAGAGATGCACGTGAACGTATGATTGGTGGCTTGAATGGACTTAGACCAGGAATGCAGACCTAATTAGTAATGGGATGAATCTTGTTCTATACAAGGAATTTATTCGGGTATTGGTGAGTCGTTGGAGTTCTTTAGGTGGGTAGTTTGGCCTGCGCGCCTACCTCTCACTCTCCATGTCCGTGTAAGTGTGACTCAATCCATTTTGTGTCTCATCCACTGTCCCTCTTTTGGGAGTGTTTTCGATGAATGGATCTCTGAGTATCTGCTTTGAACTACTGCACCTTAATTTTTCATTAATTTTCCATCTGTATGTAAAAATATGTTCTGTGGATTTATGTTATATGATTTTTTTCTGAATAACGACTGGACGCTCGAGGGACGCTGGAGGGTCTCAATTTTAAATCTCAATTGCCAATAACCACATTGAATTTCTTCTCCTTTTTCGTTTGTAATTGTAAAAATGTTATAGAATTAAAGTGGCGTATTTTTTATTAGCCTCGATGAGTGGGACCGACAAGGAAGCCCTAGCTTCTAAACCGGTCCCGGGAAAGGGTGCCCCTCCATCCAGCTGTCCTTTTTTTAGTAACTGTTCAATAAGACCAGTGGCACAGAGCTTCTAGATGCGCATGGCCATCGGCGATTTGTGGATCTGCCATAAATACCGAACTCTCTTCCACACAGTCAACCTATCTCTCTCTCTCTCTCTCTCTTGGTCTGCTTCTAGGTCGCTTCCGCTGGGATATCCACTCGGTCGTGATGGTGTCGTCACCTGGCACCTTACGAAACCTAAATTGCATGTGTATTTTATTGTTTTGTGTATCGAGTCCACCACCTGACGAAATCAATCAATCATCATACCCTTTTTTAAATCCTCACTTGACAGATGTGTGTTTTGTCCACAGATGTGTCCGGTCCTTCGAGCCGGCGCTTCGGCTCGGACGTCCCGGAGGTACCCTTCGGAAAGTGTCTCCTCGTCTCCAAGGTCACGCGATATGAATTTGAGCAGTAAGTTTTATATGTATTATGTGTATTATATGAAATGCTGTCGAAATTGTTGTCACAGAATTTAAAGATTAACACTGACACAACCGTTCTAATTTTAACAGCGCGAATTAGAAGCTAACGAAGAAGATACGGACTGTATCGCGAGATTATCAAATTCATATTTATAAATTGGTCGTCCCTTTAGATATCCATCAGATTTTATATTTAAAGAGTACAATGTCCTAGATATAAGACAAATCTTTATGTTGAGACTCGTTCAATATTTCCATGCAATAAATCCAATAAATCATGGACACAACACAAGACAAACAACAAACATCTACACACCAGTTTCGAGAGCAACAACCACATTTTATCAAAGATTCTACATGTTCCTAGCTCCGAAACTATACAATACACTCAGTACCAACTGGAAATCGTACAATTCCAATAAGATTACGCAAATATGGACCCAATATATGATTCAATCAGGTAGAGATGAATCAGAAGCATGGCTATCCAACATTCTAATATAATTTATACAATACCTTCACTAATAATCCACTAGTCCTACAACACTCCCACTACATATATTTTAATTTTATTTTTACTTTTTTATACATATTTGTAATTCTCTTTTTATTCCTGTCGATAAATAATACCACAACAGCACGAAAAAAAAACTGGCTACTTTAACACAGACTTCAGTGTAGCAAAGTAGCCAGGACAAGGCTGTATATATCAGAGGTGAAGTCTACTCCATCCCACACAATAAACTATGTATTATGTATGATTATTATGTATCCACCTCTGTTAGTACAAAAATATGTACGTAAAAATATATATAAATAAATATTTTATAAAACACAATCAGTTTGTATAAAACCACGAATTTTATTAAACGCCAACCGGTTTCGCTTAGCTCAAGTTTCGTCAGGACGTATTTAAAACTAACGATAAATACAAAAGTAGTGTACACATAAAGAGGGAGACAGAATATAAAATTAGATGCGAAAGAGAGAGATTAGAATACATATACATTTTGTCAGAACACCAAGGAAGGGGAAAGTACACTGTTGATGGATGTTAAATAGATTTAAAAGGAAACATACCTAATATGGGGCTGATAGATACATTTATTGGGCTCTTTAGAATTGATAATTATTCAAAATAATTTGTTTAAACCACTATTTATTCATTATTCTAGATGTTTCGATACCTATGGTGTTATCTTCAGGAAACAATGCATACTGAAATTAAAAATACAAGCATAGATAAAAACAAAACTATAAAGTGGTGAATAAGTAAGAACTAACTTGAAAACAAATTTAAAAGGTGACTATTTGCAAAGACGATATGGTTATTTATAATATTAAGCTTGCTATTAACACTTTTTCTTATTTATAAAATTTCTAATTTATCTAACTGTAAACCCCTAGTATTTGTAGGTATAATTTCTTAACCATTGTTAATATCAAAAGAATAGTTTGTTTCCAAAAGGTGATTGGAAAATTCTGAATAGTTATTGTTATTTAGGCATCTCAAATGCCCCTTAATTCTAATGTCAAAAATTCTGCAAGTTTTTTCTATATAAACCCCAGATTTTTTTTTAAATATTGTCCTTATCCTTGTAATTTAATATATGTTAAGAATTGCACTACTATTTTCTCAAAAACTGTATATATGTAGATTTTTTATGTAGTTAAATATTATAAAAAAATATATTAAATTATATCAATCAGCATTAGGCAAAGAGATTGTGACCGACGCAAGTCGTGGTGGGTGATGGAATCGGAAGGGATGTATGGAGGGAAAATAGGAAAGGATGGAATGAGGTTAATGGTAATTCTTCGATAGCGGACCGGGACAGCTCGACTCACCTGTCTGATGACGCCGTCTCTATGATCTTCCAGAAGTTTACCCAATCTACGAAATTCTGACGAGTTTCAACTTTCACAACACACCAAAATTATAGCGGTATATGAACTAGCGATCCGACACGAATAATCGCACGAATACACTTCCAGGAGTAAAAGGAACCAGTGGAGCCAGAGGAACAATGTGTATTGATTGGGAATTAAGGGGTAGGAATAAAACTGAAACTGGTGACAACATTTATTTAAAGTTATGGAAGCATATGTGTTCACCTATATACAAAAATAATGACTATGAATACGGAACAGAGGTTATAAACACAAAAGAAAATAAACATAAGAAAAGTCAGTCATTAAATTTAGACACTACGTATTGTTCACTTAACCTAGGAAAAGTAGCAAGACTAGTTGCTGCCTTCACATTTCCTGGCAGTTCGTTCAACTATTTGAAACCTTGACAGTATCAACTGTTTAGTGGTCCTGCCAGATTTGTTTGTGGAAGTCTAAAATCTCACCAACTTCTCGTAGGATAAGTGTGGACCTCAAAATTGGCAATAATACATTTTTAATTTAGTATATCAATATTAGAATATTTTGTATAATTTTTGTTTAAACTTCATTAATTTTAGTTGTTTTAACATATAACTTCTTCTTGTATATCTATTGCATCTGAATGAAGATGAAGGAAAATGAAGGGCGGATGGTTCACACCCTCTTTCTAAACACCCGACCGTCTCAGAATCTCCAGCGGGACACCCGCACACCTGTACCGTTACACCGGAAAAGTCCGATGTGACGGTACAGAAGGACATTCGTGTTGTGTCGCTCGCGCGGAATCGACAAGTATCGTGCGTTAGCGTCGTTCAGCACCTTCCCCGGTCCCAGACAGTGCGGATCGTCGCCTTGATGAAGCCGAATCGGACCAGCGATGATAAGCTGTTACGTCAAATGTATATTTATAAAGATAACAAGTTGCGGTGTACATACAGGCTGTTCGTCTTATTCTGCTGCTCTTTGTTCTCGGAGGGTCGGCAGCAGGGCACCTCGGTGGGTGACTGCAGGGGGCGACCCGATGGGCGTCTTTCTGTCCGAGTCGCTCATCTGCGAAGAGTTCTGACACTGTCGCCACTCGTCTGCTGAGTAACCAACTTACCGAGACAACGTTTCCCCGCACGGGTAGGCAGAGAGGACAGAACGAAACACTGTTCCGTCCTGGCACACCATCACACCTTGCGTGCTCTTCGATTGTTATTGAGGCAGGGCCGTTCTTCAATAATTGGTTTATCATTCGTGGATGCCCTCTTTTGCTGTCGTCTTCAACCGTCGTATCGTGAATTTTTTTTACCATATCCTCTCCTCGCTCGTACGTCTCATATGTCCAAACCATCGCAGCGACTCCTTAATTCTATTGACCGCGCTATTTGCCGAGGGCAGGTCGTACGGTCTCTGATGAATTATTTAATGGGTCTACTTTATTTGAAACAATTTGCCTGGAGAAGAGATGTGGAGCGATATAGTACTGATATAGACTGCCCCGAGTTGATACAAATAGTTTCGTATAAAGTACCAACACGAAGTGTTCTCTGCAGGTAAGGTACACATAGAAATAATGATGCCGTTAACTCGCTAATATCGCGGATGCAAACTAGTTCAATTTCGTTAAAATTTATCGGAATAAAATAAATAAATAATTTATTTTTATATGGTGCGGAATCATGGAGCCTAAAAGCAAAGGAGAGAACACATATGTGCTTTTGAGATGTGGTGCTGGAGACACATGGACGGTGAGACGCACGAATGTCTCCATTCTGCAGGAAATGAACATCAAGGACATACTCTCAACCGGAGACGAATCCTTCAATATTTTGGGCATCTTGCGAGAAAAGAAGATAGCTCAGAGAAGCTCGTTGCGGTGGGTCACGGAGAATGACGAAGAGGAAGATGAAGATCCCCTACCCGTTGGACCATAGTAAACTCATTTTACTCTCTGATATCGGATAATTGCATAAAATAAAGTATATTTCATCTATGCTTGATCTGATACTGAAAATTACAATACCGTAAGTTGTGTACATTTTCACTTTTGGTTCTCGCACTAGATTGTTATTATATATCACCCTGTATATTTATTAGTATAGTTAGTGGAGCTATTTATAGTCACTGTCGTCAAGAGATTCCGCAGCCGGTGGCGATTATTTCATCTGTGCGAATTCTATTGACAATAATGTATTCGACTGTTCGTCCGGAGTGCGTTGGCCACAGTGTCTTCGAGTTATCGCGATCGGATCAATCTGGGCACTCGCACGAATGGCCAGCTCGGTCACGTGTTCGTGGTTTCCACAACGCGCTGAATACTTCGTTGGGTTGTAATGATATAGTTAATAAAGTTAGCAAAATAGTGTTTTTTAGGGATTGTATAATACAAATGAAATTATCGACACGATAGTTTGTTCGATGAGAAGATTTTAATAAAACAGTCGAACAATTATCGGTCGACATCTGTGAACTTTCAGGACTCGATTGTGTACCGCTAGTCTTGCATCGGTTCATAAGTTCCCGTTAGATATAATTCCATTCAAAGCGCCGTTCACTTTATTTTCTCCTTTCGATATTTTTCTTAGCCTTTCCGTTTCTATCAAACATACTTCCCAAATGCACAAACTCGTCTACTTGTTCCAAACTCTTTCCTTCCTTCTCGAATACCATCACTTTCGACTTGTTGACATTCGCATACATCGTACATTCTACTCACTAGACTCTGTAGTTCATGTTCATTATTCGCCATTAGTACTGCATCATCGGCGTACAATAAACAGCATACAATCAAATCGCTCATTTTTGCTCCTACATTCATACATTCCAGTTTTTACACACAATTATCTATACACAGCCATGGAGGCATTGCGCAACACGCTCGACACCATTTGTAATGTCAAACCATGGTGTGAGTGATCCATTGATTCTAGAACACAGTCCTCTTCTTCTCAGATCGCTGACAGCTTTACGTGTTCCAAATCTGACGTCGCCCGCTGAACTGTCAGAATAACACTGAAGAACTCCATTGTTCTGGGACATGTCGATGTCTTCGTCCTTCTCCGCGTTTTCCTTTGCATTTAGAGCGGACGAGTCTTTGTTTTCAAAAAGCGTTGTGGAAAATTTCTTCGGCCTCGACCCCTCGCCGTTTATCAGTTGTCCAAACATTCAGTGTTTTTCTGTTGACGTCATAGTCGCGTCACAGTTTATGCGTTAAGGAAGCGACAGCACGGCGCGCAGTAATTAGTCTCGGGTTCTTGCTCTGATCGTATTGTGCGTCTGCGTCTTTAGGCCAGTGCGCATAGGATTTGCGACATCAACACAACATCTATATCTCTTTGGATATAGTAGGGATACCTATCGCGTCGTCTTAACATCCATATATATATATATACATGCTTATGATAGATGCACAATTGTTTTCACAATTTCAAAGTATATTCAAAATAATACATTTTCTTCAATTGCAAAATGACTGCATCTAATTCCTCTATTTACTATCTCTGTGGATAGAGTAGGGACACCTATCGCGTCGTCTTAACATCCATATATATATATATACATGCTTATGATAGATGCACAATTGTTTTCACAATTTCAAAGTATATTCAAAATAATACATTTTCTTCAATTGCAAAATGACTGCATCTAATTCCTCTATTTACTATCTCTGTGGATAGAGTAGGGACACCTATCGCGTCGTCTTAATATCCATATATATACATGCTTATGATAGATGCACAATTTCAAAGTATATCCAAAATAATACATTTTCTTTAATTGCAAAATGACTGCATCTAATTCCTCTATTTACTATCTCTGTGGATAGAGTAGGGACACCTATCGCGTCGTCTTAATATCCATATATATACATGCTTATGATAGATGCACAATTTCAAAGTATATCCAAAATAATACATTTTCTTTAATTGCAAAATGACTGCATCTAATTCCTTTATTTACTATAAAATCTGAAAATTATCTCTATCAGCTAGTCGCCTCTAGATGTCACGCGTAAGGTTACAAAAGATTTTATAATATTTGTACAATTGTTTACACAATTCGCAGTATAGCCAAAATAAATCATTTTCTTTGATTCCGAGATGACAGAATCTAAATTCCTCTATTTACTATTAAGCCTTGAATGATTTTGCTTGGTTAGGGGCGTCTAGATGTGTTACGTTTGTTGACAAAAGATGCTTATGATAGATGCACAATTGTTTTCACAATTTCAACGTATATATATATATATATATATATTTTAAATTTTTATTACGACATTATCAATAGGTCGTTAGATAGTCGCAGTGCTACAGTTCATATTAAAGAACAATGTGCAGATGTCACAATATTAGTATTGATTTTAAATTTACCGTACAGTTTGACATTCTAAAGCCATTGTGTATAATAGTGCGATTGGCTGTATTGGTAAACGAGTCATCTTCATTATCGTCATCGGTTGTCCTTCGTGTTGATTTCTAAACTTCTTTATTCGCTTTAAATTCATGTTGTTAAAATCAATGATCGTCGCCAGCGCGCCTGGCGCGTTCACGGTCGAGTTCAATTCCAACTGGAGAACTGCAGCTGATGAATCGGTCAATGTTAAATCTGATTCATGACGTGGACCTTCCGAAAACAAACAGCCATCGTTATCATCGGCTGTTCCTCGTGAGGAAGATTGGCTTTCACGATTGTGGGTCTCTAAGGTGGCCGAAGGGTTCAATCCTGGAGCGGCTTAGACATAGGATGACAGCGGCTGTATTAAGCTACTAAGCTATTTTTGGGAACAGCTAACTCTCATACAATCAAATTCTTCTGAGAATACACAATCACCAAACACTAAAGTTTCTGCTGTCAAAATTCAACGACAGATTGTCAATATAATCCACTATTTTGGTGTTTTTTCTTATCGGCAATAAATAATAAATACACTTCATTTCAATTGAATTGAATATATTAAAGAGAAAACATTTAAGTAATATAGATATTAAAACACGATCGATCATATGCATTACTAAGCGTAAGGCCTGAGTGCACGTTTTGCGGGGCGGGGCGTGCAGCGTGCATAGGAATCTCACGTTTATGAGAATCCTGAGTGACGGCCGCCTAGAGCAGTGGGGAGAGCGTGCTTGTTTGCGTTCGGCGTGGCGTGAGCGTGCAAGTTCAAACCAGTTTATGTTTGTAAAATTCAGTTAAAGCGTATAGATATATATTTTTTTATATATAATCAAAGGTCGACGCTGACATTCCTATATTCGTGAAATTTAGCTTCATTTAATTTTAAACTATTATATAAGATCGATTGTATCGTCAGCCATGATAACGCTTTAAATATGATCGTCTCTCCTGAACGCTGTGGCAGTATTCATTAAACATACAACTTTAAGCAACCTCTTATTGCATCCATCCCATGGTTCAAAGATCTTCCAGATTCCTTCATGTCTGAACAGAAACCGTACTCATACGTCGCAGCCATCGTATTCTTCCTCTGCCATGGTTTATTGTCTGCGAGTCCGAGTGAGACTGAGGAGTTCTATTCTCGAACCGCAACCCTTTTCTCTCTTTCTCCTTTTATCGGTAACTGCGCAATGTACTGTTTATCATGACGTGACCGCTTTTGTTCCCAGGAACCGGCTGCGCGGAGCCAGCCCCTCGCAGCTGGAGCAGGTAATCCGCCGGCGAGGGTCGGACTTTGAGGCGCTGCTGCACTACCACCGCCTGCAGAAGGAGTTCGAGGCGCAGGTGACGGCCGCGCTCAAAGAGATGGGCGCCAAGGTGCACGTTGTCAACAGGTTATTTGTTTTATTTATTTATTTATTCATATGTACAGTGGTACCTCGCCGTACGTTCTTAATCCGTTCCAGATCTTTGGACTAAACAAACAGGACGGGTTGTATCAAATATATTAAACAATAAAATCAATATTGTTGTTGCGCTACCGGGATTCGAACCTGGATCTCTTTTCCAATCTGGGGAAGTACACTACCAATTGTGTTATAGCGCCAGTATTTTTCATGAAAAATTTTCGAACCTATATGTTACAAAACAATGCAGATGGCCTTCAAATAATGAAATGACAGATGTATTAATTTTCGAACATATAGGTTCGGATTGGAAATAGAGATCAAAAACAATATTTTTCGACAAAATTGATTTTATATGTATATCTTTCTAATGAATATATTTAATTAGTATTTAAAACATCACAGAGCGACTGTTCTCAATAATTACAACTTCAGTACTAAAAATCTGTCCAAAGATATTAGTCTCTGCGTTCTCCCCAGGATGTTTCGGAAATGTGACATTGTCTGGTCATTCTAGATGAAAAAAATCGCGAAAAAACAAAATCACGCGAAATTCACAGAGAGTTATAGCGCGCGTTGTTCACTGAATGGTAGATACAGTCCTACTGACGCTCGCGGGCAGTCGTCCAAAAATCTGAATGCAGTGATGGGATAAGATCCCGTGGACTGCATCGATTAAAATTAATGGTTAGTTGACGCCATCCGAACTGGAACAAGAAAGGAATAATGGCAGATGGATCTGGCCTACCTTGGTCTAAAGTCCCGGGTTGGACGTCAATCTTCACCTCCACTCGACTCGCACTTTTATTGTGAAGAACGGAAATATCACTGCACTTCCAGAGATGTGTAGAACACCGCTTCTTAGTTGTCCGGATTTGTACACACGGCGACAATTTCGATCCACAAAAAAAAGCTTGTTGACAGCTCGGCGTCGAAATGCAGTCTGGTTCCACGGCCAGAAGGGGACAGGTGTAAAAAGGTTAACGAGATAGACTGAATACACAGGGAGCATTCAATTTGTGTCAACGTGCAGATTATCGGGGCGTGGCCATTTCTTGGGTTAGCTCTTCGACTAGGGTGATGTTACAATGCTTTCGTCAGGCAGGCAGTCTCAGAACTCGCCACGCTTCAGAACTGGAACAGTTTCGTGAGCAGCAAAATGAAATATATTATTATTTAAACAAATAATAGATATCGCGTAGAGACGAAGTTATTAATGGAAAAATATGGAAGTATGGGCAATTACAGGGCTTACGACCTATTATGTAGATAGTGTAGTGGTATTCGAAGTGATTCCACATATTAACATATATACAACTCTCAAAAATTTGATAGGTTGATTGGGTAAAGTGATCACTTAAGCCAGCCGAAGGCAGGTTGTAAGCCCTGTCATTACCCATACTTCAATATTTTTCCATTAAATATATTTTTTGTACATCAGAAGTGGATATTCAACGATATAACACACTTATTAGTTGACTGTGTGGGATGCGGTACGATTTTCAGTTAGGCCCGGTTGTGTGATCAGTAGTAACTTTTTACTAACGACCTTTGCGGGTTGTTGATACATCCAATTTACTATTGTCAAAGCATAGATGGAGACGTCTATGAGTGTGACAAATAATCGTGAATAATGCTTTATTTTATGCATTATCTATGGATTTTTTCGCCTTGAGGTGTCACTTTGGTGGTGAAATTTACCACTAAAATGAACGATTAATGATTGTATAGTGCAACTTTGAAAGTATCAATGTGTCAGATGACTTTTGGAATAGCTGTCGAATATCGCACAGTAAAATGAGTTTACTACATGAGTATTTGGGGGTTAGGACCGTGGTTAAATGAAATAAACGTTATTGTGTGTTGAGGTTTATTGTGGCATCAAGATAGAAACAATGGAGACAGATAGAATTAAAGAATGAATGAAGATGTAGAAGGTGCGTGTTGATTATGAAATGAAATGAAGCGATTTGGCGGTCTCGCTCGGCGCTCCCGGGCCGGCAAGACCGCCGTTGTAGAACGATGAAACTGGAGACTGCCTTAGCGGTGAATTTCGAGCCAGACTTGTAGCAGCAGCCGGCAGCGCTGTCGCTAGCGTCGATGCCGACTGAGATGGCGGTGGATTTGAATTCCGGTGGTTACGAGTATTTTTTTACCAACGATCAAACGACCCGCGTCAGCACAACCGTTCCTCAGCGTTGTGTTCAATATTTAAGTCTCCCTCGATTTCTCGAAAGCGTTTCTTAAAAAAATCATTTAGAAATTTTGTTTGCGCCCGTCATGTCGTCGGATCTAATGTCGCGCGGATCGATGGTCGGCTGGTGGATATTCCGTCGCTGGGCCGACAAGGTCGAACCCCTACATCAGTGTAAATAATTTGTAGAACGAAAAATGTAGATAATTTTTGGCTCGCCCTCGTACTTCTGCGTATGAACAAGTGGATCGTGGAGTTAAAAATGAATCTGATCATAGTAGCGATCGATTATCGGCAGTGTTCAAGGGCGACCGGCTCTTATGTAGCACATTACTACGCGTAGAACGCCGCGTGCCGCCACTGTCGACATAACATAATTAAAGTCTTCAACTACGGGTCAAGTAAACATTGTCCGAGAAATCCGCATTAATTATAATATAAACATTATTTGTATTAAATCGCACTTTAAATTTTTATCATAGTCTCACCATGACGCGCGAAGTAGAACAATTGAAATAAACTATTTCAACTTAATTAATACTAGCATGCCCGCACAGCTACCGCGCGGTAGCACACGTATCCTGCAGCGACGCAATACTCTGTTTTCAATCTCACCCAACAAAAAAAAAAACACTTTTCTCGGTATCCCAGAATTGGAAGAAACAGAGCCGACGTACATAGCCAACAACCTAAGGGGTGGTGGAGAAATTGTGCAGGAGCTACACAGACTCACCCCGTGCACCTAAAAAAAAATACCACTTTTCTCGGTATCCCAGAATTGTAAAAAATAGACCCGACGTACACAACTAACAACCCAAAAGGGTCAAAGGCCTGTTGATCTTTGAGAAGCGTTAGGTTAGATTACTAACCACGTAAAAAAAACACCACTATTCTCAGCATCCTAAAATTGTAAAAAACAGGGCTGACATATACAACCATCAACCCATCTCTCCAGGTTTTAATAAAAACAAACATTTTGTTAATACTCATTGATAAAACCATAAAAAGTGATTTGACAGAAAAAGAAGAAGAAAAATAAAAGAGAAGAATAATAATCCATCACTCATCGAGCTTGTGTGAGAAGATGTATGAATGTGGTTGAGGCGAGAATTATGTGTCAGGACAGAAGAGTGTGGCGCTCTATCCTCTCTGCCTACCCCGGAAACGGCGTGATGGTAAGTAAGTTACAGGTTAATCTATCACCAGAACTGTTCAATTTAAATATTGAATAACAGACGCGTAAAAGAACAAACTCCTTCGACCGGTCTGTAGTAAGACAGGCGTATTTAAGTCACGTGTACAACTGCGAAATAATAATTAATTTAATTACGCTTTTAAAAAAATCATCATTGTGTCATTCTAGAGATAACCTATAAAAATCCAAAAAAACGTACAGAAAATTTTTCTGAGTATAATGTATGATTTCACCATAATTAACCAAATTCCGGAGTGAAATCATCAATTTTATCTTGTGCGGAAAAATAAATATAGAGAAAAATGTACATGTCAAAAAATGTCAATGTACATATTTAAATAAAAATACTCTTTTTAATTCGGATTCGTCACATATTTCGCTTCACGGTGGTCGAATGAACCGTTACCTGTATTATTACAATTTTTTTTTAATCCGCTTAATATTGCATAGAGTGTAGAGATAATTTTCAAATGATTCATTTCTCATGTGAAAATGGACATTTTTGATTAAAATGAAATAATATTAAAACATAATTTAATAAAAATACTATTTTTAATTCGTATCGGGTATATATTATCCTTCAGGGTGCATGGACGCGAAGATACCTCCATGAATATGATCTTTTTAATAGACCGCTTCATACCGAATAGTGTACAGAGATCGTTTTCAAATCAAAAAATGTACATTTTCCCATGTGAAATCGACATTTTTCATAAATCGCAAAGTTTGTCATTGTTTCGCCTGTCAAATGTGGAAAAAACAGCATTCGTTTCCTCCGGCGGTCGTGAGATTTCACTTTTCCGGGGTAAATTGTGGCAGTTTTTTCGCATTTTCGGCGCATCTAGGTAGGTCCGTACGTTTTTCAAAAAAAAAAATACGCGTTTTCACAATTTAAAGGTGAATTTTAAATGTTAAGGGTTTACAAATACGAAAATAAATTATAATCCATTGTGATGCAATAAAATTATATTTTGGTCGTAAACTCGCAGAGAAAAGCTCAAAAATATGAAATTTCACTAAATCAGGCTTCACAAAGAAGTTAGAAGAAGAAGAATTATAAAAAAAGTGTACAACGATACTGCCTGTCAGTGGCAATTGCCAAAAAATATAAATATACTATTTATTTTACATGGGAAGGTAAGTATGGATGTTTCGGGCATTACAGGGCTTACGACCTGTCATCGGCTGGCTTAAGTGAACACTCTTTACACAATGTAACATTCACCAATTTTTACCCGTGCTCGACTACCGCACACATCAAATTTTGAGAAGTTGTATATATGTTATCATGTAGGAACCTTTCAATTATTTATTATCAACTACGCTGTCGCCATCAATGGTTTGAAAATTTGATATTCATTCTCATGTAATAGTATAGATGTCGCTGAAGCTGAAACCTAATTGGTTCCTGCAAAGATTTGGACATACTCAAAATATTAATTAATCACTTCGTTCTCTTCTTTTCCAGACTGGCCTACAGCCCGTCCCTCATCAGCTGGTGTGACGTGGTCATCCCCTGCGGCGGGGACGGCACCTTCCTTCTAGCCGCCTCCAGGATCAACGACTCCAGGTAGTCACTCCCGTGTCCTGTCAGTCTATCCCTTCTATACATATCACATAAGCATTCTTATTATCTTTAAATTTAGATAAAAGCTTATGAAATAAGACCACAGTAATTCAAAGTCTTGGAATCTACGCCAGGGTCACCAATTACCATAATTTCCAAGGTTGTTTGTTGCTAACGTGTTCGTAATTCACCTGTTCAGTACGACTTATCATTCTAGACAATGAAGAATGAGAAAAATAGGATTTACATGACCGAATCACATGGTTTATTCAAGAAAGGTTACAAGAGATTGAGAGTGGGGTGTGGAGCACCATATGAGGGTGTTGGTCCGGGTTGCTTTCGGTGAGATAAAAGCGAGTTGAAGCGGGCGGCTTCCCAGCCACCGTAAGAAGAGTGCCAGTAAATACAGTGCACTTGAACTATTTAAAAAAAAAAGTTTTTACATTGATAAAATTTTTTATTTAACCTTTCTTTCCCTTACGGTGGTAGAATAAAAACGCTCGTTCCGGTGCTTTTGCGATTTTGAAGTCTGATAAATATGAATATATTACATTTATTACTTATGTTATAATAGTTGACAAATATATATTTACTTACTTACTACGCCTACGAGGTAAGCAGAGAGGATAGAGTGCCACACTCTTCTGTCCTGACACACAATTCTCCCCTCATCCACATTTATACATCTTCTCATACAAGCTAGCCGATTATTGAGCCTTCTATCAGGACCATCCTTTAGTATCTGGTCGTGCCAAGTCTTCCACGAACGTCTACTTCCGGTCATCGACACTTGCGTCATATATCTTTCTTATTATTTTCTCCTCATTCATCTGTTCCATATGATCAAACCACCTAAGTGATCCTTTCTTAATCTTACTCACTATACTGAGATCAACTTTACATTCTTTACTCTGTCATAAATGGATCTGCCACATATACGCCTAAGTGATCTCACTTCCACTGCACTATATCTATTTTGTGTAAGAGTTTTAAAAATGAGAAAAATCATTGATCATCATGTACGACAGCATGAGATATGTCTGACTCAGCCAGCGCACGCTCTGCTACTTACAGTGACGATCGGAACCCTGCGTACTGCGCCGTCCGCACCTCTCCGCACAATACAAATATTAACAAATTCACGTCAGGTTCTTTGAGAAAACATTTTTCATTGTTGCGTATGGTAAATACTTATGTATTGTAATTATTCTATCCAATACATACATTTACAGAGATATTCACATAATTAGAGGCAATGTCAACTCAGTTAACATCTTCGGAAAGGAAAGTTTAAACTGAATAGAACCAGAATTGGTGTTTCAGTACTAAAAGTGTGATGTCATCAATGATCACTAATTGATTGATTAACGGAATTATTATGTATTAATTTTCCCCTTTTTCCTCTTCTCCCACGCGACATCTGACATCATGAAGTAGATCATCGACGGTTGAAAAGTAATGTTTCACAAAAATTAACACAGCATGTTGGCTACTAACTTATTTCGGGTCACAGTGGTACCCTGCGCATCACCAGAAGTAACGCCCGTCTTGTTTCTTGTATTGCAGGAAACCTGTTATCGGTTTCAACAGTGACCCCAGTCGGAGCGAGGGGCGCCTCTGCCTGCCCAAGTGGTGCTCCAGGGACATCCGCGGGGCATTCACCGAGATCAGAGAAGTAACCACTGTTCATTGCGCTCTGATTAACTAGAAGATATTACTATTAATTTATTTTGTCTGCATCATGCTCCTTTGACTTGTTTCTACAGTTAAAACTGCTCGCCTTCTCTCTCTGTTATCTCGGGACTTGTAGCGAAGCACCGCTCATTTCTCGGACTTGATTAGTGCAACTTGTTGAAGACTCTCGCTCTTTAATCTTATATATTCCCAGTGATCAGTAATTTTATTATTTTCCTACATGTGGAGATTCTTTCTAAACTTTTGTCGTACGCAAGCGGGATTTCATCAGAACATGGAAACTGAGATGGGGTGACTTGGGAGATGATCAGTTAATTCACATCTTTTTTCGCTACATTCTCTCTCTTCTTTACTTAGTATAGCATTGTAGCGTGAAACCGATACAGGGAGTTTCCAACTCCTACAAAGATTCCGGGAAAGGGTGGGTCCTTTCGGGGCCCACGAGGGCTCTATTAAAAGTATGTACATAAGCAGAAAATAATTTATTGTCAAAATGAAAAGGTTTACACCGTGATATGACAGTTAATGCTTTGCGTTTACAATGCAGTGGTGTGTTTATGTTGTCAGGGCAGGTTCCGCTGGCTCCATCGCAGCAGGATCCGGACCACCCTGGCCAGCGACGAGAAGCTGCGGGCCACAGTCACCGGGGCACCGCTCGATCTTCACAAGCCCATCCTCCCGAGGTCGGTAATTCGTTCACCTGGCAGTCTCCTTAATGTTACTTTTTACTCCTTCAATCTGTCGATGTAGGAAGTCAGTCATTTTATGAAGAATGATTTTGTCATGTCATACAGGGGCTTAATGAAGGCTAAGATGGTTAGTGTTAGTGTTTGACAAAATTTTATCAGTGTTTGACGAAACTTTATTAGTGTTTGATGAAACTTTTCAATGTTTGACAGGTTTTCTAATTAAATTGCCTCAGCCTGGCTTATTTTTAGAATTAAATTAATTTATTCTTAATTATAAATTTTCAATATTAGAATACAAGTCTTGGGCCAAATTTAAAATTTTAACCATGGTAAGTTGTTTGAAAGTCAAATTAACTATTATCAAAGCATTGATGAAATATGCTTTATCTATGGCTTCATTCGCCTCTGCTTTCGAAATCTGTCACTTTGGTGCTGAATTTTTTTCAGATTATGTGCTAATGTATATTAAACAACATGTAGAGTGAACAACAATGAGTTTACTACGGATGTACTATAGAGAAGTAAATATTTTTTTACCAATAATTAAACAATCCGTTTTGGCAAATTTTTGTATTTTAGTAATTTTTTTTACCAAAGTAAAAAATGCCTACTGATCACACAACCGCCCCTTATTGAAAATTATTGGTTCATATAAATATTTGATGTTAAAAAAAGTATTTTAAAATATGTGATTATTTATTCCTCTGTTTCAAATATAATTATGGTTTAATTAAGGAGGATTTTCTCTGTGAAGTTGCATTTTCAGAACATATATTAGGGGTACCAGTCGAAAATGTCGCATTTCGGTATGGCCCTTGTTTGATCTTCAGTCGCGTCCGTCTCGTCGAGTCGTCAGCACGTAATATATATTACTTTTGTTCCTTAACATTTGGAGATTATCTTTCGAAAGTTATTTTTATTTTTGTTAGCGATATATTTAAAATGGAAGGGTTTATACCAGATAAGAATTTTGTGCGCAATTGCTTGATCTACGAGTTCCACCAAAAAAACTCTGCGAGGAAGGCTGCAGAAAAAATTTGCAGTATATACGGTGATGCGATATCCATTCGCCAATCGCAAAAGTGGTTTAAAAAATTTCAGAGTGGGAATTTTGATACGGAAAACCAGCCTCGAGAAGAAAAGGTCTTTAAAGTGGATGATGACATTTTAATGTGTGAAGTCGAAGCAAATCCAACAAAATCAATTCAGCAGATTGCAGACACACTCGGATACTCCTGGTCGAGTGTAAAAGCCATTTGAAAAAAATTGTCAAAATAAAAGTTAAGCGACCCAGAATGCACGCAGAACACAAAGTTTTTTTTTTTTCAACACGACAACGCAAGACCCCGCACTGCAGCGATTACTCGAAAAAAAATAAACGCCTTTGGCTGGAAACAAATCGATCACCCCCCAAATTCACCGGATTTAGCCCCATCAGATTACCATTTATTTAGATCCCTACAGCATTTTTTATCGGGAAAAAATTTCAACAACTTAGACGAAATAAAATCTGCCCTTGACGACTATTTCCAGTCGAAACCAGAAACTTTCTATTCAAAGGGCATAAAAATGCTTGAAAATAGATGGAAGACTGTATTAGAAAGTAATGGGGAATATATAATATAAATTTTTTCAAATAATAAATGATTTAAATTTATATTTGCCTTTTTATTTAAAATGCGACATTTTCGACTGGTACCCCTAATATTTGTGCTATTTTAATATAGCACCTAAATATTTTTTTCATAGATAAATTTATTCTGTATATCTTTCTAATTGATCTATTTAATTTGTATTAAAATTATGGTTTAAATGGTACAGGTACAATGTGAGCGAGGCCGCCGGCGTGGACGAGGTGGCCAGCACATCCTACGGCTCGGAGCAGGAGAGCGAGCGCTGGCGAATCGCTGACGAAGACGGCCTGGACCGAAACAACACGCCCGGCATCTTCAAACGGATTCTGCCCTACCTGGCTCTCAATGAGGTGAGTCTCGCTATTTTAATACATTTAGATGCGTCGTCGCTCTGTGCAAACTCGGATGCGGCGGAAGATTAGAAAGAATTGTTTAGAAGGTCGCGGAAGTGAGGCAGCAATTTAATTAGTATCATCTGATATTTACATCCAACTGAGATATTGTGCTTCGTAGTTTTAATTACTATTTTTTTTCGTGGAGTTTGATTCGTCAGCCATGAAGCAAAATTTTTACCCATTATGTAATTTAACTCTAGATATTCTATATTTACTATTTCCGAGATAACTTTGTAGAACTCCATAATCACATATGTGAAAATAAGTGTGTACTACTCAAGCACAACATTGTTGTCACGTTATCTCCTAAGTTATTACGACATTTGACACGTGCATAACACTTAACTAATTTAAAGAGAACATTACTGTCAGGTGGAAAAAAAAAAAGAAAAAGTTAATTATCACTGAATTATTAAAACTTGTGTAAAGTCACGTGTTATTTCTACAATATTCTGTTTCTTAAATGGTTCCCTCGGAATACAATAGTTTGTGGAGATCTCATCGCCGTCCGACGAAGCTGAACACAACCAGCAAGTGCCAGCGCACAAAACCAAACTCCCACAGACACTTAGTACAGCATGCGGCAATACCAATGCGACATCACTTTTTCTATCGCTACCTTTGAGAGAAAAGCTCTGGCAACCGCCGTAACTACTTTGTACGGTTAAATGACCATTTATCTAAACCATGACTACAATAAACTAAGTGCGTAATTTCTTTCTCATAACTTCTAGCCTGCCACACACACATGTACACAATACACTCTGCGACACCAGAGTGGTAGATGATCATTTACTGCGTAATCTTTAAAATTCCACGAATAGCATCCGCTGACTGCAGGCTGTGTTTCAGGTGTTCATAGGGGAAAATGTCTCGGCACGCGTGAGCCACCTGCAGGTGAAGATGGACGGAGACGGCCGACCCACACGGACCAAGTGCTCTGGCCTCTGCGTGTCCACGGGCACAGGTTCCACCTCCTGGCATCTCAGGTGATTACACTCCTCAATGCTAAGCCCTGTTTCTTTATTACAATGTTAACTAATTGATATACATGTAGAATTAATTGTCTACTATGTTTAAAAGTTAGCTATAGATTATAAGTTACATATTTACACTTGTTGATGAAAGGCATTGCACCCCTCAAAACTATAACCGTGACAAGAACGTAACCCAGCAAAGTTTACTTAAAAGTTGTAAATTGAGGGAAAGTGTAAAAAGTGGGAAATATTTTTTCCCAGTGATATAAAATCTATAATGCGTTGAAACATTGGCTCTGGTTTACCCGCTGTGGCGATAGCGTGGAATATGAGTCGTGATGGCGGTGGAATGAAAATGAAAAATGGACCATACGGAATTATGGATTGCCAACACTTGAAACTTGATGCCACTTAGATTTCGATAGAATATAGTCTGTTGCCAGAAAATTTCAATGCACTTTTTGAAATCATGACCTGAAGACCTACGGGCCACTCTCAATGTTAAAATGTCTGCGTACTTGTGTATATTTCTCTTGTAGTTTTTATCTGAGTTCGATTAAAACATATCTGAAAAGGTTACTTTTTATTATCCGCTATCTTGTCTCAAAATGGTGGGTATTCAAAAACTTTAAAAATTCGGTTAATATTGCACCCAGAAATAAAATAAAGGAGAAACGTTCCTCATTCAATTATTTTTTATATATTTTTTTTTAGTTTCACAGACGAAATCTACGCGATTCGTTCGATCAGTGCCGGAAGGGATTTTTTAATGGCACAATGTCGAGGTTTTGGTCATCTCTCGGCAAATATATTCATATAGCAAGTAGAACAAGATTGTAATGTCTTATTAGGGGGCTCTAAAGTTATTTCTATAATATAGCTAATTAAATACATTTGCAGCAATATAAGTACAATATGTAGCTAGCAATAAGAGACATCTTCCTTTTGAGGCACCCTGTCTACTCACTGTGGTGTCACGTGTGGACTATCGTAACATCATCCATGCTGGCCTGCCAATGTTTCAGCTGGATAGATTACAATCTGTTCTAAATGCGGCTGCACGGATAATATATGGAGTTACCAAATTCTCTCATATAACATCCCTTTTACATCAGCTACATTGGCTCCGATTCCCTGAAAGAGTTGAATTAAAATTGTGCCGTCTGCTGCACAAGGCGACACATAACATGGCGCCTCTGCATCGTCAAGAGCTTTGTATCCCAGACAATTTGAATGGTAGACGTCAAATTCTTAGGTCAGCCTCTACTACACCTGTAGGAAGAGTTGTAGAACCGACCGACCGACCGTTACCAGAAGTCTAAATTTAGTGAACGGGCATTTGCGGCGGCAGGCCCAAAAGCGTGGAATTCTTTGTCGTCCGTCATAAGAAACTAAAAATGCATTTTTCAAAAAAATCATTTCCATAAGTGAAAATAACAATTTTTAATTTTAACAACAAAGATAATGCAGGACTATAAACAGTTGATGCGTAAAGCTCTCTTGAGGTTCTATACTAATCATCCAATATTATTATTAAGTAATAAAGACGTAAATCAATTAGTCAGATTTAATAACATTTTAGCAAGGTGTCAAATTTATTTTATTCTTAATGGAACGATAGATGTATTCATTTGAAAAAGTGTAACATATGTGTTTGAAAATTTATCATCAAAAATAATGTCACTGTAGCATAGTTGGATAATGCACCTTCCTCGGTTTGAAAAGATATCCAGGTTCAAATTCTGTTAGCGCAACAACAGTATTTTTCGATACAATTAATTGTATATGTATATCTTTCTAATTAATACATTTAATTATTGGGAGTATGCATTAATTCATGCGGTTTTCTAAGAGAGGGCGTTACTAGTATTATTTCGCGCCGTGTTCATCCGTGACTATATTCATTTGAAAGCTACTGTCATTGCGCGTCTTTTTCAGTATATGTCATTTGATTGAAGTGTAAACAACATTTTTTTCTATTCATTTGAACATGTCGAACTTTGTGCCAGAAAAAGTGTTTTTGCGGGGAGTTCTTCTTCATTACTTTAACATGAAGAAAAGTGCTACCGAAAGTCATCGTATTTTAGTAGAGGTTTATGGTAACCATGCTCTAGCTGAAAGAACGTGCCAGAAGTGGTTTGCACGGTTTAGAAGTGGCGATTTCAACTTAGAAGACAATGAACGACCCGGACATGAAATCGGGTCAGACGATCAAAGGGGACCTCTACCGAACACAATTAATTCGTTTGAAGAGAGCGATTGCGGAAAAACGACCAGAATATGCAACCAGACACGAATCCATCATGTCAATGTCAATTTTCCATCATGACAACGCTCGGCCACATGTTTCAAGACCGGTTCAAAACTATTTGGAGAACAGTGGGTGGGAAGTTCTACCTCACCCGCCTTATAGTCCAGACATAGCCCCTTCTGATTACTACTTGTTCAGATCAATGCAGAATGCCCTCACCGGAATACGCTTCACTTCAGAACAGGGTATCAAAAATTGGCTTGATTCGTTCTTCACCACCAAGCCGGAGAAGTTCTTTTGGGATGGAATCCACAAACTGCCAGAAAGATGGGCAAATGTTGTAACTTCCGATGGACAATACTTTGATCATTGAGTGTATAACCATTTTTTCACAATAAAGCCTTAATTTTCGAAAAAAAAACGCATGAATTAATGCATACGCCCAATAGTTTTTATTTTGTTCTGCTAAACCTAACCCAACCTAACCTTTTTGTTGCTGATCATCGAGTAATAACTTTATTTCATGACTATTTATTTTTTAATAGGCATAAATACGAAGCTGACTAAAGATAACATTTAGTTTGTTTGCTAACCACGTATTGAGCTTGATATATTTTCACTGCCCACAAAAACACAGTGTGTTCAAAAGGTTTATTAGCTGTTTTTGTCGCTAACCCAATATGTATTTAAATGGCAAATCATTTAATTACAACTCTCTTTTAAATTATTTGCCATAGACTAATCGGTTAAACTAAAATATGCTAATCGGGCTAACATTCTGTCACACAAGTCAAATTATTACATGTTCACCGATCTGTCGCCCGTTGTGTCGGGATCTGAAGAATGAAGCGGCCATAAAGGGTAATTGCATTTGCGTTTTTTTTAATGCTTTGACACTTGATTGTTCGCATTCCCGCTGTCGCGTGACCGCGATGGAAGACCGTGTGTCAGGCGGTCCCTAAGTGACGTTCAGCACTCATTGCAGCATCAACAGCCTGCGCAGCGAGGCCGTGCTGGAGCTGCTGCGGCTGCGCGAGGGCGGCGCCCCCACCCCGGCGGAGGCCGAGGAGTTGGCGCGCCAGTACAACAACCGCCTAGTCTTCCCGCCAGGTAAAACACTATTTTTTCTTCATCTAAAAGGATTCGCGTAAGGCTCATTAAAAATGTGATCATGTGATGCGTTATTTGATGTCACTATTTAAGACGACGTGGATGGTTCATCATTTATCTTATTAATTTCTTGTATTCGGCTCCGTCCGGATGCTTCAGTTGGGATCTTTGAAAGGGCTAAAGGTAGTTTAAGCAAAACAGGTCACTTACAGTTGGATGGTGGTGTATTCTTGAGAATGAGATTAAGATAAAAGTTTTGGCTCGCTGCTGGCGTCAGGTCCGATCTCGCGAGCTCTCGTGTGGTCGGCTGCCAGTATTAATCAATTAGATAAAAAACAAATAATAGATATCTCATAGAGACGAAGCTATTTTTTATTATATTTAATGGAAAGATGTGGAAGTATGGGTAATTACAGGACTTATGACCTGTCTTAAGTGATTACTTTACAGAAACATAACATTCACCATTCTCACCCACTAAACAATCTCTATATTTATCAAATTTTTAGAAGTTGTATATATATATTACTATGTGGATACACTTTGAGTACAACTACACTATCGCCATCTATGGACTAAATTTGATATTATGTAATTACCCACACTTCCCCATATCCTTCTTTTAAATATAATAAAAAACAGCTTTGTCTCTATGAGATATCTGATATTTGTTTAATAAGTGCCTTTGTAGGTGAAAATACAGTCATTGTGTGTTTTCAGACATACTTTAATATGTCCCCCCTTATGTTTCTGCAGAAATACTGACCAATAAAACGGAACACGTGGTGTCCCATCCCTTCCCAAACGTGGCGGCAGGTTTCTCATTGCTAACCGTAGTCTTCTTGTAGGCGCCATCTGACTGTAGCAGCTTCAAGCAACAATCTGAATGACTTCAAGAGTGTTCACATTAAAACCCTGTTAATTATAATTAAAAAATTTTTAAATAACCACCATTTTATACGATTTACCGTATTAATTTGAAAACATAGATAGTTTGTAATTCAAAACTAAAATTTCAAACCCTTACATTTTTATAAAATGTAATTTGAAAAATTAACACAGTTATGCGTAATTTTGTCAGTAATATTTAATAAAATAAATAAATATAAAATATCTGTGTCAAAATGTTCTCAATACGTTTGAACCTCCCCTTAAACTTGCGGTTCCAGATGATGCGCGGATCGTGTACAGCGTGAGGGAGTTGATTTCCGCCGATGTGTGGCCGTCGCCTAAAGGCCTCAAGTCGCGCGGCTTCACTACCACGGTCCACGTCAAGAGCCGCTGCGTGGATGCAGGTAATACCCGTTCTTATTAAATGAGATGTATTTATTTGATTAATCTGAATGAAGAATATGTCACTGGTTATGGTAAATTAGATATTGGAAGATAGTCCCGTTAATAACCTCAACAATCTCAACAAAAGGTTCTCCTGGACAGATATGGCACGACTAAGTATTTTGATTGTATGCTGATGATGCAGTATTAATGGTGAATAATGAACAAGAATTACAGAGTCTAGTGAGTAGAATGTAAGACGTATGCAAGGAATGCTACCTTATTATGAATGTTAACATCTCGAAAGTGTTGGTATTCGAGAAGGAGGAAAGCAAGACACCGTGCTAAATACTGTTTGGAACAAGTAGATGAGTTTGTGTATTTGGGAGGTATGTTTTATAGAATCGGAAAGACTGAGAAAGATCGAAAGGTGGGTGACGATGGCATTATAGGTAATGGGAACTTGTTAATCGAGGCAAGACTAGCGGTTCACAATGGAGTCCTGGTACCGACACTGATGTATGTAAGTGAGGCCTGGAGCTGGCAGAAGAGGAACGAAAGTATATTGAATACAGTGGAAATGAGATCACTTGGGTGTATATGTGGCAGATCCATTTATGACAGAGTAAAGAATGTAGAAATAAGGAACAAATGTAAAGTTGATCTTAGTGTAGTGAGTAAGATTAAGAAAGGATCATTTAGGTGGTTTGGTCATAACGGATGAATAAGTAGAGAATGGTAAGAAAGATAAATGACGCAAGTGTCGATGGCACCAGAAATATAGGAAGACTTGTACTACCAGGTAAACCAGGTCCTGGTCCTGTTAGAAGCCTCAATAATCGGTGAGCTTGCATGAGATGTATAAATGTGATTGAGGTGATAATTGCGTGTCAGGACAGAAGAGTGTGGCGCTTTATCCTCTGTCTATGGTCGATGCTAAGTAATTTTTCTTTTATACAAATTTTAAAACTCAACTTCTGCTCCATCCGGCTTACTTCTTTCTTTCCTCTATTATGAGTATAGTCACTAAAACCTCCTCACCCATGACCTTCATGAACTTCCACCCTCTTGACTGAGGACTGTCACCAGACCGTAGCTTTTTCCATCCGGTCGGTCTGACAGATCGAGTCGGGCTTAAATCTGACACTGCCATGTGTTAGTAAGCACGGATGAATTGGCGCATTGCCGTTATGTTGCGCATGTTCATTATGGTCTGGGTACTGTTCGCAGGACTGGTGGTCGACGGCGGTGTGTCCTTTCCCTTCAACGACGGCACGGAGGCCACACTGGAGATTCATCCCGGGGATTCTCTGAGGACCGTCTCCCTGGACAAGGCGGGGTGATGAGGCTGCCCCCCGCCTGCCTCGCCGAGTCTGAAGCGAACAGTCAAGGAACACACTATTGCACTTTTAATTAAAGGAAGGAAATGTCTAGTGTGCTCAATAAATCGCTTGTAATAATGTACACTTGACTTGCAACCAAATTTACATCACTTGAGCTAATGTACTTGATTCGCAAACAAAATGAACTATTATATCAATTTGTGTATTTGCACTGAAATGTAGATTGTTTTTCGTTGTCGGGATGATCATTTACAATACACCTTGGAGACGGATCTTACAACGGTGACATCTCGCTCGCACTCGTGTGCACAGATCTGAAGGATCCATCTTCAGGAGACGTGGGTGACGTTTTGTCGCCCGATGTAACATAATTTTTTGAGAAATCTTGTTTGAAGTCCTTTTTATTTTTGTCTCGGATATTAGGGTAATATAATGTTATGTGATTGCATTTTATCTATGTGTAAATTAATTACTTATATTAGCTTCAGGCATACTTATTAGACCGTATTCATGAATAGTGCGCGGCCAAACGTGAAATTTAATTCTTGCGTATTTAGAAATGGTTGTCATCGGGAGCGAGTCACGGCTGCCAGCAAAATTCATCCTTCCATTCATCCTCTTCTGTTCCATGCTGATGTCGTTGTATTATAACCGGACCGAATGTCCTATGTAGAATCTTTATTTTTAAAGTTTTACGCGGAACATAAACAAGTTTTCAATACAGTTAATATAAATTCGAGTCATCAATAAATGACGTAATCACGATACACAAAAATGCCACATCATTTGTTGGCATGCTCGAAGAAATTAAAAATTACTAATTAAATAAATAATAAGAAAAACACATGTTTTATGATCTATGGTTCCTTCTTCAGGAAACAATGTATACTAAAATTAAAAATGCAAACATAGACAAAAACAAAGCTATAAGTGATTGGTAACTACTGTTTAAATGTACAAATTTAAAAGATGACTATTTGCAAAAAAGATTTGATTACAGTAAACCCCTCTTAATAAGTTTTCCCGCCTAATAAGATCACATACGGTCCCAAAAGAGTCCCATATAAATTATGTATTTTTTTTATGCCAATACGTTTTCCTAATGATAAGTTTCCCGCTTAAGAAATTAAAATATTTATGACAGAACTCAATATATCCGTAATTCGTCTTTCAGCAGAAGAAATTTTGTTTTTTTGGGTTTTGCCCATCGCTGACAAAAATGGTTATATTTGAATAGGCCAATAAAATTCACTGCCTCGCTTCACAAAACAAGGAATAGCCGCCGTAAATTATTTTTTGCGTGTGCAGATAATCTTCACAATATAAGAGCTGCACTGGTAATACTGATACCTTCTTTTATTTTTATTAATTTTCAACTTGAACTACGCAAACATTCCCGGCTGAAAAACCCAATTCTCAAAATAGCTTATCCATTATATTACTCTAATTGTACACTGTTCTGCATAATGGATGCGACCTAACCTTCAATACATTTTGGGATATTTATATTTAATTTGCTATTAACACTATTTCTTATATCTAAAATTTCTAATTTATCAACTGTAAACCCCTAGTATTTGTATATAGATATATTTTTTACATTAATGGTCGTATTGTCAGCATTAAAATTTTTGTTCCAATTCAGTCATATATTTAAAAAAAGTCGCCGAGCTATTTGATCGCGTAAGTGGTACTGAAGTGATCACGCGGTTGACACCATAATAAAAATATTGAAATAAGGAATATGCGTTAGTTATTATGTGAATATATTTGATAGTCTGTGACCGAATCACAAAATTATCATTCATCTGGTCGATTTTGAAATCCACATCTAAAATGTCCTCATTCACGCTCCCGTGACATCCATAACTCGAGATATGGTCACACGAGCTCGCTCAGGGTCCGTTTGGCGGTGTACTATTCACGAACAGCCGGTGTATTTCTTAGTTTAAGTTTAGCGGTCCGCGTCGGTCGGCCGGTGGACCCGATGCCTCCGCTCTTGCGTTATGTTTTGCTTTGAAGACTGTGTTAGTAAGTAAATGAATGTACATATGAACTACTTTTTACAGTTTATTTTATATAATGCACTTTATTTTAATAAATATAAAAATATTTTAAATTGTTTTATTTCTCATTTCTGTAGAATATGTTTGTTTTTCTGTCAGTAATTAAGAAAATCTCTAATAAAATTTGTCACGCCAACTGCGTTACAAATAGCGATTACAACATTTTTTACTAGAAATTATTACATTGAAGTGTCAATTTCTTTTCAGAAATTTTAATACATAGTAGGATTTAAAAAAGAAGTCTTAATTCTTTTACAGGTACTCCTCACTTAACGACCGAGCTTCGTTCCTACGAATAGGAACTTAATCATTTTGTCTTTTATTTGAACAAAGCGGAATACAATCAGCAAAACTTATAAATATGATGTACTAAAAAAATTAAAGTTTATTCATAAAAAAGATATCAGGAGCTATAGAGCCCGGGTAAGGGAGATGACGGCGAGGAAATGGAAGTTCTTTTAGCGGTAGGGACACGGGTGTAGCATTCGAGAAGAATCTCATTAGTGTACTTTCACAATAGCATTGTGAAAGTGTTTATCCATTCAACATTCAGATCCATAGCCTCTAGTTCTAATATACCCACATTCACTTTGAAGAACACACCAGCTAACCCTTTTTTGTGAATTTCTTCCATTAGCTGGAAGAGGATCTATTAGATCTTCGTCAACTCTCCATCGGCATATTACACTAATTCTTCAATGTCTAAATTAAGCACATTGAAGTCTCACAATTGTTTGATGTATGACATCAATTTGCTCGACATTGTCAAAACCTTTGAAATTATTTGCAAAACATTTCTTTATGCAGTCTAAAATGTTGTCAAAAGTTTTCATCACTTTCTGTTGCTGCTACAGTTTTGGAAAAAGTAATGCGCAAATAGTACACTTTGAACTACAGCCCTCTGGTCCGTTGGCTGTAGGTCTGTGATTTTGAGCAGATACACCTTTACATCAGATGCTGGGGATGGCCTGGGGCACTATCGAGCAGGGAGATAATTTTAAAAGAAACACCTTTTACCAGACAATAATACTTGACTGAGAGTATGAAGCAGTTGATGAATCCATCCTCAAATAAAACTTGCGTTATCTATTTGCACAATAGTAAATAGGCAGCGCGTACTTACTTACCGGCTTTAATGGACGCAGGTTCTCGGAGCAATATATATGAAAAGCTTTAATTTGAAACCATTGACATTTCCTCCCAACAATCTTATTTTTAAGTCTTGAAACTGGTCATCACTTTAGTTTCAGGTTTTGAATACAAGACCATTATATGTGTTGAATATACTAACTCGCTTTCATAGGAAAATAAGCGCTCCATCTGCGAGGACTGAAAGATATTATCGCACAAGAGCAAATAATCTTAAAATGGTTCCGAGAATGAAAACTACTTTTGGTCAAAGATTCTTCACCTTTCAAACTCCCAGAAATGCAATAAAATTAGAGCTTTAAGTGACTCGAGGCTTTTAAAATTGATGTTTCAAATTGATTGTTGCAATTAGGAAGGGCAGACAGAAAACTGTTTTATATTATGAAATAATTCTTATAATTACATTTTGCGTGTTTCGACCTCACATGTTTCCCTTTACCTGAAGCGCTCTCAGTTCGGTCCGGCATCATTTTTGAAGAACTAACAACTTCTTCGATGCACACTGTACGACTACTCTGCGGATGTGCATTATCAATTGGAGTATGCGTGGTGCGATAATGATCCATGGCTACTGTCGAATTACTTGCTCGGATGGATGACCGTAAAATTGACATAGTGCACGGTAAATTTCGCGAACTGAACCACGATTTTAGAAATAAATTTGCAAGCGTTGTTTCGGCATAAGTCTATTCATGGTGAAATGGAAAATCAGCTGTCACTGGAGAAAAAGTGTTGCCAATTAAAAAACCCACACCTTTATAAATTTAAAGCTTGAACGGTCACCCGAGTTATTAGTAATAAGGGAAATGGATAGGAATTAGAGCACTGTAGAAAAAAATAATCGTATAATATTAAATCATTTAGTTTCTTTATTAGTCATTATTTATACGCAATTTCAAGGCAAGCTGTACCATCAGCATCACTACAAACTTATTCCCAAAACATGACTTCCCTTCCCTCGCGTGAGGAACTCTTTTCTTCTTACACGTTATACACATATTTACACATTTTTTAGAAAGACCATTTGTCTGTCTATCTATACATATAAATGGTCATGATCCATTAGCTACAGGAAGCTGACAATGACCCTGAGGTTAGAGTAAAATGATTCATCGGCAGTTGATCGTATCAACCTCAGAGTCTCGGTACGGCAATGACAAATCTACAGTACAGTGTACAGATTTAATACAATAAATAAAAACCATGCACCTTGTCCCTGCGTCAAGCTTTACGAGGGTGAGAGGAAAATAAAGTTTTATTGATTTATACTAAAACTGCATTAATTCGAAATACAAGATTAAAAAAATATTATATACAAATGTACATTCAAAGTGTATCATAATTATTCTTCTTCATCATCGTATCCTCAGTGAGCGTCGCGGTCCCCACAACCGTCTGGCACTCGGCGCACAATACATCTCTCCCCTATCTCGAGCCGTGTTGAAAATGGATTTCATTAACCCTTTTATTTGGTATTCATCTTGCGGGAGACCGTCCTCTTGTTCGTTTTCGCTTCATTTCTTCCGGTAACATGTCCAAAGTACTTAACAATTTTTCTCCTGCACGTCTTTCTGTGATCCTCAACTCGCAGCATCCGCCTCCGGCACTACATCTTGACACCGCACAAAACATTCACCCCTCACGGAAAATCAAATGCGCGCTCTGGATGCGAGAGGTTCCGACTAAGAGACAATTGCGGTGAGTAATCTATACGTTAAGAGTTAATCACTGTGGTAATCCTATCGCACGGGCGAGGTTCATTATCGACTCTCCTGTTCGGGTTAACTTGTACACGCGGTCGCACTTCACTTCACGGGGGCGCTCGGGGCCTCCTGCCGGCCCCCGCTGCCCGCCATCGTCATGCGGGGGCGCCCGGGGCGGCGGCGAGCGAGACGTCCCTGCCGGCCGCATCCGCCGCCGTGTCCTCGGAATCTGACTCGTATTTCTGTAAATTTTTTGCGTGTTAATTAACAAATACAACCCTCATGCAGGTAAAGTGGTAGATTCTTCTCCTTGAAATGGCGTTGAGCCAGTTAAAGCGGTGCAGATTACCATCGTAAGCTGTACGAATGTTCGGGTGAATAAAGAAAAATGATTGAAAGCATCTAGAGGAATACCAGATCTTGCACCTCAAATGCAAATGAAGGAGTAAAAAAAATATGATGACAGCCAATGTCCATTGAACGGATTGAACACAAGAGGATCACCGAAACCGGTATGATTAAAATGATTACACTAACTGCATATTTAGTATGATACTGTACAAATGTATGAAACAACTGTTATTTCCTTGCACCCCGAAGACTCTGCTTACGTCTATAGCTGGTCGCAGGGTAGATATCATTCCGACGATAAGGATTCTAGTCGAGAAGACACAAAATAATGACTTGACTTTGAATATCAGAGGTGAAATGAACATCAGGGATATGAGAGGGTAAATAATCATACCTTGCAGTTTATTGCGGTGTTCTGGTTGTACAAAATAAGCTCAGTAATAAGTGTGAGAACTAGTGATGAGAAAAATGGCTACTTTTCATTACTAATAAGCACGCGCCACACCGCATTGCAATACACTAAATAAATAAATTAAATAAAACTGAACCTATTTACAAATATTCTAAAAAAACATATTCTAGCATAATTAAGTATTACACATCTAATTTATAATAATATCATCACAAAGAAAATAGAGACGCTTTAAAAATGTAAGTTGATTTTTCGGGTTAACTTCTCAGGAAATTTGAGTAAAACGTTTTGGCAGAATCCACTAGATGGCGGCGCTGAGTGCAAATTATAATCTCATTCCTTCAAAAATATTTTTATCTCAAATGCGCACGCCCTGAATCACGATATTGTGACTGATCACGGTTTATTTACGCAAACACGGAATCATGGTCTGTAATATATTGAAAATCGAAATATCAACGTGGCTGTAAAGCGTTAGTCGTGAGTCGTAAGCGTGATCACGTTTTACAAAACCAAATTTAATCACGGTCGAGTAGCAAGGTCGTGACTCACTTTAACTGATATTTCAAATATTAACACTGCGTCCGCCGTGACTCATCACGATTGAATATATTTATTGAAGATGATCCGAGCGTGACTTGTTTTACTAACACCGAACCAATTTATGATCATCCTGCCTGCATCACGCACTAATAATATAGCTTTCGCGCGCATTTCTCTTAGATTAATATAATGATTTTCACAAATTGGTTTTATATATTTTATAATGAAAATATAAATTATAACAGATACAAAACGTGAGATATTAAATATTAAAAGTACATATTAATAGGAAAAATACAATTAAGATACGTAATATTTAAAGACAGATTAATAAAAAATTATATACCGGTCAATGTTCAAAATACGTATAAAAGATCGTAAAACACTTGTAATCCTGTTTGACAAAAATTAAAAGATTGCGCTTGTTTAAAATGATGTCACGACTCGGATAAGATATTTACGGACCCATAGAAAGTGTGACTCCGTAAAATTGTGAACTCTCTATAATCCCCTATAAAAAGTGAAAGTATTGTACTAAAACAATTTTAAAAAGATTTAAAAAAAATCATATTAATTGCAACACAAAAAAGGCTTTAAGATAATTATTAATATCTTACAAAAAATTAAAAACAATAAAAGTATTTTAAAAATGTATAGGGGTAGAAAATTACTGCACCGTATTACTAATAACTTATGTTCATGTGAAAAGAGAACTGAAAAAAATTCCATGTGCGGAAGTGTGTATTGCATGTGCTGTAACACGACTCGGTGAATAAAATAGCGTGATCTGATCGTACATACCTACACAAAGTAAGATAAGTTATCAACAAGCTAGCATAAACATTACAAACATATTCCAGTAGATGGCGCAAATCATCCGAAGAATCCGGTGCTAATTCAAGTGATAATCAATTTAAGCCGCGGCGATAGATGGCGCTGATTCAAGTGATAATCGATTTAATCACGAATCACGATATTCCCAGATATTTAATCACTGATAGTGAGTGTGACTCAAATATATCATTGATAAAATCTGGATTCGTGTTTTTGAGTTCATCACTAGTAAGAACTGTCACTTTGTAAATGTACGCGTGTGTCATAAAAATGAGTAGATAAGTGGTGGGGGACGAACCTTATCCAACAGCTCTCTTCCATCACACCTTCTCCTGAATAACTAGTCTATTTCTGAATGTATAATTTATATTTACTGCATAACGTGTTGTAATAAACATATAATATTGTCACCTGGAAAGACTGGAGTTTCACTTGCAAGAAATTGGGACCCAAGTAATTAGACAGGTGGAACCCCTAGGGAATCTAAGAATTGTCACAGGTAGGTTTGTAGATTAAGTATATATAATAACAGATTAACACTGTTTAAGAAGTCACAAGAGTAAAATTTGCACACTCGTCCAGGCGAGCTACCTATTCCGACTCCAGCTCGTCCATAACCTGTTAATATGGGTGTGTCGCGGCTAACCCGGCTTTAACCTAATGTTGTGTTATTAACTTTTGCTATGTACTCATTGTTTGTTAATAAATCCCATTGAAAAGAATAATAAACAATAGCCAAATAATTAATCTATACCACATTCTAATTATCTAAGTTGCTATGCTTCGTAGAGAGGAACCGGCGAGAGAGTGATCACTCCGGGTAAGGGTGGCTCCTTTCTACTAGGCCACAGACGTCGCCCTCTGTCCACCTTACGTTAAGTGTTCCCTCTAATTTTGGATCACGGTGTGCGCATAGAAATCTTTTGTGCGGCACGGTTGCTTGACCATTTTTAAAATTTCTCAATTTCCAATTTGTTTCTTTCTAAACAAGTCGGTTTCAACCCCATGTTGATAGGACAAATAGGAGTTGAGATATTTCAGTTTCCGCAAACCCTTTACATATACGCCCCGTAAAACAAATATGTCCGCTATGCAAAAGCCAAACACAATCAAATTAAAATATTGGTCATTTTGAACTACCAAAAAGTCAGGGTGATTGTACAAAAAATATGAGAATTTAAAAAAATTATCAAGCTACCGTGCTGCTGGATCATTTCATACGGATTGACCCATTACTAATATCTAATGAGGATGTATTAATATGCATAAATGAAGTCTTAACTATCAAGGAAAACTGCACACTGAGGACAAATTCTCCGCAACGCCAAGTTAGAAAAGTGTGTAACCTCAGAGTGATTATTTGTCCAAAATGTTGAATCAACTTACTGCAATATGATCACCAAACTTCAATAGATGACGTCATTGTATCGCACAGCATTGTGAGGTCGCGGCATATACGCCAATTAATTAATATGATAAGACATGTATCGGTAATTTAAAAGGTGTAATCATCGGCGTGGCGCCAAAGAACCCGTGGGAAAGATTTCGGGAAACGAGGCCTATCATTCTTGATAAAATAATCACGGCGGCACCTGTCGCTATTTACTCGCAAACATGGCGGGAAAATATGAATGGCTAAACTTACTGTTTGAAAGCGAAATAAAACAATGTATAATGCGGGCGAGAAAGCCATTCTCGATTCTGTTGCCATAGTGTACCTATATTGAACATCTTTTGTGTTTCATTTCTTTCTATCATTGTCATCACCGGTTGAGAGAACCGGAGATCGGCGAACCATCCTTTTTTGTTTCCTGTACGGAATAGTCGTGAAGAAGAAATCTCGTTAAAAATTGTGTACGCACTATGATGCCAAATAGTGGGAGCATTGCGGACGTCTTACCAGCATCGTACGCTTGTAGGGCGGGATATCAAGAAGTTTTCAGTTGTGGACTATCATCCCCAATTGATATTCACAAGGGCTTCTACAGTATTCCAGTACTTACATTACACTCGTGACTTTAGCCTGCTTCTACAGTGTTAACTGTTATTTCTCATTCATCAATAACAATTTCTTCAGCCTGCATCGAAGCAATTTCTAATACTGTTCACTCCCCCCTTATGATGAAGACAAGCAAAATACCTTGAGCGAGAAGGTCTGGTACGGCAGCAGCTCCTGGTGCAGCGTGCACGTGTCCGCGGGGTGCAGCGCGGGAATGGGTTCACCGCACAGCAGCCCCGCCCGCCGGGCTCCGCACGCCCTGAACAGCACCTGGGGAGGAGACGTATTAAAGTGTCGTTCTTCAACATTGTTAACGTTGTATATAGAGAACTCGAGATAAATAAAGATTTCCACACGGTAACAGATGTTTAGCACATGATGATTTTCTGTTTCAGAGGAATATTTACATTGTACACTTAAATGACAATTTGGCACCACAGTCTATTAGCGGAATAGCTATGATGCTAGAGCATCGCTATCCATACGGGAAAAAGTGAAAATATATAATACAAAAATTTCTAATGAACATTTCATAACAGGTTAAATAAAATGATGGCAGTAATAGTTTAGAGATTGAAGCTGACTTAATTGACAATACAAAACATAACTTGCGAGGGTGGAGGGTGCCTCGGGGTTACAATACCTGGTGCCTGTCTCCCAAGATGTGCTTGACGCAGTGGCGGGCGGAGGGCAAGGCGGCGCGCGTGCACTTGACTCCCCCCTCTGTGAAGACGCAGCGCCCGCTGGGAGGCGCTCCGTTGCGCACGCTGCCTTCCGTTATCTGAAGCATGCAAAGTAATAAGTATCCAACTGAGTGAATGAAGAGTATCAGTGATAGTACGACGCAAAGGTTTCATCCCGAGAGTGAACTGCAGGGTTAGACAGAAACGATGGAGTGCCACACTCTTCTGTCTGGCTAAAATCGGACAATTGTGTCGATCTATTTGACAATTGAATTATCATAAACTATGATTTATCAAGGTTTTCGAATTAACTATAAACTTTCTAACTCGTCCTGTAGAACTTTAAGTGATTTTTATTTAAAATAGTAAATGGTATGCTGGACGTCCTTAATTTAACTGAACTGATTATATACCATGTTCCCTCGCGGAGTACCAGGTCGTTGGTGCGGTTCCATGTAAATGCGTCATACACAATTAATTTCCATAGGAATGCACCCCACACAAAGATTTCACAGGCTTGGGAACGATTTTGGTCTTGTAGATATATTCGGATGTTCAATGTTTAAATATAAAAGTGATGTTTTTGATGCTGTTCCGAGTCAAAGGTGTCATTGGTTTTGGTACTCAGCCATGCGTTAGAAACCTTTTTTTTTTGTTTGGTTAATTTTATATTTTTTCTTTCTTTTAAATCTATTCTATCAATCCATGTTTTTTTATATATACAGTAAAACCGCGATATAACGAAATCCAAGGGACCAAAAAATAAAACCTACTATATGTTATGCGCCGTCGCAAAAAAATGTTGCGCGGCTTCAAAAAAGATAGCAAATTCTGTAAACAAAGGAGGAAGAAGGTCATAGGGAACTAAATACCTACATATTTTTAGTAGATTTGTTATTAAAACAGATAAGCAAATGGATAATCAAAGGAATTAAATTAAGAACAGAACCTATTCAACACCAATTGGAAGATATTTTTGTAAATTCCAGAATATTGCAAACACAAAACAATATTTTAATTGTGTTTAAATGTAGAGCCGCTTCAAACATACTTTTGGGCATGAAATATACAAAATAATTCAAAAATAACAATTTTACAGTTGAATCGCGACATTTTTATAAAATGAGTCGTATATAAATTATGAAGGTACTTACCGGTAACGGCGGCAACCACTTCAAAATATATTTATAATCGTTAAAATTGTTCACTTAAAAATTATCGTTAACATTGTTCACTTAAAATACACGAAAACAATAGTTAATAGAAATACAAAATGCCGTACAAAAATAGTCCATAAAATATTTTAACAAATTATTTATATTATTGACGAGTTCACACGAAAACAATTGTCAAACGAAAATGAATTTATGTAAATATTCAGTTCGGTCATGCAATAATCGCGTTAAAAGCTGAACAAACTTAACTCTACAGACGTTACACTGAGACTGACATTTCCAATAAGTACATTCTGCAACTTTCGGGGGGTTCCTGTTAATTTTTGTATTTTACAGCTGTTTGGGTCTGGGTTGCAATCATATTAGAGGCGTATGCGTACGTAAAACGTGTCAGAGAACGCCGCAAGAATTATGTCAAATGGTTTTATGGGCCTGCTATGAACCCAAGAAAAAGTTTGAATTGTTTTACTACCTTGTCGGCCGACCGCCGCGCACCGCCGAGAAGGCCATAAAACTGTTCGCATACGGCAGATGCATCGGCGCGGCTTTGTAAGTGCGAAATAATATTTTCATCTTTTAACATTTTTTTATTTCGTTATAAATTTACGTAAATGTATTGGCATTTTTTCGTACGGGACAAAAATGATTTTGTTATAAATATTAACGGGATTTCATTATATAAATGCATTTTTGTATGAAAAATTGGTTTTAGGGACTAAATTTGGTTTTTATTTTGATATGTCATTTTCCGCTATATCGGGTTTCGTTATATCGCGGTTTTACTGTATTCCACGATACTGGTGCAGCTGCACATGTTTCTTATAATTAATTTAGTAAAAGTCCACAGGGACTTGAATACAATATAAATAAATAAAATAAAATAAATTGTTGAATTATGTCAAATTTCAAATAATGGTGGTTTTACTCTAAAAGGAAAACATGAAAATCATCCCGACTGTGATTCCAGCGACACCGAGAGCGGACAGGTCTTGTACATAAAATAACACAAGGCGCTCTCACTTTGGCCCTCTTCTCGCACAGCTTTCTGTGCAGCACCGCGTCCGCGCCGTGCTTGCGCCGGTAGGCCGTGGCCGCCTTCAGCGTGGCCAGCTCCTTCCTCTCTTCCGCCGTCTTGGCCCCCTGCGCCGCGATGCTGCCTGCAAAAATGTCACAACTATCATCATTTTCTGTCATGTCGTGTCAGGGCTTGTACAAAAGCTTGATTATGCCGCGAGTGCGCTCTCTCTGCTCCGAGCTGCGATCCGGGATAGATCTTAATTGTACATTATAATCTGTGGCGTGTTTGCGAATAAATACCAGATTGTTCACGTTTAGACGCCTGATGAGCCGGCCCGAGATACAGAACTGCCATTGTAATTATGTAAACACTGCACTTATTACAATATCTTTACCCAGTAGTAAAAATAAAAAATAATAATATTCAAGCTATATGCGAAAATTGCATACATTATGGATATTCAAGAATTTAAATCATATATAAAACTGAATGTCTATACCATTCTGCACAGTTACTATAGGACCCTGCAAAGGTTTCCACACCTGCCCACTTGATTATACACATGAATCTCGCTGCCGAGCTAAAGCGGTTCCATCAATTTATTGTTACATTGACTAGGTTAAGTTGGGTTGGGTGGGGTGGTGGTGGTGGTGGCTTGTCGTGTTTACATACACAAAGTATACATCATTTGATGGATTTCATGTATGTACTTGGGACAGAATTCCAACATCATCCCATACCTAAGAACAACTGAGAGATGATAAATAATGTAAATATGAACCATATCGACCCGTACCATAGCCATTCTAACAAATCGTCGGGTCCAACCATGAGAGTACCGATCGCGAACAACGTGTACGTATGTAAGTGAGAGAATGTGTTGTGCCAACAGTATTTGATAACATCAGTAAAGACTTATCAAACATTCTCACATCTCATTTAATTATTTGTTTTCTTTATATATGTTAAAATTAAAATAGATACGTATGTAATAAAGTTGCAAGTAAATAGCACATGTAATGAATCTGCCTATATAAGGACACGGTGAATATTTTAAGAGCAGTTCTCTGGAATAAATCTAACATCTAACAACCTGAGTTTTTAATGACAGAGTACACCCAGAACTTTGACAATTGCATTTTATCAGTCAGTTAAAAGTACTCACAGTGGCTCTCTTTCTCCTGCTTAAGGCCCGTGAGGTACGTGCGTCTCGCCTCACGCAGCCGCGTAGCCAGCCCGCGCAGCTGCTCCAGATACAGCGCCTGCAAGCGGCGTAAGTTGGCCCCGGTCTCGCTCACAACTTCCTCGCAAGTGTAGATCCCGGCGTACCTGAGCGGCTGCGAGTCCAGCTGGGTGTCCTCAGCACCCGACGAGTCTTCGTCCGCTCCGCCCGCCCGCGTCAGTTCACTCTCCGAGGAGGAGCTGTAGCATTCCAGCACGCGCGGCCCTATCCAGGAGTTCACCTCGGTGGCGTCCACGTGCTCTGCAATGTATGAGGATTAAATGGACCATTTCTACATTGTTATAAGTATATAAGCATATTATTCCCGAGAGAATTAAAAGAAAATCATTGATATATAATATATCAATTGTAGTGTCCCCCACAGGGTAGGCAGAGAGGATAGAGCACTACACTATTTTGTCTTGACATCCACAGGACCGTTTTTCATCACATATCTGATGAAGAAATCCAACACTCTTATCGCACATCTTTCATACAAATCTCTTCTCATTTATCGACCAAATCCGGTAGAAGAGCTTCTAGGTGACCCTTTTTTAACCTCGTTCACTACGCCATGATTAGTTTTACACTTAATTTGTTTATTAATTGCTGGGAGTAGATTGAAGATACTCACTGAAAGGGTCCGTGTGCAGCGGAGAGTCGGGTCGGTCGGAGGCCTCGCTGACCACGGAGATCTGCGAGGCGCAAGACTCTGTGCGCGCTCTCTCTGGACTGTGGACATTCGCATATCATTAAAATGTAGTTCAATACTAAAAAGGAAATTACCAGTGAGGTATTTTTAATTAGATTAAAATTGCATTCGGGCAGCTGGATGTGGTCTACTCACTTGACATAGTGTGTCAGGGACAGCAGCATCTCCTCGGCTGATGGCTTGGGCGCAGCGCGGGCCAGGTGGCGCGCGCGGCTGGCCAGAGCGGCGCGGGCATGCTCGAAGCACAGCCTAAAACAAGAAACACGTTTTCTTCACTTTCCCAAAAAAGTGCATAAGAATAGGACAGTTTTAAATTATTTTTAAATCTTTAAAAAATGAGAAATATCCTTATACATACATATTTGCAAATCGGTTAAACTAAATTCACACAAGATGATGTCTAACTAAAGGCAGGGTTGAGTAGAACGTGGACAAATTATTTTGAAGATCTCAACGTCAACGTCATCAACATATGAAGGACACAGAAGAGTGCCTCGTAAGGCAGTCGTCACAGACGGAATATTTGAGGGACTTGTGAAACACGGGGAAAAAAGTTAACAGTCTATTTATAAATGCGTTTGTGGTGTCACTTGTGGACTATTGTAACAGTATCTACGCCGGCCTGACAATGTTTCAGCTGGATTAATTACAATCCATTCTAAATGCGGCAGCACGGATAATATATGGAGTTTCATAACATCCCTTTTACAACAGCTACTTGCAGATTACTTACAGCAGCAATCGTGCCGGTCGATGTACAAGGCGACACATAACATGGCGCCTCTGCATCTTCAATAGCTTTGTATCCCAGACAATTCGAATGGTAGATGTCAAACTCTCACTTCGGCCTCTACTTCAGTTGCAGGGAGGGTTGTAGAACCGACCAACCGTTGCCAGAAGTCTAAATTTAGTGAACGGGCATTTGAAGTGGCAAACCCAAAAGCGTGGAACTCTTTGCCCTTCGTCGTAAGAAACGGTTCATCAGACACTTTATTTAAGAAGAAACTAAAAATGCACCTTTTCAAAAAATATTTCCATAAGTGAAAATAACAATTTTAAAACAAAGGCAATGTAGGACTATAAACAGTTTGTGTGTAAAGAGCCCTTGAGGTGAAAGTTTTTATGAAAATGGTGCTATAGTAATAATCCAATATTATTATTATTATTAAGAGCATGTGATCAGAAAATAGTAAATGACAACTACAACAGTCAGTATAGAATGATCCAAATATGATCATTATTTTAAATATCACTCTTAATTAAATTTTTCAGGGTTAGAAACATTGTGTGGAACATCTGTCAAATATACCATTAACAAAATGAGACAACGGAGGGTTGAGCAGCGCATTGGAAATGTGAAAATTTATCATAAAAATTGTAAAAATTTGTGAAGTTCAAAGTGCTTTTGGACGATGTCTATTTTCAGCAGGATGGAGCTGCATGCTTCATAAGCTGGGAAACAATTGAGTTATTACATCAGAAATATCCCGGATGAGTATTTTCTCATTTGGAGACATCATTTGGCCGATCAGATTGTGCAATTTAACTCCTTTAATATGCTTCAGAAACGATTCAAGCACTTAAGGTTAAAAAATATCACCCTATGTACCACCCCAGATATTCTGAAGGTGATAGAAAAGGCTGCAGCAGGCGGGACATGCGAGTCCGTAACACAGACGACAAGTGAACAGGGGCGATCTGCAGTGACGACTACAGCTATGGATCAAGTCTCAGGAAATTTTTTAAACTCGGCAGTATGAGGTGCACGATAGTATCACGCGAGCTTCCGGAATCGCAATCAGAATGAACGTCGGGCGCGACTCACCCCAGGTCCCGTCTGTAGTTGGTGATGGGGGCCGGCGTGTGGCAGCGCCGCCCGCCCGTCACGTGGCGGCAGCGGCGGTAGGGAGCGGCCGGGTCGCACAGGATGTGCTCCGCGCAGTAGGCGTGGCCCACCAGGCGCGGCAGGTGGCACGCGTGTCGGCGGTACGAGCACAGGCGCGACCGCTCCTCGATCTCCTCGTGCACCTGACCGGACAACAGCAAATTTTAAAATGGCGACCAAACAAACAGGTGTACACACTAACAGGGAAGGTGCGCTCATGAGGCGGCTGACTAAGGGTGAAATCCCCCTAGTAATGATATTTTCATATTTTCTAATTCTCGCTTCTAGCTTCTGGTATATAAAATTTAATTTTTACTGAATACATGTTGAATATGAGTGTTATTCCAACAATTAAATCTATACAAAGTCCGCCTTGAGACAGGCCATCATTTAGTAGGGCAGACGTGGTGTTTAAAAAATATATATGTAATTATATCTGAAATTAATTGTAATTATATGTACAAACATACATGCATGGAAAAAAAATCAGAGAGTAAATATATTTTAACAGTCAAATGACAGCGTCAGAATAGAGCGACTGACGTACAAATGGCGAGAATTGTTTGAATCACTCCTCTCGGTGAGACCCTTCACAAGCGACAGAAGGGGAGGGCGCGTGAAAAGAATAATATTAGATCATTTTTATAGCATCATTTTTAAAAAAACCACCTCAAAGTCTACACATAAACTGTTTATAGTTCTACATTCTTTGTATTTATAATTGAACTTATGGAAATGATTTTCTGAAAAGGTACAGTAAAAGGTAAGTCAGAAACCACCGGGAGTCTGGGATCAAAATATGGAAGGCTACAAGTGTAACAGTGACAACTAAAGTGAATCTCCGAGCCCTCGTGTCTCTAATATTCTATTCTTTTACAGGGCAGAATCACAGACCCTCGAAACATAGCAAAGAAATTTTGCACATCAGATATCAGTGTTAAAGACAGATTATTAAGTAGACTGGATGCGGTCACTCAGGTGGATGCATTAATGAAAAATAAACAAATTAGGAGCTAATGCAGAGCTTTTAGAGGTTGACACACCGTGGATAGAATAAGGAGAGGATCACTGAGGTGGAACACTTGAGCAGGGAGAGAGTGGTGAAGAAATACACGAGGTGGACATAGAAGAGGGTGTCCGCAATAGGTCTGGCATGATCAGATAAATGAAATACTAGACAGTGTTAAAATCAAAGAGTTCTATCCCTTTTGTGGGTTAGTTAATTTTCAAGCTGGAGTGCGCGTGGATGATTGGATGAATGATGAAAGTAACTTGGCACTGTGTCTTAAACTGCGGGTTCCTTTATCTCCGGTGCCATCGATGCTCGCGACATTTCTTGCTATCTCCCACATTCAAACTACCAGTGATTTTTTTTTAAATTCTCTACGGCCCAGGGCCGAGTATATGATTATTTTTTTGAATAGTGACACCTACTAGAGACTTTGATTCAGTGTATAAAATAATTTTTTCCATCGCCCGTGCTAAAAAACATTTGCGGGTTGTTCACACGCCAAACTTACTACTGTCAATCCCACTTGAAGTAAGTAGTGTAGCGATGTGAATAATCATTAAAATTTAAATAGTCACCATTGGCAATACATATTTTATGCTCTATCTATGGCTTTATTCATCCTTGCATTTGAAATCTGTCACTTTTTGTAGGCAATTTTTTTTTGATAATATAAATTAAACAACGAGAACATCATCAGACAAATTCTCACCACTAAAATAGCGGGATATTGAATGATTCATCGTCGTATACTGAAATTTTCTAAGTATCAATGTGACAAATGACTTTCGAAACAGCTGTGAAGAGTCTGCCATTTTGACAGTTTTACCATCAGATATCAGAGAATAATATTAGTTTACTACTGAACGTACTTTCGAGAAGTAAATATCTTTTAACAGTTGAACAACCGTTTTCGAATTTTACTTTCATATTTTTTTTTTTACAATAGTTAAAAGTTACCACTGATCACACAAGAAAGTGTTGCCAGCCCGTTGGATTTTCTATTGTATCTATTATGGAGCTCTTTTCTTGAAATCTTGTCAGAATCTCATTTATAATTAGCTTGTAATATAATATTTTGAATATGTCTAGCTTATTCTTGTCATCCTCCTCCAGCATCACACCTTGAATGCTTCCAATCTATTTTCCTCTCTTTCTGACTAACCATAATTGTTTTATTAATTCTTTTCCCTGTGGTATTGAACTCACTGTCAAATAAAACACCGAGAATAAGGTTTTTAGTTTTCGTCTCTTTCTCTCAATCTCAGGCCGATCTCTAGATCTAATTTTCTACTCTCAGTACGTAGTACTGAGATTTCTCAATACGTGGACACGGGCCATCAAAGTTTACCGGGCTATTCTGCCGCACATCTCCCTCGTTTCTAATCCATAGCAGATCATAAGCTCAGAAGACGAGACAAGATTCTGAAAGTGCACCGAGTGCAGAGATAATATTTAGGGGAAGCAGGCGACTACTTTGCACTCGGCAACTTCAAATTGTACATATCTAAGAATAATATTAATCTAATTTCAAACAAAATCTGCACTTTTAATTTTTTTTGGAGCCATTTTTTTGTGACAATACTCGCTCCACTATGTTATACCTGTTCTGGGGCACAACTGACATACACTACGGTGCAATTTTTTAGACACAGTATCGCCAGCTTTGATTTAAACACTGCACAAACTGAACACACCAACGAAGGAGTACCTGGGCGCGCAGGGCGTCCTCCTCGTTCTTCTGTTTGGCGGCGGCCCCCGCGCTGCCCCCGGGCGCCGCCTTGAAGGGGGCCACCATCCTGACTATCTTGGCCTGGGTAGGTTGCAGCTTGGACATTTGCTCCCTTCAGCTCCTAGTGGCGCCGAAAGCCCATCTCTCTCTTTCCCCACCTTGCCCCCTGTAATTGCGGTGGTATTTTCCTGAAACAAAACAAAATAATATTTTTCAAACTTCCCGCCAGTACTGAGTGAAAATTGTTTGGATTTCCATTTGACTCGAATAACTGTCATTAACAGACTCGTTTCGCGATAAATAATTTATGAACGTAATTTTACGACGTTTTTTTAGCGCTATTCCACACTTGTCACATCGATAATTCGGAAGACGCAATATTTTTGAAAGATTCTTCGTTGACACTAGCTCGTACGCGGTGGTGAGTCGGCCATTTTCGGAAGAATAACATCATTCTGAGGTTCGTCAATCCAATGTTTTAATTTCAGGCAAATATCCCATCAAATCACCATAAAAATATCACTAAATCAGTGCTCACGCTTTCATTCATTACCGAGTGTATTTTTTACGCGTTTTCCATACCTGAGAATATTACAGATCGCCGCTTCGCATCCGGAGAGCTCTCCACAAGTTCACAGAAAATTTTGCAATGGCGTCTAATCATCGCCTGCCCGCAAATTAAAAAGTGATCAATGTTAACGCTGCCAAAAGTGGCCGAAGTGAACTTTAAAAATAATTAAATATATTTTTCGTCGGCTTCGAGGTATTCAGTGACAGAAACAGTGAAAAACATGATTGTGTAAATGAAATAAGTTACTCAAATGTTAACTTTGTGCACATCCGGCAATCGCTCGGATAGCGCCGTCTCGCTTCCTCGCGCGCGCTCGAGCGAGCGGGCGGCCGCAGCGCGCACTGGCGGCCAGTCCGCGAAGCGTCAGTTCAATGGCTGGACAGGAGAAATGGTACTTCTCAAGAGATCAACTTATCAATTCTCCGAGCAGAAAATGCGGCCTAGATGCGGATAAGGAGCTGGCTTACCGCCAGCAGGCCGCCAATCTCATCCAGGATATGGGACAGCGGCTTCATGTGTATCCTTTTTCGCGTTTTCAGTTCGAACGTCATGACGTGACGGCGTGATTGTTTTCATGTGTTTATCGAGTGTTTTCTCGGAATCCGCCCCCCAGAAGTCCGCGGCAGCGGTGAATCATCGTCTCGTTTACCCTTTGGCGAAGTTTCGTTCGCGCGCATCGGTTCTTTGTGTGATTTTTCATTGAAAGTGTCGTGACCTCACGCGCGGGGCTGAGAGCCGGGCCGAGCGCCCGCCTGACGTTGTTTACGCGAGGTTAGAGGCGTCCTCGAGCGCGCGGCGGCCTTCGGCGGCGCTCCGCGACCTGACGGTATACCGTATCCTCGGTCGAGGTCAGTTTTCCATTTCTCTAACATAGCGCGCGGGCCGCGCGAAGTGGGTCATAGGGCTGTCGAAATCCGAGCGAGTCCTTGCCGAACGGTGTCATTCCGGCCTCTTCCGCTTCCACGGAAGTGCCGTTAGCCGTGACGAATTGTCCCTGTTTGTTTTTGCGCTCGTTAGAAATGTGCCGAAACAGCGTCACGCGTTGTTCGCAACACGCGACACTTCACAATATTATGAACGTCGCGTGGCCCCGTCTGGCCTGGCCACCATAAATATATTATTTTCACTCATTCTTTTGTTTCAGTTTATGACAGCGCAATGGCATGAAACACGACGCAATTTTCATACTTTCACTTATAAAACAATCTGCAATACACTGACACGCGAATCTGTACTTTCCAGGGGTGACATTGATAACCTGAGCATTTGGAAGTTGGCCCAATATTTAAATAAGCAATTTACAATGAATGATACAGAAAATGTCATAGCTTAATTTAGGGAGGGTTATGAAACTGAACTGATCCACATAAAGCCAATATGGCTACATTTAAGGTTCTAAGGCGCTGTAAAAGGGTATCTTATAGACTACATGTCTCCGATGGCAGGGGCGGGGTGGGTGATTATTTAAAAAATAAACAAATAGCATTGTACTACACACAATTGAATATTATTTATATCACAGCTATAGTTGACGGAGTGTGATCATACAGGAAGTGAAGGGTGGTCGCGTTAAACCTGGCGTGATCAAATACTTCAGATATTTGTTTGAAATTCGCGTATTTGTTTAATTATATTATCTCTGGCATTGATCTGCTATTAGAAAATCCAGGCTTTCCCACTCTCTTCTATTCTACCTGTTCTTCTCCCACTAATGTAACATCTAATTTTCTTTAAATAAATCATGGTTTTCAGATGGCATTTTTTATTTTCACTTCTCGTCGTTTGCATTTTCCTTCACCGTGTTCTAATGCTGCAGTATTCCAACTGACTGGTTCTCATTTGTTACAATGTTAGAAACATTCACTTTGAATTATGTCACTTCCTTTCAAAATATTTATTTTTTTAGCTTTGTACTGCACACTATTTTTGAGTTAATAACACAATAATAAGAGAAGAGCAGTCCTTCTCATCTACAGGTGTAAAATAATCTAAATACATTGGGTTATGGAGCAGTGGGGTACGTAAGGATGGAGTGGTTATTGACTTGATATTATTTATTAATGTTTTTTTGGGATTTCTGTCCTTTCAAGATTATTCATTAATATTCCTCTATATGGTAGCGAGTGGAGTAATTTGAAATTGTGGCTGTCGAAAGAATAGTTAGTTTAATTTTTATTATTTGATTATTTTGGCGCATATCATGGACGACTGCCAGGACTAGTATACCTATCTTGAAGGAGCTAAAGATGAAGCCATATCTATCTTCTATACTGCAGTAGCTTTTGCTTAAATATTCGCACCGGTGGTCCGAGATAGAGAGATAGTGACTTGTTGATGTAGTGGTTAAGACACTGACCTAGCGGTCGGGGGTTCGCGCCTCGTTCTTGGAGACCAGTAAGTTGGTCCTATTTTCATAGCACAAGCTTAGTTTAAAAATAGTAAGAATATTGATGTGACGTGTATTCTGTGTGCGCATCTGTAATATTTATTAAAAGGAACGACAATTTGTGGATATATTAGAGATTTCCACCGAGAATGCGATAGAATGCAAATAATTTAAAGGAAATCAAATAGTAAAGGAAAACTAAAAAAAACTGGTAGATCCAATTGTGCTCGGCTGCCATATTGCGACTTGCGAAAAAATCTCGATTGCGAAATGTACTCTCGATCCTCGAACGATCAAGTGCCGCTTGTTAAAACGTGAATGATGACTTTCAGTATTTTAACGAGGGGTGGATTCGATGTCTCCCGGCGATGATGGATAAAAGTAAGTCAAGGGTGGCAGGTATTTCTAAAAATGATCAATATTTTAATTTTAAATAACGTAGCTTCGGCCCTGGTCCGCTGACGCACGTCTGCAACTTGATCATCGGCCCCAAGGTCAGCTTGTGCGTCGTGATTCACTTCCGTGATTTGTGGCAGCAATCAAAACAGTTTGTGTTATCTGCTCTGTACAGATATGCCAGCTGCTTGTGTGTCGGTGTACCCCCCTCCCCCCCTTCCCACTGTCCACAATATTGTTTGGATTTATTAGTCAGACTAAAAGGTCACTTGTTATCTTGAGAAATATTGGAAAAGGATAACGGTGTGCGTGCATATGAATTAATTGACTATAATTTCTAACGGAAACTTTGTCAGTCGAGGCTAGCTGCACAAAATGAAGCCCCGGTACCAAAAGTCATGTATGGTAGTAAAACTGCAGTGGAAAAACTATTCGATAGGATTTTTTCTTAACGTCGGTGTCTAAAGTTTTTCTATATCTTATATTTTTTCTCAATTTTTGAGTTTAAATAATGTAGAGTCAAGTTGAGAAAAACAAACATTTTCCATACATACTTCTTTTCGCCTTTGATCAAGGTTTAATGGTTATCCGGCAAATTCTGCTGCGTCCACCCCGCTGTCCCGACCTCGCCCCATCGGTTTATCGTATTTTTCGGTCGCTCTCCAACCAAATGCGTAGCGTTACGCTCGACAACGTTGACGACTTCAGAAATTGACTCGATAACTATTTCAATACAAGACTGGATGATTTTGTATGGAGGTAATGGAGAATACATCATTCATTGAAATGTAATTATAATTGAACAAAACTGCTTAAAGACTTATTAGATAGACAACACAATATATTTATGTCAGTAAAGAATTGAGAGTGAATGTAGTGTCGTGAACATGATTTAGACAGTAGCATTAGTGGTAGGAAAATTAAATGCAACAAGATGGGCAAACGCGTTCATTCAGTGGTTTTTCCTCCTTCATGATAATATTGACATATAGGTTCATAGTGCAGTTCTGGGTCACTCTCAGAGCTGATCTCGAGCCTCTTCAGCTAGATGTAACGCTGTGGTGCTCTTTAGGGTAATCCCCTTTTCTAGGCTGTCACTTTGACGCATAATGCGGTTGAAGAGTTGGAAGAATCTTTTATTAGCTGCCGTAGATAAGACTTGCTGCGGTTAATTTGTGTGTCGTACTCTCCGCGGGATACGTAGCAAACTTCTCCAGCGATATATTCCGAAGGCGTCTATTTCATCGCGTTCGGTGTGATCAAGGGGCCGATTCTTACTGTGGTTCAAAAGGACTCGCTGTCACGTCACGGTGCTCCAGTGTGTCAATTCCCTTCCGGGAGTGGTGTACAAAACCCCTTCTGTGGCTGTCTTGTGAACTGACCTATTGTTATTAATTGTTTTGAACGACTATCAGTTTGTAACTCCTATTAAACTTGACATCTTTCTACCTGTGCTGGATATCTATGTATTCACTATGTACCACATCTATTTATATCCATTTGAAAGTCACAGTACAAATTAACTTTTCATTACTTCTCTTTATTTACATGTTAATTGATATTTGTAATTTTAATTGTTTATTTACCAAATAAACATTAAGTCAGGATATTTTGTTACGCTAGTTGTTTTTATGACATTAAGCGCTCGGGCGGCTTAAACTGTCGGCTGATTAATTTAAAAATTGCAGTTAAATTCCAGCTTGAAGAGTGGAATCGACAAGGAAGTTCTTATACTTCTTAAACGGTTCAGGGAAAGGGTGGGTCCCTTCCGGCTCTCCGGTGTACTGTAGACAAATGAATACAGCTATAGAACGTGCCAGACGCATCGTCAGCATAAAGCTTATTGATTTTATGTTTTACTATCGTTGAAAAATTATTTCTTTTTCTCTTTGCATTTTCCTTAACCGTTTATACAACAGATCTCAGCTATGCATCAACACGGCCATCGTGTACATGCATCGGTTCTACGCGTTTCACTCCTTCACGCAGTTCCACCGGAACGCCATGGCCGCTGCGGCTCTCTTCCTGGCCGCCAAGGTAAGCCCACTTCAATGTTCCCCGATTATAACGCGACATATTTATCACGGACAGTGTGTCACGCAGTTATTTCCAATTCCGTATTTCATCACACCAATATAATGTGAGTTATTATTGACTGTTGACTTCTTGAGTTATTGACTGATCTATGTTAGTATGCCCACAATTACATTTATAAATGGCCATAGAAACATGCATGTTAATAATGCTCGGTAGCTAAATACAAAGTTAACTTTTCTTTTACTTATTATAATAATTCACATCATACTTGAGATTTTATTAAAACCGTGTTTAAACTTGTATTATTAAACTCTTGGAATATGTTCTGCTGGCAGAAGACAACCGACTATCGGCGATTGCGGTCATTGGCCCGGTATTGGTAGCTATGTTGTGTTTATTGAACGTACAGCGGGTAAGTTGAGGATTTATTAAATTTAAAATCTATTCCAAATTAGCACTGCCCGAATGATTTGAAAAATAAATAAATTTATCTTTTTATGTACAATGCCTGGCGAGATGAAATATTCTAAGGGCACAGTAAAGGGGTATCTTTTTTAATGCAGGCAGGAGGGTGCTAGAAATATGGTTCCAAAATTGTTTGCAACACGGCACACTATTCGGTGTATTCGTATCCCACTGCAGAGTCCATCATCAGGGCCGTGTTGCTGATCATCAGCGATCTTGCAATGGGACACACGTGGCGGAATAACCCAGAAAAATTAAATTGTAATATTTTGCATATTTCACATGAATAATGTAATTGAAAGTAAATTTTTTATTTGTCCATAGTAGGTGCTTGATGCGGTTTTATTAGACCAACCGATCACTTATAATTGAAGACTAATAATTAGGTTAATATCTTATGGCACACATCATAATCAATCATCGGCACACTGTTTTAGAAGCTTTGTGATATTTTTAGGCGGTTTTCAAAGTTCATGTTGTCTCTCCGGCTAGTTTTATCAAATGAATCAGATGGTTGACGGCCCGTTCTCACCCTCTAGATGGAAGAACAGCCGCGCAAGCTGGAGCACGTGATCAAGGTGGCGCACATCTGCCTGCACCGCGGGGACAGCCAGCAGGCGCTCGACGTGCGCTCCGATCACTACCAGGAGCAGGTAAATCCCACTTTGTTATCCTTCTAGCTCATCTCTGATTTTCAGTGCTGATAAATCAGTAGTTATTGGAAAAATAATTTTCTTTTGAAGCTTGCATCACTATAAACATTTTTTTATGAATTTTAATCATTTAAAAATAAAATGGTGGACCAGACTGGCTAACAAAGTCAGCTGAGATATTTTCAAAGTCAATATTTCATCGGAGTTTGATATGAACTACGGTAGCTCACACAATCCACTATATCCTTCTTTGTTTGTAACAGTTTCAAGGTCTGGGATCTTATCTTTAGCTTTGTTTTTTCTTTGTTTATTTCAAGATCCAATTTTATACATTCTTCTTTAATCCCGCCGAGCAGTGCAGCCGTCTAGTGGTACTTGGGAGGAATTAAGAGGCCGACAGACTGCCTTAAAACCCGCTGGACTAACAAAATCATCAAACCACAGGAATATGTGCCAGTGAATAACAATTGGGGAGGCCTTCATCCGGTGGTGGATAGAAAATGGCTAATGACGATGATTTATTTATTCATAGAATTTATACAAGGTGTACTCATTAATTTGTATTGTTTCTCCTCAGGCTCAAGACCTGGTGTTCAATGAAAACGTGCTGCTGCAGACGCTGGGCTTCGATGTGGCCATCGACCATCCGCACACGCACGTTGTCAAGACTTGCTCGCTCATCCGAGGTCAGCCAATCACTTTCCTACTGTACGCTCGCGCCGCCACTGCGCTGCTAGCCCTGCGATACGGGGGACCCGTCGGTGGATGTACGTTCAGGGAAGTCCTCCCCGAGGACTGGTTTAACTTCTCTGACTGGCCATGTGGAATTTGAGCCATGAATTATATGTGATCGCAAATATTTTTTTTGCTAGAAAAACTAGCCTTGAAGCCATTGTTTGCAATCGTGCCGAGATTGTTTTGGCTATAGAACTAGGGCCTGGTTTAATACTAGCAAATTAGGCCATGATAATTTTTCTCCTAGCTGAAGAGCATTTTTGCTTCTTTTTTTCATTCTTGTGCTGTGTTGACCGCGGAAACATAACATTGTTTTGTACCGCATCACGGTCAGGCAACGAATATTCATGTTACAGTGAAAACTGTCATAATAATAATACAAATTCAGCTTTTAACTCTTTCTTGTTAGCAAAAAGGCTTATTTTGCTAGACAATATGTATTCTCGGCATCTTTAGCTAGACAAGAGATTTTCTTAGAATTCTTTTGCTAGGCAAGATGTATTCTTGGCATGTCAGATTGCCGTCCAGCTGAATTCCATCCTGATATGAATCTTTACACCGGACGTAATCCACCCGCGGGACCTCGGTACCAGCAGTGCCGGTCTCTTATAGAATAGCCATATTGGCTAACAAAGAGCCCCGTGCGCGCGCGCTAACCCCCGTGCGTGAGCGCTGTCTGGTAAGATAGGGAAAGTGATTAAGATGTAACCTTTGCGGTGCGTATCAAAAGTGTTTTAATAATTTTTATCTGTGTCCGCTTTTGTCATCTGTTTCCCGGCGAGCATCGCTAATCTGAAATTTGTTTACTAACGCGTCGTCCCCCTCACGCTTCAGTTCCACCTTTGTTTGTTTGTTTCTTTGCAAGCTATTCCTCACAGCGTAGTTTCCGCTGCATCCAGACGCATGGCCAATGTTTATCCAATTATTTCTCCGACCTGTTGGCAAGCTTCCCAAAGTGCTTGTATGATAACCGAGCGTAAAAATAACATGAACCGTCTAGAGTCTAGAACGTTCCTAGAATTTTATTTTATTCTATCTCGCAAGAAATTATTTTGAATTACATACAGGATGTTTGTATTCTTTAGCAAAATAAATTTAACAGAGTTTGAATTATAACCACGTGATTTCTAAATACATCAAATTAAACATTTTGAGCCATAGAATAGTCGTGTGTTTGGTACGCACTGATGTTGATCTGTCATTGTTTCTGCTGGAACCAGCACAGCCGCAAGGGTTTGCGGTAGTGAATGGTGACCCAACACCGATTTATGAGCTCCCATATTGGCCCTTCACATTCACAACCAGGTTGGCATTTTAATACTTGCTATGCCGCCTAACTGCAATGCAACACGGCATGGCACGCCGACCAAAGACGGTGTTGTACAGCATTCAAATACTGAAGGGTCGATTTCCTCTTTCGGTGATTATTATCATTTAATATGATTTATTAATTTTTGGAGGTTTTGATGACATCAAAGTGTTGACTTCATTTCTAAAAATGTTCCCAGTCAATGTATTTTGTAGAAATCTGTCGGGACAAGGTACGGAAAATAAAGAGGGTGTTGTAAAACTGTCACATGTTTTTGCGACATTACGTGACGTGTTTGAATTTACAAAAATTATGCGATTAAGATGCACTTGACTATTTTGTTTTTTTTTTTTAAGTTGCACTTTTGCACAATGCTGTTAACAAGTACTGCCTCGTAACTGATAATAAACCCTTTATAATGGCACATATTTAAAAATCAACTTTAATCTCCATTTATCAAAATGTCATCATCAATTTTTATTTTGATATCTAACATTCTCGCTATTATTTATACCGTGCTAAGCGCTTATGTTACGGTGAATCGAACCTCTGTTCTTTTGCTTTTTGACGAGCACGTAAAATTATAATCATTTTAACAAAAATTATTTTATATTAAATTCACATTGTTATTTATGAAACTTCATTAACAGAACACACGTTTCCTCGATAAAGTTAAAAAAATAAATATGTCATTGAAACGTCTGCCTGGGCTGATGTAGCTCAGGCCGGCAGAGCAGGCCGGTGGCGGAGCTCGAGAAAGTTTAGTCTCGTGTATTTAAAAAAATTATTTAAAAAATAGAAATAAATTTATATATATACGCCGTCACTGCTGTAGCATCCGCTCCCACCTTGCCACACTAGTTGCTACCTCTAACTGTGATTATTTAATAACATATAACACAAAATTAACAATGTTACCATTGTATAGAATATGTTTTTTTTTGAGGTTCAAATTTGTCACGAATAGTAAAAATAATTTACACTATGAGAAATGGCCCGTCGATAATGACAAGATATTAATAATTTTTTATAACAATGTAATTTGTCAAAGAGAACGCATTCTTATTGTGAAGTTGTAATTGTTGAGAACAGACGCTCTGTGATATTTTAAATACTAATTAAATGTATACATATAAAATCAATTTTGTCGAATAATATTGTTGTTGCGTCACCGGGATTCAAACTTGGATCACATTGTTCTCCTTAATAATATAAGTTGTATTAATGTGTCCAAAATTTAATAAAAATGAATTGATAATTCTGGCATCTGCAGTCGGTTTACTCAAAGGTATTTGAGATTCCGTAAAAACAATGCAGATGGCTTTCAAATAATGGAACGATAGATGTATTAATTTGAAAAGTGTAACATATAGGTTCGAAAATTTCTCATTAAAAATTCTGGCACTATAACACAATTGGTAATGTACTCCCCCAGATTGGAAATAGAGATATAGGTTCGAACCCCGGTAGCGCAAAAACAATATTTTTCGACAAAATTGATTTTATATGTATATATTTGTAATTAATACATTTAATTAGTATTTAATGTAATACTTTCATTTGTTGGGATAACTGCACACTTGTTAGAATTGACAGCAGATCTTGTTTGTTTTGTGATGCTGAGTGACAGGCGTACTAACAGACAATGGTTTGAAAAGGCACTTTATAATGGGTTTGAGGGCAGAAAGTAATATATAAGAATGTTGGAACCTTTAACACGCGTGAGAATTTGGATGAGCCGATAATTGTGTCGGGATAAAATAATGTGGCACTCTATCCTCTCTGGCGAGGAAATGGCACAATGGTGAGTTAGTTGGATGTATTTTGAATATATATTGAAGGTAATGAGGAAAAAACATATTCTATTCAGAGATGGTACGGCACTCGTGTCCGAGACATGGGATGTGTTGTTTTTATGTACATCTATCGGTATTAAAGACTCGGAGATCCGGTAAACCTCTGCACCGCGCGTGACCCCGCCCCCTGTGTATTGTTGCAGCTTCCAAGGACCTGGCGCAGACCTCGTACTTCATGGCATCCAACAGCCTGCATCTGACCACCATGTGCCTGCAGTACCGGCCCACGGTGGTGGCCTGCTTCTGCATCCATTTGGCCTCCAAGTGGAGCAACTGGGAGGTGCGTAAAGCAAACAAATGCTATTGAAATTTGATTATGATTCAATTTCAGCTATTTAATTCATACAGGGTGAATATTATGTTTCGGGCCAATGCTGTTTTTGAATATCTAGGAAATTAATCGATATATTTATACATACTTTTATTTTTATACGAGGGTGAGTCAAAAACTATCCACACTTTGGCAATAACACACCTTCAAGGTTGTCATACTGCCTTCTGCGCATGCTTGCTTAGAGTTGGTATGACTGCAGTCACATGTACGGAATTTGATCCCGATCACGTCATTTGCCTTCCGGCTAGTACAGTGTAAACATGTCCGGAATAGTTTGCACCGAGGAGGAACATTGAGCAGTGATCCAATTTTTCTAGTCGGAGGGTGTGAAATGGGCTGAAATTCGTCTTATACTTTTATCACAATACGGGGACAGTGCTTCATCACGTAAAAGTGTTTTTTTTGTGGATCAAGAGGCCGGGCGAGTGTGACGCACAAAGGGCTTCGGCAAGCTGGAGAGATGGTTCTGGTGAACAGGCGAGTTGCCATCGGTGAGGTAGCGTCTTCTTTGAACATCAGTCACGGTTCTGCCCATCAAAGCGTCCACATAGGGATGGCTAAAGTAAAGTCTGTATAAATAAATTGTAGAATGAAAAATGTAGATTATTTTTGACTCGCCCTCGTATATTGTATTTTAAATATTTGCAAAATATTAGATTTAAAGTCAGTCATTAGAGTGGTCTATATGGCATTCAATGGATTTTATAGACACCATAAATCCCATAGTTCATATCAGAATAAATTTAAAAAAACATTGACCTTGTGTCTTGAATAAGCTTGTAGCCAGCCTAATCCGCCATCTTATTTCAAAATGGCGGTTGTTGATAGTTAATTTTTTAAAAAAATCACAAAAATACAATGTTCCTTTTTAAGGAACCATTCTGGAAGATGATAACAAAAGTCTTGATTTTGTCAGATCCCGCAATCTAATGAGGGCAAGCACTGGTTCAACTATGTGGACCGCTCGGTGACTGCAGAACTCCTGGAGCACTTGACATCCGAGTTCCTGCACATCTTCGACCGCTGTCCCTCCCGACTCAAGAAGAAGATCATGTCCATCTCCAACTCTCAAGGTAAGCTCCCGCCGCTCAATATTCGTACAATCTACACTTCTGTATATATTGTCGAGTACCTTGTTAATTATTGACCTGTTTATTGGCAAAATTGTTGACAGACGATGGGATCCGAAACGTCGACCAGAGAGGTCGGAGACGCCCGGTAGTATAAGTTCAGATAACTATATCGAAAATGATTTATTGTACATTTTGATGTAGTCAAAAAATTTTAACAAATTATTCACCCAATAGTGTGGCATTCAATCCTCTCTAGAACATTGAACGCATCGAAACTAGAATGCGCAACTTTTTGTTGCCCAATTAAACTTTGGCCACATGTATATAACTCATCAGATTTGATCTTTTCTTTTTACGTTACTTTTTTTAATGAGATTTAATGAGACAATGAAAGCGACCGTATTTAAATTGCAATGTTTCTCAAACACCCTCGAGTAGAGTGCAGAGCTAGGTGTCACCCTTTAACGCGGGCGCGATTTAACACACTAATTTTTAAATTAATAAATAGAAAACATTGTGTGATCAGTGGTAAGGTTTTACTATGATAAAAAAATTCCTAAAGTAAATTTTTTTTTGCAAAAACGGGTTGTTCGATTGTCGGTAAAAAGTATTTACTTCTCGAAAGTACATTGAGTACTACCGTAAATCGTTAGTCAAAAATGGCGAACTCTTCGCAGCTGTTTCAAAAGTAATTTGTCACATTGATACTTTGAAAGTTGCGGTACACGACAGTGAATCATAATAGTGAAAAGTGAAGCTAATATAATGATGATCTCGGTGTTTTCATTTATATTGCTGAAGATTTTTCACCAGCCAAGTGTCAGATTCTAATGCAGCCGTGAATAAAGCCTAAAATTGTATGTAGCTGATGGTGAATATTTACAATTATCAATGTTGGTAAAAATCGCAGGTATTTGACAATTATTCATCTTGCTACACTGTTAAGCGAGATTGATTTTGACAGTAGTAAATTTGACGTATGAACAATCCGCAAACATTTTTTTACCACGGGCGATGGTAAAAAAATTACTATTGTAAAAATTTACTATTCGTCACACAACCGGCCCTTAATGTAACTAGAATTAAATAGGATTTTATTTGGAAAGTTGTGATTCAGTCCTTCACGACTATCTTTGGCTTTGTTTCCAACGTTGCCCGACAACAGTGCGCTAGAATGGAGCGACTGAAGGCCAGATCTGCTCAGTCTTCTGCGACTGGCGCTGTTACACGGTACGCTCGCGTGGATTGTGGACCTGAAGAATCCGCTCTAACAAATTTGTACAGTTGCACTGCTTGCAGGAACCGGCTCTCCGCAGCAACAGTCCGGTCAGGGATCCCACGGGGCCAACAGTGTCGCCAGCTCGCCATTTGTAAGTATTTTCATTATACACCGTATTTGACATACAAAATTACAGCATCGAGTCTTCTAGAATACGGAAAACACTGTCTGATGTCTGATGGAAAAATTGATTTAATTTTATCATAAAATATAATACGTTTAATAATTATCAGTAGGGGATATATATGAAGAAATAAATGTTAATGAAACATAGCGTACGGGGAAGGAGTATGTGCGAGATAATTTGTCTTTCAGTTAGTCTGTGTCAATCCGGTCTTGTAGACCGGAATTCGCTTCTGAAGTTTAATTTAGAAAATTTGGATTATTGAATTTTTTTTGTATGTCTGTTATTTTTGATACTTTGAAATCTGTGAAGAGGGATACTTGGATTGTCTTTATTTTTTTTAGAATAATTTATATTATAATTTTTTGTGTGATTTCTAATTGTGACATTTAAGTTTTATATGCTCCCCCCCCATCCGATATTACCGTATTGCAAATGTGACTGTTCAAATGCGTAATATATTCCTTATTTAGTTTGTTAGATTTGTAATATGTTCTTTCCATTTGAGTTTGTTATCTATTATGATTCCTGGGTACACTTGATACAGTCTTTTTCTTCAATTGATGAACATCGAGCACGAGAGTTTGATGATAAGTTTATGTTATAAGATGTGATAAATATTTCAAATTGAGGACACACAAGATATATTTGTCATCTATTCTAGTATACTGAGAGTGAGTGAGAAAACTAATAATGAGAATTAACTTTATGCGTTGTGAGTCCGTATAGGGGCGAACTACCCATTTGGTGGATGGTCTTGGACTGTAAACAGGCGCAATCCATTTAACGAGAATTCATTTTATTGCGCCCATAGCCAAATAATAGCATTAATGCGAAACTCGTACAAAATGCTGACAGTTGCTAAAAATGGAATTAATACAAGAGATTGACAAAAAATATTATCCAAAACTAAATTAACAGAAAAATATGCGACCCCATCAATGAGGATGTCGACAATATTAAACATGGTAACAGAAAGAACTTTAACGTTGAAATGCGAGTACCAAATGTCGCCGCGACCACCACAAAACAAATGTTTTAAAAGCGCTGGAAACTTTGGTCGCTAACTTCAGCGGAGAAATGGCGGGCTGACAAGTTTGTCTATTATGTCGTTATTAAAAATGGCGCGAAAAAATAGTCCATTATAATAGTGTTTTTTTTAAAAAAATAATATTGTGATTTGTTTACACTGTATTTTGACAATTTTAAATGTGTGGATATAGGTGTATATAATTACTTTGAGTTGCTATGAAAAAAGTAAGTATGTAAAAAAAAAATTGAATTTTTGAAATTATTATATTCATTATACTAAATCGTTATTCAAACGTTTTTCTTGATTTTCGGTCCGCTCCACTTCGAATAAACGAGATTTTACTGAAATTTAAAATCAATATAATATTTCAAATAATCGAAATAGTCACATAATTGTTATTTTTTTTTTAAATGTTTATATCTTTGACATGGTTGAGATAAGGCACATATCCTTCGGAACGTTTTTGACTCGTACTTTAGTCAGTTATCCACCCATAAAATATTGTGGACTAGGTCTCTTACACTCTATAATATCTAACAGAAAATGAACCGTGCCAAATTATTATTTGGGCACGTTTAGATTCAGTGTTTACTTTTAATGCGAGCGGTCAAGTTGTCTGCATTCTCCCGCCACCGTGGACAATCTATTTAATTATTTTTTTTAAATAAAAATAACATGTTACTGTTTTTGAACTAAGCCAAACACTTGTGCTATGTAAATGGGACCAACTCGGTGGTCTTCACCATTAAACCGACAAGCGCGTCTACTGCACTTGTCTTATAAAAGTCAAAAGTGTCCATCCTAAGCTATGGTGAGATGCGTCGTAGAGTATATTATTTGATCACGGCCCTCATTCATCTGCTTTCAGGACAAGGAACCGAGGAAAATCCCACCCGAAGAGCTGGAGAAAGTCGGTGAGTAATTTTTTAATACAAATGAATATTTATTTTAGTTTAATGCACATATGTACAACTGTATGGGAGTTATTTATCCAATTTTTCATTTCATTATTACATTGTTCGATCGCCTTTTCTAGAGCTGGACAAGCGTCAGCAGGCTCTCTTCGGCCCCGGCACCTCGGGCGGTCCGAGCAAGGTGGACTATCGCGAGTACCGCGAGCGCCAGGCCGCCCTGCGCCGTGCGCCTCCGGCCGCACCCCCGCCGGGCCAGCGGCAGGCGCCCGTCGCCCCGCCCTCGGCTCCCGCTGTCCCGGTTCCCGCTGTCCCGCCGCAGCGCTGGGCGCACCCGCCCGGCGCCGCCGTCGCCAGCAGCAACGGTGTGCGGGCCCCGCCGCGCCACCAGCAGCAGCGGCACCATGGCCGCGTGGACGGCCGGCACTCGCAAGGTGAGCACAATCTATTGTGACGATGCGGTGGGAAATAGATAGTTGAGAAGATGATGGCCAGGTTTAGTTTAGTTTCTCTGAACAAGAATAACTATTTGGATAACGCTGAGATGCCCTCGCAGGGTAACATACCGGTCAATATTCCCAAGAAGGTACTTCTACACTGTAATAGTTCTGTGGCGGACGCCTGCTGCCGTATTTGAATGGATAAGCGAGGCGGTTCGATTTTAAAATGCATTTCCCTAAGTAGTGTTTATTTGTCCTATTTGTTTCCATTTTTTTTTAAAGTTGTTAGTCTATCAAAAATTAAATATGTAATTTTTTGATCCCAAGTTGTTGAGTTATTTTGTCGATGAAATGACCTGGTGTTTCTGGTATTTCTAGGTGTACACTTTGTTTTGGACATACTGTGATTATATGAACTGTTTTCAGTGTTACCTCCTGAGCAGCGGCCGAGATCATCGCAGCCTCCTGCGGCACCCCCTGCGGGTCCCCCAGTTTCGCATCCGCCCGCGCAGCCCCCTCCTGCTCCGCATCAGCCCCCGCCCGCACCGCGCGCCCCCGTGCAACCGGCACACCCACCGCCGCACCGCCCGCCTTCACTCTTCTCCCCGGAGCCGCAGCCCAGGAAGCCCGCTCGGCCCGCTGTCACCGTCCTCCGGGAACCGCCCCTGCCTGCCCCTCTTTCACCCTTCCGCTCCCCGCCCAACCCGGAGCCCAGGGCGAGTCAGGAGGTCATCGTGCAGATCAAAAAGGAGGAGCCCGTCGCGGTGGAGAGCCATCAGATTCTTCCGCCCGTTGTTGCTAATCACGCTCCGACTGTAGAAAGACAGGAACGGATGCAACCGATAGCTGCAATACCTGATAATCTAGAAACCGATCCTAACCTGGTATCGAGTCTCCTGAAGGAGGCGATACCGCACAGGTCGGAGAAGAAAAAGAAGAAAGAGAAGCACAAGCACAAGGACAGGGACAAGAGGGACGAAAAGAAAAAACACAAAAAGAATAAAGACAAGAGAAGAGACTCGGAGTCGAGCATCTCACAGATCCCGGGGCAACCCGTCGTTTCCAACTCATCGTCATCGTCCACTCCCATCAAAATCACAATCCCACGCGAGGCCATTGTAAACTCTGTACCGCTGAGCGCGCCACCCGTGCACGAGTCGGTGCCCACCCGGCTCAAGATCAAGATCCCCAAGGAGCGCTTGAGGCAGGAGCCCCCTCTGCCTGCTGCGCCCCCGCCGCCTGCTCTCAAGATCAAGATCCCCAAGGAGGTTGTGGAGGGCGCCAGCAGGAAGAGGCCGCTGCCCCCGCAGGCGGGCGAGGGGCCTCCCGGCAAGCGGAGCCAGCCACCCGTCAGCGGCAAGGTCAGTCAGTCACTCGCGCAGGCCGGTGGAAGTCGGCAGGGACCGATTTCAGGTCAAGGTCAAAATTTGTCTCAGGGTCAAACTCTAAATTCAGGACAGAATCACACTCAGAGTTCGGGTCAAGGTCAAAGCGTTAATTTAGGATCGAGTCATGGTCATCAAAGCGTAGGTAAAAATTTTGGTCACACCAAAGTTTTGAGTCAAAGTCAAGGTAAAAATCAGAATATCGGCAATCCTCAAGTTCAGAACGGTCAATTTAGTATGAAGAATCCATCCCAAGGGTATCCGTACGAGCAGGGGAACAGTAATAAGGATCACCGGAACCAGTTCGGTAGCAGCGATCCCATGCACAAGAACCTGCACCACAACACCTTCATGGGAGGGGGAGTCATGCACCCGTTCCCAGGCCAGGGCGCGCCTGGCAAGAAGGGACGCGTTCCGCACCAGCCGCCCTTCAACCCCATGATGGGCGGTCAGTACCGACCGCCGCCCCCCTACGGCATGTACCCTCGCCCCTACATGCCACCACCGCCCGGCATGTACTACGGCCAGGGAGCGGTGTTCGGGCGGCCGCCACCTCCACCCCTCCCGCCGCCCCTACCGCCGCCGCCCCCGCCCCCTCCGTAGTGTGCTTCCAGGCTTATGACTGCCCATTTTCAAAATTCATTATGTTTGGATTCAACCGTTACCGACTTACTTGATTTTAAAATGATAAAAGCTCGCGATCACGGCCCGAGGAGTAGTGTAGGGACTGCGGACTTTGACATATATTGTACAACACGGGTATTACACTATAGGTGTTTTTATATCTTTTAAGTTTGCCGTGTCCTATTCACGTTATATATATAGTTTTCGCAAGAACCGAACCAATAGAAATAATATCGCCACTAAAAATTATTTAGTGCACATTTAATATCACAATATATTATGTATGTAGTATATTAAGAAGAGACAATTTGTGAAAACGACTATCACTAATTGTCTCGCCATTTTTTATAATGTTGCTGGCCAATTATTCTCGACAGACCAATCATTCGTTACTGGTCAATCATTCACGACTGACCAATCATTTACTACTGGCCAATTAAGTTATTCTCGACTGACCAATCATTCATTACTGGTCAATCATTCATTACTGGTCAATCATTCATTACTGGTCAATCATTCACGACTGGCCAATCATTCACGACTGGCCAATCATTCACGACTGGCCAATCATTTACTACTGGCCAATTAAATTATTCTCGACTGATCAATCATTCATTACTGGTCAATCATTAATTGCTGGCTAATCATTTACTACTGGCCAATTAAATTATTCTCGACTGACCGATCATTCATTACTGGTCAATCATTCACGACTGACCAACTGTAAAATGTGTGTTTTACATTATTGCTTTGGGGGTATTTTCTGACCTTGATCCTATCTTTAATGATTCAAAATGATGACTACAGGATTATTAGAAAGTTAATGGCTAAAGAATTTAATTTGTACTGAAGTGTTAAGACAAGATCCATTTCCTTTGTATGTTTATAGATATTTTGTATGTTTTTAAGTTTTTAGAATATTTTAGTAGTGTATGTAGTATTGAAATACATTTAGATGGTAATCCGCATAGCTCAGTTTCATTGAGAAAATTTGATATATTTTATTTTTATGTTAGCCGCACTGATGCACTCAATTTGAAAATTCAGATATTCAAGAATTATTTAATATCTTTCTCCAATTAAATAGCTCTTGACTCGGCACGGAAAGGCATGTGCAGGGTGTTCTTGGTGAAATAAACGTAACTTTGAATATAGGTATAACATAAAATTGTAAATAAAAAATGTAATATGAAAATTTGATCTAAAGTGCTGCATTACCGAGATAATAGCCAGTACGGATGGCACTTTGAAACAATTTTATTAATGTTCAACTTATTGCAACAATAATAATATATCAACCCCTCTTAACAAATGTGTTTTAAATATTATTTTTAGTATATATTTATTTAAAAAAATATTTTACATATATTTTAAAAAATGTATCAAGTACGTGCAAAATACTAGATCAACTGAAAATGGAAGGTTCTCGGTCAGATCGTTTGGTAAATTTTTTTTGTTTCTTATTACCTCGGTATTTGGAACAATTTACCCCGAATGATGTATAACATTTTTTGTTCAGAATATTATGTTATACCTTTATTAATAGTTATGGATGTTTAGTTTAGCACACTCTGTATATAAAAAGTGATGTAAATTTCTCAGAAACGCAATGAGCTTGTCTGAAATTATCGCAACCTCCAGGAGCGCAAAATGGTTGTCGTTACGTGAATAACAGAGATTCCACAGCCGTAAGCTCCTTCCGGTTCTCAGGTCTTTACTCCGTTAGCTTCACTTACTTGTTCGCTTTCACGCAGTGCCGTACAAGAATACGCGTGTAGTAGTTCTCACTTTTAGTGATGCACGCGCGAGTTACCATATTTTGTCATTGCACTCGCTGAATATTATTTTTCAATAATATGGGTTTTTTTCATTTTGAGTGACGTCGATATAATTTTGATCAATTGTCGTTTTGTACTCGGAAGCTAATATTGTATCCATCATATAAATGTGTTCCGTAGAGTTAGAATTGAATTAATGTAACTTATTAGAATTTTTTTATTTATTAGTTTGTAGTAACATTTGTTTTTTTAAATTTTAATATTTTTTGTATGTGTGTGCGCTTTACATAACCCGGCTGACGGGCCGCATTGAAAATTTTCAGTTATCTTTCGAGCCGCACGACGACCGGTCAACTAATACTCGTAAATAATACGTAGTAAATTACCTAGAGATATGTATATTTTTGTAACTTTGCACTCGCTAGACAAAGAAAGAGGTTTATTTATACATAAGAAAAATTACAATTATCTATAATTGTAATTAAAAACAAAAAAAAAAAAATTGTGATATATTTTTAAATTTGTTTTGTTTGATGAGGTAATCAGTTTGAAATTGTTTATTAAAATAGCAAACGATATGTACGTCTTTGTCGCGAAAAAATTGGGTACCGCGAGGATCCGAAATGGGGTCATTTGCAATTTCCTGGTTAGGTTACGTGTAGCTTAATCAGCGGAACATCTTTTCCCCCACTGAAATTGATTCAATATTAAAAAAAAAAAATTAACAGTGATAATATTTTTGATACTCGAATCAAATAATTACACATTAAAATAATTTAATTATTATAGTTTTATTGCATATAACAATACAGAATTATTATTTTTGTATTTTCTCTACATATTCATACAGTAGAATATGCCCTATTGATACTGGTGAGAAACCTCGTGCAGGGGCTGGCTCCAGATGTTCCGATCCACTGTCAAAGTCGTGTGTTATACTGTATAATATATAAAAAAAAAATTCTAAATACTAATTAAATGTGTTAATTATAAAGATATATATAAAATCAATTTTATGGAAAAATATTATTGCGCTACAGGGATTCAAACCTGGATCTCTTCACTGTAGTATAGTTGGATAATGCACCTTCCCCGGTTTGGAAAGAGATCCAGGTTCGAATCTCGGTAGCGCAACAACAATATTTTTCCATAAAATTGATTTTCTATCTATATCTTTGTAATTAATACATTTAATTAGTATTTAAAATATGACAGAGCGTCTGTTCTGAATAATTACAACTTCACAATGAGAATGTGTTCTCCTTAATAAAAAAATATTCCTTTATAATGTACATAACTATATTTTTCACGGGACCTTTCCGAGATTATATTGTATTACATTCATAAATTTATATATAAAACTATAGTTGGCTATCTATAGAGAAAAAAAAGTACTTATTACATATTTAATTATAATATTGTTATGATGTAGCCGTGGTGAGAATCCCCACTGTAAATAAATCTTATTTCATTAGTCGTAGATAGGCTTATTTAAGTTGTTTCAATTGAGAATTTATAACTGCAGATATTTTTTGTCAGCCCTGATCATGACATGAAATAATAATTAAAATTACTATGTATAAAATAATATGTATTGAACAAAATGTCGTTAATACTAAAATTTCATTTACGACTATTGCATTCATTGTGTATCAGAGAAAATTTGAACATTTAAAATCTAGCATTTTTTTTTTAAAATACACTCAGGGGTGTAACAAACTTAGTACACAATATTTGATGTTTGAATATTTAAGCAATGCGGATAATACTCGTGTAGTACAATTCTCTAATAAATACAATACCGAGTTCAAAACCTCAAACAAAATTATTATGCTTCTGAAACAGTTGAGATTTTGCATGTACAGCCATGAAATTTTTAACCCCGACAGCATATTGTGGTCCGAGTTGTGCCGCATGTATGTACGCAGGCGTGTGCAGTTCGTACGATCAAATGTGCTGTAATGCGTCGTAATATTCAAATCGATAAATATATCTTTGATTTATTTCCCAGAAATGCAATTTGTTAATAGCTTATTTTGAACGTACGCACTGCACGCTCCTCGGTATACAGTAACCGCTCAAAAGTTGTGATTTTCAAGATTACCGCATAGATAGTAGTAATTGAGCAGTCACGGTTTTCGGAATATCCAGTTACATATGTATCATTTGAAAGGCCAATTGAATATTTATTAAATACATAATATTTGGTTTGAGTGTTGTAATTATCGGCGGTGCATTTTATATTCTAATATGAAATATATCTATAATGGATGTAGGAGTTGGCCACATTTGAACACATCAGAAATTATTTTATAAGAAAACCTCATATAATGCTATGCTATACGTATGTAACAATTGACTATGCGGTAATTATGATACATATAGGTTTTCCTTTTTCCTTTCATATCTATACACTTTGGCTCATTTTTAATTTACCTTGCGCTGAAAAAAATTTAACATTTTTTAGTAAAATAGTATACAATATTATTTGTTCTTTGATTTATGATAAAATGAAAATATTGTTTCGTTTGTAAATACATATTTTTTATTTAATTTAAATTTGTGTTATTTTTTCATCGTACGCTTTCGCATTTTTAACCGATGATCTGAATCGACGGGCCTTTCATTTTTAAAACATAATTTGTGAGATTGAAAAATCGGTCAATATTTATTATAAAGTGTTTTTCCTTATTATTTGACTTCATCCCCGATTCACATCCAACCTCACTTTATATAATATTTCTTTGTTTGTTTAATTGAAATATAATGTAATTGTATATTTATTGTGGTGACGGTGAACGACTTATAAATAGATTCCCAGAAAAATGTCCGAAAATGCATTTTGTACACCATGTAACATCGATTGGAACAAGTTAGGCGACAATTTCAAAAGCAATATTTTGCACCATGTATATAACATTTGAAATGGATCATTTTGTGCCATTCAAGTAACATTTGAAATGGATCATTTTGTGCCATTCAAGTAACATTTGAAATGGATCATTTTGTGCCATTTAAGTAACATTTGAAATGTATTTGACATTTAGGCGGCTGTGATCCTTTCGTGCCTAATATTTTGATAATTATTAATGTACGAGTATTATTGAGTGGACTTGTTTAATATTTGCACTCGCATGCTGTAGTACTACTTTGTTACAAGATAAATAAAATAAGTTGATAATTCAGTTGAAATATTTTTTTAAAAAGTAATTTTTTCTTTCATTACCGATAATTTTTTTATTTTATTAACCGTATGTGAAAATATTTAGATAACAGTGTTGTGTTGGTTATTTGTATGTACAATTGATGACTGTAAAAATTAATTATTACAATAATTGAGATTCTGCTTCAATTGTAGTTTGTCGCATTTTAACTTTTAATTTAATTTTTTTGACAAGCGAAACCCCTATTGATATTTTTGGCTTCCGAACGTTCTCGTTCCAATAATGTTGTCTCGCTAACATACTTGTTCCAATGATGTTGGCTTACGAATATATTTGTTTCAATCGTGTTGGCTTACGAATATATTTGTTTCAATCAGGTTGGCTTACGAATATATTTGTTTCAATCGTGTTGGCTTACGAATATATTTGTTTCAATCGTGTTGGCTTACGAATATATTTGTTTCAATCGTGTTGGCTTACGAATATATTTGTTTCAATCGTGTTGGCTTACGAATATATTTGTTTCAATCGTGTTGGCTTACGAACATTGTTTTAATACTTTTTCTATTGTGCATGTGAACATTGATATTGTTATTTTAGGCTGAGTATTGGTGTAAAATTGAAACTGTGACTACACTTGAAACATGTAACGATTTGTAGTTACAATTCATAATGTTTTCCTTTCGACTCGATTGCCGATGTATCGCTGTCTCCACCTTGTCTCAAATACGTTGATAACAATCAAAAACGTAATGTTCGTCACTTGCCGTTCTGTGCACAGTGATTAATTATAAATAAATATTAAATTGATTGAAATAGAACCGACTTGCCTGTTAACGGGAATAGGTTTGACCGCCTCTTGAGGAAATAAAACTGACTGCCTCTTTGATTGAACAACATTTAGAATGTGAATTAACCGAGGTTTAGTTTGATGAATCTCCTGGTCTGGTTGCATTAGTTAAAAAAATAATTTTCCCACTAACATAATATAGATTTTAATTCTTGTACATACAATATTTATGATTTGTTAATTTGGTGTAAATAATAATATTTTTTCTATGATTGTTCGTTCAATGTAGGTGCGCTGTCGGCTTGGACACAAACGTGTCGGCTCATTCTATCCAATCCATGTATTCTGGTCAAAACACTTTGCTTTTGTGAAATTCTATTAGTATATACATATTATACTATATATATATATATATATATATACTGTATTCTTCACAACCTCTGCTAATTTGTCGAGTAATGTACGTGAGGAGTATCCATCGCTAGTGCCTTGCGGGCGTAAACTATACATTAGAAATTGCTTCACGTAACTCTTTGGATCCAGCATAAATACCAAAATATACACGCACTATTTTTCAGTTTTAAATAACTTTAAAAAAAATTCATAAATATATTTAGTAACGGTAATATTTGTATTTGATAGTGATTGACACGGCCAGACCTGACCTTTTCCTCTGAACCCTCGATCCTGGCAGATGGATCTTTAGTTGGCAGTGGTCTGTTCGGCATCAGAAATGTGTGATATATATTTGTGTATTCGGTGTGAGGACCTGCTATATTATTGTGTAGTGTGCGCGCTCGCTGTGTTTCACGTGGACCCCGGTTGGTTGGTATGGTGCATAACTTTGTATAACACATTCAGAGTGGGGGGTTACTAACACATACACCGCCGGCGTTGGTAGCTGAGGCGCTTTCACCCTTCCCTTATATTTTCCGTCCATCCTGGCGGGGCGACACACCTCCCGACCTTCATCCCCCCATCCTCATGTTTGAGACAGAGTTGTGACATGTAGCATGCGGTCCATTTTGTATTTAAAATTTTTGAGATTGGATTCTAATTTTTTTTTTCAACTGAATCTTACAAAAAAATATCACTGCGCGTCTTTAAATATTTAATGTTGCATGTTTAAAAAACTACGACCTCCGAAATGTATCCATTAAGCTAGGAGTTTGTGATGTGAAATTTATCTGATTTCCGGGGACGAGGATTGAATTCCGACTTTCTCGGCCGTCTTATCATTTGTTACGCGCCTTACTACTAAACAAAACAGGATGGACATTATTTTCAATATTGAATATAAAATGAATTGGAGGGGTTTTGTCACCAGACCAGGAACCGCGGTTTTCAATGTAATCTCAATCTCAAAATTTTAATTTTACACACATTACTTTGCCTAACACCACAGCCGAGATCGCGCTTGTCGACGGCAAGGTTTTGGGTTCACTTCTTTCTCTAACATTCACCATTGTCAGCTTTTTTTTTGTCTACATCCAGCCGCTGCATCATTTCATTATACTCTGTCGTCTCTGTCACTCCCAGCGCTTGATTGTTTGCCTCTCTCTTCTGGCTTGGCTTCTCTTGGGTTGTCGGGTATTATAGTAATTTTTTAAAAATATTTTATATTTCAACTTCCCGGAACATGTTCCACCATAAAAAATCCCATTCTTCTCCTTATTTAACTTTTTTTTTAAGTTGTCGGTAATCTATCGTCAATATCTGATAATTAAAATTAGCACGACGATTGATCGATATTCTTCAAAGGTTCAGTTCATCGGTTAGAAATGTGATTCCTCGAAAATCCCTCATCCCGAAATTGTGTTGTAATAATTGGTATACCAAAGAAGTGTCATCCGCACCAACCGGTCTATTATGAAAGATTCTATTCAGATAAAATGTATTTAAAAACCAAATGTAAGCAGTCTACGCAGTTTTAGACAATTACCTAGTTAATTAATTAAAGTATTAATAAATGGTGTAAATCCAAGTGTGTAATGTCTAGAAAGGTCTGTTAGGACGCGAGGATGTCGCGCTACAGGGATAATGGTATCAGATGCGCCATTATTATTAATTTTTATAAATTTAAAAATAAAATAATCAACAAGTTTGGTGAGGAAGCCGAATGAATCCAATGAATCCTTGTAAAATACATTTTTTTTTTTTTATGGAAAGTCAAACGAATTATTGGCATTTTGTAAATATTTAGTAACGAGTTGATTGATGGAATTTGATTTGTACCGAATGTGTTTCTGTGGCTTCCTGAACATTTTTTCTGCGCTAAAGATTTGTCGAACACCGGCGTCGCAATGTGACATTTATGGTGACAGAGTGAATTAATATATTTATAAACACGAAAGGTGAGTATTTGACATTAGCAGAAGGTTGTAATCAAAGCTGCAGGCGAAAAAAGCAAAGTTTTTGACCAGAATACCTCGAGCCGCTGCGCCGCGTTCAATGTTCAAAAATTGGACCGATCGGTGCGGCTGTCTGAAGGTGTTCTGGTTGTGTTTTCAGGGCTCCGGCGGACTGGTGATGGGCAACGGGCAGAGCCACGGCTACCAGAAGTGAGGCGGGACGACGTCTGGACGCCGTTCGGCGAGGGAGACGCGCGGCCCCGCTGCGCCGGAGTCTCTCGATAGTGAAATCATTTGCATTTATTTGAAGAGGTCGGCGTGATGCCGAGTGCCCGGTGGCCGGGCGAAACGGCTATCACTGCATATTAGCGTTGAATGAAATTGTATATTCATTTAATATTTATGAGGCAATCAATTATTAGTGAGTTTCTTGAGATTCATATAGCGGTCACTCCATGCTTAAGTTGGGGGTGTCGGGGCTGCTTTCTCGGACACAGCAAATCCTTATGAAGATTTGATGATGCGGACTGTCTAAAATCAGCCGGTTCCGTTGACTGATTTTGGATTACACATTGTGTGTTTAATGTATTAAAATCAAAACAAAAAAAGACAGTTGATTATCTTTTCACACATTCATTTCACATTCATTTCACATTCATTACACATACATTACACAAAAAAGAATTGACATTTAATTTTCCATTTACGTGATTACAATAGTCGTGATGCCGGCTGCTGCGAGTGACACTCTGACGTGCGAGTCAATAGACTCTTTGTATAAAATATTTTTTGTACGAAGGGGCGGTGCATCCTACGCCCCGCTAGTTTCTAGAAATGTGATGAACGCCGAACCGCCGGGGTTGTCACGTCTCGGATGTAATTTATTAATTGGAGATTGTAAACGGTGTTCGGAGACGTGAATCTTATTTAGACATATTTGATACTACTTTTAGGTGATATTTGTAAGTTTTGTGATTTTGAAATAATATGCATCAACAGATGTGATCCACTTTGCAAACAGTAGCATTATGGCACCGGTCTCTAGTATCGGAGGTTTGTCACTAAAGGTTGCGTTATACGTGCGCCAGTGAATCATAATACGTGCGTTCAAAATGACAATCGAGACAAGCCTCATCTGTGTGCATGCGCCTTAATTATATTTCTAGTAAACAGCGAACTTCCGAACACCGTGTGTAAGCATCGAACTACCGATACGACCGGTAGTTTTCTTAATAATGGCTCCCCGGTGTTTGGTGAAGTTAAAAGTTTGCGACTAACTTTCAAATACCAATGAGTTTCGTGTAATGTGTTCGATCCTCGCGATGCAGGTGAAAATCCGAACTTTACGTAATAACGAGCAACAGACGAATGTTGCTCTTTTTATTATTTATTACTATTTTCGTCATATTCACCGTGGGACGTGCGGATCGGGTCCACAGGGTGGACTGAGACGATAGTTACAATTTTTTATTATTACTATTTAATTTTGTATTTTAGGTATGATTTAAGTTTTTTCTTATTGTAATACTGTTTATGGATTTAGTCAAGTACGTTGAATGTTATTTTCTTGTGTTACGTTCGCTGGACACATTAATTTTGTACCGCCTTAATGCATATATACATATACACACATACACACATATATACTGATATTTTGGAGAATGTTCTGTGAGAAATTTGCATATTGATAGAATATAATTTTGTTTAACTAAAAAATTTATGTAATAAAATATGCCGAATATGGTCGGTGATTTGCTTAGCCGGAAAATTGAACCTAACCTAACCTTCCATTAGTTTTGTTACGTTTTATATTTAGAAAAAAATGTATCGATCATTAAATAGTTACTTGTTATTTTTTAGTATATTTGCCATCGAGCAATCGGTGATTTATCGGAAGCGAGTTACATTTTTCAACTGATCGCGCTTCGGAGGCGGGATTAACCCGAAGACGCCGGACCGTCTCGCCGACGGGCCGGTCGCGCTCTTCCGTTACCGAGTCCCGCTCACCCGAGCGACCGGAGTTATCGTTTGGTATTTTCATTCTTCCGTTAAGCTGCCGGCGGTCGGATGTTGTGCAAAATGATCTATTTAAGAGTAGAGAGTACAATAATTTTCAGTCATTAAAAAAACACGTAAAAGATCTTGTTCAAGTTCGCGACCGTACATTCGTTCGGCTTGTCTAATTTAAAAAAAATTATAATTAATTTTAAATTGTCGTGCGCTGCGCCCGCCTGCGAGCGCGTAAGAAAATTGACTGTGAATAAAAAAAAGATGAATCATGTAGTCCATAGTGATTAGTTTTAAGGTGCATTGAAACACGTTATACACATATGTCTCGGACAAAGAGTATGTTTAGTATTCTAAATATTATATATTTTTTATTATTAAATTATAGTGTTGTTGAAATTTGAACTATACTAGTTTTTCTTTTCTACTTATGATTTATTTTTAAAAATCTTTTTTTTTTTTTAGTTATCACAATTTTCTTCCCAATTTGATTTTGAGAAAATATTATTCGAGTTATACGACTACTTGAGATTTTTAAAATTGATTTGTTGAGGAAATTTCTATTTTTATATTATTATTATTAGTTGTATTTTTAATATAACCGCCTTTTGTAGGTGCGAAAATATAAATTAACACTTCCAATACAAATTAACATCTACAATTCAATTTAACATTTCCAATACAAATTAACATCTCCGATACAATTTAACATTTCCAATACAAATTAACATCTCCGATACACAATAACTTGTTGCCCCAGTTGGAAAGTACAGATTTGGAGAAATTAAATTAATTAGTTTTCTGACCGCACTTCGGAAGATGGACACGTTCAGAAACCTCGATAAGGGAATCCAATTATTTTATTTTTCACCCAAATATTGTAGTTTAAATACCGTATTAGCCCGAATATAAGAAAAGTCAGATTTTTTACTGAAAAAAATAAATTTTTTAAGACTCCGATTATAAGACAACTCGAAAAAAAACAATCATTTGTTTTTAGGAGATCACATTCTTATTGTGAAGTTGTAATTATTAATTGTATCAATGTGTCCAAAATTGAATAAAAATGAATTGATAATTCTGGCATCTGCTATCAGATTACTCAAAGGTATTTGAGATTCTGGAAAAATAAGGTAGATGGCTCTTTCAAATAATGGAACGATTAAATGTATTAATATCAAAAAGGTAACATATGGGTTTGAAAATTTATTGCTAAAAATATTGTCGCTGTAGCATAGTTGGTTAATGCACCTTCCCCAGTTAGGAAAGAGATCCAGGTTCGAATCCCGGTGGCGCAACAACAGTATTTTTTGATAAAATTGATTTTATATGTATATCTTTCTAATTAATATACTTAATAATTTGTTTTATTACTATTTATTGAAGAATGAAAAATAAGTAAAAATATACAGAAACATATCTATGTAAAAATTGACAATGAAAGTCATTTTTAATCGCCTAATATTTCACCGGTAACACCATCTTCATCGGGACTTCCATCACTGTTCACATTTTCTGGTTCATTTTTTTCCAGCCACAAAATATCATCTTCCATGCCATCCGTGGTGCTGAACCCACTATTAATACTTCTCGGGTAAATTTTAGATAGCTTTAGCAATGCCAGTTAAAATAAAGTTTTGTAGGTTTGCCCGTGTGATTGGTACCCTCATGCGATGACAAAAGCTGTTCCTCACCAATCATCATGAAAATATCTGACAATCGAAAGATTCAAATATCGGGGGGGGGAAAAAAAACCTCATCTTATATTCGGGTCAATACGGTATTTGGTAAAAGGTACTTTGAAAGTTTGCGTTCATTCCACTTCCCGGGCATTCATTTTCGTCCATTGTAATAACGAATATCTTTAACCTTTCCTCTCTGGTGATGTAAACTCAGTTGACATTATATCAATATATCTGTAAATATACTAAATACAGAGATCACATTTTAGGTATTCCTCCGTATTTACCATACGCAACAAAAAAAAAAATGTTTTCTCGAAGAACCTGACGTGATTTTGTCAATACATGCGTGTATGTGTGGAAGGCGTAGTGCGCGGGGGTGCCAGATGCCGATCAATACTTTAGTGAGTGGCCCAGTTACACATGGCTTGTGCATCTTTGTGATGTCGTTCTGTATGACCAATGTTTTTTCTCATTTTTACATAATTGATATGTATATATTCACTTATATATTCACTTATATATACATCAACTATTATTTTAAGGACTAATATAAATATAAAATATTAATATTTATCCTATTTAACCTCTCAGCCGCTAAACAAGTGTACTCCAAGTGATATCCCCTGCGCGGGCCTATTTTCGAAAGTCGTAAATTTGGTTGAACACAACTTTTAAAATGACATTTAGATATAGATACACGCATCTTGTGCATGATTTATCACTTGAAAATACTTAACCGATAATGTCGTTAATATAAACAATCAATTGAGATGTTCAAATCCTTAAGATAATATAAATATTGATTGAACAAAACGATGATCCCTAAAAATAGTCGCCGACTTACGTATACTCTCACGCGGTCACAAATACAGTCACGTTGTTTATACGATTATAGAGACCTCGTTGAATTGGATTGCTGCGCCGATATCTTTATTATGTACTTACGAGTATGCTTATATTTTTTCACGTTTGTTGAAGATATTTGAAAATAATGTTTACATTCTTATAAAGTCCTTTGGAATACATAAATAAACAAAAGAGCACAGATACGGCTAGAATAGTAAACATTAACATACCACATCAAGTCAGGTGTCGCATCAGAGATGTCCGCTCACGCGATAAATAATATAATAACAGCGGTACTTACCCGCTCCTTTGAGAACTGCGCCGTTATCTTCAATATAACAACACTCATACGTTTTCAATATCTATAGCATTTATTTTAAAAAGTTTTAAAGTGATCAATGGTTTGGAGAAAAAAAAAAATTTAAGTATTTTCAAAATGTTTGTTTTTCGTGATAGGTCCTAAAACACGGCCACACACACAATGTCACATTACACTCGGAGCATTTATATTGAGACATTTTTCTAGTTTTGGAAGCGGCGCAAACTCGACAGGCTCTCTGAAGTCTTTGGGATTTATTTCCTGTTATTGGCTCAGGCATATGTTTCACTAATGCCCTAGCAGTTAGTCTTAGGGGCGAATCATGTAACGTACGGGGATGGGGTGCTGGTGATTGGTGTGTAATGTGATATTTTTCTAATAATTGTCTTATTAAGGCTAGTTGAAAGTCTGCTAAACTAATATTTTTTTTCGTTATCATTTTGTAAACTATTTTAGAGTTTAATAAAAATAAATCGATTATATGAAAAGCCACTTTCTTGTACCATTTTATTGTTTTTCGTAAGCAACTTAAACTACTCAACATCATATCCACTTTATCGACAGAACCCATACACTTATTATAGTCATTGACACATTTCGGTTTAATTATAGGTTGACCCGTTTTCCAATCTATTTTGCCTGTCGTACCCATGGAATCGTCATGCAAGGTTGTTAGCATGTGGACTTCTCTTTTATCGCGCCATTTTAATGCTAAAAGAGGTCCACGATGTTTGGCGTCCATTTCACCTTTTTTTAATTTACGAAATGAGGCCATACCTTTCCGTGTTTTCCGCACCGTACCGCACGCATTAGTCTTTTTCTCGTGCAGAAAATCAAATAAACGAGGGCTAGTGTACCAATTATCCACGAAAAGGTTATGACCTTTATTGAGGTAGTCTTGAAGTAATGTCGTTACCACCGCCCCTGTGACTCCGAGACATTCAGTGTCAGTTATGTCAGTCCCTTTACCACAATAAATAATGAAATCCAAAATATAATCTGTCTTGACGTCACACAAAACAAACATTTTAATTCCACACCGGTGACGTTTGGTCGGGATAAATTGTTTAAAAATCAAACGCCCTTTGAAAACAATTATGCTCTCATCTATACATAAATTTTCAAAAGGCATTAATGTTTTTTTGAAAATGTTTCGCGTATGGTCAACTAGGATTTTTAATTTATGAAGTCTGTCACCGGGGACTTGTGTGTCGGGATCTGAGAAGTGCAACATTCGCAGTAAAATTTCATATCGATCTCTGGGCATAGTTTTCCCAAAAATATTACTAGCGAGCAATGGGTCGGTTGACCAATGTTCCTCGATAGTAAGATGTCGATTTCTCGTCATTAACATTAATATTGCAAAAAAAACGTACATTTCTTCGACAGACGTGTCTACCCATCTACGAAGTCTGGATTTTTGGGAAGGTTCCTGTACTGAAACGGTAGCTGTGTAATATCTGTTAGTTTCGTCAACTATTTTTGTCATAATGTCTGTTCAAAAAGTATTCAAAAAAGTCGATTTCTGATGAATTTTCAGTAAATAAAGTAGATGGGTCTATACCTGACACAAACTCATCGAACTCGTGAATAACTGGGATAAATGGACCAGAGGTCCAAGAAGGCAAAAAGTCAGCATTTTCACTTTGATGTGAAGTACTTGAACGGTTATGAGATTGGCTTGTCCCAGGGGGGTTTGATTCACTTTCACTGACATCTTCATTCATTGTTTCATGTTGCTCATCTTCACTCATTTCTAAATCAGAGTCCACATCTAAAAATGTTTCTAATATTTCTTCCTCTGTAAGTCTGCGGCCCGCCATTTTAAAAGGTACACAATTTTTAAATTTTAATAATTACGATTATACGTAGCACAATACAAGCATCTGTTTTTAATAAACGAATATTGTCTTAAAATATAACCGATTCCCGAAACACAAATACAGTCAGAACAATATCAACATTTGAATGTAAACACCAATTTAAATAAGATCACAGTAATGTCGTTTCCGATACAATATATTGTTTCAATTCCCCACAAAACACAGATCGCGATGTCAATATTTCGTATCAACGCACAGTTCCGACAAATACTAGTGACTTCGAACACACGACGAGAGAGGGATGAGTCGGCCCCGCCAAATTCAAATAAACTGAACGGCGTTTCAAGATGTCTTCGTTTTTAAACTGATTTATATAAACAAATAACAATATTTCACGTGACTAACGCAAGATGTCAGCAAAAGTATAGATCGAACTAATTTTTGGTATATTTTCCCGCCCGATTTGCCGCGCTGTCACGGAGTACACAACAAAATAAATTTAAAACATCATATGATGCGTGTAGCGTCTGAAGAGCGAATTATTCGCGCATCATATGATGTTCGTAGCGGCGGTCGGGTTAATAATGGCAAAGGTCGTCTCCATGTAGACTGAGTTTACAACACCGGAGTGCGCGTTATTATTTTAGCACTGTGCGGGAAAGGTTAAATTGTTTGTTGATCGTATCGCTTCACTCCTACTAGTACACCATATTTACTCACATGCCCGGATCACCTCGGCTATCCTTTTAAAATAACATGTCAAGTCTTCAAATCGTAATATACTTAAGTAACTTATTAGACCGCTGATATTTTAAACATTGAACCACATTCTGAGGTTACCTGTGTCTCCCCCTACATAATGTCAGTATCCGTAACATTAATGTAGTCTTGCCTCGGATGACAAATTTACACCTGCGTTGAATGCGTCAACACGTTTATCAGTATTATTTTTAACGTCATATTTGCAGATTGTAAATTAGAAAAAGTGATGCCTTTAGTTTGCGATGCCGAACGTTACCGAGGACACCTGGGTTGCAGTCCTCCATATTTCTCTGCAGCCTCGAATAGTAGATGTAGTGTCTTCGGTCCGGTCAGTTCATCGACATTTTGTCAGTCACCGGGTAATAATCCTCTTTGCAGGTGGTGTCCAAAAAAATGAAGAATTCAAATCAGATTGTGGACAAACTGTTTTGAATCTTTAATTTTTACAAAATTGAGGCATCGGTGCGCATGGCCAAATCAAAGGCGTCATGTTTCAATTATGTAAAGATGTGGAAAAACAAGAACTAGCTAACTAATTTACCATTACTCTGTTTCACCATAGGGGTAGGCAGAGCGGATAGAGCACCACACTCTTCTGTCCTGACACAGTTTTCGCCTTATCCACATTAATTTATCTTCTCACACAAGCTCGCCGATTATTGAGGCTTCTAACAGGACCATCTGGTTTACCTGGTCGCGCCAAGTCTTCCGATACAAGTATGCACAAGTATAATATAAACATTATACGCAAACATGAGCTTATCGATGCCTTTACTGATAACTAACGGCGTCATGCTCATGTCAGAGAGACCGCTCACTACTGTGAACTGCCTGTTGGGCTCCGATCATTTTTCCATATCGGTCAGTTGGAGATTGGTCTCAAGCTCTTTGTCATTACCATTGACCACCGGCTTCTTCGGGCTCTCTTCGCCGCCTTCTGTTCCGCCCAGAATACTGCGGATGGTGATGGCCAGAAGTATGTATTAAGCATCTCAAATTATACTGTGACTGTTATTTTATTAGAAAATTATTAATTTTGTTGCGTTGGCGGTCTGAGAGCGGAATCAGATCCCGTCTTTTGGTGATCTTTTTACATGATGAAGCGGTTGATACAACACTATCGATCACATCTGATTATACTGGTTGTTAAATCATTTGACTACCCATTGGATATATTCATTTTTGATAGGACCGCCATTATTGTATAGTACCTTAACATATATAAATCTGCAATCAAATTACGTCATTTTAGTCACAACTGGTGGTATCGTTATAATTTAATAACTAATAATATAGTTGTACGCGAATAATCTCCTGATTGGCTTGCGTGTATAGCGAAGTATATGTTTAGCGTTACGTTAAGCCTTAAACCGAAATCTACCTCATTCGGAAATTTCCCAGAGATCCGATATTGTAATGTGCTTCGAGTTTCTGGTTTGTGTTCACCGTAGCTTTTCCAGTATGGATTCATATTTTTTGCGGCGTCGTTACAGAACACACAAAACATTTTAAGCTGTCGATAAATGGTTGATAAAAACCTGTGGTAATAGTTTAATACAGGATGAAATGATTTCTATCATTCACATAGACGATTGAAGAAAGGATGGTATGATTGCTATCAACAACATAGACGATTGAAGAAAGGATGGTATGGTTGCTATCAACAACATAGACAATTGAAGAAAGGATGGTATGATTGCTATTAATAATATAGACGATTGAAGAAAGGATGGTATGATTGCTATCAACAGCATAGACGATTAAAAAAAGAATGGGATAGATAGCCATCAACCGTACAGATGACAAACAAAGAAAGCGTGACATGATAGTTACCAACTTTATAAACTACTAGAAATTTCAGAAGTATCAGTATTTTTGAAATTCACAAATTTGTTCTGTTTGTTGGAATTTTACACGTTTTAAAAGTACAGCAGGGTCCCGTTATAACTGGACACGGACGTACTTAATCGGAGTTCAAGAAAATCAGCCTTCACTGACGCACTGTTAACGTGGCATCTTTCACTCTTTTCATCTGTTTTTTGCAACGCCTTACACTCCATGCTTCGCTTGGACGACTCGCTGCAAAAAAAATATTGCGTAGATAAAAAAAATACCAACATTTTTTTAAATGGGTCTATGACTCGTGGCATTAATGCGTATTTGTGTTATAACATTGCTCCACTGTGTGTTATGGACCTTTTTTAAAATACAAAATGGGCTCGCAGCGTGGTGCGTGCGGTCTGCGTATTCAAACAAGCCGTTCATAACAAGAATTAAAGTTAAATAACAATCCGATAATCATTCAGATTTGGTTTAGCGGTGAGACACTCGTCTAGGCTGGACCGAGCTTCGAAAAGTTATTTTACACCGAGTTTATATTTTTTCACGAGATAGGCGCGTAGCTTGGCTTCAAAATTTAGATTCACGTTTTAATCTTCCGTCATAATATATCTGTACATCAGTTGGAGTGTTTGAAATTTCTCGTAACAATGTATGTGTGATGATTTGTAGAGACGGCAAAATAAAGTTTAGGTTGATTTTTTTCTACTCCGAGTTATAGTTTAATTTTTAAATATCAAAGCAATTTATCTGTGCCGTAAAATATACAATCTTAAATAGTTTTATTTTTAAATACGTCGTGTAATAATGTCGTGTGACAGGGAAAATCGTTAGGTAATAATTTCTTTAAAATTAATAAACAGCATACAGAAACGTGACTCGAGCTGACTGTTGTCGCCGTATTTTTGACGGTGACATTGTTGCGAAATTGAAACTCTTACGTTTACTCCGAGGTCTCGGAGATTTGGCAGTAAAGGTCAGTACTCATAAGTTGATTAAATACAATAGACAGCGAATGACAGCTTGCTCTGCGTTCAACTCTGTTCTGTATTTATTTCGGTTGATGTCTCCGTGACTATCATTGTGGCCCTTTTATTTGCTCCCGGGTCTTGTTTAGCGAGGCTCCAGTTTCTCGGACTCGATCTCTGTCCACCTTGCTGTAGGTCAACGTCTCGCTCGTCACATTCCCGGGGATTTATTGATTTCAATATCTCCAGGCTGTCACCGTCTTCTAACAACGTGCGCAAAGCGCGCGACAATTATTTTCTCGCGTGTCGCCGAGAGCGTTTCTTCGGTACATAGTTATCTGAAGGTTGCCGATATTCATTTGCCTCGCAGTCCAATACCGCATTTTATCTGTTTGTACGCACCGTGATACATTTGAATTTGCAGATGTATATTCGATGTGCGTCACCACTGTGTTAAGTTACGGTCAGTTAATAGTAGTGGCGACGTCAAAGAGTTAGTGGCTAGTATATAAGTAGCAATAATAGTTAATGTTTTAGCCCGTTTAGCACTGTGCGACTTCTCCGAGCGGCGGGGCTACGCGGTCCGTCAGAAAGAACTGAGGTGATTAGTGTATATTGTAATTTTTTCTACTAACTTGCATCGTGAGACGCTGTCCATGTAAACATATTATACTGTCTTCACTGCATCAACTCTGTACAGTAAGCGGTGATGTAAATATCTAAATATATATATATTTTTAAATTGATAAGATAGTGTGTCCGGAGTAGCGTAGGTTTGCTCCCAACGGTTATTAACTACTATATCTAACATTTATTATTATAAAATAAAACTATAATGATTTGCTTACTCGCAACGAATTTAAATGTATATACCTTGTTCAAAATAAGTACGCGTTGTACGCAGTACAACTTTTCGGTATTCTTACTGAACGGGCGACGCGAAGTTTGATGAGTGAATTTGTTCATCAGGAAAGCGAGTTTACTCAGAATGGAAATATCGAGAGTGGCCGCTGGCTACAAGGTAAATGGTGCTTTGTCTCTATTGGAAATGCGGATGACGGTCTGGCATTTCTCGCACAGTCTGGGAGCGGGATCTGACCAGGTCGGTCTGTCGTGTTATATACATATATAGGATATAACTCGCTCTTGTTAGATTCTAATCAAACCTTTCTAAAAAAAAACTGGTGGTTGTTCAAACGTTAGAGAAATAAGTAAACTATGCGCTTTCACATACGAACCAAACATTCCAGATTCTTGCGAGATTTATTAGAAGTTGAAAGGAAAATAATCATTTTTAAAATCAAAGACTTCTTAGCAAAATAAATTACTTGGATGCATTAACCGCACGCTTTCACGCGGCATCATTGATGCAGCATCACTGATGCAGCTCTCATTTTATGTTGTGACACGGGCGGTCGGAAGTTTAAAAGTGGTGTTATTATTAATGTTGATATGGATGTTGAGCACCTTTATAGACATTGATAAGGAAGAAGTGCAGGGGGGAACACATTGAGACATGGAATCCCAGGATCGGTTGGCTCGCGCAAGTGTCGCTAATAAGACGCCATCACGATAGCGGCCACTCTTATATTTCCGTCTATCCCGAAGATTTTATTCTGAGTAAGGCGCTAGTCTGGTTACCAGCGCGTCATCCACCGCACACATTTAATATACTTTTTTGTTAACGTCAAAGCTAAATGAAAGTATAAAATTGTATAATATTTATATATATATATATATATATATATATTTGTATCTTCAACCAAATCTCCAGACTGTATAATAAAAAAAATGTATAAAGAATAAAAATGTTGTAAAAAGTAAAAAAAAAATATCTGTTAATTTTGTATTTAGTTGTAAGCCGGTCGGTCAGGGGTCAACGTTTTCCAAAATGCATGTAGTTTTTTTTTTTCAAAAAAATTCTCCACTGACGTCGGTTGTGATAAATTAATATTTATTCTACAATGTGACACACTCCGTGTCGTCTGTTTATGTTAATGTTTCAATCATGTTTCGCATTTTGGAAAAGTTGCACCGCCGCGGGTGGCGAGTTTCGGACGCGCGATTGTCACGCGTTCAACGCGCGCCGATCACACGTGTGAAGTACACCTCGGTGACATGCTCGACGTGTGTTTATTTTTTAATGAAATTGACGTATGACGATTTCGCGGGAGTTGTTGGACATCTTATTGTTGATGAAAGTTGAAATAAATTTGTCTCCACAGACGGACAATTGTCTTTTACTAAACCCTCGATCCACAATTAATAAAAAAATCCGAGTACAATTAAAGTGTCGGTGTAAGAACTGGATATCTCCATTTTAGTCATTGTATAATAATACTCGAAATTAAATATATGCAGTATTTTTTTTAGTTTAAACATTTTGTCATATTTTGGAGCTGCCCGATTCTTGCATCAATATATAAAATTTTTTTATAACATTACTTTTGTCGATTATTCATAAATAATAGAATCATATCGCAACATGTTGCATAAACTGATTTCAGGTACAAACATATTATTAAAATGGTATAAACAAAGGGTTAAGAGTGAAAAGTGGCCAAATGCATCATTCAAAATTAAATTATCATTCTGAGATAAATCAAAAAATCTTTTTTTTTATCACTCATTTTGCTTTGATATTTTTTTGACTATAAATATAATATTACTTTTATTTTTATAATTGCATACCTATTGTAATGATTTAATTGTACATTTTTTGTAGTTAGTCAAAATGTTAAAATTTTAGAAAATCAAATTCAAATTATTTTCTAGAGCTTGTCTAGATATGGAACGTTGGCGAGTTAGTGATCGTGTTGGCGATCATCAGTTTTGACTGCACATTTTGAAGTATTTCTTTTCATGTCCGAGTGTCTTCTCTCTTCGGCTGTCCCTCATTACGAGGATGATGTCTGCCACGGTTTTTCAGGTTGGCCATGGTAGAGGCCTATTTAATGAAGCTAATTACTCGTTATTGTATCCCGACGCCGGTCATTTATTACGTCAATCGGTTGAACAAAATACGATATGTACTTGACTTTCATCGTCTGTACAATTTGATAGCCTCATACGTCCTCGATGTGACATTATTTGGCTGTCTGTGATTAGGAAACCCTATCAATCCCTAGAACGTCTGTTTATATTTTTTATTTTTTTATTTAAAATATTTAATTTTACAAAATTGACAGATAGACACTGTTCGCTCTTAACCAATGTACTTATATAAACATTAAAAAATATTCTAATTAAGGAGAACGCATTTTTGCTTTGTACTTGCATTTTCAGAACATAGTTCTGTGGTATCTTAATATTAGATTTTTCAATTACATGAACTAAAAGTCTGAGGGGGATGGGATAAACTAGCCGCATCAGTTAAAATTAATTTCCTGCTATAAAAGCAGTTTTTTCAAAGTTATAATGGAAGTGAAAAAAATATGGATTCTGTAGACGAGGTCGGAACAGTACTGGAGGAGTATTTTTCATCACGGACAAGTGAATTTTGTAAGAGGGGCCTTGCAAGTCTACCAGAAAGATGGAAGAGCATTGTAGAGAAAGAAGGAAAGTAAATTTTAGATTGAAAAAATAACTTTGTTTATCCTAATTTTGAAAAATATAGAAAAAGTACAAAAATACCGCATTATTTATGGGATGACCAATTACAAATGAAATGAATCAATTAGAAAGATATATGTAATATAAAGTGGATTACTTTTAAAAATTGTATAGTAGATATATCAATTTGAAATATTACAGAATATAAGTTTGTCAAAAATGTATTAGATTTCTATAGCGAAATTGGAGAACGCGCTTCCCCGGATAGGAAGAGGTCCAAGTTCGAATCCCGGTAGCAACTGAGTATTTTTTCTGTATATCTTTCTTTTACTAGCAGTTGACGTGACCAACTTTGAATAAGTTGTCTCTTTGTGGTTATGTATTACCGTGTCAGAAGGAGGTACACCGTGATCAGCGAGTGACATCACGTCATGGAAATTAGCAGGAGCTGGAGAGAAGAGATTGGTACAGTATTATTTTTCAGCGATGGAAATATTTAGGTCAACATTCCTCAATAGTACTTGGTAGCAATAACAAGGTTGTACTTTGAAATAAAAAAATGTTTTCGATCTTAACCTAAAATGTTGTTTTTAAATGGTTTTTGATAATTCATTTGCAACAAATTTGGAAAAACAATGTACCTTCCCACTTTATATTGTATTAGAAATAATTTATTGAGCTACAAACGAGTACGAAATGTGGATAAATTGAATAAAAAGTTAATGTATAAATAATTTCGTAATTACAAACCAGTGCGTTGAATGTTAACATTAAAATAAGAATTACATAACGTATAATATACGTCCTTAATCTGTTCCAAATCTTTGGAGTTATAACAAACAATTTTTTCCCATCAGAAATAAACAGAAACGATTAATCTGTACCCATGAAAATAAAACTATTATTATTATTGGCATATTATACATTGACGGGGTTGTATAAAATATATTTATTTATATATATATTTAATGTGAAGTTGTAATTATTCAGAACAGATGCTCTGTGATATTTTAAATACTAATTAAATGTATTCATTAAAAAGATATACATATAAAATCAATATGATTGTTGCTACTGGGATACGTACCTGGATCTCTTTCCAAACCGAGGAAGGTGCATTATCTAATTATACTATAGTGACACTATTTTTGAACACTTTTTCAAATTAATACAATACTTTTCAAATTGATACATCTATCGTTCCATTGTTTTAAAGCCATCAACTTTGTTTTTACGGAATCTCAAATACCTTTGAGTAAACCGATAGCATACGCCAGAATGAACAATTCATTTTTATTACATTTTTGGACACATTGATACAACTTTATTTAGAACATAGGTTTGTGATATTTTAAATACTAATTGAATGTATTCATTAGAAAGATATACATATAATGGATAATGCACCTTCCCCGGTTTGGAAAGAGATCCAGGTTCGAATCCTGGTAGCGCAACAACAGTATTTTTCAATAAAATTGATTTTATATGTATATCTTTCCAATTAATATTAAAAATCTGTCTAAAGAAATTTACTTCTGCCTTTTCTTCAGGATGTCTCGGAATAGTGATATTGTCTGATCATACCAGACAGTGCTATTACGGCTTGCTTGAACTTTGTTGACATAGCACTTTGCAAAGTTTTTGACATTTATCCATTTGGCAAAGGCTTCCTCTATCTCCTCCGAATCTGAAGAGATCGATCGTAGTCTTGTGCTCCTCCTTCTCAAGTTCTTGCAGCTTCTCAGTGGTCAGTTCAAATAGGATGTATAGCGAGTTGGATTTAAACCAAAGTAGTGTATACCGAGGTACCACTGTACGTATATGACAGTTTGATGTTAGTCCACCAGGGGAGTAGCTAAGACGGCAGCGTATCGTCGATTTCAAAAAAGTCTTATAGGCGCTTGATGTCGATGCCGATACTAGGAAACGTGAAAATAAAATCCGTGTTACAAAAATTTACTGAGAGACCCACTCAATAAACCTAGTCTACAATAAAAAAAATAATTATACGTATTTTAATTATTGAATGCTACAATTCCGAAAACGTATTGTGGATATTTAAATAGATGCAAGTGTACGTGTGTAGGGTACACTTTCTAATTAAATTTACGCCGCTCGCATTGGCGTGTCAGTCTATCTGACTATCTATGGACTGGCCGTGTCTATGGTCAACAGCCATTTTAATTGTCACGGTTTGTTCTGCTCGCAGGGGACACTGTTAAATATACGTTGCTTGACTGGCCGCGAGTTGCTCAGTGGCGAGTCAATAGCGAGCGGCGGCCGGCGGTAAGTGTTTCGCTACATGGCTGCTTACCCAACCGAGTCTATGATATTTCTGCACTCGGCATGCAAACCCCATTTCGAGAGCATGGATTTTCTTCCTTTCTGATTATTTGAGGATTCGTAACACCGCTGACCAGATTTACTTGATTTATTTAGTACAAGTAATTGTCTTGTATTTTTATTATATCCTAGGACGCAAGAACTAAACGAGAATTTTGAATACGAATATCTCGACCATGAACCATAACTATTGGTACTTAACACCGTGTGTTTGGGTCTTTAATTAAACATTTTGGAGGTTCGGTACCTAATAAGATCTTTATTCGTATGCTGAAAACTACCCCCAAAATCGGTACCTACTTACATCACCGTTTGAAACTTCGATTAAATATATTTTAGGGGTTCAATACCTGATAAGATCTACTGTTTATTTTATTCATGAGCTGAAGACAACGGTATCGAAACTGGTTGGCATTAAATTAAAGTGGGTTATACAAGTTGGTTTTTTAAAAATAATAATAATCAAAAATATATTAATATTTTTTGTTGTAACTTGTGTGTTGTGTACGGTACTGTAAAAAATTTGTATATTTTTATTTTATTTACTGTGTCTGTGCCAGAGTTCACTCTGCGAGTTTCAGTTCACTGTTAGTGAAACATTTGTTTCCAGGTACACTGTTGGACTTCCGCAGGATCACCATGGACGGCCACGTCCCTGCCGTCAAGCCTGAACCAGGGTCTCCCGCCTGGAGCGGTCAGGAAGAAGAATATGACCAACATATCTCTTATGCAAATATAAAGACGGAGAATACGCTCTCGAGCCGCACCATAAAGCTGGAACCGTGTTTAGCTGTTCTGCCTGTCGAGTTCGAATCGAGGCCTGACGCTGATCTCGGCATTATGCGTACTTCTGTAGTTAAGGCTGAACCCGCGTCTCCCCGAGGAAGTGACCGCGTTGATGCTGAACTATTATATCCAGATATCAAGAAGGAAGTAGATCAGCCCGCCGGAACTGACCAAGAAGACTCGTGTGCCGTTGCAAGTGAATCGCTCTCTGACAGCAAGGATGGCTCCAAGAAATCTGGTAATTAATTTGTAACGCATTATATTGCTAATTTCGCTCCAAAACTCGTAACAATGTCATAATTTAAAACAGCAGTGTTGATAGACCTAAGTACTGTTTAGGCGATCCATACTTCGATGGGTAGGCCTGGTATTAAAAGTTATTTGAGGGTTATGTCGGTGGTTAAATGAAAGATATGTGATTGGCGTGTTGAGGTTTTATTATGGCATTAAGATAGAAACAATGAAGACAGATAGAATTAAAGAATGAATGGAGATGTAGAAGGTGCGTGTTGATTATGAAATGAAATGAAGCGAATTGGCGGTCTTGCTCGGCGCGTGGGCCGGCAAGACCGCCGTTGTGAAACGATGAAACTGGAGAGACTGCTTAGCGGTGAATTTCGAGCCAGGTTTGTAGCAACAGCCGGCAGCGCTGTCGGTAGCGTCGATGCCGACTGAGATGGTGGTGGATTTGAATTCCGGTCGCTACAGTTACAATATGTGCATTCCATTTGTGTAGATTTAAAAACAGAAAACAAAAGCGAACTGCTTCTTTTCAGAGACGGCCTCGGAGTCCTTCATATATTTTACGGCGGTGATATAAAGACAAATTTTGTGTATCGTATTTTTTGGTCATCGGTTGTGCTAAAGCTTTGGAGGCTGGCCAGCCGAGTTTCAAAAGATTAAAGATGGCAGAGAGAGCGACCATCGTAGAAAAATAGAAAGAGCGACCATCGATTTACAGCCTAGTTGTGCAAAGGTTAATGTATTATTATTTATATATGATGAATGGACGTATTCAACAAACCAATAGAAAATCCAGGACTACCTATCGAAGCTAATTGCGGCAACAACTTCTGTCCGATCGTTGAGATCTCCAACTCTATTTTGCACCAAGATTTACAACACCAGTCTCGCTTCTTTCGCTCCTTTACCTAGAATTATAACGACTCCACACAATAATACTGTGGATAACTAAATGATAGTGATGATATATCGTTATGTGATTGAATATTACGATGATCGGTAACTAAGATTTAACTGTTTATTTTCTAGTATACCAGTCATTGCTCGAAGAAATACGAATAATTAGATATCATTCATTCATTCAATAATTTTGCAGAATAGCACCCAATTCGTACAGCAGGTACACGATGCCAAAATACTTGACCAAGTTCTATAAAATTATGCCCGTAATTGTGCAAATATTTTAAGAGTTATTTGTATTTAGGTTGTATCGTGATGTAACTGTTTATATTTTTATAGAGACTTTCGAAGAGCCAGATGAAGACCCCTCGCTCCCATCTGACCCGCAGAACGCTCAACTAAACAAACCTTTCTCATGTCCAGACTGCGGTTCTACATTTACTAGAAAGAGTAGCCTCAACCGTCACGTGCTCATCCACACTGGAAAACACCCGTTCTCGTGCTCAGACTGCAGCTACACGTGCACGTCGAGAGGAAAATTGAACTATCACACGCTGACCCACACTGGAGAGAAACCGTTTTCATGTCCCGACTGCAGTTACACGTGTTACACAAAAGGCCATCTCAAGTCACATATTCTTATCCATTCTAGAGAAAAGCCGTTCTCATGTTCAGATTGTAGTTACACATGTGCTTCTAAAAGTAATCTCAAATATCACATGCTGACTCACGTCGGAGAGAAACCATTTTCGTGTGCAGACTGCAGTTATACGTGTATCAAGAAAGAAAGTCTTAAACGTCATTTGTATACTCACACCGGGGGGAAACCGTTCGCGTGTCCGGACTGCAGTTACACTTGCGCCGAAAGAAGCAATCTAAAATATCACAAGTTGACCCACACTGGCGAGAAACCGTTTTCATGTTCAGAGTGCTTTTATAATTGTACATCGATGAGAACTTTGAAACGACATCACCAGCTCGCTCACGTTTGAGAGAAGCCGCATTCGTGTCCTGTCTGCGTTTACTCTGCATTAGGTATCTGTCTCTCTCTAGTTGCGCTTGCGGCTGAGGATCGCAGTAATCTGATAGAGCAGTTGCACCTACGGTGAAAATCGAAAGCGCTGGATCATGATATCGTTTTCAAAAGTTGTGATCGTACTTTTCATTTATATTTTTTAATATTATTCTTCAAATGATATCCAACCGCTGCGAGGTCAGGGTTTCAATAGAATCTATATTTCAATGTTAGAGCTTTCCCCAAAACAAGCCACACGTAAATAAAATCTCAATTAAAATTATTCCACCTTTGTTCGCGGATAGACGATGATAAACACAAAAATGCTGTTTGGAATCAGATGAAAAATATAACAAAAAATCGTTGGTTTGACATTTCGAAAAGTGCTTTATTCTACGATATACCATATACAGTATAGATAAGATAATACGACGGATGTCAATATTTACGGATCTATACATTTAATCGAGCATTTTACAGTCATACTGATCCAATAGATCCTAGATGTTCAGAAAGTCATAGAAATAGATGGGGAGACGCAATTGAGGTGATGATAATGATGATGTACAGTTGCCTGGAAGAGAGATTCGCATGCCTAGCCGAGCCATTATCTAATATTTTAAGTCACGAGGTTCTGCCAGGATCCGTTGATTTTTTCCTTGTACGATAGCCGTGGTTTGGATCAAGACAGATTGATCGACATGTGATGCTGGAGATACACGGACAGCGAGACGCACAATGTCTCCCATACTACAGAAACCACACATCAAGAAGTGACTCAACTATTTCCCTAGGAGGAATCCTTCCATTTTTGCGTTACGTTCTAAAAATACTTTTCATCATTGAAGAGTAGGCAGGCTATAAATACGTAAATATCACATGTGGCCGCATACCATAATTAAAATTCATATAATAATATATTCAAAATCTAATCGCAAAATACAAGATACACGACTAAAAAGATTGCTAAGAAAATTTCACTTCTGGGAAATATCAGAAGATTCATTAGTACCGGGTCTTGTAAAATAGTATACGGCATTTTGTTTTCGGCTGATGAAGAAGAACTGCAACAATTGTGAGTGCTACGAAATTAAGCTTTGAGAATAATAGATTTACTCGAATCAGTGGAATGCTGAAAGATCTGAATATGATGACCTTTAAGCAGAAAATATTTATCAATGTATTGGTGTTTATTTATAAAATCCTCGCTAGGAAAATATCGGCGGAATTTATACGAAAAATGGATGCAAATCAACATGAGCACGAACATTATACAAGAGGAAGAGATAGACTGAGACTGCCATTCAGGAAGAAGGCTAAATCTAATGAAGATTTTCAATAAAATGCCAGATGGTATAAGAAAAGAGCAGAAACTGGATTCAAAATGAAAGTAAACAGATATGTGGAAGATAAGTTATAGTAGAAAGAAACGATTTTGATTTTGTTTATATTATAGCATATATAGAAATACTTGTGTATGCACTATATTAAGAATAAATAATTGTTCTTACCTCACCTTTTACAGCTAACTGACCCTACACGATCCACAGCAACATCTCATCACATTTCTCACCGTATATGTAACAAAATAAATCATCTTCATGACAGCTTTCGCTGGTGTTTGTGAAGAATGAAGTTCAAAATGTGCCGAGCTATTTTGTGAAAAAATATCGTTTTGAACTTTCTATTTATTTTGCTTATCCATCCTTGTACAGTCAGCACTACGGTGGGTAGATCACGCGTTTCTTTTAAAAATTATAAATTTATATGACAATTTGACTGGGGGAGTGTAGCTCCGAGTGCTCGCTTAGCATAAAAGACATACCCGGTTCGATACCCAGCACCTTTAACTTTTTTTAACTTCAAATAAATACCTACTATTAAAATTGATGCTAAAAATGTATAAAAATAAATAATATCAGAAATGTAAATGAATGCACTGCATTTTAACTAAAACAAAACCAGCATTATATACTTATATGGCAATTTGACTAGTTTATTACAAGAATAGCAATACTCGGGGTCAACAAAATTATCACCGGTTAAGGTGAAATTAAAACGCAAGGTAAATTATATAAAAATGTTTATGATAACAGGTGGTCCGGTTTTGCACCCTGGGTCCAGAAAGCAGGCATGCGCTATTTAGGTACATATTACTGTAATGAATCTTGTTGGTCATGCCAACAGAGTGGAAGGGATAAGATCGCCGCGCGCTGGCGTGCGCGGTCTCTCGCATCTGTGTCGTGGTTCCAATCGCATCTTACTTTGCACATAATTTATAAGCATTGTTTGTACAATTGAATGTACTGTTACCACATCGGATTATACTGCGAAACCTCAATCCCGCTCACAACAAGGACCGCAAGAAGATATCTGATACCGACACAGGCGGTATATCACAAATCGAAGCTTCAGCGACATCTATACTATTACATGAGAAAGAATATCAAATTTTCAAAAATGTCAATAGATGGCGACAGCATAATTGGTAATAAATAAGTGAAATGTTCCATTCTGATATCATATATATAGAACTTCCAAAAATTTAATAGATGTGGTAGCGTGGATGAATAGGTGAACGTTACATTGTGTAAAGTGATCAGTTAAGCCAGCCGATGACAGGTCGTAAGCCCTGTAATGCCCAAGACTCTGTGAGACATCTTAATCTTGATGACAATCCCCCACGGGATAAAACCCAGTAATTAGTTCCTACGAGGATTTGGACATACTCAAAATAGTGTACAAAATACATCATTTTGAGTGTATTTATTTATATTATTTAAACATTAATATTTAATTATATATATATTTTAATATTATCACAAAACGAATGAAAACCTTTTAAAAAACGAGTATATATTTCGTCTCAAATTCTCAGCATTTCGGGTCAAATGTGCAATATGTTTCGGCAGAATCCACTAGGTGGTGCTTATCACGAATTATAACGTCATTCCTTCATGAATATTATCGTTTCATAAGCACATGCGCCTAATCACAGTATACAACCAAGTATAAATAAAATTAAAATAATTAATCACGAATCACGATATTCCCAGATATTCAATCACTGATAGTGAGTGTGACTCAAAGTATCAGTGATTGACTCACGGGTCGTGATTTTGAGCTCATCACTACATACAATTCTAAAGATAAATAGACGGGATGAAATTGAGCGTTCAAAATAAGGTCAAATACCTTGGGCATATATTCAATGAAGATGGACAAGACGATGATGATATATAACGGCGGAAGAGACAGTTGAGCGTTCGAGCAAATATGCTGTCACGGCGTTTCTACCGATGCAGTAAGGAGGTGAAGAGCATCCTGTTTAAATCCTTCTTCACCACCATGTATACCTGCGAGCTCTGGTCGAAATACAAGCAAGTGACGTATAACCGTCTCCGAATTCAGTACAACTCATACAGAATACTGTTCGGATTGGCGCTTTATTGTAGCGCATCTACAATGTTTACCGAAGGCCGTATACATGGATTCGTTCCGCTTCTAAGACATCGAGTTGCTGGCATAAAACGGCGGCTGGGGCCAGCACTCAGCACCGACTCTCTGGTGCAAGCGGCGCTCTCATGGAAAGCTGGTTTCCTGACCAGAGAACGGCAGCGCTTACAGAATAGCTACATATACAGTGACTGAAGTAGTTATATATGTAATAATTATATTTTATGTGTGAACTTATTATTTTTTATTAACTTTTTAAATTTTTTGTATTTATTAATATTTTCCTTGGTTTTCTTTTTCCCAACATATTTATTTCATAACCTTTAGTGTATAACTTAATATGTATTATCTGTATGGCGAATCAGGTTTAAAAAAAAAACCTGATCACGCTGGAATAAACACATTATTATTATTATTATTTATACAGTTTTTTCATTCTTCACAGAAGTGGGAAGATCGTTGAAAAATTTAACAACAGTATAACTGCAATATAAATTAACGAGATCATTCTGTTGAAATCAAATGTTGCATTGACAAGCTTTCGTTGATTCCAACTTTAGTTCATGTTATATGTTATTGATATTATTTAATGGAATATAAGCACGGACACTTATCCAAGAAGTGATAAGGCGACTTGAAGCATTTGAGATGTGGATCTCCAAAAGAATACTCAAAATAAGCTAGATGGATAAATTTACTGTTTCCAAAGTAAGTTTGTAGAACTCCACAATCACATATTTTTTATTACAACTCGTTTAATTTACTAAATACGCTTTTCGTAAGACCATTATCATAATTTCATAACATTACATAAATTACAGAATACCAAAAATGTCTCTATTGCCGTATTGTCTTCTCAGATTGTAAAATTATATAGCTGTCCATTTCTACAAATTATCGTTTGACATTAAAATATTATTAATGTTGAAACTGAATGTTTACTTAGAATAATTAGAAGCATTCCAAATAATTCCAATGAATAATGTTGTCCCTTTTTATCTTATGCAAATATAATAGTATAGCTGTCTCCCATTATAGTTATAAATACAAGTTGTTGAGTTAAATTGTTACAATGATAATGCTCTTAAACAAAACTTAATAAAAAAACTAGTGTTTATATCGGATTCAATTGAATATATCGGACACATCATCAGACATCCAGAGAAGTATAAGATGTTGATTTTTTCCCTGAACGTTTTACTGAAGTCTATAATAATACTGTTACCACTGATACGCCAGTAGTATATCAGTGAACTAATCACATTGATAATACTGATGACAGCTTCGTAGAACAATATGTATGCAGACAGTAGGAGCAACTCGACATAAAAAAATCAGCAGACCCAGACAATGTTCCTCCACTATTTTAATTAACTTACTTACAATTGTACAAACTGGGGTTTCATTCCCGGGATCCCGGGTCTCGTGATAAGTTAATTATTAAGTTGGGTATGATTAATAAGAACGTTATGGGTTTATTTTCAAGGCACGCTTAGACTGCGCGCGACACACACGGCAAAGGCGGTAAGAAGAGTGCTATGTTTCCGAAGTTAGTTGCGCGTCCTTCCTTCTAACGGCAATCCTGGTGATCTCTTGTAGTGGTTATCCTGGAATGCGGTCTTTGAGTATTTGGCGCGTAACATAATAATATATTGTTAATTTTATTTCAAATAAATTAAAAGTTTTTTTGACAAAAAATTGTATTTCTAAATAAAAATACGGATATAATAAATTCTTAATAGTTAGTATTTATTCTGTACGTTACAAATCAATTTTAGGGAAGTTTTTGGCCTGAAGAGGAGTGACTTCAGAAATGCCATATCTGTTATTCTTGAAGAACATCTTGACTGTGGGCGCGTCCTGATATGGATCGAGGTTATTTATTTTCTCCAAGAAGGCCGCCTTGATCTTTGTCAAGGTCTTCTCGCACAGCGTTATGGATTTCTTGTAATTCCAATGCTCCTGAAATGAAAAATAAGCATATCAAAAATCATTGTGATCTCCCTTCGTTGAGTTTTGGTCTCTAGTTACTGTGCGCGTCAACAAATCATTTAAAACATTCTGAATACGATACAGTCCTTACTAAATGTAACACAAAGGAAGTCAACACTGATAGAAGATTTGAAGAACCATGTCAATATTGTAAATCAACTCCTCATTTTACAAGAACTCTCTTTCCTTTTTTGGGGGTTAGGTCGGCGATTAAATGAAATAGTGATGATTGGCGTGTTGGTGTTTATTGTGACAGTATGATAGAACAAGGAAGACAAATATTACGAATAGAATAAAGAGATGCGCGTGTATTATGAAATGAAGCGAGTCGGCGGTCTCGCTCGGCGCGCGTGCAGCCGGCAGCGCCGTCGCTAGCATCGACGCCGGCCTAGATGGCGGCGAATTTGAAATGTGATCCCTACAGTTTTATAACAGGAGAAGGAGAATTACAATATTACATACCTTGCCGAGATTGATCATGTCATCGGTTGTCAACTCCTCCGGTTTCATGAGAATTCCTTCACCAGTGCGCTGGCCGATCACCATTTCCGTTGTACCGAGCAGGTAGGCGTGGGTCCAGAACTTGTGAGATATAAATTTCCTAAAAAAGAAAAATACAAAACCAATGTTTTGGGATACTTAGAATATTTGTGATGTGCTTGTAGCACGACTGTGGTCTGGAGTTCGAGCCTGATGGGCCTGACTAGGTCAGAGAGGTCGCACCTTGTTCCGGATGTAAATGTTTTATCATAGAATTGAATTTATAATATTGCAATATCTAACATTTTTATTGAAGATGGACGCCGGACAACGATGGAAGATGTCGTTGGAAGACTCCAATGAATCTGGAAGGTCAGAGACTAGATGAGAATGACGTCAAAAGCGTTTCCAAATTGTTATTTTATGATATCATTAATTAACATGTCGGTTACTTTGTGGTGTAACATGATTATTCAAATTTTCACAACTAAACTTTGTACTACACACGCGTTGGGTTATTTTCACTACTAGTTTTGAGAGGTGCAGGCTCTCTCATAAGTACCGTATAAAGGATTAACAATGAACAATTTGGAAACCGTTGAAATACAAAATAATTTAAATTCGGAGAAAACACTAATTAATAATATAACATTCCATAACACTTCGCCTTTACTGTCCCTATTCCTGTTAACGATCGAAATCTCCCCCTTCTTCTCAAGCCCCGCCCTATTGCCCGAATAGACTGTAATTATGTATTTAGGTTAGCTATCTCCTAATGACGCGACTGCACTTTTCGAAACTGGTTGTGAAAATAGCCCAACGTGTGTGTGGTTGTTTTTTGAATCGCTTATACAGTTTGATAATCTAAAGAATGGGACAAGAAACAAATCGTAGAATACAATTGTGCCCATTATTATGAAAGTGGTCTAAGTCATGTTTCTTTCGTTTCGAGATATTTAAAGGTTTGCGTTTGAATTGATTAAAATATATTCACAATATTTTAAAATGTATTTAGTCTACTAGATTTATAATTTCTTTCAACATATATGTCCAGTTTCCGAATCTTCATTGATTGCTTAGTTCATTTCCCAGTTATTATTAGTTAGTTAGTTTTTCGGTCAGTCTTTTCTAACGGCACCCCATCACCTGGCATTATTGTGATACTGGACAATTAGTTGCCATTGTACAGGGCGACACGGTTTAATAAACTACGGCAGACGACATTCTCGTAACGAGGAACCATAGATTGAATTATTAAGAACAAACCTATACGCGTATGTCTGTCGGTTAGTCTTCGCGAAAGCGGTCGTGTGCAGGTCCACCAGTTCGGATTTGCTCAGCTCCTTCAACACCTCCGCCCTAGATAGCTCCTTCCAGTCAGGACAGCCTCCGAGGACTCTCACTGCTTGAATGTTGCCGGTGTAGACGACGGTGTGGTCGCCGAGGCTCGCCCTGTAGACTCCGATGAACTTTTCGATGCCGAAGGCTGGTTTCTCCGTGTCGGGTTCGCCGTCGGGAGTATCTGAATTTAGCAACGGCATTGTTGACTGAAGTGATCGACACCTCCAACTGAACTGGAATTTTGTGTCTGGCTCTTGTTGAATTTTTTAAAGTAATTTAAATAAAATTGATTCGGAAGATATTAAAAAAAGGTCCCACCCTATCCCGGAATCGTTTTGAGAGTTGTTTACGCTCGCTTCGAATCCATTAAACAAAGCAACGCGTGCAATATATCACTAAATCTTCAAAGCTTTTTTGAGATATATTCTACAGTTAGAACAGTTAGTTACGCTTCGGCAATTAAGTTTGTGGCGGATCGCTCGCATCGTCCAGATGTTCTTCGTTCTGTCATTTCTCGGTATTGCACCATTCCGCGCACAAAGCGAGACCGTTCGAGGAAGGCCGGGCTGCACCGCCCGGCGGACATGGCACATGCACCAAAGGTGGCGGTCTGCGAGACAATCTGCGCCCAGTATCCGAACCAATCGGACCGCAGATCTCACTCTCACATTCCACTAACCGTGCACCGTTTTCCATTGTCTTTATGTATTCTGTGTTGTTTCTTGCTCTCGGTGGCTTCTCCCTGGTGAGAATAAACAAGTTTGGATAAGAATGGTTTTCACTTGAACACAACCAACCTTCCCACAAGTTTACTAAAACCTTGTGGCTTACCTTAGTTCATTACAGAAAATATTTTTGAGCCCCTTTCTAATGTGATCTCCAATGCACTGCATTACCATATTTACGCTGGTGGCACTCACTTGCATTCGTAATCTTAGATTGAGATCATAACTACAAAATACTTTTTCATGCGGTTGTACGAGCTTACTTGCACAATTTGTACGAAAAATGGATGCAAATCGACATGAGCACGAACATCACACAAGAGGAAGAGGTATACTGAGACTACCGTTCAGGAAAAAGGCTAAATCTCAGATGATGGTACAGTGCGATGAAGGTTTTTATTAAAATGCCAGATGATATACGAAACTAAATAGATTCAAAATAAAAGTAAGCAAATATGTGAATTAAATATATTAATTAGAAAGATATACATATAAAATAAATTTTATCGAAAATATGGTTGTTGCGCCACCGGGCTTCGAACCTGGATCTCTTTCCTAACCGGGGAAGGTGTATTGTGTATTTGGTTGGGTTTGAGTTAGGTACTAAATTTATTTTTTAAATAATTGTTTTTTTAAAAATAGATTCTGGTGAAGAAACAATGCTATATTTTTAGTTAGTTATGACATCGTGAAGAAGAACGAAACCGGTAGATGTATTTAAACTCAATTGAGTGGTTAATAAAACAAAGATAATAAATAAAAAATATGAATTTTAACCACAAAATATATATATATATATATATATATTAACCAAATTCGAACCATCTGTCTGGTTTCCCTTCACCTTTTAACTGTAAACAGTTTTGGTCTGTTATGTTACATTGTTCAAATTAATACAAATATGAACGAATAATATATATTTACACAATTTTCTTAATAAATTAAATTAATACTCTATATGTATTGAAATATTACATTGTTTTTTTTTATTTTAGTTATATATTTTTTTGAATTTATCCTTCACTTATACTACAGTTGTAATTTGTATATTTGTTTACTTTCCAATATAAATGTTCTTCTTCTTACTATGTTATGTAATGTATGTTAGTGTGTTAATTAGATTTGAATACTAAAGTAGTGACCGGAATTCAAATCCACCGCCATCTCAGTCGGCATCGACGCTAGCGACAGCGCTGCCGGCTGCCGCTGCAAGCCTGGCTCAGAATTCACCGCCAGGCAGTCTCTCCAGTTTCAGCGTTTCACAACGGCGGTCTCGCCGGCTCGCGAGAGCCGAGCGAGACCGCCAACCCGCTTCACTTCATTTCATTTCACATTCATTCATTTAATTCTATGTCTTTCTTGTTTTTATCATACTCTCATAAATAAACCGCCACACGCCAAATCACATATATTTCATTTAACCACCGTTCTAACCCCCAAACTAACATTAATTAATAATATTTCCATGGTTATTTATTTAGGTTAATTGCTTATATATTTAAAAATTGTATTATTTCATTTGTATATACTTGTAATGGCTAGTTACGTCTAATTGGCGAAGGCCATAATGAAGAGAAAAAAAAAACGTTTTAAAATCATCAGCTTCATTGGCTGGGGTTCGTTTAAATTGATTTATTTCTGTTTTCATAATTATAAAAAGATAGTTTTTTTCTTTCTTTCATTATTGTACTATTTGTGGTAACTATTTTTTAAATTTCTTGTTTTTTTGAATCTGTTTTAGACGATTTTTTTTTTCCACTAGAAATTTTGATTGCTATTTACCTTGGCGACCGCCAACAACGGAATGGGCCCCATCTGACATATCCGATCCTAGAAAACGGAGAGATGCGCGTCCGGGTGATACGACATCATCAAAAAAACCCAGAGAGTCTGTAATGAATTCTTATAAATCTACTGACTGCGGTCCATACACAGTTTGTGTTCAGAAAATTAGCGGAGATGACAAATCCTCATCCATCCATCCGTTTTATGTTTACTTAACTTAATTTAATTTATGATTACTTAACTTAACTTAAAGCATCGAGGAGAGCAACCCGCGAGTGGTGTGGGCCGCGCCGGGGCCATCGAAGTGTTACCGCAGTTGTTAATCGGAGAGGACCGCGCCCACTCAGTCGTGACCCGCGAATGCAAGGTGGCACGAGGCAGAGGGGTCCTGTCCAGGACGGCCCTCGGGTGGACATTTCCGGGGCCGCCGCCCACCGCCCACGCGCGACCTAGAGGCGCTCGTGCGGGAACATTACGCGGTAGATTCCCGCATATCACTGCACGTTTGCAAGGTATAAAAGTGCGTGTAAACCCGCTTATAGCTTGGCGTGACGTACAGCTTACAAGCTTTGGCGTGTTAACACGCTTACGGCGTTTAAAAGGTTAATTACTCACCCGACTGCATGAATTGCTGGAACTTCATGGTCCAAGATTGGGTGTTGTCCACAAAGTTGGCGTCACTCGCGCCACCGCGGACCTTTTCGGTTCTCAAGTAAATGGTGTTGCGATGCAGACAAGCCGAGAGGTAAATATCCTCATCCTGGAGCAGCGCGTACAGCCCGTTGGTGCAGGCGAACGACAGCTCTTCGCCCAACAGATCTTCGTTGTCCTTGACGTGCTCGAGAAAGTGCTGGAATTGCCCGTCGCTGGTTTGCCCGTATTTGACGATGTTCTCGTTTAGGTCGAAGGGCGGTTCGTGCCTCGAGACGGACCTCGCGTACTTCAGCTGCGACGTGTCAGCGACGCATTCATTGTCGGGCGTGACGCTGTAGAAACTGATCAGCTGGCGGTCGATTTCCGTACTCATTATCGCAATCGGATTCAAATAATGCCGGAAATAAATTAATATAATTTTTTTAAATGCAAATTAAACCTATTACTTAGAAAGATATACAAATAGAAAGATATACAAATAATGTAGAAAATATCGGATTATTTCCGTTTGGAGCATGTTCAAACACGCGCGATAACACTATCTTCTCTCAGTTATTCTATTATTAGCGATGAGGTCAGTGCAGTGGCTTATGGTGCGGCCCTTATCTATGGGTGCGGGCCAAAAAGTTGATATGCCTGAACGGTATCTGTGTCGCGAGTCGATTTTGATTCGGACCGACCTATCGTTATTTGATATCCGCGGATACTTGGGTTTCTTTGAAGGATATTTCGCAGAGACCCACGTCACACGATCGAGAATGATGACCATACGTGTGACGCAATATGTTATGGAGTCAATCGGTTGCCTTTTGTCCGAGAATAGATCGTTCCGAGAAATGTCGCTCTCGGGAGCGGCCTGATAACGATGTACCTACAGTAAATTAGGGGGTCGACAATGACCGCACTAAAAAAAGGACCATTAAGTTGGGAATAAGGGCTAGAGGCGAGAGCGTGTTCTGTTAGTTAGAACAAGGTCCGGAAGAAACGTCAAGAAAACCACCATTGGTACCGAAATCGAAGATAAGCAGCCGAAGACGGCAGTTGAAAACACCTAGTGAAAGACGCACAGAGGTGAACACAAGATTCGGAAGTCGAGATACGAGTTGAATCCGAGTGGAGATCAAAGTGGAAGCCGACACCGGAAATCCGACCGAACGTCGCCAGAGAATCGGAGGATAAACAGCCACGGTTCACCGCGATCCACCCAGGAGCAGCCGCCCAGACCAGTCCGCAGTCCTCCAGAGCAGTCGGCAGGTAGCCAGCCGCCCACGCCGGTGCTAACGGCATCATTCCGTCGGCCTGAGACCAGGTCTCCGGAAGAAGGTTTCGGAGGAACGTCGCCAAATAACCCGAGGTAGACATAGTTTTAGATTAAGTTAATTATAAATATTTAAATGTCTATTTAATAAATACATCTTTTATTCATCTTCGTGTGTTCATATTCACCTGTATTACTCTTCCTATAACCATGGTACCGATGAAAGCGTGATACCTGACGGATGGGTCGCGAAGCGAACATTCCTTTAGAGTGCGGGGTATCGTTCTGACGAGCGATCAGGAGCGTGGTACGGGTTCGATTAATCGAATCATGACTCCTAAACGAACCCCGACTCATATCACATGGCGCACAACGTCGTGTCCCATTTGTATCAAAGTCTGTGCCATACAATTCACAACACACGTTATCGACACTATTGCAATATTTTTCTAATATAAGATAGAACACACAGCAAGAAATGGAATTAGAATATATACATTAGTTTATATTAGAACAAAGACCGCGACCATTAGACGCATTTTCCGCGTGCTACAAAATTTTCTTAATTTTGGTAAATTATTGCATAAAGGTAATATGTTTTCGTATAATCTTGAAGCCAAGATTACGGAGACAAATCTCAATCGAGACAAATTAACAAAATGTTAAAAATTAATAGTGTCATAAACCATTTAATTTGCAGGATACGTTACCAATTTTTAAGGTTTTTTTAAAATTCTTTGTTTTAGTGAAAACATATGTTTTTAAATAATACTTTATATTTACTCACATGCTTTGATGCTTCTGCTACTATTTGAAACTAAATTTTATATCAAAAACATAATAATTAGTTTTTAAATAATATATTTTCAATCTTATACAATACGATAATTTTAATTGTCCTCAATCCGGCCATGACGGTCGTAGAATCCGCGCTGTCATTATTTTCGTTTAAAAATGCCGTTAATATACGATTGCACACATATTTAACCTACGGTATGAATTAATATTGAACTTATTCACAACGTTAGTAGTAAATTTCATAAATTTGATGGTTTTTTTACTGTTATAACACTGTTACATTTGAAACACAAGCTGTTTGTTTCATAAAAAATATAATTATGAAATAGAGATGTCACCAAAAAACCAACGTGACGTTTTAAATCAATAATATTAAACAAAATAATAAATTGAAGCTGTCATAATAATTTTAAATTTAGAACATTGATTTAAGTGATCATCTAAATATATGTAGGTACTTTGTCTGATTTCAAAACATTTGTGAAGAAAGGACAATCGGAGGAAGGACCAGTGATCTTAGCGAATCGGGATTCTGAGAGAAATGCTAGTTTTACCTCGTGTGTGACGACTCCGTAACCCCCGCAGTCGCAGAATCACATAAAATGGCACGCGGGCGATCTCCGCTTTCAAATGAAGACGACGATATCACTCACTTCCCCGCGGCACACTAAAACAATAAAATTTCCCTTCACTGCGCACACAATTCACAGGATATCCAAATCACTACAGTGCTGGTGCACCGGAGTTGAACCGATCCACACCACTCTCGCGATGTCTAGATCGAACAAATTTCGTTCTAGTTAACGTCTGCTGACGTCAAGGTTATTATTCACACTAGGGAGACAAGCGTAAGGAAAGGTTATGGGAGTGAATTAGGACGCGAAAAGGTATCAATAATAGGCGTCGCGACCGATTCTCAATTGGCGTCAAAAATGGGTTCTACGAATACGGAACAATATGAATTTGGTATTTCGAGAAATTGTTTAATTTTCGATAGATTAATTCAAACGACAATACACATTCCATAATATTAATTTTAAAACTGGGATAAGTGATGGATAAGCCTAATTTTTCACATTTAAATATATTATTCACAATAGATTTTTACGTGTGTAAATATATTTGACATTCATCTTTTTTAATTTGTACGATTTTTTTTATTAAGACCTTTCCAGGTCGACGAACTAAGATCAATACGAGTTGAATGTGTCTCCATTGTCAAGAACAGATTTAAGAAGTTTTAACAAGAACAGATTTAAACATATGTGCTGTCAAACATCTGTATACTAATATTTTTATTTGAAAAACAACGCCGATAAGGCGATAAAAAATAAAATGGGGGGGCGTCATTAGAATAGTTCGCCCCCGGGCTCCAAATATCGTAGCTACGCCTCTGGCAACAAGTGTGAAGTGAGGTGCGGGACGGTGAATCTCTTAGACTTGGTTGGACTACGAAAGCCGATCCAGAGAATCTCATGGCAGGATAATCTCTGTCTGAGAAATTGTCCCGAGTCACGTAAAAATGTCTTCCGTGAATACGCGCCATAACTTTGAACCTGTGCGTTTTCAGATGTAGATCCTCACCGTAGTTCTTATCTATGACCGTACCTAACCTGCAAAGTCGTCCTGAAGTAGAGGCCACACACGGTTCAAGAAGTTGGCCGTTCTTAAGCCCGGTGGAGCGACGAATCAGAAGTGGCAACACGTGGATTTCAAGGGCTGAAGACAGCGAATGAGGCAATGGAGCATGACGCGCGAGCAGGGCTCTAGAAATACATGAATTAGAAGGGTAAAAAAATCTAATAAACCCTCTAAACAATTTATTAAATTTACTAGTCTTATTTTCAGTTCGAGTGCATAGAATGGCCTAAAAACATTCTTGTCTATTTTTTATTCATGAGGGCGAATATTATAGGAGGCAAGAGATCAATTTTGCTGTTACTTTTTAATGAATGAAACCGCGTAATATTTAATATTCAAATAAACAATGCGTTCGGTATTTACGATCCTTCCTTATTATCAGAATACGATATTTTCTACGGTGTGTTCTCTATGGTTCTTCACTTGAAGTTGTGCTTTTGAACTGTCAATAGCGTTTACCATTTTGGGTGCGTTGACTGCTGTGAAATATCGTGTTTGTGTGCAATCGGTTTCTCGCTACCGTGCGAACCGATTTGTTTTACTTGTGTAAGTGTCGTTTGACACTCTCGCACAATCACTGAAAGTGTTTGTCCAAGTGTATCTCGCGCTGAACATCCTTGTGCATGTCCTGGAGCTCGAAGATCTGTAGATCCAGTGGAAGAAGATACCGAAAGGAGCATTTCACAGGTGGGTCGTGTTCTCTGGTTCTGGGTGGTACTTCCTGTCCTTTATTTCCCCACCTCCTTGTGTAAACACAATGTATATACAGGGAACATGAAAAAGGAAATGAGTTATTTGACAATGAATGTCTCAGTGACCATGGCCGAATAATGTTGAATGAATGTCAGAGAGAGGAAACATAATTCGGAGGCCTGTCTTCTCTCTCATGCTATCCCATCTCTTATCTTTATTATCTATGGATAAAGAAGATAAAGAAGTATCCGGCAGCAGCTCGAGAACCTGGTGGCGACCGTGTTGCTCTGATCGTGGTAAGTGTTAACTGTCGAAGATATTTCTTTATTAAACATACTGCCCTCCTTGTCCAGTAGGTGGATAGTCTCGACCAGGGCCGCGCCAAGCCAGATGAGAGCCCTCGTGCTAATATAAATATGCGACATCAAGTCAGTGCCAGGGGTTGAACAGATATGCCGGCAGTGGTGCTCTGATGACTGGTCAGTTTGTTATTAATTTTGTTTTGCCCAATCCCCTTTTTCAGGGGTGTGTTCTTTTCTTCACTCGGCTCCCCGACCAAAGCTACATTTTTATTTATTTGTTTTTATTCTATGTCAATTTCTATTTCTAAATTGTTATGATTTGACCTATTTATGATTCTCTGTTGTACTATGCCTTTTATTAACTGGGTATACACTATTATATCTTTGTAAATGTGTGTTAACTTTTAATAAATAAAGGATCGGGCCAATGAGGATTTTTGTGATGGCGGCTGTGCGGCTCCGTCTTGTCACTATGTGCGAGAGGAAGTCGCACAACTGATTATTAGCATTAAATAAAGGCGGCGAATGAGTAGGACCATATAAGAGCTTTTGCTTATAAACGGTCTCGGGTAAGCGGCGGGTCCACCCTCATTGGTCCGACAAATTAATTTTAATAAGAACTAATATTAAAACTTCTAATAGAATTAAGCCACCAAAACACAAAAAAAGTTATACACGTTTTTATTAGTTTGTTTACTTCCAAACCCCTCTACAAACAAAAATAAAAAAAAGTAATATTTGAATGCAGTTTTACTGGGAAAAATTATGCTTGCGATTGGTTCAAATAATTTACCACAAGTAATAATGTAATTAATAAAAAATCAAAAACAAGTTAAAGTTTCGTGTCAAAACACTATGTTAATTGAGTTCTTAACTTCCAAATGGCTCATTGATGAAACTGACCAATAGTTTTTAGTGGTCACCGTATCTTCAAAATATTTCTGTCTGATCAAAAGAGTTGGGGAAATACGAAATGTTGGAAGGCTGGAAGGAATTCAGAAGAGGAATAGGGAACAAAGGGGCTGAAGGACTACCCAGAACCAGAAAACACGACCCACCTGTGAATTTCGTTTTCGGAAACTAGATTCTCCACTGGATCCACAGATCTTCTGGCTCCAGGAGACGTATTCCGTTGCTCCGCACGAAGTGCTCTTGTTCATTCACTTCGGTGATGGCGCAAAGTGTGACACAACAAGCACAACAGTGTACAGTATTCGGCACGCACGGTAGCGAGAAACCGAAGCACACATAAATAGTATGAGCCCCACATAGCAGTATGATATTTAACACAGTTTCACAGCCTACCATACCACACTTGGATAGTCATACAGATCGAACAATATCTAATGAAGCATTTAGTTAAATATTAATCGTTTACGATTACGTTTTTCTTGATTTCTGGGTTTTGTTAAAAATTCGTTATAGGAGGGTTTGGAAATACACGAATCTATTGTTAAATTTCGCGGCGCCTTGTCTAAAATCACATACAAACATTCTCACATCCAGGTCGTCGACATGAACGTGAAGAAAGATCCAATTTCTTCCGATGGAGTAGTCTGGATCTGCGTTCCACCACCAGATGTTGGTTCGAGTGAAAACTGCGCTTCTGCTATCAAAGTAGAAGCTCCCGACCCTTGCGAAGGGCCGTGCGACAGACGCACGCCCCCTGACTACGCCGTGGACATCTGGGTCCCCGACATCAAGGAGGAGTGCGCTGGAGGGTCAGGCCAGACAGCTTCGGGCGATGACTTTCACGTGGCGTTAGGTGAGTATTTTATTTCTTTGGATATTGAATTTATTCTTAAGTAAAGAATATTTAAATACAATATTATAACAATCGCTAATCGCTGGTAACACGGGGTGTGATGGAATGATGATGGAATGCGGTGATGGGTAGATGGATAGGAGAATGAATAAGGAATCCTTCGATAATAATGGACCAGGTGTGGTGACTTCAAGATAAGGAGGATAGCTCCTACTGCTACAACTTACGACGTTCATTCAGTCTTCATTTTCATCGTAACATGGTAGATTTTAAACCTCACAGATGAGAGGAATGTACTTAAATTGAAATGAAATGGAATACAAGAAGATAAAAGCAGAAATAAGAATATGGTAGACATTCAAATCATGTTGTCCGGTCACAACAAGTCGAGTCAACTTGGAACGCTCAGCAGTGTGTTAATAAAATCAATTATACGTTTAACAATATTTGAGTGTGTCCAAGAACCCACAATCCTGGACTTTTATCTCCAAAGACATTGTTATTAAACACATTTTAGATATCTCATAGAGACGATTGATGACGATAGATGGCGACAACAAAGTTGTTGGTAAATACTCTTAAGTGTTTCTACATGGAAACATATATACAATTTCCAAAAATTTAATAGATTTGGAGGTTGATTTATGGGTGGAATGGTGAACGTTACATTGTGTAAAGTGATCACTTAAGCTAGCCAAAGACAGGTCTTAAGCCATATTTCCATATTTTACCTTTTAAATATGATATACATAGTTTCGTTTCTATGAGATATCTATAATTAGTTTAATTGTACATTTTTAAATTAATATTTGTTTCACTTTGCAGGACTCTCAAGAACACAAGATTCTGATTGTGCAACCCTAAATGGATCTCCGTCTGCCTCTGCGAAGGAACCAGAGTTGGAGATTGTTTTTACCTCCAAACAATCCGCTAGTAGGCGCACGATTCCTTCCACTGTGAAATCATTTTCATGTTTACAGTGCAATTATACAAGTAGTCGTAAATCAGACTTAAAAAGGCATGGACTAACGCATACTGGAGAGAAACTGTTCTCATGTACACAGTGTATTTATTCTTGCAATCGAAAATCTGATTTGAGTTTACATATGTTTATGCATACCGGAGGGAAACCGTTCTCATGTACACAGTGTATTTATTCTTGCAATCGAAAATCTGATTTAAGTTTACATATGTTTACGCATTCCGGAGGGAAACCGTTTTCATGTCCACAGTGCATTTATTCGTGCAATACGAAAGCGTCCTTAAGAATTCACATGTACATACATTCTGGAAAGATACCGTTGTCTTGTTCGCAGTGCAATTATACCAGTTATCGTAAGTCAGATTTGAAAACGCATGTGCTTATACACACTGGAGCGAAACCGTTTTCGTGTTCACAGTGCAATTATTCTTGCAATCGAAAATTGTACTTAGACAGGCACGAACTAACGCACGCTGAAGAGAAACGGTTCTTATGTTCACAGTGCAATTACTCTTGCAATCGAAAATCGTACTTAAATTTACATATGCTTACGCATACTGGTGAGAAACTGTTTGCATGTTCGCAGTGCGCTTATTCGTGCAATCAAAACTACAATTTTAAAAGGCATTTGCTTTTTCACACCGGAGAGAAACCGTTTGCATGTTCACAGTGTAATTATTCATGCACTCAAAAATCAAACTTAAAAATGCACGTGCTTATTCACACTGGAGTGAAACTATTTTCGTGTTCACAGTGTAATTATTCGTGCAATAAGAAAGCATCTTTAAGAATTCACGTGCTTTCACATAGTGCGTAGACACGATGATACCGGAGCCAACCTGCGTCAGTAATTGACCAATTGATAACTCATGAGTTATGTAATAAAGAAAAAATGTAATCAGTGGAGGGGGGGGGGGAGTCCACAAAGTATAATTTAACTAACTGACGGATCAGAAATAGGTAATCAACCCATTTTATAATAATCTTCTAATAAGCATTGTAGGTTTTGATAATGATTGCACGTGTTGTGTGCCGCATAGGATCGCGGCTCTGAAAATGATCTTTTGCGGGCGCACGACCTTTCCGTGCACGGGAGCACCACTCCGCGCCACTGAGCTCTGCGGCCGCCGTGTGGTGGGCCCGTTCAAGTTACAGCCTCGGACCGAAACCGACTCGAGAGGAAAAAACTAATTTATAAGACAAATGAAGATATATAAATAAATGAGAAATAAAAAATGAATACATTATGATGGGGATGATAATATTGTACACCTTAATGATTATTTAGGGGACGAAAATAATATAATATAAAATTTAAGGTGTAATAAAAAATCTTCTGGGAATCTCCCCAGCTTAAAATGCGTACGGCATCGCAGGGAGGAATAAAAATAAAAAGATAAAACACTCGCGATGTCTCTAGGTTAAGGATTTATATTTTTAATACTATAAAAATTAGCGAAATTTCATATCTGCCGGCCCGGGGGCTGCGACCCCCAAATGGCCAAGAGGTTTGTAAGCACTCTCAGCCCGGGGACATACGAAATAAATAAAGTGCCAGCGGCCATAGAAGCTCATTCTTGCCGCTGCGCTCTTTGAGTCAACACTGTGCATTATTTCTTCATCACCTCGCCTTGACCCTGCTTACACCGCTAGACCTTTTGGATTTTCTCGACTTTTGGCTGCTGCACTGGACGACCGCTGCAGACATCGCATCCGAAAGCTTCAAGCGTGAACCGGCGAACCAGCTAAAAACAGTTCTTGTTTCCCTGTACGGAACATGTTGCTTTGTTGAGTGGAATCGAAGCGGGAGTGCACAACTCGCATGACGGTTCCGAAATAGAGTGGGAACTAGTGATGAGGAAAAGTGCTACTCTATCCTCACTATTCACAAAATAAATATAATTTTGAGCCTATTTACTTATATTATTCAAACATCCTTTGCGTAAAAAACATTCCAGCAAATATAATTAATATATATCTAATTTAATATCATAAAGAAATGTGAGTTTATTTTTCGGGTCAAATTCTCAGCATTTCGGGCCTGTCGGGCCTAAAATGTTTTGGCAGAATGTACTAGATGGCGCTTATCATGAATTATAACGTCATTTCTTCATGGATATTTTGTTTAATATGAACATGCGCCGAATCACGGTTCACGACTAAATATATTGATATTCCCACATATTCAATCATAATTGATTCTTGGTTTGTGATTTTGAGCCCATCAGTAGTGGGAATCATAGGTTTTTTCTTAAAAAATAGTTGATTAAATGGTTGATGTACAAGGCGACACATAATATGGAGCCTCTGTATCTTCGAGAACTTTGTATCCCAGACAATTTGAATGGTAGACGTCAAACTCTCAGGTCAGCCGCAGGAAGGGTTCTAGAAGTCTAAATTTGGTGAATGAATATTTGCAGTGGCAGGCCCAAAAGCGCGGAACGTGGAAGAAAAAACTAAAAACGAACCTTTTAAAAAAATCGTTCGCATAAGCGAAAATAATAATTTTTAATTTTAAAAAACAAAGATTATTTAACTATAAACAGTTTATGTGTAAAGCTCCCTTGGGAAAGTTTTTTATTTATTTATTAATTTATTAACGCCCTTATGGGCTTTTACAAAATAGGTTTGTATAAAATATAACAAAAAATACATGAGGCAGATATACAAGTAGCATGGAATATATATATAAAATTAAAAAATAAGCAATACAAACTGTAAAAAACTGTAAGTTTTAGGTTTGACACAGAACACAGAACAGCACCAAAAACATCACTATTGTATTTAAACACAGAATATCGGAATATATCTACAAGACCAAGATCGTTCCCGAGCCTGTGAAGTCCTTGTGTGGGTGCATTTCTATAAAAATTAGTAAATTATGAATTTACATGGAACAGCATCCACGACCTGGTACTCCGCCCAGGAACGTGGTGTACAATCAGTTCAGTTAAATTAAGGGCGTCCAGTATGCCATTTACTATTTTAAACAAAAATAATAAATTACTTAAAGCTCCTCTACACGACAAGTTAGTTAAATGAAGAGTGCTCATTAGAAAATCATAATTGAATTGTTTGAAGTTAATAAACCTTAAAAATGTATGTTGAACCCTTTCTGATTTTAATTCGTGCACTTTATAGAACGGGGACCGAACAGTTGAGTTGAATTCTAAATTGCTACGAACTACAGCCGTCTATAAAACTTGTAGCGATTTAAGTGAATCGATCTCTTTCACCGTTCTTAATACAAAACCGAGACATTTCATCTCTATTGGTGATTTCGTTAATGATTTAGAGACACTTTTTTTAAGAGTAACGCTGTTTATGGTGTCTTGAAAAACATTGGTTTTTTTGATTCTGGGAAACGCTACAGATTGGCATTCATCAAGATTTAAGAAAAGTTTGTTGTCTTGTTACTCATGCCTCATGAAAATACATGCGCTTAGGCGCTCTGGAGGGGGAATCTTATCTCATTTTCTCAGCGCATAAGTGTGCAGGGGATACTAGCGACGTAGCGCTGCCGGCTGCCGCTACAGGTCTGGCCCGATCCCTCACCGGCGAGCTCTCTTCTGTTTCTTAGTTCTATCGAGCGAAGTCACAACCTAATCCCCAAACGATCTTGAACGGCCGTGTGAGTGATCACTCCCAACGGAACGAAATCGTGTTCATATTTACAGTTGCGCTTATAATGTAATATCTGTAGCTCGGGCTGTCGTACACTTCGGTGCGGGCCTCGGGCCGAGCTGAGCGGCCACAGCGCACATATAATTTAAATATAACATAGACTATAATTCACATACAAATATGTCTTCAATTCTGAACTGAACTAGTTACCGAGCCGATGCATCCGCGATATTGGTGAGTTAACGGCAGCATTATTCATATGGGTACCTTACCTACTGAGAACACTTTGTGTTGTCTGGTATGCACGACAACGCTCGCCCGCATGTCTCTCGACAGACCACCGCCCTACTGGACAAATTCGGCTGGAAATTGCTTGACCGTGCCCCCTACAGCCCTGATCTTGCTCCCGGCGACTTCCACTTGTTTCCGAAATTGAAGCAACACTCGGGTGGACAACGCTTCAATACAGATGAAGAGGTAAAAGAAGCGGTCACCAAGTTCATCGGCGGCCTAGCGGCGGAATTCTTCGAAGCGGGTTTTCAGAAGTGGATAACTCGTCAGGAAAAATGCATAGAAAAATCAGGAGACTATGTAGAAAAATAGAATAAAGTACAAGCTTTCAGATGGTTTACTTATTTATTGCAATAAAAAATACCTTATACCTGAAAAAAATGTAGGAACCTTATGTTTTACTTGCCCCTCGTATTATTAATACAGTATTTGAAAAAAGATAAAACTTATTTATAACATATTTATACAATAAACTCGTAGCTATTTCAGTTCAACAGAAGTGAAATATTCATTCAAAGTTGGCTTCCAAAACAAGTCGGTGCTGATAGGCAGTACCGGAGTCACCACCGCCAGCTCGTCCTCGAGAGGCCGAGAAGATAAGGCCAAACATAGATAAATATATTATCGATAAAAGGTGATCTAATCGTTTCATTGTTCGTTTGTTGCAAATATACACCATTTTACATTTGTGGCGTATTTTAGAGTTGCTGAATATTATCAGCTGAGAACCTCTATCCGAGGACCTACACCTGCTCACATTCTATCATGCGGGGTAGGCAGAGCGGATCCAGCGCCACCCAAAGTTCGCGTCATATAATTGCTTATATTCTTCGTGCATTGTACCTTACACTGTTATAATATCCGACTGACGCGCAACTCTCTCTCCTCGTCTTGCTCGTCCTATCCTCGCTCGTCGCTCTCTTTTCTCGACTTTTCTAACTCAGGTACCCCCCTGGATTATATGAATTTCATAATTCGAAATTCGAAATTATAAAGTATAAGTATTATTATAATTGTCACGTTAAGCCGTGAATGCGATTTTGTTCGATTGAAACGATGATAAGTTAAATCTTATTAGCCAACTATGCTACAGCAGACATTACTTTTGACGACAAGTTTTCGAACCCACATGTTACAATTTTCAAATGAATACATCTATCGTTCCATTATTTGAAAGAGCCATCTACTTTGTTTTTACGGAATCTCAAACACCTTTCAGTGAACCGATGGCAGACGCCAGAATTAACAATTCATTCTTATTAAATTTTTGGACACATTGATACAACTCGTATATTATTGGCTTTCAAATAATGGAACGATAGATCTATTCGTTCGAAAAGTGTAACATAAAGGTTCGAAAATTTATCGTCAAACGTACTGTCTGCTATAGCATAGTCGGTCAATACACCTTCTTCGGTTTGGAAAGAGATCCAGGTTCTAATTCCAATAGTTGCAACAGTATTTTTCGATAAAATAGATTTTATATTTCTAACTGGTACATTAAATTAGTATTTAAACCTTAGTTACAAAATAACACAATCGCAGTCACGGTTTAGGTACTATATCAGGTTAAACAGTTATTTAAACGGTTATTTCCCGCGAGCACCGAAATAATATTAAAATTTGATTTTCAGTTATTAGTTCTACTGAACATGCTGATAAACTAGAACAAAATATTTTATGGCACGATTTTATCCACATGGACACTAGCGTCTCTCATAAATTCAATGGAATAGTGTCTATATAAGTCCCGGTAGGACTCAACTTCATTTCATAATGAACGCTTCACAAAATGTAACTTCACCGACTTGAAGCGTTCAAAATTAACGTTTCGTTCGAAGTATGTCGGTACCACTGGTTGGCCCACTCCCGATGCAGGTCGCAATCGCTTCGCGCTTCATACAGCACAATGAAGTGTGGTCAAGTCGTTATTTAAACCGTACTTCAATGAAGTGTCCGACGTGCGAAGCGAAGAGTGACGTATGTAGTGTGATACTTCGCGAAGTATACTTCAGTGAACTACGCGAAGTGAACGCCGACGTCTTTCGTCTCTATACATGCATAGTTCGCAGTCGCGTGCGTTGCTGAGCGAGAGCTTCGTTGCAGGCGACTAAGTTATTTGCTAGTCGTGTTCGTTGCTGAGCGAGAGCTTCGTTGCAGGCGACTGAGTTATTTGCTAGTCGTGTTCGTTGCTGAGCGAGAGCTTCGTTGCAGGCGACTGAGTTATTTGCTAGTCGTGTGCGTTGCTGAGCGAGAGCTTCGTTGAAGGCGACTGAGTTATTTGCTAGTCGTGTTCGTTGCTGAGCGAGAGCTTCGTTGAAGGCGACTGAGTTATTTGCTAGTCGTGTTCGTTGCTGAGCGAGAGCTTCGTTGCAGGCGACTGAGTTATTTGCTAGTCGTGTTCGTTGCTGAGCGAGAGCTTCGTTGCAGGCGACTGAGTTATTTGCTAGTCGTGTGCGTTGCTGAGCGAGAGCTTCGTTGCAGGCGACTGAGTTATTTGCTAGTCGTGTTCGTTGCTGAGCGAGAGCTTCGTTGCAGGCGACTGAGTTATTTGCTAGTCGTGTGCGTTGCTGAGCGAGAGCTTCGTTGCAGGCGACTGAGTTATTTGCTAGTCGTGTGCGTTGCTGAGCGAGAGCTTCGTTGAAGGCAACTGAGTTATTTGCTAGTGCGTGTGAATGTGGTGCGAAGTATCGGACTATTGGACGTCAGCACAGTTTAAAAAGTGCCAACTGCGAAGCGCGAGTTTAAAGAACTAGTCCATTGAAGTACTTTGTGCATTTCGAGATTTTTAACTCGAGACAATCTCTGAAATACGGATTTTATGATCGCGTGAGAGTATTTATAAAGGGTGTTTGTTTAGAGGTTTGTTTTTCAAATTGTCAACACTCTTTCCAGCGACAGCCAATTTGATTTGTGCCTTCAAGATCGTGTGATTTACAACTTTGGATTATTTTCTGTTAGGATATGTCCACGCCGATGGACTAGAGACGATAGACGACTGGAAGTCATTATTGCCAATATACGGCTCCAGCTGCTCCAAAAAGTGGTCGAAAATTGTAGTTTCAGATCTTGCCTTATCGGAGCCAGCCCCGAAATCATATTTTAACACTAATAGCATAACACGATCTTTCCAATAAAGTCAATACCGTGGCCGTTACCACGGTTTTGATCTGTTTTATTTCATTTTAAAGTTCTATACCTCTAAAGAAACACCCTGTATATATATGTATATATCGCATTATGCAAGGCGCACCACTCCATCACTTGCCGTGCCATTCCACACTTTATTTCATTATTTCGATCAATTAGTTTTTGAAGTTTGACCTGATAAGGATAAAACCAATAGATAATGTAATATACAAATAATATTTTTAAAAGAATTTGATTGAAAGTTTATCGTAATCTGTAATGAAGTAATCTGTAGTTAATCGCAGATTTCGCAAGAGTTCCACCTGTCTAAGAACTAATAACAATATTTGGTGTCACATACCATTTCAAGGTGACACTTTGGGACCGTTCAATCAGTTTGTTAACATTTGGTTCATAAGCCTGAGGAACTGGGAGGGAGTGTTTGTTAAAATTCCGTTCATTCGAGTTATAGTATTAACATTACGTCGGCCTTCTTTGGAAATACGACATTTATTTTAAAGAGGCAGCTGGAACCGGTTTAGAAGCGAGGGCTCCCTTGCCGGCGCCCACAAAATGTAACAACTAAAGATTGATGTAACATTACTACCGTATAGACGTAGAAGTCATAAATATACAGTGCAGATATTATTATAAGAGATTAAGCATTATTATCAAAATAGACGGGAATGAATGGTCGATTAGGGTGGTCAGTTAAAGTAGTATCAAGGCAGAAACTAGGGGATGGAATCATCAAGAACCATCTCAGAAGAGGGACAGCGGACGAGACACAAGATGGATTGAGTCACACTTACACGGACAGACAACCAAAACACGAAGTGTGGAGAGTGAGAGGGAGGCGCGAAGATGGAGTCCCACACGCGCAGGCCGGCCTGACTACCCGCCTGAGGAGCTCCATCGTGTCACCCATGCCCGAATAAATACCTTCGTCCCATTACTGATTAGGGCTGTATTCCAGTCCAGTCAAGCCACCTATCATACGTTCGCGGGCATCTCTCAGTATCTCACAAGTCCATACAATATGGTCAGGCGTTGGTTTCACTCTTCCACGTGTACCCCAAGGGGCATCCACAACTCTAAACTCGAGCAGGAATTATCCGCGCCCATCACTTCCCGACCCATTTTTAGGTTTCTACGGACCTACGCAGGAGCCACCCACGCATCCAGTGTACACATACCTTCGATGACTCTCAAGTCTCAATGAGAGATCATTGTAGCCTTTGAAAATAATGTATTGAACTCCTCAAGAAGACCTGATGATAAAGCTCGGTCCGGCTCTGCAAAATGTAATTTAGGTTTTTTATACTACTTCAAAGACATCGAGTTGCTGGCGTAAAGCTGCGGCTGGAGCTCAGCACTCAGCACCGACTCTGGTGCGAGCGGCGCTCTCGCGGAAAGCTGGTTCCCTGACCAGAGAGCGGCAGCGCCTACAGAACAGCTACATATACAGTGACTGAAGTAGTTATATTTATATTTGTGTGAACTTTTTTTTATTTATTAATATTTTCCTTTTTCATAGCATTATATTCATTTCATAACCTTAATGTACACCATAATAATCGGGTTGGATGAGATGGTGGAGGGGGGGGGGGGGCACCACTAACCCAGAACTGTTCAATCAGCAAAAGCTCCCATACTGGGTCTACTCATTCTCCGCCTGGTTGATATATTATTTATTCTAAACAACAAGACGTCGCAGTTCAGCGCAGAAGCGTCTAGCCATGATGTATGGTCGGCAACCAAAAAGTCTCCTCATCGTCCATAACCCCGACAAAGAATATCTATATTTATTAAATAAGATGAGATTACAAGCAGCGCAGTAGGCACGGGTGTGATGGTAGCTGGGTACTGGGTGCTGGGTACTGGGTACTGGGTACTGGGTACTGGGTACTGGGTACTGGGTACTGGGTACTGGGTACTGGGCACTGGGCACTGGGCACTGGGCACTGGGCACTGGGTACTGGGTACTGGGTACTGGGTACTGGGTACTGGGTACTGGGTACTGGGTACTGGGTACTGGGTACTGGGTACTGGGTACTGGGTACTGGGTACTGGGTACTGGGTACTGGGTACTGGGTACTGGGTACTGGGTACTGGGTACTGGGTACTGGGTACTGGGTACTGGGTACTGGGTACTGGGTACTGGGTACTGGGTACTGGGTACTGGGTACTGGGTACTGGGTACTGGGTACTGGGTACTGGGTACTGGGTACTGGGTACTGGGTACTGGGTACTGGGTACTGGGTACTGGGTACTGGGTACTGGGTACTGGGTACTGGGTACTGGGTACTGGGTACTGGGTACTGGGTACTGGGTACTGGGTACTGGGTACTGGGTACTGGGTACTGGGTACTGGGTACTGGGTACTGGGTACTGGGTACTGGGTACTGGGTACTGGGTACTGGGTACTGGGTACTGGGTACTGGGTACTGGGTACTGGGTACTGGGTACTGGGTACTGGGTACTGGGTACTGGGTACTGGGTACTGGGTACTGGGTACTGGGTACTGGGTACTGGGTACGGTGCCGCATCCCATATTTCTCGCTATTTTTTCAAACTTAACTCTCTCACATGCTCGCACGAAATCCTGTATTGAGCGTTCGCAAGCGCTCCTCTCCAGAACGAGTCGGTCAACCGGTAGTATCAGACTCCGTTAGATACCCCCCTGTCAGAGCTAGCGGCCTTCTATTCGGGGCAGAGGCTCTGTGTCCGCGAACTGTGAGTTCAAAATATAACATTTACAAACTGAAGACGAGGGCCCCTGAAACTCCCGGGGCCGGCCCAGTCCAGATAACAAATGTTGATTACAGGCTCGAGGAGCTTGCATTTTCGCTACGATAGCTCCTGACGAGCAGTACGGTTGATACTGTCAGAATTTAATGTTAAGATCATTTTTGATGCTAAATTGAGATAACTGAAACTTCTTTTCACATTCAAGTTTTTAAAATTATATTTTTTATATCAATGCACAGCATCCAAATCTCCATCCTGACCAGGAGACCGCGGAACCTCGTCCATTCTACTGAAAGACTCGAGCTTCCGCACCACTTCTCTGCGACTCTGAGGAGACTTCATCCAGCCTACCTTCAACAGTGAGTTGATCATTTTTTACTTTCCAAAGGACCCAGAGGTTTCTTCCTCTGGTCGTAGTTTTCACGGACAAAATTATAACATTATTAAGGAGAACACATTCTTATTGTGAAGTTGTCGTTATTCGGAACAGGCGCTCTGTCACATTTCAAATATGAATTAAATATAATCATTAGAAAGATATACATATAAAATCTATTACGCCGAAAAATATTATTTTTGCGTTACCGGGATTCGAACCTGGGTCTCTATTCTATGGCTTTCAAATAATGGAACGACAACACTGTTCTCATATTCGCTCTAGATGATATTTGCTGTAAGAAATATGCAGTAGACGATATTTGCCGTAGACGATATTTGCCGTAGACGATATTTGCCGTAGACGATATTTGCCGTAGACGATATTTGCTGTGGACGATATTTATTTACACGACAAGTGTCCCTGTCCAAAAAATATTTCAACATCGACAGATTCATAACTGAATGACAACCGTTATCACCGTGGAATAAGGATTTTGCTGATTTTGCTACAGTTCACAGATTTTTAATTACTGCGACGTCTTCTTTCTTCCTCGTGCTTAGGGATATGTAACAGGGAAGAAAAGGAAGGATATGCGTAGGTTAAAATCGAGAACTGAGTGCATGCATGAGGCGACAGGTCAAATAGCAAAAACTTATTAGAATTTAATAAACAAATTTGAAACTCCGTTAACAGTAGCCATACCAATATACAGCGCTTTCTGGTCAATAAATACTACGGCGATACCCGATGCACCATATTTTAGTGACATTGCCAGTAAGAAAAAATCGCGTTTCTAATATACGTGATACAACCGGGCCACGTCGTGTGCGCCATTCGGTTTGAGTCGGGGTTCGTCTAGGAGCCATGATTCATATCATGCTCCTGATCGCTCGCCAGAACGATCCCCCGCACCCTAATGGAATATTCACTTCGCGAATCATCCATCCGATATCACGCTGTCATTATTACCATGGTTATAGATAAGGATACAGGTGAATATGAACACGCGAAGATGCACATTATACATTTATTAGACACATGCTTACATTTACGGGCAGGTGGAAATACTTATAGCTAACTTAATCTAAAGCTTATTCTACCTCGGGTTGCTCGGCGACGTTCCTCCGGAATCTTGTTTCCGGCCGGCGGAGTGATGCCGCTGGCACCCGGCGTGGGCGGCTACCCGCTGTCTGCTCTGTAGGACTGCGAGCCGGTCTGGGCGGCCGCTCCTGGGTGGGTTGCGATGAACCGTGCCTGCTTCCTCCGTCGATTTCGGTCCCAACTCTGGTTGCCTTGGCGTCTTTTTCGGACCTTGTTTTGTAGCTGCGCGCTTTCGACTTCCTTTCGACTGGCCTTCGACTTCCTTTCTACAACTCCCTTCCGGACCTCGTTTCACTCGTACTCCCGGACCTCATGTTCGACTCACTACTCTGGGTTTGCGACTTCCTTCCGAACCCCATTCCGCTCGTCCTCCCGGACCTCATGTCCGACTCCGGGTCTACAACTGCGTCTCAACACTCCGGGTTTACAACTTCAACTCCGAACCTCGTTCCACTCGTTCTCCTGGACTTCATATCCGATTTGCTCTTTCTATTCCGGGTTCGCAACTTCACCTCCTCTCTTCGACTTCAACTGTTTTTCGACTGTTTGTCCGAGTTTACCACTGCGACTCACTCTCACAACTCCATCCCTCCGACTGTCTTCGACTGTGTTCCTCTCTCAACTGTCCACTTCAACTCCTTTCTAAAATGGCGTCCTGGCCCTTTTAAAGAAACCGTGGCGAGGGCGTATTTCCCGCTCGGGGTCGGTCCGTCCTCACAGGATTGGCGACGCCTCATCGGTCTATCCGTTGACATCTCCGCTACACCCTCGCTTGTAGGCCTAATTTTCGACCCCGCCCACTTTCTTCGTAATTAATTATAGTTCTGGCTTATCACATAAAATTCCAATAATACACTGTTCATTCAAATTGTCCACAAACATATATAAACTATTACTAATTTATATTCTATACATTTTTCACATTAAGCTTACCAGAATTATCGCTATCTCTAATTACCTCTAAGTACATCAATCAGTATACAATACAATCAGTATAAAACATTTCACATTCAAGATCCTAATTAAGAGCTAATCATTTTATTCCTTTTTTATTGGCTCTTGAGACTTTTATAATTAGTACATATGGGATTCCTTTATTTCAGCTTTAATACATAGTTTCGTGAGTGGTTCTCTCATTACCTACACTTATACCTATTACATAATTTTCTCACCTGCCCAGTTATAATTACATTATTATTATATTTATTTACATTTCTTATTTGTATTAGTCGACTTGATTATAGCTAGTAGATTCAAGAACGAACGGCGACTGAATACTGCGGAAGTGCTACTACACCGGCACACTTCGATTAGATCGAATCGCGGTCGGTCTGAGACTTGCTCACGCGGTTTGTCCGTATTAGATGAATAAGTGATGACAGAATTGTCCGATCCACGCACAACATGAGGTGCGTGAATGTGGAAGATGTGAATCCGCGTACACAGACTTATCCGTACGCGCCCTATTTTCTCTGCCTACCCCTACGGAGAAAAGACGCGATAGTCAGTCGTCGCTCACGGTGGCCCTTCCGCACGTGGGTGCTGGCCCGCATGCAACAAAAGATGCTTTATCACCCCGGAGTCAATTATCCTCGGGCGGAAAAAACGCACCCGCTTCTTAATGGTTCCCTTTTTTTCTGCGCGGTCATTGTCTTATTGTCGACCCCCTAATTTACTGACGGTACATTGTTACTAGGCGCGACCTTTCTCGGACAAAAGGCAACCGATTGACTCCCTAACATATCGCGTCACACGCGTGGTCGTCCCTCGCAATTGCGGAAGAGATAAATATTCCCGATGAGTGGCCTAGGAAACAAAGGACAGCTTTCCAATGACGGCAGAAAAGGTCCTAGTGTGACGTGGGTTCTCGCGAAATGCACTTCCAAGAGAACAAAGTGTCTGCAGATGGCAAATAACGATAGGTCGGTCCGAATCAAAATGGGCTCGCGACACAGATTACCGTTCGGGCGTATCATAAGTATATCGTGCATGTTTTTAATATTCCTAGGTAAAAACACTTCCATGTTTGCTCTTTTATATATCTAATACATAGATAAGATGGACGGGGAGCTTGAAAAAGCTTTATCTATGACTTTGAGAGATTGAAAACCAACCGAGTCTGGGGAGGGGGTAGGCGGAATCGGCGCCAATTTTAAATATATATTTTAATATTTTGTGAAAATAAAAATATGGTTCAGAATAAGAAAATGGTTAGCTGTTATCAAAATAATTTATTTAATGAAATCCAACAACTTTATAACACTCGACGGAAAGAAAACTGATTACGGAAAATGTATTATATAGATATCAATATTTATTACAACATTATAATATCTGCTATTGTTTTATTATGGAATTTAATAAGATAATAATTATTTTGCATGTAAAATACATCAAGATAATTAATGGCATATAAACAGATTAAGCATCTAATAAAAATATTTTAAAATGAACATAAGTTACACTGTAACGCATGAATTGATTGTAATATTGGTACGTGTGTGAATTTGACAGTAACTCTTGGACTTAATATCCATTTTACAATGCAAATTATCATTGCGCAGTAAGAAAATATTATTTAACTGGGGAGAAGAAGAATACCTTGAAAAATTTTTGCAAGAAAACCAATCTATTATAATACAAATAAAAATATATCAATTAGAAAGGCATAAATACACATAAAATCCTTTTAAAATTAGCAATATTAACTTGGTGGTTAAGATTCATATTTGTTTATTTATTATCTTAGTTTTATTAACCACAATTGAGTTTAAAAAACATCTACCGGTTTCGGAAAACACTGGTCGGTTTTCAGAATTTGCTAATCATTTGATAGAAAATAGTCACGGTTTTGATAAAAAAATGGGATTGTCAATTTTGCATATAAACGGTGTAGGTCACAAATTAAATAATTTGGAATCGTTGGAGATAAATAAAGCGTGGAAAAGTAATCAGGAAATTGTAAACAGCCAACCAAATTTAACTACGAGTCCCATTCTAAAATTTTTTCCTAAAAATTATTCGACTAAATTTGTATTGAGCAGCAATTTGAGTTAGGTACTAAATTTATTTTTTAAATAATTGTTGTTTTTTAAAAAATTTAAAAATAGATTCTGGTGAAGAGACAATGCTATATTTTTAGTTAATTATGACATCCTGAAGAAGAAGGAAACCGGTAGATGTTTTTTAAACTCAATTCAGTGGTTAATAAAACTAAGATAATAAATAATACAAACACAGAAAATCAATTTATCGAAAAGATATATTTGTCGCTACCGGGATTCGAACCCGGATCATTTCCTATCCGATTCCGTAAATATAAAGTAGATGAAATGGTGAAGTGTAATCAGTTAACGCACTTCCCAGATAGCAAAGGATCCAGGTTCGAATCCCAGTAGCGACAAGAATATATTTTCGATAAATTGATTTTATCTGTATATCTTTCTAATTGATACATTGTAATTTGTATTCAAATATCACAGAACTGTGTTCACAAAAATTGCAACTCCACAATACTGATGTGTTCTCTTTAAAAATAAGAATGTATTATAAATTAATATGCTCGTGGCATAATAAGAGATTAGATATGGCACATTATTAGTTCAAAACGAATTGATAACATCATTTATGAATTAATAAAATTCGAAAGGAAAGAATTTAAAGGATAAGAAAATAGTGTATTTTCTCACAGCTCTAATCCCTAATAATATCTGATCAAAGTTAGCAGCAACTTAAAGTAATATTTGATTACGGTGATAATAAATTAGCAGATTCAAAATTCAAATGAACAATATTTTAAAATTACATACAAATTAAAGGAATCAAGTACAAAGATATACAGAAAAATCAATTCTACCCCGGATAGAAAGAGCTACAGGTTCGAATCCCGGTAGAATTTAAATATTTTATCTGTGTACTTTTAAAAACTTTTCAGTACATTACAAAAAAAGGATATTCTGAAATGCTGTAATATTAACAAAAGCTATTACAATATAGCGAGGTAACTTTTTTAACAAAGTATTCATAGGTTTTCAACTCCGCATTGCAAATAATATTTTTGATAAATATCGATAACATCTATTGCTATATTTAAACAAAGCTAAACAAAAAATGTTGTCATTTTTAGTGTATCTACAACCACAACAACGCTACTGAGTAGCTTGTTGGTGTAGTGGACAAGACGTGGTCCGGGGTTCGCGCCTCGTTCCAAGACACCAGCGAGTTAGTCCTATTTTCATAGCACAAGCATTTAGCTCAGTTTGAAAATAGTAAGAATATTGATGTGACACGTATTCCGTGTACGCATCTCTATTTTTTTGTCCCTAATCTGACAGCGTACAAAAGAAGAAGTTATTTAATTATTAAATTGATGATAATAAAATGGAGCAACCTCAGCTGCTTCCACCATTCATTTTGATATTCTTCTCTTATCAGTCACCCTTTTAAACTTCAATCATCGGATGAACAGTTTGTTCCCATCAGAAGTCAAGCCTGCAGGGTACATGCTGATACAGCTTAGCTTATCTGAAATAGATGATATTAGTGTTTCCATTAAACGGTCCAACCTAGGTATGCGTGTCATTTGATTCTCTCTGTATACCTCTATGGAGAAATGGCATGATGGTAAATTATATAATAAAAATCTATAATAACTTAAGAATGTTCAGTTTTTACTTCAATGCGTATTGATATGATAAAATTATTGTCGAATTTAAAAATCCATTATTTTAATATTATTTTAGATAATTCAATATAAAAATATATAACGGTGTCATATATCCACCTGATAAATTGTAGTTTAGAGGGAGCTGATAATTTTTTAACAGAAACTTCACTTAAGGAATACCAAATTGTTAACATCGGTGTTAATAAATAATGATCTCAAAAGTTTTGCAGTTTGCTTAAAAAATGCGGGTCACAAATAATTATTAATTTATTTAATGTTATACACGCCCTACCAAGGCATTAACAGAATTTGTAAAATAACAGAAAATTACAACAGAAGAGCTTTACATTCTTTCCTTACTTCTTCATTCTTTTCTCTGTCATAAATAGATTTGCCACATACACGCCTAAGTGATCTCATTTCCATTCCATTGTGCACTGCTAGTCTTGCCTCGGTTAACAAATTCCCGTTAGATATAATTCCATTCAAAGCGCCGTTCACTTTATTTCCTGCAGTCATCCTCCTTTTGAATGTCTTTACTATTTAATGTCTACAAGGTCCCTTCATCCTCCGTGTTGATGACTTTACTAACATGCTGACGACAATCACCAGTTTAAGATAGCTCTGGTGATGTATCATTTTACTACTTAATGTCTACAAGGTCCCTTCATCCTCCGTGTTGATGACTTTACTAACATGCTGACGACAATCACCAGTTTAAGATAGCTCTGGTGATGTATCATTTTACTACTTAATGTCTACAAGGTCCCTTCATCCTCCGTGTTGATGACTTTACTAACATGCTGACGACAATCACCAGTTTAAGATAGCTCTGGCGATGTATCATTTTACTACTTAATGTCTACAAGGTCCCTTCATCCTCCGTGTTGATGGCTTTACTAACATGCTGACGACAATCACCAGTTTAAGATAGCTCTGGCGATGTATCATTTTACTACTTAATGTCTACAAGGTCCCTTCATCCTCCGTGTTGATGGCTTTACTAACATGCTGACGACAATCACCAGTTTAAGATAGCTCTGGCGATGTATCATTTTACTACTTAATGTCTACAAGGTCCCTTCATCCTCCGTGTTGATGGCTTTACTAACATGCTGACGACAATCACCAGTTTAAGATAGCTCTGGCGATGTATCATTTTACTACTTAATGTCTACAAGGTCCCTTCATCCTCCGTGTTGATGGCTTTACTAACATGCTGACGACAATCACCAGTTTAAGATAGCTCTGGCGATGTATCATTTTACTACTTAATGTCTACAAGGTCCCTTCATCCTCCGTGTTGATGGCTTTACTAACATGCTGACGACAATCACCAGTATAAGATAGCTCTGGTCATGTATCATTTTACTAATATTATAAAGGGAAATAAAGATTCTACGGAAATCTTGGACACGCCTCAACTTAGCCCAATAATATAATAACGTGAAAAATAAGAATTAAATCCAATTGGAATTTTTTAGATGGTTTTCGAAATTTTTGAAGGCTCTTACTTGCACGTCGGAGCCGGGTTCTTCTCGTTCGCGTGGCTTCGATTGTGTTCGCGGCACCGATAATAATAATAATAATGGATAATTTGTATAGCGCTATTTTTGTAAAAACTTTCACCTCAAGGCCGCTTTACACATCAACTGTTTATAGTTCTACAATTATCTTTGTGCATTAAGATTAAAAATGATTATTTCCACTTATGGAAATGAATTCTTGAAAAGATGCGTTTTAGTTTCTTCTTAAATAAAGTCTCTGATGCATTCATTGTTCCTTGTGACGGAGGGTAAAGAGTTCCGCGCTTTTGGGTTTGCCACCGCAAATGCTCGCTTACTAAATTTAGACTTCTGTCAGCGGTCGGTCGGTTCTACAACCCTTCCTGCGGCTGACCTGAGAGTTTGACGTCTACCATTTAAATTGTCTGGGATACAAAGCTACCGAAGGTCCAGAGGCGCCATGTTGTGTGTCACCTTGCACATCAACCGGCACAATTTAAATTCAACTCTTTCAGGGAATCGGAGCCAATGCAGCTGATGTAAAAGGGATGCTGTATGAGGGAATTTTGAAACTCCATGTATTATCCGTGCAGCCGCATTTAGAATAAAAATAGGTTGTGTATTTAAATACAAAGGTTTCAGTTTTTTTATTACATTAAACATATTTACACGTTTGGGGGTTAGGACGGTGGTTAAGTGAAATAAATGTGATTGGCGCTTGTTGAGGTTAATTATGACAGTATGATGAAAACAGATAGAAATAAAGAATGAATGAAGATGTAGAAGGTGCGTGTTGAGTATGAAATGAAATGAAGCGATTTGGCGGTCTCGCTCGGCGCTCCCGGGCCGGCAAGACCGCCATTGTAGAACGATGAAACTAGAGACTCTTTAGCGGTGAATTTCGAGCCAGGTTTGTAGCAGCAGCCGGCAGCACTGTCGTGGATTTGAATTCCGGTCGCTACACACACATTTAAATACATTGCCCAACTAGGCAAGCCTGTTTTAGGGCAAATTGATAAACTAATATATTTTATAAAACCAAAACTCATCGAAGGCAAAACACAGTAAGATCGAATACATACATAGCATAGCATACAATGTGAAAATATTTAAGGAGAGAGAAATAATAATAATAATAATACCAATAATGTAAGCAGGTATACAAGACCGAAACGCACAAAAGTAGTTCTACAAATTATTCCATTATATAAAAGAGTTGCCTCTCTGTATCTGCCCTTCCTAATTGCGACAACCAATTTGAAATATCCTTTTTAAAAGTCTTAATGTCAGTTAAATTTCTAATTTTATTATCAATTTGATTATATATTAAATATATAAATAATCTCATTCTTGGAACTATTTTAGGCTTGTTTGCTCTCGCGGGATAACATCTCTCAGTCCTCGCAGATGGAGCGCTTGTTTTCCTATGGAAACTAGTTAATATATTCTGCACATATAATTGTCTTATATCCAAAACCTGAAATTCCCTAAAAAGTGGCTCTGAAGGATAGGAAAAGTCACGGCGGTGTATCACTCTGAGCCTCACAGCCTTCTGAGCAACATACACTGTAACCTGTCCAGCTGAAACATTAGCAGGCTGACCGTCACCCTTAACCATTTTTCTGTGCCTTTACCACCTTTACAATCTGAAAGAAAATGAAAAAAGTCTAAGTAACAGTTATAATAATGGGGAGATGCCTTTTCAGACACTCTCGTATTATAAGACACGCTGCAAGATATTCATGTGGATTCCGAAGGGGATCCAAATTATTTCTGCGTGTCTTTGGACACTTTGTAAAATTGATTTTATATGTATATGTTTCTAATTAACACATTTAATAATAATATTATAGATTTCAAATGTATAACTTGTAACTGTATATAAATTGTTACAGTGTAACTCCCTCTCCGAGCGCAAGAGCTGGGCTCTTTTTTGGAGAGATAAGTGATGAAGATATGTAATTTTAGTATTGCAAAGTACTCAATTAACTCACATTACACATTTTAAAAGTGTATTAAAGTATCCCCGTTGCTTTTATTGACGAGTTGACGAGATGTTTTGAATTGTTTCCAGGGAAAATTCGTCTCGAGTACCCGCACCTCGGGGGAAACTTCAGCCAGCCTATCTTCACCTGCAAGTTAATCATTTACACTCAATCATTTAAAGAACAGAAGTTTTCTGGTAACAAAGTACTCATTTTCCGGGTGAAACTCTTTGATACTCTAGTTCTTAATAACTGGACGCTAAATCTGCACTCTGATTAGCCATATTGTACGACATGGAGTGTTCAGTCCTTTTTACTATCGTCGAGATTATAAGGTATTATTGTTGTTTTCCAAATGATCTGTGCTCCACAAGACGACCGTCCCCTGCGCAGTTCTCGACCGGCGACTCAGACTGTTCAACCTTGAGATGTAAGTTGATTTTATATTTATATCCAAAAAAGGGTGAAGCTTGACGTGCTTCTTGCTCTAGTGGTTAAGATACTCGCCTTGTTGTTTTTCAGATAATCCGAGCTTCACAGGACCGTCCTCTTTGCGGATCACGACCAGCGAGTTAGACTGTTCAATCTTGAGATGTAAGTTGATTTTATATTTATATCCAAAAAAGGGTGAAGTTTGACGTGCTTCTTGGTCTAGTGATTAAGATACTCGCCTTGTTGTTTTTCAGATAATCCGAGCTCCACAGAACCGCCCTCTTCGCGGTCCACGAATAGCCACCTCGACTGTTTATCTATGAAATGTAAGTTGATTTTATATCGAATAAAGCGCTAAACGAAAGTATACATACATAGGCGTTAGCCGAGAAAATTGTTAAATGAGGGAAGACAGATTTCATATATTACAATGGTCATTAGGGTGGTTACACGTTCGCAGGTGTGAAGGTATGGGTTCGATTCCCGTATTCTATGATCGTCAAACTTCTTTCCGTCCATCATCATGCGTTCATTCGATCTTGGACGTTAACAGTTCAGTCGTTTTCTCTACCGTCCAGCTTATGAGATATTTTTGTTGTTTTTTAGGTAATCTGAGCTTCACAGAACCGTTCGATTCGCAGTCCAATACCAGCGACCTAGACTGTTTATCCATGAGATGTAAGTTGATTTTATATTTATATCGAAAAACGGGTGAATTTTGACGTGCTTCTTGTTCTAGTGGTTAAGATTCACGTCTAGTGATCCAGCAGTTGGAAGACATCGTTCCAAAGACTAATATTCTTCGTAGCTCAAGCGTTTAGCTTTATTAAAAACACTTAATTGTATGTCATTTGACTAGTATTTGTAGTTTTTCAGGTAAAGTTATTGAATAACCTATTATTGGAATAAAAATTATTTGCATTTGTAAATAATTTCTTTTTAAAAGACATCGATTCCAAATTAGGCGTTGGCCGAGAAAATTGCTGATTGGGGGACGACAGCTTTGTGCCAGGCGCCTAATTGTGACGTCCATCGGCTCGCTCAGGGTATCGGATGAAGTGCGCGGGTCTGGTTCACAGAATCCGCCATCTCGCCTGCCACTCACGTCAGCCAGCATTCTCAGGGATAATAATAAGATTAGTTGAAGTTTTATTATCGCAAAGTTTATTCAAAAGACAAGAAAACACATGAATATTTAAGTAGAAAACCATAAGTGATCCGTGTGAATGTGATAAGATGAAAGAGATCGGATTGGCAATTTTTGCTTCAATAAAATAATAAAATTTTCCTACTATTTGAATATCTAAATAGACAGATTATTGTGCAAGTAATAGTGTGATAAAAACGCTCGATTCTTTAAAATGTGAAAATCTTCACAATAATTATTTGTCGCCTCCGGTCATAGTCTGTCAAGTGAGATGTAGCCAAAATCACATCAGATAAATTGGCTCAACACGAGCGGAAAGTTAATAATTTTTAAATTAAAAAATAAAAAGAAAGAGTAATACTACACTACTCTCAATATTATTAATGCACGACAGAATTTATTGTACAACCATTACACGCGCAGTAAATGTCCATCCATTGCGGCAGAGATCCACAGTCTTCATTCAGACTTGTCCGAGGCACCCGCAGGTACTTGTAACTCTGACTCGCCAGAACGTCAGGAAGGCTGGGTCATCTATTTGCGTTTCGACTCGCCGTGAATTTATTGCGTCATCTTCGGTTGTATCCCGTCGAGTACTGCTTAGCGGCAGAGATCAAATCGTACCCCTCCATCATTCTTCGAGAGAAATCCTTCCTGAAGTCGAAAGTATTGTCGTGGCCTGACCCCTTTCCCGTCATGTCAGAAGAAGTAGTTTGAGAAAAAGGTAACAAAAAAGTAACCAAGAAAAAGAAAGTAGCGAAGCGGAATAAGTAGAGAAAAAAGAGGAGGAGGAAGAGATGCGTCCATCCTGAAATTACACACAATTAGCGAATAGAAAATTACATACAGTCCAGGACAACACAGATGCCAAACATATTTAATTATTCTCACCCTTCCTCACTTATACGAAGTCACATCTTTGTTATTTTTACATCGGACCGAACGCCCGTGCACGTTAACATCTGTCAACAGAAAAATACAGTAGCCAGAATTTTTTTCCTTACGCGGTCAGTGTTGCCAATTGGTGAATGTTAACTCCCAACCTATCTCGTGCGCGGTAGATATCAAATATATTGTGATAATGTATTACGATGGTCAGAAGGGTGGTTACACGCTCGCATGCACGAAGGTCGTGGGTTCGATTCCCGCATTCTATCATCGTCAAACTTCTTTCCGTCCATCGTCACACGCCCGTGCCATCTTGGACGACAGCAGTTCTGTCGTTTCCCTACCGTCCAGTTTATGATATATTTTTGTTGTTTTTCACGTAATCCGAGCTCCACAGGACCGTCCTCTTTGCGGTCCACGACCAGCGAGTTAGACTGTTCAACCTTGAGATGTAAGTTGATTTTATATTTATATCTAAAAAAGGGTAAATTTTGACGTGCTTTCCAGTGGTCGGACGACATCGTTCCAGTGACCGGATACTAACTCAAGGACTAATTTTCTTCGTAGCTCAAGCTTTTAGCTTTATTTAAAACCCTTATTGTATATAATTTGAGTAATATTTATAGAGTTTTTCAGGTAAAGTTAATAAAAAACCTATTACTGGAATAAAAATAATTTGCATTTGTAAATAAATTCTTTTTAAAAGACATCGATGCTAAATTAGGCGTTGGCCGAGAAAATTGCTGATTGGAGGATGACAGCTTTCATATATTACAATGGTCAAAAGGGCGGTTACACACTCGCAGGTGTGAAGGTGTGGTTCGATTCCTGCATTCTATGATCGTCAAGCTTCTTTTCGTCCATCATTATGCCTCCATTCTATTTTGAACGACAGCAGTTCTGTCGTTTCCCTATCGTCCAGTTTATGATATATTTTTGTTGTTTTTCAGGTAATCTGAGCTCCACAGAACCGCCCTCTTCGCGGTCCACGACCAGCGATTCAGACTGTTCAACCTTGTAATGTAAGTTGATTTTATATCGAAAATGGGTGATGTTTGATATTTTTCTTGATCTCAGAATCAGTGATTGGGGGAAGACGGCCTTTGTAAATATTGTAATGTATGTACTGGTATATGCGAGTACATTATACAATTTTATTTGAAAGAAATGTAACGTTGTTAACATAAGTGTATATAAATATAATATATAATCATTAAACAATGTATAATTTATAAACCCGCTCTCTCTATAGAGATAAAATCTCGTACTTGGAGAGGGAGATCGTTTAGAAATCGTACATATATATTGTAAATATACAGTTAAATAATCTTACATCTATGTAGGGATTTTCCTAAACAGATTATTAAATTATCAAAATTTTGTAAATAGTGGAACAATAGAGCGTTATAATAAATAGTAAAAGTTACAACAAACCGAGTAAAAGTAAGAAATACCCATTCCAAAATACATAAAGTACGAAGTAGAATGCTTTCAGTAGAATGTAGATCGTATATAGTTTACAGTTTCAGCGTTCTAGTAGTGTATTTTCATATAATATATCTAAAACCGGACTGATACATGACTCTTTTTACATTCCAGAGCCCAGAAAGACTACACCATGAAAATGGGTTCAGGTTTGGAGCTTAGCTGCCGTCATTATATTTAGCATTGTCAAAATAGCATCCCGCATACGAATGGGTTAAAGACGTCCAGATACGATATTGTATCGGCAACCGATACGATGACTTTTCAAAAAAATGAGATATTATCACAAACTTCACAACGGAAGTAGAAAAACTTAAAAAAGGAGTATTATAAAAAATTAAACAGAAATTCGGAAACAATAAACAGAGGAAGTCGTCCTAAAATAGATATTCATTATTATCGCTTAATGAATTAAATACATCAACCGGTTTCGAAAAACATAATTTTCTTCTTCAGGATGTCATTAGCTAACCAAAAACACATGTTATTGTTCTTTTAACAGAATCTATTTTTAAAAAATACTTTTAGTACCTAACTTGATGGTACAAAATTATTAGAATGAATTTAGTTGGTTGTTTATAAAGTTTAGATTAGTTTTACACGCTTTATTTATCTCCAACCATTCCAAACTATTTCATTTAGGGAAGTCAGAGAAGCACTCGATACATCCTTGATACTTTGCACTGTGCCACTCTCTTTTTAACTACGCAATTGCTAGTTGGGGTGGTGCAGCTAGCTACTAGTATTCTAGAGTCTGTAAGTAAAGCCCAAAAAATGATTTTGAGAGTAATTCATAAGAAACCCTTTCGCTATCCTTCAAATGAACTTTTCAAAGAATGTCACGTCCTGGACATCCGCCAAATGTATATTCTCGGAAAACTAACACACTTTTACCGGCATAAGCAATATTACCAGCAAATGACGCACCCTCACTTGACAAGGACACAGGCTAACTGTCACTATTTTGTGCCAAAACTAAACGAAAGATTCCATTTGTTTCTAGCACCAAAAATATGCAACGGTCTAAATGCAAAAATGAAACATCGCAACCATAGTCTCGTATATTTTTCGCGAAAAGTGCAGTTCTGGCTCCACGAAATGGGGAGAAATTACGCCCAAGAACTTTTTAAGGTCTAAACCTGAGAATAAGACTGCTACAACAGTATATTGAAATTCCTAATTGCATCTCTTGATTAACGGTTTATATATATATATATATATATATATTTTTTTTTTTTGTACATTGATTTGCTTACTTTTTATATTTAACTCCCGCTAGACAGCGCCAGGACTTTCACTTTTTTAAACCAGAAAGTTTTAACGCAACTAAATTTTATTTATTATTATTAACTTATTTACTCTTATTCTACTTAGTTTTAATTTTTTATGAATTTATTTATTTTAAGTTTTACATTATATTTATATTCTATTAATTGCATCCTGTTTTACTCTTTATACAATATTTTTTTACTTTTTATATACATTGAACATTGTATTTATATGCCATCTAATCGCATACTCTTTATGTATATGTATTAGTATATTGAACACTACACTCTGTTTACTACTATACCGGAAAGGCACTGTCTGGTATAATACAGTAATATATTAGTGTAGCAGGCAGGGTACCCAAATACATATTTTACTTTGCTGCAATGTTATCTGATTATAACAATATCACACACTGTACCGTACTGTGAATCAAAAATAAATTATTATTATTATTGTTTATTATTTGTGACCGACACCGTTCGCATGCAAAATAGACAATCCCAATTTTTTATCAAAACCGTGACCATTTTCTATCAAATGATTAGCAAATTCTGAAAGCCCACTAAAATGCAGCACAATCCTCGCAACTAAGTTTATAGACACCGGAATTGTTCAATTTATCATCTCTATTACAATTATTTGTATAAAATACCGGTCTAATGTTTCGCGGCAGGTGTTTACATATTAATAATATAAAATATTAATAGCGATATTTTTCAAGACATTGGGTCAGAATAAATATTTATGGGGGAATTATTATCTCCGTTTTATAAAAAACTAACGTGAAATGCAAAAACAGAAGCAAATTAATTTGGATATCAACATATATATGTTCAAAGACTCAAAAATTTTATTACGAAAAAGCACAATTTTTTAAAAATCTGCATTTACCTTTCCCGTACGGACACATGGCCGCAAGGATACTATAAGTCTGATAAATATGAATACCATAAGTCTGATAAATATGAATATTTCACATTTATTACTTACATGGAAAAAATTATCACACAAGATGCAATGCATTGGCATATTTATAGACCTAAGGAAAGCCTTTGATAGCGTATCACACAGGAAACTGCACAATGAACTTAAAAACATCGGCCTTGATGGCAATGTTCTATCATGGCTAAGAAGTTATCTAACGCACCGAAAACAAAATGTAAAAATAAATGGACATAATAGTACACCTGAAACCGCTGACTGGCGTACCACAAGGTACAGTACTTGGACCATTGTTATTTATTATATACTCTAACGATATATTTAAACTCTAATTACATGGAAAAATAATATCTTATGCAGACGATACAGTATTAATAATTAAAACTTGGACTGACGCTAATATATTGGCAAATGAGGATGTTAATTCCATAATAAAGTGGACGGATGATAACTTACTATCAATTAATACCGATAGAACATACTTTCTACCGTTTGATATTATTCAACAGAAACAAAACACCGAAATTCATATTAAAATTCACACCAAGGCCTGTACTCGAGAAAACTCTCGTGACCAATGTTCATCAATTGAATAAAAGACTATCAAGTACCCTGGAATCATAATAGATAACAATCTCAAGTGGAAAGAACATATTACTAATCTCACAAACTAAATAAGGAAAACTGCCTACATATTTTTAAGATTCAGAAATATCTTATCACCTGCAATCTGAAAATAATATATTTCGCGTTTGTACAGTCACATTTGCAATACGGTATTATCGGATGGGGAGGTGCATATAAAACTTCAATGTCACAATTAGAAATCACTCAAAAAATGATAATAAAAATTATTCAAAAAAGAAAAAGTGTTTTTAAATAAATAATAAATAAAGAATTATAATTCATAACCTAAACGTGTATATAAAAACATATAAATTAATAAATGTAATTAAATATTAGTATCCAATCTATCGCAAGAAGTACATCAAATATCATATTTTCTCAATTCTGTGGGATAAACATTTTAGTCGATGATGATGGTAAATGACTGTCTATGGCTGTGTCTATGACATTTTGCTGTTGTTTATGGAATGTAAGGATGCTTTTTTTCTATTTACAAAATTAGGTATCCACCATCTTAAGATTACATATTACATTACATAAGAATAATAAAGGGGCGCTAGAAAGGGGGACCCACCCTTTCCCGGAACCGTTGTAGAAGTTTCAACTTGTTTTATCGTTTCCACACACAGCACTGCAGAATCGCGAAATGAGCAATTAATAAACACAAAATAAAAGCTGAAGTAATTGCGAAAACGAACTGAGATTTAAATTGAAACCTTCCTGCGCCCTTTAAAGTGCTATCTTTATTTATTTTGAAATACAGGTATATAACAACATTGCAAGCGAACAGGTAATCGAGCGTCATGTACGGAAGGGCAGAAACCAGTGGGCACAAGACAGCCATTAAAGGGCTAACTATCAAGTACACTCTAGTAGTACGAGGGACTTGGACGAAACGCAATGATGCATGAGTCACCCCACACCACACACGGTACAGGCCCGCACGATTTTGTTTGTTTTAAGAATTTGACACAATCTTGCCATCATCTGCCTAATACACGCCACCTCGTAGTCCACGTTTTGGTGAAGTCTCTACACAGCTTGAGATCCCTCGCATCACTGATCAGGCCGACCATCGAACCCAGTTAAGCCTCCCTCATTACCCGCAATGCCGCGAGATGCGTTCCGGAGTTTGTTCACTCGCTCACATACACACCGCGGGGCATCCGTAATCATACGCCACTCAGATTGATTCAGATCTGGAGGTCTCCACACACCCTCGGATTTAACAGCGACGCGGGGAAGAATAATTTCGAGGTCTGCAGGAAGAACTCCAGCTATGACGGGTAACGTTACCGTAGACAGCGTTCTATAAGCGCCAGCGAGGGTGATGAAAGGAGCCGCAGCCATCAGACCTATTTTTATAATTTGAGCGACAAACACTGCATTATAAATCAGCCTAACGGCTCGGGATTCGATACCCCATTCCACTGCAGTTAGTCGACGCACACGCCCGAATAAGCCAGCTGCCATCTTGGCCACCAGCCCGGTGAGTGTGAAATGAGTCAACCGTGCCCGAGGTACTCGTTGCGATCCTCGAATTTTACTCTAGTACAGCCTGACTTAAAGATGAGAATTCGCTCGACCATCCCTACCTTTGAGGAACATGACTGCTGTCTCGTGCGGAGTCAGAGCTCGTAACGGATCGTTACGTTCGATCTTCGTACTCTCGTAAGTATTTCCTGGAACCAGTAGCGGAGCGTCATCGGCGTATGCGACTATTTCGCAACCCTCGGGAAGCGGAAGCGAAAGAAGGTTATCAGAAATGATGTTCCAAGACGAAGGAGCCAGAACTGAACCTCGTATCGCGAGTAATCGATATCTCGCCATGCGTTGGTGACGGTTCGCCCACATAAGTAATCACAAATAATCTTGAACAAGCAGCTGGCCACTGATGATTTTTAGCTGGATCAAAATAATCGTCCAGGAAGCATTGCCGAAGGCGTCAGCAATGTCGAGGAAGACACCTATTACATATTTTTCTATCCGTGATAGAACCCATTCTTGCACAAATTCAATAGCGCGTACCGTTCATTTACCTTTTACGAAGCCAAACTGGCGCGAACAGCCTGACGCGTTGACAGCAAGCGTTCAGCCTACTTCGAATTAATTTTTCAAACACCGTACCGAAGACCGGGAGGAGCGTAATGGGCCTATAGCCGCCTGGGTCCGATCAAGGTTTACCCTTACCTTTTGGGGTTACGCGCAAAAGTCCCCATTTCCATTCACTAGGAACTACCTCCGAGTAGTGTGCTAGAGAGATCTGATCTATCCCACTCCCGAGACCCAGATACGCCGCGCATCTCTTTTCGCATGACGGATACCTCTAGAGTACGCGGCGCTAGCCACGCTGAGGTCATTCTGTCAACCAGCCCCTAGACTACTCCATAACGTCCACCCACCCCTAAGTCGTGAGAGCGTATCGTTCCACCAACTAGTTTTGGCCACCCTACCAGGCTTGGTCCTGCGAAGTACAGGACTTGACAATCCCGCCGCCACTGAAACTGGATGTAATACATTATTATTATTTATTAGCATGTTTAATTTGTAATACAACATTTTATAACTTTGTATGATGCGCTACAGACCCAACTACCGATTGGCAAATCAATATTGATGACGACATTATTTTGATTTACTGACAACTCAGCGATTACGAAAAACTTTATTTCATTTCATCTCCACGGGGGTAGGCAGAGAGGATAGATCGCCACACTCTTCTGTACCGGCACACAACTCTCGCCTCATCCACATTCATACATTACTTAGGGTTCTTACAGGATCATCTGGTTTACCTGGTCGTGCCGAGTCTTCCTCTATTTCTGGTGCCATCAACACTTGCGTCATATATCTTTCTTACCATTCTCTCCTCATTCATCCTTTCCATATGACCGAACCACCTGAGTGATCCTTTCTTAATCTTACTCACTATACTAAGATCAGGTTTGCGTTAATTCCTTATTTCTTCATTCTTTACTCTGCCATAAATGGATCTACCGCCTATACGCCTCCCGCCTATACGCCTACCGCCTATACGCCTACCGCCTATACGCCTACCGCCTATACGACTACCGCTTATACGCCTACCGTCTACCTTCGCTCCCCTTCACTCTCCACTTGTCCATTGTGTCCGCTTCGGTTGACAAGTTCCCGTTAGCGATTAAGATAAGTCGGATAGGACTGCGGCAGGTTAGCCACAGTGAAGCGCGCAGAGTGATAGCGCAGAACCGAGTACACACGGTGTTCCGGGATAGACTGGACGCTACGGGGTGAGGCCCCGCAACCCTTTAGTACATTTATTTAATAAGTTCGCCAGTAGGTCACACTCTGGTGAGAACCACCACGATGAGGAGCGTGTTTTCATATCGCGATGTGACGCGCCTGATGACTGGTGACCGGTGACCGGTGACCGGTGACTGGTGACTGGTGACTCCTGACTCGAGCCAGCAGAGAATATAACGCCACGACTAATAATATTCACGTTCACAATGAGAGGGTTCTGAAATTCCGCCCCTAACCCGAATCAGCTGAACGCGCGGTCAGACCGCAAACCGGTGGCTGGATGAGGAGAGAATAGTATGAGAGTGTTGATGGCACCAGAAGTAGAGGACCGGCTAAACCAGGTGGCCCTGTTAGAAGCCGAGTTTGTATGAGAGGATGTATGCGTGTCGGGACAGAAATGGCGTGATGGTAAGTCGGTCAGTCAGTGAGAGATCTCTGAGACAGTCTGTATCTCAAATAATCACGTAAGATTGTTAAAGCGCAGGGCTTCGCAACTTTAAACAAATATAAAAATAATAATTGAATTAACATAAACGGAAACATTATTTTACTATTACCCCCATCTGTGTACCGATAGAGACTTTAATAGTTTAGTTCTAAAACACACCACTACAACTCACCGCTGCACCCATGGGGCTCTTGTGTATTCGCCGCATCGAGCTATTCACTTCTGTTCTCTCTAGTGAAATTACTCAAGTCATATAATTGTCTATTTACTGAATTGAAGAGTCGTTACCCGTGCTGATTTTTAACAGAATAACATTAGGAAGGCTTACAACTGCGTGCAAATCGTTGAAATGTCTACTTCCTTTTTTACTAATTCGTGCATTTTATTATCTTACTGCTTTTAACGTGTTGATTATTTTAATCAAAATAATTATTTCCTTCAGTATTAACGCGAAGGATTTACAAACAATAAATGAATCATGCTCAGTCATAGAAAGTGTCCCTAAAAACGTCCATACATTGTTTATATGGATAAGAAGGCATTATTTTACGGTAAAACTTAAACCGTAAAAATCCTATTAACAGTAGTCTAAAATTACAAATACATACACGGTAGGGTCGGATCAACTACGGATTTATTTTGTCTAAAGACGTCGTACATACGATTGTATAATATCATCGGTAACAGCGTAACCTAAATCTACACCTCCTGCACGCCACTGCAATTATACCAAAAGTTGAAGTGAAGAAATGAAATATGAAAAATCCCCCATTTGTGGGGATGTTCACTGGATTTAGTTCCGAGTCCGCATTCCACCATCAGCAGCTCTGCAGCGTGAGCTCCGGTCAGCGCAATGCTTCACTCGATGACCTTCAAGCGGTAGATATGATACGGTTTATGTCCTGAGGGCAATCTGCACTACCTGTTCCGGTCGGTTTCACCAGGCAGGTACCTCCAACAGCGTGGGCTAATCGAGCGTCTGATGTAGGATCTCCAGCACGCCGCCAGCCGATACACTATTCTGTTTTCTGAAGACGATTACTCTTTTAATCCCATTCCTTATTTATTATGTAGATTACGAGTTTAGGAAAGAGAGACAACAATTCGATATGACTTTCGTTCTGAAAGCGAGATTCGACACGTGCACCTAAATGTCACCTAGAATCGGGGCCGGCCCGAGGAGGTGGCGATCTTAATAATAACTGGGACATGTAATACAGCCCTCTCCACGGCCACGGAGGGCCTGCCCGGGGGAGGACGGTGTGGCTGCGGAATCTGAGGCCGAAGGAATGGTTCAGCTCACCCTGCAACCATCTATTCTAAAAGGCAGACACGAGACTTTAACATTAATACAAGGAATATATTCCATTTTAACTGATGCGACTGCTGCGTGATATTATATTGTGATAGGTCAGTAGACACTTCTTTTTAAATGGTCACGTATTGTAACTACGATTAGTTAGTACAATTTCATTCCGTCCTTCCTTTCCGGTGACTTGTACGCAGAACACACGCACACGCACACAGACACAGAATAATTAATAAAATTCATATTTTTTATTTATTATCTTAGTTTTAATAACCGCTGAATTGAGTTTAAAAAACATCAACCGGTTTCCTTCTTCTTCAGGATGTCATAACTAACTAAAAATATAGCATTGTCTCTTCACCAGAATCTATTTTTAAATTTTTTAAAACAACAATTATTTAAAAAATAAATTTAGTACCTAACTCAAATTGCTGTTCAATACAAATTTAGTCGAATAATTTTAGAATAGGACTCGTAGTTAAATTTAGTCGGCTGTTTAGAATTTCCTGATTACTTTTACATGCTTTATTTATCTCCAACGATTCCAAATTATTTAATTTGTGACCGTCAACTAACTACATTTCTAAATTTAATTAATTCATTTAATAATAAAATACAATTTACTTTAGAAATAGAAAATAATTCTACCCTCAATTTTTTGGATCTAACGTTGATTAATAATAATAATAAAATTGAATTCAAAATTTTTAGAAAACCAACTTTTACAGATACTATCATACACAGTGAATCTAATCATACATTATCACACAAAGATTGAGGGTTCCGCTCCATGATACATCGTTTAGTCAATATTCCTATGTCAACATCCAATTTCAATATTGAATTGAATACAATTAAAAAAATAGCAGTTAATAACGGGTATAATACAGGTTTGATAGACACTATTTTAAAAAATAAATAAAATTAATATAATAATCAATTTTTACATAAATCACAGATAAAACATAATGATAATTGGCGTAGGATTTTATACATAAATAACTTTTTGAAACTACTACCTAAACACCTACCACGAAACATTAGACCGGCATTTTATACAAATAATAGTATAGGAAATTTACTCATCAATTCTAAAGACAAAGATGATAAATTTAACAATTCTGGTGTCTATAAACTCAGTTGCGAGGATTGTGCTGCATTTTATATTGGTAAAACGGGTAGAAATTTTAATATAAGAGTAAGGGAACATTTGAGATGTTTGAACAATAGTGGGTTTTCAGAATTTGCTAATCATTTGATAGAAAATAGTCATGGTTTTGATAAAAAATTGGGATTGTCAATTTTGCACATAAACGGTGTTGGTCACAAATTAAATAATTTGGAATCGTTGAAGATAAATAAAGCGTGTAAAAGTAATCAGGAAATTCTAAACAGCCGACTAAATTTAACTACGAGTCCTATTCTAAAATTTTTTCCTAAAAATTATTCGACTAAATTTGTATTGAGCAGCAATTTCAGTTAGGTACTAAATTTATTTTTAAATAATTGTTGTTTTTTTAAAAAAAAATTAAAAATAGATTCTGGTGAAGAGACAATGCTATATTTTTAGTTAGTTATGAGATCCTGAAGAAGGAAAAGTGTTTTCCGAAACCGGTAGATGTTTTTTAAACTCAATTCAGTGGTTAATAAAACTAAGATAATAAATAAAAAATATGAATTTTAACCACCAAGTTAATATTGCTAATTTTAAAAGTAATAAAATTTCTGTCAGTAATTTCATGTTTCTTTTTTTAACATTTTGTACTTCATTTTGTGATTTTTAAATGTACTAAACTGAACTGTGCCTAGCTATTATAATTGTGCTATTTTAATAAGGTTTATTTGATTTGATCAACACTCGCAGACGGTGGGTGGGGTGACCCTTGAAGACGCGCAATAGTGTCTCGACGGTGTGACAAAAAGTTTACTACGAGCTGGTAAATTTTGAAACAATTATAAAAAGGTCAAAGTAAATACTCTTGCGCTGTGCAACGGGTTGTTGGCGAGCCGCACTTTGTTCCGAGGGTGAAGTTTTTTAAAATTATTTTATTTAACCCTTCCCAAACCGTGCAGCGACACGGGTCTAGCGTCATAATTAAACCTGTCATATTTCGGTAAATACGTGCAACATACAATTAATATTTTAGATAATCCTAAAGAAAATATTAGCGCTCAGGAATGACTAGCGAAGAACCAATTGTGAAAATGGAATCGTACAAAAACAATTATTTTTTGCATTCAATTCGTTGTAACATTAATACGTTGGTAAAAATACAATTTGTGATACGAAAGACAGAGACCACACACTATTTTCACTGTGGAAAGGACAACAAACATGCAAATATAATTGTCTCTTTCTGAAGGAAAGACACGTTGTATAGAATTTTGTTATTAAGTATTTTTTTCAAAATTTAATGCTCAGTATTTAGAATAATTAAAGCCATTGAAGCTAATAAAAACATTTTTTCTAACTGTTATTTACTGTAACACGAGTTGACAGCGTGGCTGCGTTCGGGTATTTTATGTCACGGTATGGTGAAGGTTAATAAAAGTAGTGTTCATCAGGACGATCGTGTGTCGCGGTGAGCTGTCGTTTAGAGGTTCTACGAGTACGTGCTGCGAGAGACTTTAAACTTTGACAATCCTGCCTCTCGTCGACTGCCCGGGCACTACTCGCTGAAGCGGAACCGGGCGCTCTATCCTCCGGACTGAGACGCGGACTTGGAAACGTACAACTAATATTTAAGAGCAGTGAATGCAATTGATCGAAGTGAAGGAGCGAGGCGGCCGTTTGGAGGGATGCTGTATAAGGGTGGAGAGCCCTTCCAATTCGTGAACCGACATTAAACTCTGGCGACGCTTGTTCCTTTCACAAATAATTCATCAGTAATTATCGATATACAGGGTGGGCCGAAAAAGTGAGAGCATCTCGTAACGCACGAGTCATTTCAAAATGTAATATTTTTGGCCCGATATGTAGCTAATCAGAAATGACGTCCAGTGTATCCTCCCCGCTTCTCGGCCAGTTTTCCTGAGCGCCTCCGCCACTTAATGCGTCTGCCAAGAAAGCGCTGGCCCAGATTTCTCCATTCCTCAACTCGAGCTGATCAGCTGTGGGCAATTTTCGCCGCAGGTAGACTTTGTCTTGTAAACCACCCCATATTGCACAGTCCACTGGGCTTAAATCTGGCCTGTCCGGTGGTTGATTGTATTTCTGGCCGTGTGAGATGGAGCTCCGTCCCGCTGAGATGTCCGGTGATGGCGACCACGTGTTGCTTGAATTACAGACATCCAACTTTATTTAATTTATTAAGCTATTATTCAAGCTATTGTTGATATAGTTCAACTAATTGTGACGTAATTATATCACATATTACGAAATGTTCTCACTTTATGGGCCATCCTGTATATAATATACGCACGCGTGTTTGTGTATATATATATATATGAGTATATTAATATGTATACGCATATACTTTTTATTCCTTTTTATTGCACCCCCTTTCCTCCCCCTTCCCGTCCCTTTCCACTGCATATGTTCAGTGTATCATCATATCGCTAACTGGTTGCAGGCTCTGTCCTCAGCTCGCAGGGTGGTCCTCTCGGTCCAGCTCCGAAGAAACTTATTTTAATATATCATGTATTATGTCAATTATTATTATTGGACCGTTTCTTCATATAACAAAATATATAAAAAAACAATAAGGTAGTTACATAAAGTGTGAAGGCGATTAGCGTTGATGCGCTGGTAAATGGCAGTGGCGTAGCAACGGATCGCCCCCGGGCAAACGCGTACACTGGGCCCCTCCCCGAGATCGCACCTCGTATCAAATTGGACAAAAATAATTGACAATTGTTTTCATGTGTAATTTATATTTTTTTAATGTTAGGTACAGGTCCACTGGTGGTACTGGACGCGGAGAACTGATAATACTCTGTTAAAACTGCGAACTTGTTATGTGTACCGTTAATAAAGAACAGCTGCAGGGGGGGGGGGGGAATCCTTTCCCGGGACCTTGTCGGTCCCACTCATCGAGGCTAATAAAAAATACGCGACTTTAATTCTATAACATTTTAACAATTACAGAATGAAAAAGGAGAAGATATTCAAGATGGTTATTAGCAATCAAGATTTAATAAATTTTGGACCCTCCCCTCCACTCCAGCGTCATATATCATATAACACAAATCCATAGAACATAGTGTTACACACAGATGGAAAATGAAGGTGTTGTAGTTGAAGGCAGACACTCAGGGATCCATTCATCAAAAACACTCCCAAAAGAGGGACAGTGGACGAGACACAAGATGGATCGAGTCACACTTACACGGACAGACTAACGGAGTTGAAAAACACGCTAA